>CM031240.1:751798628-752446852 GCA_018340775.1 Taxus wallichiana var. yunnanensis | reverse complement strand
GATCTATTTAGAGGAGGATGTCGAATGGTGGAGAGTTTAAGATCACAAAATTACACAGCATAGGACAAAAGATTCACCGAGAAGTTTTGAAGGACTATTAGATATGCAGAAAGAAGCAACAAGTCCAAGATATGAATTAAAGAATGAAGGATCTATAACTATCGACACAAATAGTTTTATGGGTGGTTCTACCACTCACTCAGTCTACTTAAGTTAGAACTCAAGTTTTAAGAAATTTGGGTGTTTGATACAGGAGAATCTAATGTCCAAAGCTATCATGCACAATTTTGGATAGGTCCGTGTGCATGCAATGTTGGAGAGTGCATGGAACATGAAGAGGGAAAACAATATAATGAGAGGGTGAGTATAGTGAAGTGTGCTAGTAGTTTTCATAATGGAAATTAGTAAGGAGCACATCGCACATAGGAGTGTGTAATAAAAGTGGGAGTTTAAACCATGTGTGGAAGGTTTTAAAAATTATTATAACAATGGAGGAATAATATCATGCCATACTCATATGATTTTGGGAGATTAGTAATAGTTGTCCTAGCTTAAGAGAGTGGATGTGCAAGGATATTATGGAGGAAGGATAAAATTCCCAAGGAGAGTGTACTAAAGAAATGTAAATGTGTATCTCAAAGCTAAGAGTGCACGATAGAATAGAGAAGAGGTATGATAAATGAATTCAAGAAAAGAGTGCATGATAGAATTGGTTGTTAGAAGAAAAGACAAGATAGCTATCAAAATGATGTGTAATAAAGGATGCTGACACAAAATCAATGAGTCGAGAGGATTCCAATGAATTTATCGATGTGGCACAACAAGGAAAGATCTAGATGGAGGTAGCCCAGTGCATTTAATGAGATCAAGTTAAAATTTGAGTTGTTGAAAGAAGATCTAGAAGTATCTAGAATGGACTAGCCCTCCCAAAGGATATTCAAACAAAGAGAGAGAAGTGAGACAATGTATTTATAAAGGTAGGATGAATTCACAATTTTTGGAATAGTCAAGCAAAGGAAAATGAGATGCAAAAAGAGTAAGAAAGATAGATGTGGGAAAAGCTATTATATATTTTTTTAAGAATGATTAGACATTTACATCCCCTTTGTCATATTTAAAAAATCATATACCATTGGTAGTAGTTAGTGTTGACATTTTTCGCACCCCATGTGAAAGGTGAACTAGAAAATTTTAAGTTTGTCAAATTGGACAAGTTAGAAGTTTGAGTTTCTCGGAAAGGGATACAATTTTTAATTTCTTGGTTTTGGAAAATTTTAGAATGCCATGCATCAAATTACTAGTTGAGAGTGTTTTCCCAGAAGGCAAGACCTTGCATATATCACCTCTCCGGTGTATCATCTTCAACAAGATAGTCCAAGATAGCCTACGAAGACTGGTTTGTAACACCTTAGTGAAGGAAAGAAAGATGGAATAAGTAGGGCTTTATGTTATGAAGCAACATTCTCAGTTGCGGATTTGATGCATGGAAAAGGCATTTTTACAAACAGTTTGCATTTTCAATGAGCATCAAAAATTTAAATTTAATTTTACTTATATTTCCATGATTAAGTGGATTATTTAAGTGTATTGAGTTGTATAATTTCATTTATTATCCATATACATGAAGAAATTACAGCAAAGAAAGACATACATCTCATTACACAAAAATTGGTTATTTATTCATGAGGAATAATAGTACAATTAACCCACAAAGCCGTGGGAATAACCCTAAACAAGAACAAAAATGAAAGTACATATACGAGAAGTTTTGAACAAAGGAAGAATGAAATCTATCATTGCCTAGAATTCAAAAAGTTTTGTTTGATTTTTTTTCCTCATTGCTCCTCTCCTCATCTTCACCAACTGCTACTACTATACCTGAAAGAGAAATATATTTTATTTGAGCTCCGAATTTCAATCTTTCTGTATTCACAAATTTAAGTGGATGAACTTTAAAAATTAACTGAAAAATTATAATGTAGAAAGTAGTTGAAAATGAGTATATTTTCAGGATCATGACAGAGAAAGAGTCATGAACTTCAAAATGCAAAAAAGGCTACAATTCTTTATTTTTATAACTATTTTATGAAGTGTGCAAGTACAAGTAATATATGAAAAAATAAAATATCTCTTACATGATTTAAATACTATACTTTTAAAATTCAATCAAGATTCAATTACTCAAATGAATACAAGTACATTGCGTAGAAGTCTACTTTCCAAAATCTTTTAATGGAAAAGTTTTATCAGAAATTTAAACTACATCTTGAATCAAGAAAATTTAAATGGACATATTTGTTTTCAATTTCAGATTTAAGACTCAAGAGTATTTAAGATAAACAATGATCAAGTATCATCAAGGAAATGCTACAAATTCAGTTTCAAAAATAGTTGTATTGGAATTACCAATAAATGAGACTGAAATAGGAACAACTTGCAGATTTCAAGTATAGAGTTTGAATGAAGGTACATTTCTTTTGAACAACTTGGATGCATCATCAAGTAGTTTTCAGATTGAAAATAAAACTATGATCAAAGAAATAAATGATCTTTCATTACAAGCCATTCAGGCTCAAATTAGGCCACTGAAGAATTCAATTCTCATGAAAAATAACATTTTAGACAAGTATAATTTTGCAAAATTCATCATGAACATCAAGAATATAGAGTTCATCCATCAAAGTGACAACTCAAACATGCTTAGAAGAACAAAATTTCAGTAAAAGTAGCCATTAGTGATACAAATACAAACTCCATAAGCTATGAAGTATAAATGGCTAGCCCTCAACTTTCAATGAACCAACTTAGCCATAAAAAGTTTTCCATAAAAAAACTCCAGAAATACATTTGAGGTAAGGAATATTTTCTATCAAGATAGAGTTGTATATCTTTTATTTATAAGAAACTTCGATCAATTTTCAAAGAGTTCAAGCATAAATTATTGTGCAACACATGAAGCTATACAAGTTCAAGTGATAACATACAAATTTTATATTTACAAGTTCTAATGTAAGCTTAGATTTTCATATCACAACTACCATATTTTTTACAAATTCAGAAGCATATTACAAGACAAAATGAAGATGAGTACATTTTTTTAGAACATATTGCTATGGCAATAAAAATAGTAGCAGATTTTCCATATTCGAGTATGAAATAGAGAAGAAAGTCTGAGCCAAATCTCACAAGGATGCAATAAGTAGTGGCCAAGTTATCAAAGATCTACATATCAATTCAAATTTACAAATGTATATGGAAAGAATCTCAATGAAAAATTTATGGAAAGAAAACATCATAATTTTGTTTGCAATATACTTGTATAAAGTGAAGAAATAATATTAACTCCCAGGTCATGATTCCCGATGCTTGAAGTTGGGAAACGTATTTTACCAAGATTAAAGACCAAGATACAATTACAAGCATAGATTCAGGTACATCAAAGGCAGGTCATCAAATACAAGGAGGTTTTCATTTCTAATAGATTATATCAAGGGAAGATTCATGCCCAAGCAGCAAATGGAGATAACTACGTATATTAATTCAAAGATAATAAAATCCCAAAGCACCATCAAATGCAAATGAAGCCCACAATGAAGGCATCATGTTCTAAAGGAGAAGATTAGAGTTACCTTTTGAACAAGTTCATTTAAAGTTATAGTAAATCCAAAACCCTTCCACGAAGGAGAAAAGTGATAGGCACAAATATGATTTCAAACTCATGAATGCAAAGTACACAGAAAACACATAATGTCGTCTAGAGATCAAAAGCATGATTCAAATAATGAAAGAAGAAAACCCAACTCTTCGGGTTCTATCTTTTCAACCAATCAATAAAGAAATAAAAAGCTTGCCAGATCTTTAGGTTGTATAAGGTAATAGTTTGTATTATTGTACATAGGTACTTGAGTAAAGGAAATAATTCAATGTATCTATGAAGCTCAATAGTAAAATAGGTTCATAGTTTCAAGTGAAATATTGGAACATTCGTTAAGGAAATGAAAAATGAAGTAAATAAGCATAATGCAGGATTTTGAACACAACTCCTAGAATAGAACCAGATTTCAGTGTTTCAATCATTCTTAGAACATAAATGACCAAGATTCACCCCCTATGTAGGAAAAAGAAGCATATCACAACTTTATAGTTGAAGGATCATGAAAGGAGGAGTGCATATCTTCAAGATTATTTTCAGGCATTCATGGTAGCTTCAAATAGCTACAGTTTCCAAGAAAGTATGAGTAAGCTACAATTACAATTCATAGAGCTTAGCAAATGGAAAAAAATCAAACAAAAATTTATTACTCTTCTTTCATAAATGGCATGCATCAAAGGTTAGCATAATTCCATAAATGGAAGAGTTCTACAATAAGTACATATAATACTGAAATCATACAAGGTGAAATATCCAAAGCCTCGCTGAAATTCGGTCAAGAAAACTTTCAAACCCAGAGAGTTGTTGGAGGTAGAAATGTAATAATGGCATGAAGCTTTGACATAAAACCAAATCAAAATAATTAAATTCCCAGCATACACAAATACCCAATTTTTGAAACATTCAAATATGTTATTTTGAAGAAGAAAACAATGTTTTAATACAAGCAAATTAAGGTTCAAGATTTAAAAATAGCATATTGAACACGTGTGTTAATGTATGTTACAAAGGATGGAATCACATTTTGCAGAGCAAGCTACATGTATGAAGCACGCCATCAAGTGTACAGGAACAAGTTTGAAGTGCAAAACTAAAAAGGATTAACTTAGAGTGTTGGAAATGTATAAACCTCTTTCTAGTTGGAAATGGATGGACAACATATGACGGTTTTATGGAAAATCACAACATAAGCCTTCAAAATAGACAAATGGTGAGAATGGTAGAGAAAAAAAGATCATTGCAAATTGATCCCAAAGCAAAGAATTAATTAAACCCGTAAACATATTTTTTCATATATTGTAATCCTTTTAGATCTAACATGATGGCAAGGTAACAACTAGTTTTAGTCCAAATAAAAAAAATTTGAACTTAGATTCATATACAAAATGAATGTAGCGAACGAAAAAAGCTAACAAAAGGTTAAAGGAAATGTCTTTGTGCCTGAGATCTGGAACATATGCATGAAATTCCACATATTTCACTTAAAATCAACATCAACAAATAGCGTTGGGCACTAAAATCGAAAATAAAGCTCCAAAATACAAAAAAATGGTGGCAGCCTCCCAAATCAGTGAATATTACAATATTTAATGGACATGATTATGGACTTTATTATAGTATGATGTTAGATGTTAGATTATGGATTATTGTTGATCTTAGATGTTAGATCATGGATTTTTGTTGACATTCATTTATGATGCATGATGATTATTAGAGACATTTTTGATATTGATGTTGATATACTTTGTTTGACATGGTTATACTATGGATGTTGTTTGGACATGTGATATTTGGATATTGTGAGTAGACCTAGAAATGGAAATTATTTGATGATGATATAGTTGTTGAGTAAAATTGCAAATGATCTTGTTGGTTGCTTGATGTTGTTGTGATCCATATATCTAGATGATTTTGGAATTTTATTTATATTATTTTGGATGTTCTGATATGGCCATGAGGCCAAAGGAGGTATTCATGTTTTGCAGGTTAAAATATCACAACAAACATCGGGATTGGAGACCAACCACATTGGAATTCTAGATGAATTCAACAAGGTCACCATGGCAACTAGTATTTGTTTGTGCGTGTTTGTGTGTGTGTTAGGGATTCCCATGGGGGGATCACCTTTAAATGTGACCAGGGGTTAGGTGTATTTATTTATTGGTTCCTTTGTTTATGTTTGCATGTGTTTATTTTGTGGTGCATTGACCCTTTCATTATTCATTAAATGGTGTGTAATATTGTGAGTAATCATGTTGTTAAGTTAATTAATTAAAATATGTCATAAGAAAGTAATTAATAGAGTTGTTGGCCTTGAATTAAAGTGTTGTAAGAGATGTGTAAGTTAACTTTTGAGTGTGAAACACTTCATCTTCTTGGAAATTCGAATTTGTCCTTGAAGGCTGATTTTGGAGGCTTGTGGGACAAGTTAAACTTGTCCCATACCTCTTAAATTCATTTACCAACCATACCTATGGTTGGAGGGTTGATTTTAGACTTTTATAATGCATTTGTGTAAGTCAAATTGTAAGTTTTAATTGCACTTTTCTTACATGGTTTAATTTCAGTCATCTTGTGGGTTGGATTTGAGTATGTAAGTAAACTGTCATATTATTCACCCACCTATTTATTATGCATTGGAGAATGAAGTTGACTTTTGGGGTTGGGGTTGAGGATGTGTGATGTGGCATCCTACATGGATCCACCTCATCCTCTTCCCTTCCCTCTTCTATAAAATTTGAATTCTTTGCCTTGTTTTGGGTTGCTTCACTTTGGAGACTTCATTCTTGGGTGAATTCCTTGCTGTTTTGGGAGCTCTTGCTTTTGGAGAAGTTTGAAGATTGTTGCATGCTTGTTGTTTGGTGGATTTTTTGATTGTTGCTTGGAAACAACTGCTGTTTGGAACTTGGGAAACTCCATCATGGAGAGGTAAGAGCTTGGCTCTTGAAATGCTCTTCTTTTATGAATGTAAATGTTAATGTGTGAATGTTTTGGCATGTTTGTGGGTTGTTGGGTAGATGGCCTAGGAATGGTGTAGGAGAAGACTATGGGGTTTATTTTGTGGGAGGAACAAGTGTGTTTTAGGAGGTATAAGGGTGGAGGGAGTTGGGATTTGGGTTCCACCTTACAAATAAATAGCTTGCATTTATTTACTCATTTATGGGGTGCCATAAGAGGTTGGGGAGGCATAAGGAAATGAGAGAATAAGGGGTACTTGGGGGAGGCATAAGGAATGTCGGGGTTTTGATATACTATATTTTGAGGTTTGTAATTCAGGTGGTGATACCCATTTCCCTTTTGGGAGGCATAAGAAGCATCCCCATAGTTTCTTGCTCCTTTGGCTTGCTTGATGAAGCCTCAGTAATGTTTGTCATGCTTTAATGTAGTTGTAAACTACATTCTATTTTTGGACTATGTTTTTATTGTGAAAATGTTGCTTGTGTGTTTGTGGAAGCTTATTGTTGCCATGAGTTGGATCACATATTTTATTGCATTGTGGTTGGGGCTCGGGGCCAATGAAGAAGGATGGATTCTCCTTTTCATTGGATGTCTTGGTTGGGTGGAGAGCGTTGCCTTTCCCCTGCTCTTGTGGTGATCAAATTAGAAGAATGTGAAATCTTCTTGTTGTTTTGGAGCTGAGAAAAGACAGTTTGATAGTTCCTTGTGAAATGAAACCGTATTGTAACCTTTCCCACTTGAAGTGGATGAACTTGTAAATGTTTGTAATGGAAAGATGTTGTATTGATTTGAAAGTTGTATATTGTAATGTGAAAGAGATAAACTCTGTTTTCAGCATTTGAAGGAATGTGAAAGAATTGTATTCTATATGAGGAATTTGAGGAATGAAAGAAAAGTTGTAAATTTGTATTTGAAATCAATAAAGGATTGCACTACCTTCCTCAAATTACATCATTGTATTGAATTTGATCATCTAAATGTGAGTTGTAATCTTTGTTTGAAAGAAAGAAATGTGTATGAAGGAAGTGTAATACTCTGTCTTTTGAAATATGTAAAATTTGGAAATCAGAGATGTATTTTAGCTTTTGAATAGTTGAATTGAATCAACTAAATGTATTATATTAGAATTGGAATGAATTCTAATACTTGGAAGATGAAAATGGTGAATAGATCCTTTAAAATTTGATCTTTTTTTTTGTATTTTCAAACTAGCAAATACTTTATCCAAAAATGCATAGTTTGAACCTACAATAATGAAATAACAAATTAAATGATTAAATTGAAGTAGTATGCCCTAAACAAATTCAATTGGACAAAAATACTTAAGGAATTCCTTAGAAAACTTAGCAAAATCAGGGTCAAACTGTTTTGTTGTTTTTTGCTATCAAGGTTGTTTTTTTTAAATTGGAAGTCAATAAAACAAACTTACATTCAAAATCCATCCTAAATCCATCTAAGAATAGTTCTCCATGTCTAATTGACATGTTGAGAGAGGAAGAAGGACAATTGATTAAAATTTCATAAGTTAAAATCTACTAGCTTGGCCTTTTAAAAGCCTACAGATCATTTTCTTTAAATTACTCCTTAAACTTTATCAAAATAAAAATTTAATGATTCCTATGTAAAGAGGACGTCGAGATATTTCCAGAAAGTCCTTGTTTTCCCAAAACCGAGATCTCTATCAAAACTTATGGCCTCTGAAGTTTTCTTCATTAAAAATCAAAAAATAATTCTAACTATAAAAAAAAATTGAAAATTTTTTGGGAAACTTTTCGTAATTTTTCCCACCACCCCGCCATCCCGTAGCCAATCAGAGGCTGCCATGTGGCACTATGAGGTGTTTGCAGAGGAGTGGATCCCTTTTTAACTTAGCGCTTCAGAAAATTTTAGGGAAATTTTTCCTTATTTCCCCATCGCCTCCCTCGGCCGCAACTAATCAGAGGCTACCACGTGGCACCATGAGGCATTGGCAGAGGATCGGATCCCTTTTTAACTTAGCACTTTAGAAAAAATTTGGGAAAATTTTCCTAATTTTCCCCACCTCCCCACTATCCTACAACCAATCATAGGCTGCCACGTGGCACCACGAGGCATTGGCAGGAGCGGATCCCTTTTTAATTTAGCGCTTCGAAAAATTTTGGGAAAATTTTCCTAATTTTACCTACCACCCGGCTAGCCCGTAACCAATCAGAGCTCGACACATGGCACCTTGGGTGTCGGCGAGAGGCAAACCATTTTGATCCCTAGCACTTTTTGGCCGAAAAAAGACATAATGTCTTAAATCACTCCGATGGCCCGATTTTCCGCCAAGGTGTCTTAAAGCCGACACGTGTCCTCTTCAGGCTCATGGAGGTAAATCGTGCTTTTTCCCTGAAGAAGGAAAATGTGCCAAATTTTCTCCCCACTCACCAGGCTGCACATGGGAAAATTTTCTTCCCTAGGCCCGCAGGCCCGCTCTTGGGAAAATTTTCCTCCCAAGGTCTCTCTACCTATAACTTGAGAAATATGAAGAGTTGGGACTTCTTTATATCATTTGAAAGGTGACAAAATTTCCTATCCAATGGGAATAGTTTATAGAAGTTTTGAGAGCACCAATTCTAAGAAAAATCAAGTTGAAGCTTTTAAGCTAGTTAAAGAGTGGTGTAGTGTGAAATTACCCTCCTAACCTAATTGAACTTTCTAACCCTAAATTTTGACCTTGTGACCTTTAATAATTGTTAATAAAGAAAAATAATAAAAAATTCAATATAGTAAATTAGTATTGATCTGGAACCTTGTTTGTGACAACTGTTGTCTTGTAACCTGAGTTGAAGACACTTTTAAACAAAAAAATTTATTCCATAATTTTCCTATCTAATCCTAGGTTGTTCCTTGGGTCTCAAGTGGGTTGTTTTTATGGGTGTTATACTTGGTAAGAGTCGCCAAAAATAAAAAAAATATGAAAGAAAATACAATCTAATAAATTAGTATTGATCTGAACCTTGTTTGTGATAGCTAATATCGTGTAACTTGGTTGAAGACACTTTTAAACAAAAAAATTATTCCATAATTTTCCTATATAATCCTAGGTTGTTACTTGGGTCTCAAGTGGGTTGTTTTTACAGCATTACACTGGAATCAAAGCAGTGGCTCAAAATCTTGGTCCATTGGGCACACTAGAAAACTTAAGACATGAACATTAAACCTAGCACACTTTAAATCTAGAAAAAACTTAGTTTAGAAATTACATATTTTAGTAAACATGGAAACTGAATAAAACTTAGAAAGATGAACTAATTCTCTCCTTGGTCTATGCAAGAGGCACAGACGGGACGAGGGGTATTTTCACATAGACCTAGACTTACCACCACCAGATCATGCTTGTAGCAGCCATCCTACCACATATTTTGTTGAATCTTTAGGATGTTAATGCCACTTTACGGAGGATCAGTAGGAGGACATGCAACCAGACATGATAGAGTCACTTCCATTGAGGGTCATGTATCTCCTCGACCCAGTGAGGAGCATGGAGGAGAGAATTTCTATGTAGAGTCACCATAGAGGGGATAGGGTGACCGAGTTTCAAGACATAGGGAGATGTCTCGGAGCCCTAGGATTAGGTATGAGCATAGAGAGAGGCCTAGAGGCCGTCAAACCACAACTGTAGATCACATCAAGGAGATCCTTAAGCTTCATCCATCACATTATTTTGGTGACATGGTGGATTTTAAGAAGAGGCCTAGTTAGTGAGCTTAGAGGGTGCTTCAAGCTCTGTCCTTGTTCTAGCAACATGAAATCTCATGTTGCAATCCATGTACTGAGGGATGGAGCTGGAGTTTGGTGGCAGACAGAGGAGCAGAACTCCATGTTGATTCTGAGATAGTTACCTGGGAGCTCTTTGAGGATCATTTTAGGAGTAGATACTTGTCACATAGGTTCATACAACATTAGATAGATGAGTTCCATGACCTCTTACAGACATCTCTTACAATGGATGAGTATGAGAGTAGATTTATGGATCTACTCCAGTATGTTGATTACATGTAGGATGAGAAGTGTGGATCCATAGGTTCATCTAGGGCCTGAATCTAGACATTGGAGGTGCAATGCAGATCCATTGTCCACAGACATTAGCTGAGGCCGTCGAGAAGGCCTATATAGTAGAGGAGACTCATGGGGAAATACCCAATAGGCTAGAGATCAATTCCGGAGACACATACAACATATGCAGAACAACAAATCGAGGGTCGTCACTTCTTTCCTCATGGTGGACGGGGTTCACTAGAGTCATTTTTTAGACCATAGCAGCAGTAGTAGTCCCACCCACCTTATAGACCTCCACAAGGTTTGATGCATAGAGAGGTCGGAGTATGGGCCTCCTCCTAGGGGTCCCATCACAACATAGGGTTCCCAGAGAGCTCACTCGCAAGAGCTCACCGAGCAGAGATCTTAGTAGACCGCAATAATAGGGATCATCAAGATCCACACCACAGACCTGAGTACCGTGCCTAGACGGACCTGATACATAGGGGAGAGGATCGAGGCGGTTGTTTTTGGTGTGGTGTTACTGGACATTTTTGGAGAGACTGCCCACATAACCCTAATAACAAGGGTAAGGCATGATCTCTAAACCTACTATTGGTGATATGGGGAGCAGTCATAGGATGTACGCAGTGGTTGAGAACCACCATGTAGAGGATTAAAGTACAATTTTTGAGTCTACAGGTAACATTGGAGGCATTCCTACCTCCATTTTGTTTTATTATGGTTCTTCTGATTCTTTTATTACACCATATTTAGTAGAGTGAGTGCGGTTGGTGGCGATTAGGAAGGGTCATAGTTGGTATGTTGAGATGGCTTCAAAGCCAAGATCTCCGTAGAACCTTAGTTAAGGAGTGTGTGGTGGATTTGAGAACTTTCACCACTACCTCGGATCTTCCTATCCTTCCATTGGGCTCTTATGGATTCATCTTGGGCATGGACTAGTTATATGCACATAGAGCCATAGTGGATTGTTATCACAAGATCATATCTTGCACAAATGATCTAGGAGTGGAGGTAGTGATAGTGGGGGTCAGGAGACCCATTTTAATTAGCACCATCTCCGCTAAGCAGCTTAAGCGGTGTCTACAATGGGGTTGTCAGATGTTTGCTATCACAGTTAGTGACCGATCAAAAGATGGGTCTAGTGGACCATCGCTAGATGACCATCCCATTTTGAGAGATTTTGTAGATATCTTTTTAGGTGAGCTACCAAGGTTAACACCCCCATGTGAGATTGATTTTTATATAGATCTAGTTCTGAGAGTGGAGCCTATCTCACAAGCACCTTATAGGATGACTACCCCTAAACTCTTTCAGCTCAAGTTGCAGCTTGAGGGCCTTCTGGAGAAGGGCCTAATTTTCCTAGTGTATCCCATTGGGGTACACTTTGGTGATCTTTGTAAAGAAGAAGGACAGATCCTTATGGTTGTGTATTGATTACCATGAGCTGAATAAGGTAATGATTAAGAATCGTTATCCCCTTCCACACATTGATGATTTGTTTGACCGATGAAGGGAGCCACAATTTTCTCTGAGATTGATATTAAGTTAGGCTACCTTTAGCTGAGGATTTTAGAGATAGACATTCATAAGACCACCTTCTGTATGAGATATGGCCACTTCGAGTTCACAGTGGTACCTTTTGGCTTGACTAATGCCCCCGCAGTGTTTATGAGTTTCATGAATGGGGTATTAAGAACCTTATTAGATCTTTTTGTGCTCATATTCCTTGATGAAATTTTTATTTACTCACTTACGCGTAAGGAGCATGAGAGACACCTTCGTCAGCTTCTTCTTCGTGTCTTCGCAAGTAGCAGCTTTACAGGAAGTTGGAGAAGTGTGCATTATTTTAGATGGAGGTGCAATATTATGGACATATCATTTCTGGGAAAGGTATCATTGTTGATCCTTCCAATATTAGAGATATTATGGATTAGCCAACACCAACCAATGTGATAGAGGTGTGTACCTACATGGGACTAGCAGGTTAGTACAGGAGATTTGTTCAAGACTTCTCTCTGATTGCGCACGCCATCACTTCCCTTCAACATGAAATGTAAGAAGTTTGTTTAGTCAGACAGTGTGAGAAGGCATTCAAGATATCAAGGAATGCCTCACTATAACACCTATTATCATAGTGTTAGATCCACAGGGTGATTTTTTATATGCACGGATGCTTCTTTGGTAGGACTTGGAGGTCTGTTGATGCAAGAGGGCAGAGTAGTGGATTTTGAGTCTCACAAACTCAATAATTATAAGCTTGATTATCCGACTCACGATCTTGAGCTTACGCAGAGTTTTACATTATTTAATTTGATGGAGGCACTTTTTGTTTAGTCGAAGATTCACACTCGTGGATAGATCACTTGAGTCTTCACCACCTCTTCATGCAGCCCAATCTCAATACTCGTTAGCGGTGTTGGATGGAGTTGCTTTGTGAGTATGATATGGTGATAGAGCATGTGAAGGGGAAGGAGAATGTGGTGGTAGAATCTCTCGAAACAAAGAGACATGTGATTATGGCCACTTCAAAGGGGCATAGATTTACTGAGCAGATTCTTTAGCAGCTTCCTCTTGATAGCTTCTACATTGCAGTTTGACCAGAGATCGAGTCCTAGAGACCCCTTCAAGGGACGTTTTATGGTTTCTCACTAGAGGCAGATGGCCTTCTCATGTACAGAGGTCAGATTTTTGTTCCTAGAGATGGAGGCTTGAGGCAAGACATTTGGAAAGAGGCACATCATGCACCCTATTCAACCCATTTGGGGGTGAAGAAGATGCACGAGGCTAATTTGAGATAGTTATATCACCTGGAGAGGACTTCATAAAGACATGGCTCGGTTTGTGTCATGATATTTAGAATTATAGAAAGTGAAGGCCGAGCATCGACATCTAGATAGCCTTCTCTTTCCTCTTGCTATACCGGAGTGGAAATGGGACACCATTTCCATGGAATTCATTTTTGGGATATCGATGTCAAAATATCAACATGACATCATCATGGTCACAATTGATAAATTGACATAAGTGGCTCACTTTTCTCTAGTGAATACCACTTATACAGCCAATCACGATGGCATGGGTATATCTTGATGAGATTGTCAGGTTGCATGGGATCCTGTGGAATATCATTAGTGACTGAAATCCTTTGTACACTTCCCATTTGTGGACTACCATGCAAAGTATGCCCCTGGGACAAAGATCAATTTCAGTAGAACATATCACCTGAGACAGATGTACATACCGAATGGGTGAATAAGATTTCTGAGTATATGCTCAGGATGTATGTGATGGATCAATAGTCTATATGGGAGGAGTACCTGTACTTGGTGGATTTTGCCTGCAATAATAGTTTTCGAGTTCTATATGCATGGCTCCTTTCGAGGCCTTGTATGGTAGAGAGTACAAGATACCTCTTAGTTGGGACATGTTAGAGGACAAGGTTTCCTTCTATGACCAGCTTTATTGTAGGACATGGAGTAGTAAGTGGTTTTGATCAAACGTAGACTGCAGGGAGGCACAATATAGGAAGAAGAAGTATGTAGATCAGCATAGGACCGATCATAGTTCTGAAGTCGGCATGAAGGTGTTACTTCATGTCAGGCCACACAAGATCCCTATTTGTTATAGAAAATTTTCTAAGTTAGCTCCTAGATTGGTGGGTCCTTTTGAGATCTTGGAGCATTTATGCCCTTTGGCCTACCATCTCACATTACCACCCATCTTGTCTTGCATACTCGATGTATTTCATGTTTCATTACTTAGGAGTTATGTGGCGATCCTTCTCATGTGTTAGATTGGACATCATTGCAGTAAGTGCAGATCGAGGGGTGATGGTGGTCCCGTTTGCATCCACAAATAGCGTTGGGCACTAAAATAAGAAGCTGCAAATACAAAAATGGTGGCCTCCCAAATCGGTGAATCAATAAACCCTCAAAGCATCAAATGTAAATGGCGGCAAGGAAAAGAATAACAACCTTGAAATATGGAGAAATGTAAAGAAAACTGTTATGGCTGAGTTAAAAGAGAATTAAAACAAAATACAACCTACCAGGAATCTCGAAATGGTTCTTCCTTCATTTTCATGACTACTTGCGACGATAAATGCATAAACATAGAAAAGAAAATAAATATCTTATAGAGTTACTCGAGATTCAGAGAATTTAATGAAAAATATATCTATACAAATAAAAATCCATTACAATATTTAATGTACAACCACTCAAAGAAAGAAATGTAGAGGTTTACCTTTC
The DNA here is from genome assembly GCA_018340775.1 of Taxus wallichiana var. yunnanensis. Classification (NCBI taxonomy): domain Eukaryota; kingdom Viridiplantae; phylum Streptophyta; class Pinopsida; order Cupressales; family Taxaceae; genus Taxus; species Taxus wallichiana. The sequence continues at coordinate 752,431,966 of CM031240.1, read as the reverse complement.
CTTTGTAGTGCCCACTTCCTTGACACCTTTTTTATATTGATCGTGATATTGTTTATTCTATTATGGACTTTATTACGTCTTATGTTAGATGTTAGATCATGGTTTTTGTTGACTTGATTCGGTTATGATGCATGATGATTATTAGAGACATTTTGGATATTGATGTTGATATAGTATTTGACATGGTTATACTATGGATGTTTGTTGGACATTTGATATTTGGATATCGTGAGTAGGCCTCGGAATGGAAATTATTTGATGATGATATACTTGTTGAGTAAAATTTAAAATGATCTTATTGTATCTATGAGATTTGCTTTTGGAGAAGTATGAATATTGTTGCATGCTTGTTGTTTGGTGAATTTTTTGATTGTTGCTTGGAAACAACTTGGCTTAGAACTTGGGAAACTCCATCATGGAGAGGTAAGAGCTTGGCTCTTGAAATGCTCTTATTTTATGAATGTAATTGTTAATGTGTGAATGTTTTGGCATGTTTGTGGGTTGTTGGGTAGATGGCCTAGGAATTGTGTAGGAGAAAGCTATGTGGTTTATTTTGTGGGAGGAACATGTGTGTTTTAGGAAGGTATAAGGGTGGAGGAGTTGGGATTTTGGTTCCACCTTACAATGAAATAGATTGCATTTATTTACTCATAATGGGGTGCCATAAGAGGTTGGGGAGGCATAAGGAAATGAGAGAAATAAGGGGTACGTGGGGGAGGTATAAGGAATGTCAGGGTTTTGATATACTATATTTTGGAGATTTGTAATTTAGGTGGTGATACCCATTTCCCCTTTTGGGGGGCATAAGAAGCATCCCCCATAGTTTATTTCTCCTTTGGCTTGTTTGATGAAGCCTCAGTAATGTTTGTCATGCTTTAATGTAGTTTTAAACTATATTCTATTTTTGGACTATGTTTTTGTTGGGAAAATGTTGCTTATTTGTTTGTGGAAGCCTATTGTTGCCATGAGTTGGATCAAATCTTGTATTGCATTATGGTTGGTGCTCGGGGCCAATGAAGAAGGATGGATTGTCCTTTTCATTGGATGTCTTGGTTTGGTGGAGAGCGTTTCCTTTCCCTTGTTCTTGTGGTGATCAAATTAGAATAATGTGAAATCTTCTTGTTGTTGTTCTGGAGCTAAGAAAAAGACAGTTTGATAGTTCCTTGTGAAATGAAACTGTATTCTAACCCTTCCCACTTGAAGTGGATGAACTTGTAAATATTTGTGATGGAAATATTTTTTATTGATTCGAAAGTTGTATATTGTAATGTGAAAGAGATAAACTTTGTTTTCATCATTTGAAGGAATGTGAAAGGATTCTATTCTATATCAGGAATTTGAGGAATGAAAGAAAAGTTGTAAATTTGTATTTGAAATCAATAAAGAATTGCACTACCTTCCTCAAATTGCATCATTGTATTGAATTTGATCATCTAAATGTGAGTTGTAATCTCTGTTTCAAAGAAATAAATGTGTGTGAAGGAAGTGTAATACTCTGTCTTTTGAAATATGTAAAATTTGGAAATCAAAGATGTATTTTAGCTTTTAAATAGTTGAATTGAATCAACTAAATGTATTATATTCGAATTGGAATGAATTCTAATACTTGGAAGATGAAAATGGTGAATAGATCCTTTAAAATTTTATCTTTGTTTTGTATTTTCAAATTGGCAAATACTTTATCCAAAAATGCACAGTTCAAACCTGTAACAATGAAATAACAAATTAAATGATTAAATTGAAGTAGTATTCCCTAAATGAATTCATTTGGACAAAAATCCTTAAGGAATTCCTTAGAAAACTTAGCAAAATTGGGCTTAAACCGTTTCATTGTCAATATTATTTTTTTAAATTAGGAGTCAATAAAATAAAATTACCTTCAAAATCCATCCTAACTCCATCTAAGAACAGTTCTCCATGTCTAATTGACATGATGAGAAAGGAAGAAAGACAATTGATTAAAAATTTCATAAGTTAAAATCTACTAGCTTGTCATTTGAAAGCTTATAGATCATTTTCTTAAAATTAACCCCTTAAAATTTATCAAAATCAAACTTTAATGATTTCTGTGTAAAGATGACATCAAGAGATTTCCAGAAAGTTATCATTTTCCCAAAACCGAGCTCTCTATCAAAAGTTTTGCCTTTGAAGTTTTCTTCATTACGTGTGAAAAAAATTCTAATCAAAAATAAATTTTGGGAAAATTTTCCTAATATTCCCATGCCACCCAAAACCAATCAGAGGATACCATGTGGCACCATGAGGCATTGGTGGAGGATCATATCACTTTTTAACTTATCGCTTTGAAATTTTTTGGGAAAATTTTCCTAATTTTCCCGCCTCCCCAACGACCGTAACCAATCAAAGGCTGCCACGTGGCACCACGAGGCATTGGCGGAGGATCGGATCCATTTTTAACTTAGCGCTTTAGAAATTTTTTTGAGAAAATTATCCTAATTTTCCCACCTCCCCGGTCGACTTACACCAATCATAGGCTGCCATGTGGCACCATGCGGCGTTGCGGAGGCGAGTGGATCCCTTTTCAACTTAAGCACTTCGAAAAAAAATTGGGAAAATTTTCCTAATTTTCCCCGCCGCCTCGTTGCCCACAACCAATCAAATCTCGACATGTGGCACCTTGGGCATCGGTGGAGGCATGGACCATTTTGATCCCTAGCACTTTTCAGCCGAAAAGACATAATGTCTTAAATCGCTCCAATGACCCGATTTTCCACCGGGGTGTTGTAAAGCCGACACGTGTCCTCTTCGGGCTCGCGGGCGCATGGAGCTAAATCGTGCTTTTTCCCTGAAGAAGGAAAATGTGCCAAATTTTCTCCCCGCTCCGCCAGCCCATGCATGGGAAAATTTTCTTCCCTAGGCCCACAAGCCCACTCTTGGGAAAATTTTCCTCCCAAGGTCTGTTGGCCTATAACTTGAGAAATATGAGGAGTTAGGAGGACTTCTTTATATCATTGGAAAGGTGAGGAAATTTCCTATCCAATGGGAATGTTTTAGGGAAGTTTTGAGAGAGTTAATTTTGAGAAAAATAAGTTGAATCTTTTAAGCCAGTTAGAGAGTGGTGTAGTGTGAAATTACCCTCCTAACCTAATTGAACTTTCTAACCCTAAATTTTTACCTTGTGACCTTTAATAATTGTTAATAAAGAAAAAAATACAATCTAGTAAATTAGTATTGATCTGGAACCTTGTTTGTGACAACTGTTGTCTTGTAACCTTGTTGAAGACACTTTTAAACAAAAAAAAATTATTCCATAATTTTCCTATCTAATCCTAGGTTGTTCCTTGGTCTCAAGTGGGTTGTTTTTAACGATGTTACATCCTCCACCTTTGGAAAGCAAAGGAAATACTATAAGCCTCAATAGTGAATAAAGCAGAGTTTTTGGGGACAATATGTATGGCCATAATTTAAAATGTAGAGCTATAAAGCTACAAAACCATCCATGGCGAACCCCAGAAGCTATCAAAAAGAGGGGAAAACCTTACCATGACAAATTCCAATTCAAATGGGACTTGACCTAAAGGAAAAGTAGTGATTTGGGTTCATTAATAACAAGTTGGGTGATAACACAAGTTGTCATATTCAAGACTTTCAAGAACAAATGCAAGTACTCATAACCCGAAGTTGATAAAATTGAATGTAGAGAATCAACAATTTCACATTTTTCAAATTTTGAATTGTGGCATATCCATATTCTTAGTATTTCATTATGGACAAATCACAATTTCTCCTTATAAAATGAAAAAATGTAGACTTTTCAAATTGGAATATATGGATTAATTTTTTCTCATTATTGTCAAAAAAATATTTAATTATAAATTCAACATCTATATTATTGTCAAAAATTTCAACCTTAAAATTAATATCTCTTTAATCATTATGTAAGCATTTTTAAAAATTCAATAAATAATAAATTTTTAAATATATGAAAGATAATACTAATCAATTTATCATGCCAAAATAATATTTTTATTAATTTCCAAGTATATTATGCATAACCATTAAATCTTCTTATCCCACATATTAAGGGACGAATCCTTTTAAATATTTTGTCGACTAACCTTAGCTTGATATTTTTGGTTTTAGTTTAAAAAATTTCTTCTGTGATTTTTTATTATCTATCAATCCAACTAAATGGATCGTGAACAAAAAAATTCTTCAACCATGGATCCTAAGTTGCACGGATCAAGTAAAAATATCCTTAGTTGAGAATCGATATTTATTCCCTCATTTTGCGGCCAAGAAATTGAAACGGCAAGTGAACAATGCGGCCCTCTTTTAGGGGTTTTGTTTGTTGATGAGTGATAATATACACCTTATCTTTATGATTTACAAAAATTGGAATTCTTGAGATTTACAGAAAGCAGTAGTGAGGGATGAACAAATTTGTTTGCAACAATTTAGTTTCTATTTCTCCCAATTTTTAGATATTATATTTGTTCAGGTTTGAGGCTAAGTCTCTCTATTTCTACAGGGATATTGGAAAACTATACGAATAAGGTTCTTTTAATACTTTTATAATGCTAAAAAAATTTTATTTATCTCGGGGTCATTATACTGAACATGATATCCATTTGGACTTTTGTGTGGTGTTCTGCATTGTGGTCAACGCTCTCATATAAGGGAGATGTGACAAAGCCATTAGCAACACTTGTATTTTTAGTACTCTTGTCATCAAGCGCCATTGGATTTGCTCTCTTTTGGCAGCTTGAGAAGCACCATTTCTATTTTATTTATAGTTTTTCTTAAGTTCTTCATGCCCATTGTACATCACCCAAAAGATTGGGGATTTTCTCTAATGTGTTGCACCTTACATTTTCCTAAATATATTCCACCAAGATTTGGCCAATGCAACAAAGATTTGCCGTAGACATGTGAAGCAGGCAGGATGAATTGACAACAATTGTATTTTTAGTACTCTCTATTGGATTTGATCACATTTGACATCATTTACAAAGCAATTTTCTCACACTGAACAACTATTTTTGTATTACACAACGAATAATAAAATTGGTTTTAAAAATTCCACAAAAATTGATTTAATAGGCATAAACTAGAATTGAAATAAGAAGGTGATTTGAATCGATTGCAGATAAGTAAAGATTCGGTAGCTTTCCGAAAAGATTCTAAGCAATCAGTAGGGTGAAAGTGAGAAAAAATCCATATTTATTTTATAAAAAGAATCAAATCTTTTTACTTTACAAAATAAAGAACATGATAATACAAAAATTATGTATGTAAGATGCATGCTTTTGAGGAAATAGTAATTTTCATGCTTTCAAAACCATTGTGAAAAAATGTTCTCATTCGGTAGAGAGAATATAAGAAATGCCCATGGAACATCTCACATGCACATTTGTGAATAATTATTCTAATATATATTATATTAAAATAATATCATATTTCCTCACGTAAAATACATCAAAAATAAAAAAACATAATTTAATTTAAATTTCAAAGTTTGTGTATTTTTTTATCAATGGTAAAAAAGGGTTAAGGGGGCCCTACCCCATACAATGGATGGAGGAAAAGATTAGACAATGAAGAATGACCAAAGCCGCATCTTCCAGCGACAAAGGAGATCAAAACAAACAACAGAGAAAACCAACAACAAGAACATAAAAGCAACACCTATCTCAAGCTTTAGACCCCTTGCCTTTGGATCTTAACTACATCTTAAGGGGAGAGATAACCCTTTTCTTCTTCCCACTCAGAACAGTCCAATCCTCTTTCAATTTGGGATTTGCATTTTCAATATGAATTGGAATCAAAACTTCAATGTTTTCCCAAACTCAAGGGACCTAGAAACATCCTTACATGCTTCATGTACTTCCAACATTTTTGCATGAAGTGAATTCTCATAAACTGAAATAGAAACGCAATCCAAAAGGTCATTCATGACCAAATGGTTAGAATGAGAGTTCTTCCACCAAGACCTTTGACCTTTAGCATGTCTATGAGCCAAGTGACAATCACCTGCTAAATGGCCAAGAGAGAAGTAAGTTCTAGTGAAAGGGGAACCCTTCGTAATCTAGGTTTTGAATCCAGATCCTATCTTCAACTTTGAGTTCAATAGTAGCAGGGAAATCCACAGATGTATCCATATCAACTAAGATCCGAGCATAAGTAGTATGCTCAAAATATTCAGTTTTAGCGTCAAGGAACAAAAATTTCCCTAAAGAATTACGAATAGCAATTAAAAGATCCCCAAACAAAATTGGAGGGGCAAGTATGATAAACGTATCCATACTTGTTTAACTTTGAAAGTATCACAAACTGGGTTAAACAAAGGGTACCAGGGTTTCATAAAAAGCATATGAGACTCAAACTCCCAAACTTTCCCAAAAATTAAATCCCTATCTGATGCACTAGCAAACACAACAATGAAAAAACCACGTGCACTAGGAAATATATCCAACCTACCTACCAAACAAGGACCCCAAAGACTTGATATCTAGGCATGAAGCACTAGAAAACCCGGGAAAAGATGTTAAATCTGTAAATCAGACCATTTCTCTTGAAAGCCTCTTCTGATTGAATGACCTCTTCCCCAAAACTCACAGATGGTGTAGATTTAGCATAAGCCATTAGCTTACTCCTCCTAGCATCTGGAAAAACCCTATTCCTATATCCTCCACCCCTAACCGCATCCTTAAAAGAAAAAGGAATAGAGTCTATTGGCTAGGCAGAGACTCAAATCCATCCCCATAAAACACCTCATAAACAATATAACTACCACTCACAGGAGCACCTTAGACACATATAGGAGCTTCGATAACATTTTTCCGGAAGGAACCCCAAATCCAGGAAAAGCGGAGAAATTTTAGGACCATTAGAAATGTGTCCAATGGGTTCATTACAGTCCATATCCTAGCTCAAGCAAGAGGAAACAAAACACAACACAACAATAGCCATAGTTTCATTAATAACCATAGGGTCGCCAATAGAGGAAAAAGTTGCGCCACCATCAATCGATTTCCCTAAAGACCATGTAACCAAACTAGAGGAAAGGCAACGCCACCCTTCCATGCACAAGGATCTACCAACCAATGCCATCGAAACAGGGGAAGCACCTCCATGAGAAGACATAGCGGAAACTCCATTACTTGAACCCAAAATAACATCCCCACGGCCACTGAAACCACTGCCACACCCCCTGCTAAAACCATATAGGCCATAATGATTAGGGTTAGGTATAAAATCAGGAGAAACCATACTCCAAATAATCTATTAGGGCTATATCTAAAGTTTTTATTTTGAATATATATTATATATGTTAATATTCTACTTGAATAGTTATTAATTTAAATAACCATTATTTTTTAAATTAAAATTAGAAAAATTGATTGTATAAATCATATATATTTATACAATTTTAAATCATAAATTATATTTACAATCAATATCACCATTGAATTCTTGTAGTATTGTAGAGTCTAAATTGACAAAAATAAAGTTTATAATATTGTAATATCACAATGTTTGATTTGTTGTAATGTCTCAAATGTTTATTTTGTGGCAAAGTCACAATTGTATTGTTAGATAGTCACAATTTTTATTTATGTGGTGATTGCCACATGTTTTGAGTTGTAGTAATATCTACAATTTTCCTACAATTTAATTTTTCCACAATAAATTTGTGGGTGGAATCCACAAATTTGGATTCATAATTTTATCTCTCTTATATACAATAAATTTATCTTTCTTTTAATGTAAAAGAACTACAAGCCTTCCACTCGAAGTGGAAACAACATGGTAAACTTTATAAAAATGTAGGATTTCTTCTTGTCTTCTACCAAATTCACTATGTCCAAGACTTTAGCTTGAGCTCCACCACTTTTTTTGAACTTTAAACAAACCGAAAAAAGGGGGGAGTAGGCAACACTCTCTGCCCAACCAATCATCTAATTAGGAGGAGAAGCTATCCTCCTCATCGACCCCTGAGCCCCAACCATAGAGAAATAAGAAAGGGATGCAACTAATGATAGCTCTCACAAATACTTCCACATTACAACACACCTCTTAACAATCTTTCAACACACACAAGAAAAAAAAACAATATCAAAGAATGAAACTTTTCCAAACAAGGCTTGAAAACTCTAAGGAAATAGAGAAACCAACTATGGGGAAATCACTTATGCTTCCCAATGGGATTAGGTTCCCACCTTGAAGCCTGTAAAAACACAAAACACATCAAAACAAGCACTCTTATGCCTCCCTCGACTCTTATGCCTCCCTCTTATCAATCTCTTATGCCTCCCACAATCTCTTATGCCTCCCTCAAATTAAACATATAAGATAAGTAAGAATTTTTCTTATCTAAAAGGTGGGGCACCGAACCAAACTCCCTCCCAAAATGTGCAACAATACTCTTATGCCTCCTCCAAAAGATCCCCATAAACCTTATCCTACACCATACTTAGGGCCATAATACCCAAGCCCAAAATATGCACACACAACATTCATTTATTTACATGCATACACATATATAAAAATAAATTCCATGGGTGAAGTTCCTACCTTGCCATTGCAAGAAACTATATCCAAAATAAAAACTCTAAGCTCCTTCCAAGCTGAATCTCAAATCCAATCAAGCTCCAAGACTCCCAAGCAAGCAACTCAATCTAAAACTTCAAAATAATCATGCCTAACAAAATGAAGTAGCCCTAAAACCATCAAATTAACTTGTATATATAGAAAAAAGAGGATAGGAGGGTATGGTGGTGCCATGTATGATACCACATCACTTCTTCTCAACTCCACATCACCAAGTCAAACATCAAACCCAAGGTTAATAATTTTGTGGTGGAGGTAGTGACAATCCTCTTACACACAAAAACTATTACCCATACCTCTAAAGGACACAATTAAAAACTAATGTAAGAAAATGCAATGAATATCACCTTTTACCTCTCAAATCACATAATGGTGACTATTTTTAACCCCTTAACTCATATGTATAGTTGGTTGATGAATTTAAGAGGTGTGGGACAAGCTTAAGTTGCTCCAAAGGCCTCAAAAATGGCTCCAAAGTCTAATTTAGGATTTTGGAAGATAGGTAGAGTACCCACCAACCAAAATCAATTAAAATCAACTCAAATCACAAGATCAAAAGGACCAACTACTCTAATAAATGTCCCCTTTTTCACATGAAAAATTAATTTAATAAAGACGATTAATCAACTTAAATAAGAGTACATTATTTAACAATAATAAAGTGAATTAAATTACAAAATAAATCACATACTCCACAAATAATAAAAAGGAAAGGGGAAAACACCCATAGCCCATGGTCACAATTTGAGGTCATCCCCCCATGGAGACCTCTAACAATCTAACAACACAAAACAATATTAGTGAACATAAATTTTCCATGGTAACCTTCATTTTATCCATCCATTATTCCACTATGGTTGTTCTCCTATCCCCTTTTGTTTATTGTGACACAATCACCTGCAAAAATCAAACAATTCCTCCTTCGGCCTCGTGGCTGCATCAAATACATCAATAATACAATACATGCACATCCATCAATAAACAACATCATATCATGAAGTCATCATCAAAGCTAAGCAATGCTATTATTTATTTATCATTTCAAAAACATCTCAATTCTACCATTTCATCAATATTAGAGAGATCACAAGATTAGTTAAAACAAAAAAATATAGTTAATATGATGGAAATTCATAATGTCAGTATATATATAAGCTAATCAATACATCATCATCATCATCAATTCATAATGTCTATCCATGCCTCTAAGAATCCATACAAACATGATATAAATCACAACATATCAATAGTCAGAATATCTCTACCATATATCATCATGCTAAACCAAAACAACATAGTAAAGCCCATGTCTATAGTCCACATAATCAAAATCAAAATATGATAAGTGTTGAAGAGGAGTGCGCACTACAAATCGAGTTTCTTCATTAACTCATTCTAAAGGCCATGTTTCTGCCCAAATCAACTTCGGTCATCCAAGAGGAAAATATATCTTTTGCATGGTTTATAATGATTCTACTTGATCATAAAATAATGGACCACATGATGACGGTAAATGAAAGGTATGGTCTCACCGTAACCTATTTTTAAAAAATGTGCAAACAAGAAAGCGGTGAGAAAATGTTATATGTAATGCCCCGTTCGGCGTGTACCCTAGTCCTTGTCGCAATGACACCTTTGTGTGTGGACTGTGTAATGTCCTATGCGTTAACCTATTTAAAGAAGGATATCACATCAGTATGCCATTGCCGTATTCAATTTCGTTATTGCCTTGTGACCTTAGTTGACATTTATTGGTTTGACAATCTTACCTTGAGTTCATTTGATCTTTGACATAGTGGCTTGGTTTCAGTCTTTATTCTATCTTCGTGATTTCAATAAAGTGGTTGCAGTTATGATTTGCTATCATATCTTGTGGTATCTTGTTGATATCATGTTAACTATATCTAAGGACTTCAATTTTTCCTAAGGTAAGACTTGACGTTTCTAATCAGTATAACCTAGACCTCGACTTTGACATAAGCCACAACCTAGGCATTATATTAATCAAGACCCATGGAGTCAAGATCATTGTGAGATTTGACATGAAGCTATGTTTTGGAAAATAGCGACTTCAATGTTAAAAGGAGATTTTAAAAAGGGTCACAGATCCGACTGGAAACATAATTTAAATTGGAATGTTAATGTCTTTTGACTTTGTTTCCTTGGTTGGCTAGAGGTGGGTGGCTTTAATAGCCACCTACCATTGCATTAAAAACCCCATCCTTCTTGGCGTGTTCAACTCTTTCTTGCTGGTGGCCGCACTTCCTCCTTCATTTATTATTTCTGATTTGCAAATCTTCTTGGTTTCTTGTTTGACTGCCTGCTTATCCTCTCGGACCGCGTGAGATTTTCCTTGGATAGACTGCGTGTGGAGTGGTTGAGAGGCATTTTCTTCCTGGTTGCGTGGGTAGAGAGCCCATCGAAACCTGTTATGTCTAGGTGTTTTTCTTCCTGGTTCCACTTTGGGTGCCTTCCCTGCTGGTCGCCTGGGTTCGATATAGCAATTATAGATGAAGCTACAGGCTAGTGAAGAAGGTGTGTTACCTCCACTTTCATTGGGTGCTGCGAGGTGTGTTCTGTTTGAGAGCCTCGGCAATGAACTTGCAAGAGAATTAGCCGAAGCGCAGCATGTTACATTTGGTTGAAGCCTTTTGAGCGCTTCCAACAAGTAGAATGTCCAGCTATGTTGTTATCTGTTCAGTATAGAATGCATCCTCAAATTCGGACTCTCCTTCAAAATATTTTTATCAAAATCGACTATGTGACAGTGAGAGTGTTACCAGGAGACCTGATGAAAATTATTGCAAAGATTCTCTATTGAGACCTTACTTGTTTTACGATGTAACTCATGGAAGAGAATCTCATAGGCGTGGATCTGTTTCATATCAGAATATTCATGAAGCACAATTTGCTTTGCAATTATATGAGCTTCTTCAACGAGTCACTAAGTTGGCAGGCATAAAGGTTTCTATTGGAATTATCACACCTTACAAGCTATAGCTGAAATGTTTTCACCGAGAGTTTGATGTTGTCCTCAAATCTGCTGAAGGAAAAGGTTTATATATCATTACGGTAGATGCCTTTTAGAGCCAGGAGCGTGATGTAATCATTATGTCTTGTGTCCGAGCTTCAAATCATGGGGTTGGCTTTATAGCTGATATTCACCGCATGAATGTGGCACTAGCACGAGCTCGCAGAGCACTTTGGGTTAAGGGCAAAGCAGCTGCATTGAAGCAATCTAGTGACTGAGTCAGCCTTAATTGAGGATGCTAAGTCTAGGGACTGTTTTATGGATATGGAGTCTGTACCAAGAGATTTTTTTGGTTAATAAAGCCATCTTCTTTTTCTTCGTCTCAGACTAGGGCTGCTCCTAATATGAGAGCACCAAGGTTAGGAGGTCCAAATCAGAAACAATCAGATGCATATGGAGATGGTGGAGGTGTTTGGATGAATGACGAAGGATCAAGTTCAATTGCCAAAAATGGGGCCTACAGAAGTTCTAGGGCTAATTTGGAGCGGTGTTCGGAGGATTTTGGATCTACTTCTGAGAAACCCAGGGATGCATGGCAACAATCTTTGGGAAGAGGAGATAGGGTGTCGCCAGAAGATCAACGAGGGAATGATAATCGGGTGTCAATGCGACCCGACCGAACTATGGGCAGAGATGCACATTTCGGACTATACAATTGATTTTATGAAGTCAAGAGCATGGCCGTTAACAGAGTTTGGACCTTCAGCAGGCTGAGGAAGAGAAGTTGCGCAGGTTGTGTTGCTGTTGCCCGAGCCCTGGTCGACGTGCTTGTTGGATTGGAAGAATTCTAATCAGGCATGTTAAATCTACTCCTTGTAATAGTTTTCTACCTTCTTTCAGTATCTTGAAATGAATATTCTTTCCTCTTGAATGGCGCCTAGACAAAATGTTTTCGTGGTTGTTTATATCGCTGCCTGATTGTGTTGGTTGTTCCTTTAAATCTCGTTCCAATTTCACTGGTTTTGCTTGGAATGTTCTTTTCCTCTCTTATAGCTTACTCTATTTCATATTTGTCTAAATGGGCTACTGTAATATTGAGTGATGCAATCTAGTTCATAGGAAGGAAACATTATAGAGTTTTGTTTGCTTATATGACTCTCTTTTAAAATAATTCTGTGATGGTATTTATAATTGAAGGATTACTATATGGAAGGTTAAGCCTTCATATCTCTATTTAGGTTGAATAAATACGTATTTCCTATTTAGGGCTCTCTTGTTTTCTAAAATGTACATTAATAGTGACATTGTGTTCTAAAACTTGTTTAAGCCTCAGGGCATTCCTTACTTTTTGTTTAATTAGAAAATGGCATTAGGGTTTTGCTTTTAAACTGTATATGGTTGACTTTTGTACCCAGTTCTAGAGGATGAATAACCTGACATCTATTTTGGCCTCTACGTGTTGAGAGAATTACTATACCTACTTCCTGGTTCAAACTCTTGTTTGATTAAAGTAAGGGGAAACATTGTAAGTTTAATTGAATGAAATCTCTACAATTTTTATTAAGGGTCACGAGCAAGCTATTAATAGCTGGACTGAAACAAAAGTTGTAGGTGAATCCATGGTATTGGACTCATGAACTCGTTTCCTGTTAGATGACAGCTGATTACAGTGATAATATAATAGGTGGCTATTATATTCATCTATTTGATATTTTCTAGACATTTCCTTGATAAGCCCACATGGATCGGGTAAAATTTCCATCTTCTATACCATTGGCAAGGAGCTCATAGAACTTCTAGGCCTGACTGCACTGCGTAACCTTCCTGATGGATATGTGTGTTGGTTCTTATTTTGTGCTTGCACTTGTGGTAAGGTCTTTTGAGTCTGGGGCATCGCTGGTGTATTACCCACCGTGTATCGAATCCCTTTGTTTTCGAACTCAAGTATCTTATTCTTCAACTTGGTTACTAAAATTCCAATTTTGTGGCTTTGTTAAGGAAATCAATTTTTATTTTTATTTTAAAATACTTATTGACATTTTCGGAAATATATAAAAATTATTAACGACTTTTGGGTTTAGCCTTCCCTTATATTATGTAGAGAAGTTGACGATTAGGATAAGGTTTGTTGGTAGAATAATGGCTCTTTTTGTGTCTCATTTGTACACGTTTGGAAGAGTGGATTTGTTTTGTTAACTAGTCCTACATTTAAGAAATCCTATAAGAAGGTGGTGGTAAAACTCCTTGGTTAAAACTAAAACTATAGTTGTTTTTATTTTAAGGGCGTCGAACCCTTATTACTATGAGGCCTCCCCCTGGGAGTTTTGGATAACGTCATTTTGTTTCGCACCTACGATCATAATTAGTATGTTTTGTCTTCTCTTGGACCTCTTTAGATGGATGGTTTGGGTATTGCATTCCAATCACGTAATCCATAGGATTACATGAAGGAAATATAAACACTCTTGACTTTCTTGTTCCTAACCCATAAGGTCTTGCCTTGATTTATGTGATTTTGTTCTTACTGGTATTTTGACTTTCTCCTTGTTGGATGGTTTAGATTTCTTTCTCATGCGAATAATTTTTGAGTTGTGGGTTGTGTTTTAATCCATTTTTGAATTAGAACATTCCTTTCTTGATATTGTTAAATGTTAGCTTACTGTTGCAATGTGTAGCCTTAACATGCTCAGTTCTCGTGAACTGATTCTAGCTAGTATTTGTGCAGATGGATTATGCGAGTAGATTAAAGGAAAGAGTTGTAAAGGTTTCATCAGTGCAATTTATGAAGTTCCTTGTAAAAATGTCCAATGTGAGGTAAATTTTGTAATAGTGCTTGCAAAGGAGTTTAGAAGACCTCTTGCCTTGGGTTGTTCTAAAATTTCATGATGATGTTGTCTTGTCCTTCTGTAGGTAAACTGTAACTTACCTTTGTGAGAAATGGTATTCAATCTTTACATTGATATGAGTATTGTAAAACTTTGATCTTGAGAATAAATTGTCAAGTTAAATCTTTCTAAGACTGAGTGACAATATATTATAAGTAAAGTAAAATGGGTCGGTTAACCCTTAAAGAAGCTAAACAAAAATAATAATTTTATATTCAACAAATAAATGTAGAGGTGATCTATTTGAAATCAAATAATTCCATGAGTGATCAAAATGAAACCATCCTTTGTGAAGTAAAAATTTTATAACTTGATATCCCTAGCTACACTAGCAAACATTATCCTTTTTATAGTGAATTCTTAGAATGATCCTAATGTGAAACAAATTGTTAGTTGATATAAGATAATAAGATTTAATAAGTAGGAGGAATTGGTTTCGAAACCATGCAATCTGTCTCTCAACCATTTGAAAGGTAAATTGTTTTCTTTTGTAAAAATCATCCAGTGAAGCCTAAATAAAATAATTAATAATTTTCGATAAATCCTCAAGCTTCAATAAAAACCGGGTTAATAACTAATGAGTTAATAAAGATGAATTCAACTCGACCTTCTTCCTCTAACCTTGTTTGTTTTTTTAATAGGTGCTTAATAATCTTTCTCTTGAGTATGTTGAAAGTGAATCCATATTGTAATAAGGTTATGAGCGAGTTTTAGTAGCATAAGTGAGGATAGATGGCCTTGTGGATTAAATTACCTCCTTTATTAAATAATTTAATTAAACGAGATAAATGTCATAATAGAGAAGATTTAAAGTTAATTACTCGGTGAAAAAGGAATAAACTTAGCTTGGTAAGATGAATTGTATGAATCATATCTTGAGTCTCCTTGAAAACATAAGCTAAGAATTGCAAAATGTCTTATTAAAATAAATAACCCTCAAGAATATCTCATTGTGGTTGGCCCTAACTCAGTAAGTGTGTTTTGTGGTTGGACTTACACTGTTGTCATGTCTAAAAGAAAAGTAAATTTTCCTTGAAAGGTGTGAACGTTTCCGTCTTCTTTTTTTATGGCCATCCTTGTGTAATGCCACGTTGGGCATCGACTCCCGTTTCTGCCACCTTGGCCGACCAGGTCCTTCGTAGGCCTTGTTTGCATGTGGATGACTTTGGTCTTCCCCCCAACCACCCAACCTACAGACTGTAATGACTGTCATGTTTGTACCTTGCATGAGGAGTGGGTGGAGTCCCGTTTTTCTTCGCCATGATCTCTTTTTTATTCTCTTTTAATGCGTATAGGTGGAGTGTTGGGCACATTTTTCTTGGGCTGCATGTGGAGTGGGTGAGAGGCCAGCAAAACCTATTCTATCCAGGTATTTTAAATCCTGGTTCCTCCTTGGGCGCCTTCCCTGCTGGCCGCGTGGGTTTGTATGGCGGTTTTAGATGAAGCTACAGGATAGTGAAGCAGATGTGTTGCCTCCATTTTTTTTCTTTGACTGCTGTGAGGTGTGTTCTTATCTGGGATATGTAGCAGCAACCCGCAACAGTTATTAGCCTAGCAGCAGACCGGTTGCAGAATAGTAGAGGCCCTTTTGAGCACTTCCAACAGGCAGGTTCTCCAACTATGTTGCTTTACATTCAATATAGAATGCATCCTCGGATTCGGGTCTCTCCTTCAAGATATTTTATTAAGATCGACTATGTGACAGTGAGTATTTACAGCTAAGCCATTGGGTATACTTCCTTCTGAGAGTTGTATTGAATGCCTGTAACAAAGAGGCGATTAAACTTAATCTTTCTTGAGATTTCACGCATACCATTCATACCGAATGAGTAATTCTGGTGGACTTTCTGGAGGAAACAGTTGGCAATGGGCGTGTGCATGGTTGTAGGCTTACTAAGCAAAGCTCACCGAATTCCCATCAGGATTCGACTCGGAAGTGAGCGCTCTTGTTGAAATAGAGAGTGCGAGAATCGACACTGGCACTTCATGATCTTGCAAAGCACGTATTCTCACTTCTCGGTGTGCTTCAATTGTAGTCCAAGTTGTGCACAATCGTGAGACAAGATCCCTCAACTAGAAGTTCTACCTGAATCACCGAGCTCTCCTGAATTGCCAAAAGCTTGGCCCGAATCCCCAAAAGTTGCGTTAGATCCAAATAATGCCATCCGCCAGCCAAAACTTTCTTTTCCACAACTTGTCAGCCAGGTAAATTTTTATCTAGATCAACTTCTCATCGAGCAAGCCTCTGTGGCTGAGGAAAACACAACTGTCCCCGCTGACTTGTGTCCGAATCAAAGATTCACTTGTTCGGAATTAAAACCAGTGTATGATTAAGTTCCTCCGGTGTCTCGAAACAAGGGCTTCCATGCCAAAAGTTTTAAGCCTTTCGAGCCAAAAGTTATTTTGCACCAAGGATTTCAACACCAAAAGTCATTCCTGAGCCAAATGTTGCCCCAAAACCACACCAACAAGTTTCTATCTCAAAAAAACTTGTTTGACCCAAAAGTGATTTATGGGTCAAAAGGCACGTCCACTTCAAAGCCCGCCCCCAAATGTGCTTGGAGGGATTGATCTCGCATATGGGTCGTAAAATTTATGAGAATTCATTACAGTGTGTGTGATGTGCTCCTCAATGGAGTTTTGCAGACATTCAGTTTGAGTTTGGTCATAAGAGAATTAGTCCTTTGTGAGGGACAGTTTGTTTGAGTACAAGATGGATATTGGGTATCCAGATATTTGTTACATACGGAGAGGGCAAGCCGCGGGAGGTCGCTCAGGCTCCTCCTCATTCGGGTGATAGATCACACCCACAAGCTACAATCGTAATGTTAGCACCGACACCACATTATGGAAACAATGAATAGTGTGGAACAAAATGGTAGTGCTTTATGGGCTTGCTTGCATTAAAACCTTATTGTGCATACCGTAGTCTTGACAAAGACTTTGAGACTACCATTCTTTCCATTCAACGTTTCTTATAAAATGGAGCTTGAGTGCCTAGCCTGTAAAAGGGGAGATTCGACCTGAGGATTGTTGTTGTTGTTCCGGGCGGTGTCCATGAAACCTATTGAATCTAGAAAAAGGAAAGATATTTCTACACCTTTCTACTGCTATTATATTTACAATTTTTATGAAATCGAACCACTTTTTCCTTGCATTGATTTGTCAGTTGGATGTCAAGATGGGAGATTTCCCCTTTCTACTTGTCTCTTCTTGTTTTTGCTTTTATCATTGTCAGTATGTTGGTCGAAAGGATGTGTGTGCCTTCTCCTCTGAATGTTATGTTTCTCTTACTCGAATGATAGACCTTCGTTTATGTATTAATTCTTCTCTGATTGTGATTGAGTTGCTTTTTGTTGACCAACTAGTTTATGTATTAATTCTTCTCTGCGATTGAGTTTTTGTACTTTCAGTTATATTATGTTGACCAACTAGTATTTTCGATATTATGGAAGTAAGTTACGATAACTATGAAGCTCCTCCCTAGCACCCAAGTTGTCTTTTGACGTTTTTTGTTAGCCCTTCACAAGTCCCTTTGATAACCTTTTGGCATCGAGAAAGAAAGGTTGTAGGATTGTGTGAGCAATGCGTGGGCTAGCCAGCTTAGAGTTTTGGTATTAAAACTGGTAGAATGAAAAGGTTTGTGTGCAATGTGTTTTGCCGTCTCACATGTTTAGACTCTTATACTATCTTTCATCTTGTTTCTAGGCTTTTAAGGCCATCCCCAAGAAGTACCTTGACCATCCCTATCAACTTGACCCATAACTAGCTTTTCAGGATCAGCTAAGCTCGAGGTTTCATTGTGTGAATCCAGCACCTCGTTGACACTCGAATAGTTTGGTCTAATCTCCCTCTCAGAATTATTGTTGATGGCGCTCTTCTAATTTTCCTAACTTGCATTTTTCTCCTTTGTAGTGTTAACGCTATTAATTAATATTGTCCAGTTTTTATGCACGTAATTACCTTAATATTTTGTGATGGAAATTTCCTTAAATGTGAATAATCCTCAGGAAAAACTCATCTATCATTTGATAGTCTTATGGATTCATAGTGGAAGTTTTTGTTTTGATAATGTCACTTAGAAATTATGTTTGTATCTATGTGTGATGGTTGACTGTGTTACCAAGGGTTGCCTTAAAATATGGTTGCTTTGGGAAATAGGTAACTTATTTTAAATTAACCAAACATTAGTATTGTAGTGGAGGTTTGCAAATATTTAGTGTTATAAAATTTGTTGATGACATTATTATATACTCTTGTTGACGGAACCCCCTTCTTCTCTCGCGTGTTTGCTTCTTAGCCTCGTAAGACTTTGACCCTTCTTGGATGATTGGAAAATATTTGTAGTTAATGGTCAAAACTAATATACTTTACTTTCACCTCGAAACTTATGTTGTGTGTATACTTTATTGGATTTCGGTTTGAAACTCGATTATACATGGCTTTTTGTGTTAATTTTTGAAACCCATGGTTCCCTTTCTTGGGCCGATCAACTCTTGTTCTTTTAGAAATATATTAATTTAGTCTATGCGTTTGGTACCTTTGATAAATTTCTAGATGGTTGGTGTATATATCAAATCTTAATCTTGTAATTATGGTTTAATTACTTACTTGATGGGAATTCTATTTTTTGCTAGATTATTTGTTTTCTCCTTATAGGGCCAAGGGCCATTCTCTTACGATTGCTATACTTTCATTGCTTTTACTCCTAACTGAAGTACAAGGTCTTCTCTTCTTTGATTGGCATGATGAAGACTTTATTATAACTTGATGTGTTGATAGTGTTTAGAGGTTTGAACCAATTCTATAATAAAGTGCTTCCTTTTCATGGTATTGTTAGATAATAGTTATGGTGGGTTTGTGTAGCCTTATCTTGCTCGGTTCTCGTGAACCCGAATCTTGTAGAAAATTTGATGCGAGATGGATTTTGCGTGTAGATGAGGGATAGATTTGTAGACTTTTTCATCAACCTCGGTTGAGAAGTTCCTTTGCTCGAAACCTTTTTATGTTGATTCAACTATTGTTAACGTCCAGTGGAAAGTTTAAAAGAGGATTAATGTCTTTGTATAAAGTATTGTGGACTTTTCATCCGAACTTTGAAAACCTTGTATTGTTTGACCATCATTGAAATTATAAGAAAATTTGGTTATCGTTGTTGAGTGACTTTGTTGGAGTATCGTGATTTTAAGAATTGATGTAATCTTGTTTTGATCTTATAAATGAGTGTTGCTACAACCTTGCCTTGAGAATAAATTTTGAGTTAAACCTTGATATGACTTAGTAATAAAGTGTCATAAGTAAACTAACATGGGATTGTTTAATACTTCTGGAAGTTAAATTAAAAGTTGTATTCAAATAAAGTAACGTAGGCGTCACCAACTTGAGAGCAAGAAATTATTTAATTAAATAAGGGCAGGACTATCATTGTAAGTAAACTTTATATAATGATAACCTCTAGCTCCTCTAGTGAACATTATTCCTATTACGTTGAAATTTGTAAAATGACCCTAAGTTGAAATGAACTGTTATTCATTTGAAGATGATAAGATTTAATAAGCTATAGAAAACAAATTAGAGACCTCGCCATCTTTCTCACCGCCATTTGGAAAGTAAATTTTTACTCCTTGTTAATACTTTTAGTGAAGCCTAAGTAAAGTTGTTGATAATTCGGTTAAGAGCCCTAGCTTCAGATTAAATCTTGGCAATAGTTAATGATGTCCTAAAGATGTTTCATCTTGACCTTCTCCCTCTAACCCTTTTCCAAGGCACCTTGTATCTCTTCTCTTAAATGTGTTGAACTTAAAACCATGTTGTCTTGTGGGCAAGAAACGAATCTTAGTAGCATTAGTGGTGAGCAGATGGCCTTGTGGAATTAAATTACCCCTTTCTCCAAATAAATGAATTAAGCAAATAAATGTCAAAATAGAGAAGATTTAAAGATGATTACTCAGTGTAAAAAGAATAAAATTAGCTTGGTAAAGATGAATTGTATGAATCATATCTTGAGTCTCCTTGAAAACGTAAGCTAAGAATTGCAAGATGTCTTATTAAAATAAATAACCCTCAAGAATATCTCATTGTGGTTGGCCCTAACTGTAAGTGTGTTCTATGATTGGACTTCTATGTTGTCTTGTCAAAAAGAAAAAAAAATGTATTGTCCTTGATAGGTGTGAACGTTTTCCGTGCTGCCTTTATGGCCATCCTTGTATCAAGTTGTTCACAGTGTTAGTTGTATCCTTGGTGATGACATGTTGCGTCATGTTATGTGTCAAGCAAGTCAAAAAAAAAAGTTATCCTGTATTTCACTGTGTTGTTTGTGTGTGGATTTTTGGGTCATTACACTTGGTATCAGAGCGTAGGTTCATGCTCTCGAACCTATGGGCCGGATTGGTGTTGTCCGATGATGATACATGGTGGTGGTTGTGTTACATGATGTTACTACATGATGATGATGATGTTGCATGATGGTGGTAGATATTGAAAGAGTAATGTGCTTTAAGCGTGATGTGATCCATGTCGTAATTGTGATATTGTGAACGCACGTGATGTGTATGTAACTCAGTGCGTATTTGTTATCATATTGATGTGCTGGGGATGGGAGTATTCTCTCTCCTTCTTGTGGATTCTATGAAGATTTCACGTGTGAATTACTGCTTGTGATGTGTGAAAAGAATTATAATGTGGATGACATAGTGTTGGAGCATTGTGACATATTGTGCTATGTAGGTGTATCAATGTGTCGTATGACTAGATTGGTGTTAAAAGAGATGAGTTGTATCATGATGTTTTTACCATGTTCTGAATAAATGTGTGTACCACCTTGTTATGTAGCAATGGATGTTATGTTGTGACGTACTATGTTCATCGTATGTATGATTCGTGTAAATATGTAATGCTTCATGTTGTGATTTAGGGTCATACGGTGAGTGTATGAACCCTATCGTATGGTGATTGCACTTTGGGTGCAGAATGTGGTAAGTGGTGTGTTACACCCAGTGAATGTATGATTGTGATCTACCTTGTATATGTACCACCATTGTGTTAGTAATGTAGTTACATGTTATGTTGTGAACCTTACGCTAACCGACCCTAAAGGGAATCGGTAAAGTGTGTGTTTAGAGTGAGGAAAGGTGTACAGTTGACCAATCAATAGAGCCAACCTTAGGCTTAGTAGATGGTGGACCTTGCTCCTCTCTCTCTCTCTTTATGTGGTTGTTTTATGGGTACAACCTTAGTGTATCTATGACTATGTTTAGCCTTGTAGAAGTGGTGGCGGGATGATTCAGATGGAGGTGATGACAGTTGTATTATTGATATATATTTTACGAGCCGAGGCTTGATGTTCCAAGTCTAGCAACTCATTGAGTACCCCTTTGGTCGCTAGATAATGCCACATAGTTATCGTAATGTGACATTATTATGAGTTGATTTTATTCGTAAATTGAGCTTTTACTTTATTTTGTAAGGACCAAAGCAACTTTTTTGATTGCCATGCTTTACAATTTTGGGTATTTCCTTAGTTTGTGGCACTAACATGGGGATTTTGATACTAACTATGGCTATTTGGCCATTTATTTTTCTTGATTTTGGGTCTTCTTTTAAATTTGGAATTTTTACCGCCTTGCCCAAGGCTTGTACTTTGCCACTTGGCACTTTGATTGGATTGTTGTGTTGGTTCTATTGTCGTGATGTGTGGAATAGGGTCATAGGATGCACCATGGATTGGTTGGACCTATGGACCCGCTTCATTTTACGGGGTATGCCCCAAGGAGTTACATATAACTACCGGGGTTGTTGAACCACGCGTTATTATGTCACTTGGGTTAGGAGTGTTCGAACTCTATGTGTCTTGGACCATAGGGTCAACGGCCTCCTTCGAGGGAGGCATAAGAGTTTGATGGAGGCATAAGAGACTTGAGGGAGGTATAAGAGACTTGAGGGAGACATAAGAGTTTGAGGGAGGCATAAGAGACTTGAGGGAGGCATAAGAGTTTGAGGGATGCATATGATATTTGTGTGTATGGTTGATGTTACGGGACATATGTTGAGTTATTGTGATGTTTGGTAGTGGTCTTTTGATGTATGTGTTACTCATGTCGATGGATATGTGTTGTGATGTTGTAGATATGGCATTGATTCCCTTGTGGACACTATGTACCTGTAGCATTTGTTTGGTGTTATGTGAATTTTTTTCATCGGTGCAAAGTGAGGGAATGTCTAAAATCGTAGTACACCTTGTTCAAGTAGTATAATTGTTAGTCATGGTTGTGTGATAAGTACTATGTTATGTGGACTGTGCCTATTCCCTTCCATATTTGAGTAACCTTTTGTGGTGTAATACAATCTTGAAGTATATACTTGCGTGCTTGTGAATCAGTGTCTTGTGAACCGATAGGGTGTTGTGTTAGCGAGTTCATGTTGGGCAACCACAATAGGAAATAAATCAAAACTCTTCAATGATGATATTTTGAAAAGAAACTAAAACTAGAAATAATGATAATGGAAAGAGACTAATGAAACAATGAACAAGAAAGAATGCCAATCTTCACAGAAAATTGAAAGTTAAAATTTCTACCAAATATTCCCAAGGCCACCCCACGGCCTTGCTTTTACGTCTAAAATCTTAAACTTAGAGCGTACCTTTGACCTTATCAGTTCCTTGTTTCCTACCATTTCTCTTTCTCTGTGTTATGTTGCATCGAGGATGATTCTTTCTTAATGGGAGGAGAATGTAATGCCACGTTGGGCATCGACTCCCGTTTCTGCCACCTTGGCCGACCAGGTCCTTCGCAGGTCTTGTTTGCATGTGGATGACTTTGGTCTTCCCCCCAACCACCCAACCCGTGCGGTATGTAATGACCGTCATGTTTGTACCTTACGTGAGGAGTGGGTGGAGTCCCGTTTTTCTTCGCCATGATCTCTTTTTGATTCTCTTTCAATGCGTATAGGTGGGGTGTTGGGTGAGTTTTTCTTGGGCTACGTGTGGAGTGGGTGAGAGGCCAGCAAACTGTTCTATCTAGGTGTTTTCCATCTTGGTTCCTCCTTGGGCACCTTTCCTGCTGGTCGCGTGGGTTTGTATGGCAGTTTTAGATGAAGCTACAGGCTAGTGAAGTAGACGTGTTGCCTCCATTTTTTTTCTTTGACTGCTGTGAGGTGTGTTCTTGTCTGGGATCCGTAGCAGCGACCCACAACAGTTGTTAGCCTAGCAGCAGACCGGTTGCAGAATAGTAGAGGCCCTTTTGAGCGCTTCTAATAGGTAGGTTGTCCAACTATGTTGCTTTCATTCAAATAGAATGCATCCTCGATTCGGGTCTCTCCTTGAAGATATTTTATCAAGATCGACTATGTGACAGTGAGTATTTGCAGCTAAGCCATTGGGTATACTTCCTTCGGGGAGTTGTATTGAATTCTGTAACATAGAGGTGATCAAACTTCATCTTTTCCTGAGTTTTCACGCATACCATTCATCTTGAACAAGCAACTTCGATGGAATTTCTAGAGGAAACAATTGGCAATGGGTGTGTGCGCGATTGCGAGCTTACTAAGCAAAGCTCATTGAATTCCCATCCGGATTCAGACTCGGAAGTGAGCGCTCTTGTTGAAATAGAGAGTGCAGAATTGGCACTGGGAATTCATGATCTTACCAAAGCCGAGTATTCTCGGCTTCTTGTGTGCTTCGCTTGCGATCAGGTTTGTGCACAATCAGGACACTATCCCTCAACCAGAAGTTCTACCTGAATCACCGAGCTCTCTGAATTTCCAAAAGCTCGGCCCGAATCCCCAAAAGTTGTGTCAGATCCAAATAATGCCATCCGCCAGCCAAAACTTTCTGTTCCCCAACTTGTCAGCCAGGTAAATTTTTATCTGGATCAACTTCTCAGCGAGCAAGCCTCTGCGGCTGAGGAAAACACACCTGTCCCCAGACTTGTGTCCGAACCGAAAGATTCACTTGTTCAGGAGTTAAAACCAGTGTACGATCCAGTTCCTCAAGGTGTCTCAGAAACAAGGGCTTCCGTGCCAAAAGTTTCTAAGCCTTTCGAGCCAAAATTTGTGTCTGCACCAAGGATTTCAGCACCAAAAGTCATTCCTGAGCCAAATGTTTCCCCACAGCCACACCAATAAGTTTTTGTCTCAAAAAAATTATCGACCCAAAAGTGATTTATGGGTCAAAAGGCACATCCACTTCAAAGCCCCCACAAATGTGCTTGGAGGGAATTTATCTGCATATGGGCTGCTAAATTTATGAGAATTCATTACATGTCTTTGTGCTCCTCAATGGAGTTTTTGCTTACGAGATTGAGTTTGAGTTTGGTCATAAGAGAATTAGTTTCTTTGTGAGGGATAGTTTGTTTGAGTACAAGATGATATTGGGTATCCAGATATTTGTTACATACACGAGAGGGCAAGCCGCAGGGAGGTCACTCAACTCCTCCTCATTCGGGTGACAGACCACACCCACAAGCTACACTTGTAATGTTATGTAAGACCGAGTCCACATTATGGAAACAATGAATAGTGTGGAACAAACTGGTAGTGTTGTGGGCTTGCTTGCATTAAAACCTTATTGTGCATACATAGTCTTGACGACAAAGACTGAGACTACCATTCTTTCCATTCAACGTTTCTTATAAAATGGAGCTTGAGTGCCTAGCTTGTAAAAGGGAGATTCGACTTTGAGGATTGTTGTTGTTGTTCCAGGTGGTGTCCATGAAACCTATTGAATCTGAGAAAAAGGAAAGATATTTCTACACCTTTCTACTGCTATTATATTTACAATTATTGTGAAATCGAACCGCTTTTTCCTTGCATTGATTTGTCAGTTGGATGTCAAGATGGGAGATTTCCCCTTTCTACTTGTCTCTTCTTGTTTTTCTTTTATCATTGTCGTATGTTGGTTGAAAGGATGTGTGTGCCTTCTCCTCTGAATGTTATGTTTCTCTTACTCAAATGATAGACCTTCGTCTGTTTGTTTATGTATTAATTCTTCTCTGCGATTGAGTTGCAAGTTATTATGTTGATCAACTAGTATTTTCGATATTATGGAAGTAAGTTACGATAACTATGAAGCTCCTCCCTAGCACCCAAGTTGTCTTTTGACGTTTTTTGTTAGCCCCTTCACAAGTCCCTTTGATAACCTTTTGGCATCGAGAAAGAAAGGTTGTAGGATTGTGTGAGCAATGCATGGGCTAGCCAGCTTAGAGTTTTGGTATTAAAACTGGTAGAATGAAAAGGTTTGTGTGCAATGTGTTTTTCCGTCTCACGTGTTTAGACTCTTATACTATCTTTCATCTTGTTTTTAGGATTTTAAGGCCATCCCCAAGAAGTACCTTAACCATCCCTATCAACTTGAACCATAACTAGCTTTTCGGATCAGCTAAGCTTGAGGTTTCATTCTGCGAATCCAAAGACCTCGTTGACACTCGAATAGTTTGGTCTAATCCCCTTTCAGAATTATTGTTGATGGCACTCTTCTAATTTTCCTAACTTTCATTTTTCTCCTTTGTAGTGTTAACGCTATTAATTAATATTGTCCGGTTTTTATGCACGTAATTACCTTAATACTTTGTGATGGAAATTTCCTTAAATGTGAATAATCCTCGGGAAAAACTCATCTATCATTTGATAGTCTTATCGATTCATAGCGGAAGGTTTTTTTTGATAATGTCACTTAGAAATTATGTTTGTATCTATGTGTGATGGTTGATTTGTGTTACCAAGGGTTGCCTTAAAATATGGTTGCTTTGGGAAATAGGTAACTTATTTTAAATTAACCAAACATTAGTATTGTAGTGGAGGTTTGTAAATTTTTAGTGTTATAAAAATTTTTGATGACATTATTGTATACTCTTGTTGGATGGAACCCCTTCTTCTCTCTCACGTGTTTCTTTACTAGCATGTAAGACTTTGACCCTTCTTGGATGATTGGAAAATATTTGTAGTTAATGGTCAAAACTAATATACTTTGCTTTCGCCTCAAAACTTATGTTGTGTGTATACTTTATTGGATTTCCGGTTTGAAACTCGATTATACATGGCTTTTTGTGTTAATTTTTGAAACCCGTGGTTATCCTTTCTTGGGCTGATCAACTCTTGTTCTTTTAGAAATATATTAATTTAGTCTATGCGTTTGGTACCTTTGATAAATTTCTAGATGGTTGGTGTATATATCAAATCTTAATCCTGTAATTATGGTTTAATTACTTACTTGATGGGAATTCATGTTTTTCTGGATTATTTGTTTTCTCCTTGTAGGGCCAAGGGCCATTCTCTTACGATTGCTATACTTTCCTTGCTTTTACTCCTAACTAAAGTACAAGGTCTTCTCCTTCTTTGATTGGCATGATGAAGACTTTATTATAACTTGATGTGTTGATAGTGTTTAGAGGTTTGAACCAATTCCTGTAATAAAGTGCTTCCTTTTCATGGTATTGTTAGATAATAGTTATGGTGGGTTTGTGTAGCCTTATCTTGCTCAGTTCTCGTGAACTGACTCTTGTAGAAAATTTGATGCAGATGGATTTTGCGTGTAGATGAGGGATAGATTTGTAGACTTTTGTCATCAACCTCAGTTGAGAAGTTCCTTTGCTCGAAACGTTTTTTATGTTGATTCAACTATTGTTAACGTCTAGTGGAAAGTTTAAAAGAGGATTAATGTCTTAGTATAAAATATTGTGGACTTTGTCATCGAACTTTGAAAACCTTGTATTGTTTGACAATCATTGAAATTATAAGAAAATTTGGTTATCGTTGTTGAGTGACTTTGTTGGAATATCAGGATTTTAAGAATTGATGTAATCTTGTTTTGATCTTGTAAATGAGTGTTGCTACAACCTTGCCTTGAGAATAAATTTTGAGTTAAACCTTGATATGACTTAGTAATAAAGTGTCATAAGTAAACTAACATGGGATTGTTTAATACTTCTGGAAGTTAAATTAAAAGTTGTATTCAAATAAAGTAACGTAGGGGTCACCAACTTGAGAGCATGAAATTCGTTAAGTAAACAGGGGCAGGACTATCATTGCAAGTAAACTTTATATCATGATAACCCTAGCTCCTCTAGTGAAAATTATTCCTATTACGGTGAAATTTGTAAAATGACCTAAGGTGAAATGAACTGTTAGTCATTTGAAGATGATAAGATTTAATAAGCCAGAGAAAACAAATTGGAGACCTCGCCATCTTTCTCACCGCCATTTGGAAAGTAAATTTTTACTCCTTGTTAATACTTTTAGTGAAGCCTAAGTAAAGATGTTGATAATTCTCGGTTAAGAGCCCTAGCTTCAATTAAATACTACTAATAACTAATGGGGTCCTAAAGATGTTTCATCTCGACCTTCTCCCTCTAACCCTTTTCCAAGGCACCTTGTATCTCTTCTCTTAAGTGTGTTGAACTTAAAACCATGTTGTCTTGTGGGCAAGAACGAATCTTAGTAGCGTTAGTGGTGAGCAGATGGCCTTGTGGAATTAAATTACCCCTTTCTCCAAATAAACGAATTAAGCAAATAAATGTCAAAATAGAGAAGATTTAAAGATAATTACTCAAAGTGTAAAAGAATAAAATTAGCTTGGTAAAGATAAATTGTATGAATCATATCTTGAGTCTCCTTGAAAATGTAAGCTAAGAATTGCAAGATGTCTTATTAAAATAAATAACCCTCAAGAATATCTCATTGTGGTTGGCCCTAACTTTAAGTGTGTTTTGTGATTGGACTTCTATGTTGTCTTGTCAAAAAAAAAAAAAAATGTATTGTCCTTGATAGGTGTGAGCGTTTTCTGTCTTTGCCTTTATGGCCATCCTTGTATCAAGTTGTTGACGGTGTTAGTTGTATCCTTGGTGACGACATGTTGCGTCATGTTATGTGTCAAGCAAGTCAAAAAAAAAGTTATCTGTATTTCCGTGTTGTTTGTGTGTGTGGATTTTGGGTCGTTACACCTTGTATCAAGTTGTTCACGGTGTTAGTTGTATCCTTGGTGATGACATGTTGCGTCATGTTATGTGTCAAGCAAGTCAAAAAAATTTTATCCTATGTTGTTCGTGTGTGAATTAATGGGTCGCTACATTATAAGATAAAAACGTAATGGAGACACATTTTGCAATGTTAGGCGTGATACACATTCCATAAATGAAAAATAGCCATGTGTATTTTAGATGATCCCAAATTTACATCTAGATAAAATAAAGGGAAGATATATGAGGGAGACATTCGATAGAACTTTGGTTTTTGCACGAATTGATTTTCAGACCTTTTATATGAATTAAATTTTACATTTGTAGACTCCTAGAAATGGTGATAGGGTTTTTATAGTTGTTATATTATATGTTTCTTTATTATCACATTGTTTATTTTTTATGATATTTAATTTGTTTATCAATTTTTTTAGGTGTCATTTTTTTCCTACTACACCATTTGTGGGGGTTGGTGGGGTGCATTTATGGCCCCAATCCATAATGAGAGGAAGTTGACAATAAATTAATGAAGTCTTTAGACCATTTATTAGAAGAGAAGGGAAGGGAAGTTGACACGAAGTGGGAGGCATACTTGAATGGATGTTAAATGTAAAGTACTTAATGGAAATTAATTTTGATAAGTGCACATAAATTATAGTTAGGTTTGTTTAAAGTATAGATTTCATTTATAATATGATAAGATTGTAATTCACCGAAAAGGCGGTTTGAGATGCTTACGCTCAAAAGTGTAAAATTTTGGCTACCTTTTTCATCGCTTAATTTTCGTCACATTGTTCATATCTATCTATACATTCCCTATTTTTGAAAATATCTATTTATTTACAGGGTATGCTAATTGAAATTTTTGATATGTTCCTGTAAAGTGCTTGACCAAATGAAAGAATGAGACAACTTCTCATGGAATACGACTATGCCAACAAATAGAAGACATGGGTTTCCTCATGAGAGAGTCATTAACACTAGAACAAACACGCCCTTTTACCACAATTATTCCACAATATTGCCACAATTTAAAAGAATTGTAGAATACTTGTGGCATCTCTATGAAAATTTTGTCGGTTCATTTCAAAATATTGTGGATATTCTACAATTTACATATAGTGATAATAATTGGTAGAAAAGCCACATATCCAACCATTCTTCATATAAATTCCACAATTTTAAAAAATAAAAGTAAAATTTAACGTAAAATTCTATTAATACTAAAAT
Organism: Taxus wallichiana var. yunnanensis; assembly: GCA_018340775.1. Taxonomy (NCBI): domain Eukaryota; kingdom Viridiplantae; phylum Streptophyta; class Pinopsida; order Cupressales; family Taxaceae; genus Taxus; species Taxus wallichiana. Next base: position 752,402,357 of record CM031240.1, on the reverse strand, counting down.
TCAATATTAAATAATTTATAAATACCACATTATTATATGTTACAAAAATTTATATAATTAATATATTAAAAATTAACTATATTAAAATATCTTTATTCTAGTATATGTTAGAAAAATTAACATATTTTTATCTTTATAATATTTTTTATTATTTATGTAATTATAAATAATTTTATAAACATGACCCATTCTTTTATAAATAATAAATGTACTATTAATATAAATAATTTTTTAGGATAATTATTAATTAATTTATAAATTTATATAACTTTATTGGGAGAATTATTAATTCATTTATAAATACTAAATTTATAGTTGTTGTACAACTGTTATTGTTTTGAACTCCATTATTTCACCGCCTATGAAGCCCCATCAATCTGGATGTTATTCATATATTTTTCCACATGACATCCAAGCTCAAGCATGTGAGACACTTGGCACCCGAATTGTTTGACTAAGAATCCTTCATCTATGCAGTTCTTCGATCTTTCTAGCGGGATTTTTGCATCCAAGTTGGCAAATGCTTGGACCGCAGATTTAAGATCCATATATACTCAAGAATATTTCTTCCAGAAGGAAATTGGAAATCCATAGATCATTAGGTTGTGAGGTTTAACATAATCTTTTCCTCCAACCTGCATTCCCCAACGCCTAGAAAATCTCTTGTCAACCCATCTTCATTTCTGGGAGGAATGGCTATTGGGGGCATCATTACTGACCCTCTCTGATCAAAAGAATGTTTAAGGCTATGTTGCATGGTATCCTTCATATCGGCTCTTCAAGTTATCATATTCAAGGCAGAGAAGTTCCTGTAATCTACGTACATGCTTCTGTTAAATGTGGATTGCATGGAGTTGAAACTCCCCCCGCTGATATGTCCGCTGCCACTCCTGGATAAGTTCATTAAATCTTGAAGGCCTGCATTCTCTGATGATCTTGTATTTGGATTGTATGAGAAACCCCCTTCAGTCATATGCTCCAGGGGTGGTTTCATGAAGTTATTTGAATTATGACCCCTTCTATGTTTGCATTAAGCATTCCATGACCACTTTCATGGTCTTGGAATGTTCCTGGTTTTATGTGTTGCCTCATCCTTGTAATTTTTTTGTTGACCCTTTGTTTCGAACCTTTTCATTTTGAGTTTTGCCTCCTGCAGGCGTACCGACCTTCCTTTAGACATATCCCTACTGATGAGTTTATGCGGCTAGCTTCATCAGGGCATATCTTGTTTGTTCCTCAATCACGGTGTTTGGGATTTCGTCGAGGTAGTCTGAAGAGCCCAGAAAATATTTGCTGAAAAAAATTGGTGTGACGTCCATAGAATTCTGATTTTCTTGCTGATCTATAGAGCATTATCCTAACCACAATGGAATCCTAGGTCTTGCGTTCAGGCCTCCATTATTACCGAATGGCTGTCTAAAAACTGATGGATTAAACTATGCATCTAATGGGTAACATCCTCTGTATCTTGTACCATGCCCAGAATGAGGAAGAGGGGAGGAGGAGCCCCCATTTCTCGAACTCCACTTCCTCCTCCTTCGTGCCCTAAGGTAAGTGGATTATACAGCTACCCAACTCCTGCATTTATTCCATTAGAAATTCTTGCACTCTCTTCCGCAAAAACATCACAAAATGCTCTGTGCGTTATATAACTGCCTCTCCTGTTCACAAGTAAACAAATTTTTTTACTGCTTTTTATGCAACTTTTCGAGGCCTCGCAAAAACTTTTTCTAATTCTTATGCAGCAACGTTTTTGAGGTTTTGACATTTCTAACATCATTATAGTGGCATCAAATCTTGGTGAAACTTTTTGTAGGCTTATCCATTACTCCTCCCTTGCTCACCTCTCAAACTGGTGAATTTGGTTATGCATTGTGAGTTTAGGGACTCAATAAGATTTAGTTTTTATTCAACATTTTGAACTCTCCATTAATGGTTATTTGATTTTGAGCTCGATAAAGATTTTCATTTTTAATTAATGTTAGTACCAGTAATAATGAGCCTTGTAGTTTTCTATTGTGCAGACTCCTGAATTTAGGTGCGCAAGACAATAATGATGGCTTACACAACTCTATCGGATCTCTTCTCTAGTTATCTCCATGAGAGATAATGATGTTAGAACAACTTTATTGTTCCGGGCCCGGCTTTGCATATACATTGTGCTACCTCTCCAATTCTTTCTCTTCAAATCTCATTTCGGGGACGACCTTGACATAAAATAATTTGAACCACTCAAGCTCATTTCAGTATCGATCTCCACAATATAATTTTAACTACTCGTGTGATCAATGGTTTGAAATTTTCTTCATTGTAGTCGTTTTGGCCACATGGTTCTATGCTATCTAAATTATTCATCCTCACCCCTGTAATTTCACAAATTACTCAATTTTATAAGGTCTTCCTTAAGAATTGCACCTTTATTCATCGCTTTCACATTAGACCACTCAAATATCATTTCTATTTAGGTTATGACTTAATGGATACTAACACTTCTTGAGAGAAAAGACAAAAGCTCTCCCGAGCTACATTAACTTCTTTTTTTGGTCTCCTTTTCAGTTTTTGTTGTCAGGCTTGATATCAATTCAAAATCTTTTTAGTTTTTCAAAGATAATAATAATTATGAATTCTTTAATGTTAATTGAGGGAAAATAATGACATGTACACCTATTATAATAAACTCTCCACATAGAATTCTTTTTAAGTTGTTAAATATTTGTTTTTAATATTTTTATTTGTTATTTTATTATATAGTTTCATTGAAATTAAAAATAAATATAGAAAAAGAGAACTTATTTAGATGGTTAAATAGTTATATTTAAATTTTTTGATATGAAAAATAAATATTTCTTTATAAAATAATATATAATAATGAAAAAATATTTTTATAAAAATATTTACATTTAATAATAAAATAATATTTGTATGTTGTAAATGTAACCAATCCACATAAAGAATTATATAAATGAATATCAAATTGGTTGGTAATAGTAATATTTCTACATTTAAAAATTAGATAATTCCACAATTAATTATTGTGGCAATTAAATTGTAGCTTCCACCTACAATTTTTATGTGGTAACAATAATTGTAGAAATAAATTGTTTAATTGCCACAATATAACATTGATGAAAAGTACAAAACTATAAATTGTGGAATTTTTACAAAGATGTAATACATAGAATAGCTACATTTTTGTGAAGATTGTGGAATACTAACAAATACATTAATTGTAGAAACGTTACAAACACTAAGAAATGTGGACAATGTACAGTTTAAAAATGGAGATTAACTATAAATTTTATAAATTGTGGACTATCCATGGTATAATGAATTGTGGAAAAACTACAATAATATATCGAAATGTTGATTAGCTACAATTCCAATGCCACAATTTTAATTATTGAAATAGCATGTAACCACAAAAATATTGTTGAAAAATTGTAGCAAAAGGCCAAGTTTGTTGTAGCGTTAACCTTACAACTTCCTAAGCAACCTTACATTCGAGAAATATTATTCTTTCCATTGCAAATCATTTCAGAGTCCACATTTTATGCGAAGTAATGTAATTCAAAATAAACAACTTACAAGGATTTATCCAATGAATAAAATTACATCCAATACAATATTGGTGCCATCTTCAAGTTATAGAATCATAATAGCACAAGTTACAACACCACATGTATTAACCAACAAGAGAGCTTCATCCTTATAGTTCACCATCTTCATCAAGCCATGCACACAACCAACATGGGGGAGTAGACAACACTCTCCACCCAACCAAGATACACAATGAGGGAGAGAAGCCTTTTTCCTCATTGGCTCGCAAGCCCCAACAAGTAAGCAATGAGGGCTATGTAGACAACCATGCAACTCAAAATGGCTTCCACACACATTCTATCAAAACAAACAATGAAATCACACAATACCAATTTCTTTATAACCAACCAAATGAAACACTACCGAAATATGGGTTGAGTATCAACAATTTTTTCACAATATTGTTGTGGATACCTTTTTGAAATTGTGAATCCAAATTTATGGACTCCACCCACAATTTATTTGTCGAAATATGAAATGTGACAAAACTTTGATTAAATTCACATTGAAAAACATTGTGAAATTTCTATAATTTTAAAATTGTTGATATTGTCACAATTCTACCATTGTTGCATATTTACAATTGAAAAAATTGTGAATTTTTCACAATTTAAATAATGTTGTTATTCCATAATAGTAAAATTGTATTAAATAATAGACTAATAGGGAAATTGTGAGTAAATCGATTAAAAAAATTCTAAAACGATTTTGGTAATTTTAAAATTATTTATAATGCAATTATTTAATTTAAAAATAAACATACAATAAAAATTATTACATTTTTAGTAATAATTTATAGTCGGTTTTTTCAATTCTATTTTTTAAAATATTATAATTATTGTTGTATAAATATAAATTGTTACATTTAATTAAGAAAATCAACCAAATTATTGATTAAAAATGAGAATTCTAAATTGGAAAAATCCTTATGCATGATAAGAAAAATATTTAAAATGCATGCATAAATATATGCATGTGAACAATTAAATAGTAACTATATATAATAATGTCTTAAAAATAAAAGATTTCAAAATATCAATTCATTAATTTTAAAAATATCTTTCTCAAAACATTGCATGCAAAAAAAATACAATTATTTTAGATTTTAATATTTATATAAAACATGCAACCCGATTTTTTAAAAATAGATATTTGAAAAAATAGTTTTTAAGAGATCTCTTTGAAATATTGAATAAAAATATTTATTAAATTACATATTCATAAATGTTAAACTTGGGTAGTCTTTACTGGAATGGAGTGTGATTTCAATCTTTGCCAGTTTTCATTCCTTGAGGTAAATTATATCAATTTCATAGGATAAACATATTTCAGTATAGTTTTCTATCCTTTGTATTACGGTTTAGATGTAATTAAATTTCAGTATTTAGTATACGATGGATGTTGGCTTATTGATAGAGGTTATTCATTCTTTTCTTTCAGAAAAATCATCAGATCTCCTTAAAAAATTCTGCAATTTTATTGAAGCATCGATCCTTTTTTGTGAAAATGAAATATGGAAAAGGCGTCGATCCCTTTTTTTTGGAGACGAGAGAGGATTTTTAAATCAAAGTTTTACATGCAAAGGGATTGTTATAAAATAATATTTTTCATGTTTTAAAATCCTTAAATGATCTTAAGCAAGGTGAAAATTGGGGCCCATAAAGATGTGTATAAAATGAGAAATCTCATTTCCTTTTACAGGTTTTATTTATTTTCTAAGATCAACTAAGATGTTGGTTTGCATCTATCACGGATTTGTGGGATATGTGACAGCTCTGCTCCGAGGCTTGCATAAATCCTTGGTAGCAGCTTTGGTTCAAAACAAACTAACAGATCTGTTACATAGATTTCAATGCATAATATCCCATCAGATCTAGACATAATTATGCAAATCCTCTTAGATACCTGATTATATTTCCATAGTAAACAATATGTTTATTGAAAAACACCTGTAAAATATTTCACCATTGCAGACATGCATTTGTCAGAAACAATTTATTTGCATCAAACAAATATTAAAAGTCAAAACACTTAAACTAAATAAAAATAACGTTTTTGCATGTAAATCCATTCTCACCACCATTATACAACATCCTCTCCAATCATGCCAAAACAATGGTTTTGGAACAATCCTTGTGCTCTACAAACAAAGGCTTCGCTAGCAATTTTCATCTTTCCAAACTAAAAATTTCTTATTTTATCTATTCTTAAACACAAACTAGATAAAATTTTGTATCTTTATGTATGTCTACATATCCACCACACAAAACCTTCTGTCATTTTATCCAACCTGTAGAAAAGTACTATTTAGAATGTTCAGATCGAAATAGGGGAATGCATTTAGGGATTCATATAAAGATGGAGATGACATATCCCTACCCTTGGATCAGCCGATTTTATCAACGGCCTACAAATGTTCATTCTTGATCCTCCTGAAAAATTGGAAATTTTGTTATCATTGTGTGACAACTAGGTTAAATTGTATGGCTATTTACACGTAAGCTAAATTGTATTGATATTGAGCATACTTCTTTTATTATTTACTCTAGTAAACTACAATAATGATTTATAGATTTTAATAACTGAAGGAAATATATGTTGGCATTTATTCCTATTTACCCCTCAGTAGAATATTATAATTTCATACTAATAACAATGAAATCTGATTTAAAGTGGTTGAAATTATTTTCAATGAAGTATTTTACTATTGACATTTCTTAATAAATATGCTTTAAAGTCGTTGAAATTATATTGAATGAAAGATTATATTAATGACATTTTTTTCGATTATTTATTGTATTTATAATTATCTTAACATTTGAAGTGTACTAGTCAAATAGGATTATATTGATTGAGGTTTAGTTTGGACTATTTATTTTGAAGGGTAAGAATGAGATACGTAATTTTAGAAAAAGGATTTTTGTAATGATACTTGTAATTCACTATTTAGAACTCTCTTCCTTAAAAGAATTATTTCTTCGCAATAAATATTTCCAAATTTCTAACTTCTAAATTTATTTTAGCAACATTTTTGCATTCTAATTTTAATCTAATATCTTATGGATATCAATCACAATATGCTAAAAATAAGTACTGCATTGGTATGTAGGAGGAAACATAAACCCAAAAATCATGTGACCTTATGGTTAATTGGTATTGAGATGAGTATGTTTATTTTCTAGACTTTCCCCTCTCCGCTTTTTTAGATATATAATTTTTTAAAAACCTATTCAATCACCTCTTAAAAGTCAAATATGAAAGTTAAGTCATCTTTTGAATTTTTTCTACGAAATCATGAATCTTAACATATTCAACAAGATAATTCCACATTTTTTAGTAGGTTTGGTATTTAGTAACATATAAACATAAATATTTATAAATTGTAACCCTTATGCCAGCGTGGATTTCCTCTTCATACATTCCTTAATACCCAAGTTAAATTTTCTTCTTCATTTTCCTTTGGAATTGCTTCTATGATTATATTCCTCATTTGATCAAAAAAATTGTCAAATAAAACATATAATCCCCAATAAACCATGCTCATTATCATGGTAATGGGGTTGTCACAAAATAAACATTGGTTAGTAACCTTGGTCAAGTAAACATGCAAACCCCGATAAACCATAATCATTATCACGGTAATAGGGTTGTCACGTAAATAGTATAAGAGTCTCTATGACTAACATAATGGATGATTGGTTGTGAGATAAGTCATTACATTTTCTAGGCTTACTCTCTTATCCTATGTGGCTACATAATTCAAAACAACACATTCAATTTATTTTTAATATGTATTACTACCCCAATTTATATATGTCCTTTTGTTGCATCTTAAAACAATTTAAATAGACAAAAAAATCCTCCTCTATTACAAATGTTCATCCCATATTAGCTATTAAGATTAGTATAAGATAATATATAAACCTTGATATACCACATTGTTACATTATACCAATGGGAGTGACACCAAGGATATGTTTTCTTTCTTGACAACCCTCTATCATCCTATGTAGCTACATATTCCCAAAAAGGTCCACTAAAGACTCAATTTATCTTGAAATTACTTATATGAATTTGAGATTGTCATTAATTTAAAAACCTGACCCTCATTAATTTAGAAACATGATCCTTAAATTGAACATTAAAAACTCATGAATAATTAATTGGAATTGTGATCTATTATATAGTTTACATTAACAACAAATTCTATATAAGTGATGTATTAAAGTATCTAGAATGCATATATTGTTAAATTTTATATATAACACACAATAAAAAAATGGCAGCACATCTAGATAATTGGAATCATGATATATTATATTTGAGTTATGTAGACTGTAATGCCTGTCCATTGTTTACTCCAGGCAGGCGGCCTGTCCCCACAGCACGGGGCTCCAAAATAAGATAAAATAAAAATTTATTTGCTTGGTTAGCTGGCGGTGGGTGGAAGGACCTGGCATCTCTTTTATTGTTCTTTCAATGCGTATAGGTGGGTTGGGCACGTTTTCCTTGGGTGCAGCGCTTTTGGTGTAGTTGGATTTATTGAAGGCGAGAGTTTGGTCTCTGTAACTCTGGCAGGATCCGCAAATATCTTGTTGCAGTATAGTCAAAGCCTTGGTGAGCGCTCCAATAAGCAGGTTGTCCAACTATGTAGTTTCCTGTTCTGAATCGAATGCATCCTCAAATTTGGGATCCTCTTTCTAGATATGTCCTTCAAAATCGATTAAATGACAGATTTTTCCCTCTCTGAAAGGATTGCGTTCCGTATAGGGTTTCCGGCAGAATTTTTGAATCATAGCTAAAATTTTCAGAAATTCTGAAACAACTGCTGGCTTTTCGATGGCTGTCGGTTGTGGACGAGATCCTGTAGAAGTTTTGATGGCGGGTTCTGCCTTTTAGCAAAAAAAAAAAATGTGTAAGAAACGTTGATTTTCTGAGCGGTAATTTTTTAAAGCGTGTTGATCCTGCTGTTCTGGTTGCACGCGACCACAGTCGTGATCAGTTGTGCAAAATCTTGCAGCTGTAGTTGGAGAACGAGATAAAGTTTTAGTTGAGCTGTCTTTCCTTTTCATTTTGGAAAGTCGCTTCTGTCCAGGTGACGAATTTATCATGGAAGAAGCTCGGTCAAACCTTGAGGCAAGTTTTGCAGGCGAGGCTGAGATTTCATTCTCTACTGTTTCTGTTCTGGCCGGAAGTTATTCTAGCGCCTTGCCCATGGGTTGATATGGTGGTTGATATGAAGATACAGAAAAAAAAATGGAGCCGGCGATGGAGGTACTCGCCTAGGCAGTGAAAGATGCGAGTCTGGAGGTCTGAGTTTTGGTGTAAAAGAAAATAGTGAACAGTGCTCGACAGTGCACCATTGCCACGACTGGCTCTTCTCCTTCCCATGTGGTGAAGTTGCCAACACGTGTGAGGGCTTCTGTTTCAGAAATGGGGAAAATCTTTTCCATAGCCACTCCTGTGCATGGTGTGGTCGAGAGAAGCCAAGGGATACAAGGGAAATCTTTTTCTGTAGCCGCTGGTGGACCTTTCAGTAGCGCCCATTTGAAGAAAAACCACTGTAATGACACCCCTGTCTCGAAGCTGGAGGATAATGTTCTCTTTAAGGTTCCGGATTTGGAAGAGGATCTCATAGAGGTGGATCTGTTTCATATCAGAATATTCATGAAGCACAGTTTGCTTTGCAAGAGAACTATTCAGGAGATCTATGCAATGTTGGAGAAAATATCTTGGGAGATGAAGGTAGCAGGATATTTTCAGATCTAGATCATGTACTGAGTTTTGTTTCTTCAAAATCAATTATGTGACAGTGAGGGTGTTACCAGCAGACCTAATGAACTTTATTTACAAAGATTCTCTATTGAGATCTTGCTTGTTGTATGATGTAACTCGTGGAAGAGAACCTCATAGAGGCCGATCTGTTTCATACCAGAATATTCATGAAAAACAATTTGCTTGCTATTATATGAGCATCTTCTATGAGTCACTATGTTGGCAGGGATAAAGGTTTCTGTTGGAATTATCACACCTTACAAGCTTCAGCTGCAATGGTTGCACCGAGAGTTTGATGGTGTCCCCAAATCTGATGAAGGAAAAGGTTTGTGTATCAATACGGTAGATGCCTTTCAGAGCCAGGAGCGATGTTATCATTATGTCTTGTGTCCGAGCTTCAAACCATGGTCGGTGTGTAGCTTTCTAGCGCAAGTGCTCTCGGACCGGTGGTAAGCTTGTAGTTCGACTCTCACCCCAAAGCTATGCACCTTTGAAGCAATCTAGTGTTTGGACAGCCACCTATTGCATTCTTCTAGTCGTGCCTTCAAAAGGGAATCCTGGTGTGGTATATTGCAAGAAAAGACCAGTGAAGCAGAGGATAAAGCGGAAGGCGTGTGGCTGTAGCAGTCCCTGCTGGATGTTCACGACTGGTGGATGCGTTAAAACAGGCAAGATAGACTAACCATATACATAATATGCTAGTATCTAATAACCTCTTGAAATGAAACTTTTTCTTTCTAGAAATTGGTTTAAATCTGTGATTTTGTGGATTTGCATTCAGTACATGGTTAACAGTTTGTTACTTCTGGATTTGCCTCTGTTGGTTGTTCTTGTTGACGTGATCAACCCATTTATATATATATAAAACAAACAAAGGTTCTCAGTGTATGCTTTGATTGATCACATGAAAAATATATATATGTATATATAATTTTAAAAGTTACTTCCTTCTGCAAAAATGTCGTTGTTTCTTTTGTGAACCTGGGTATGTAATCGCCCCTAGAACGTTGCAGCGTTGACTAGTATTGGTTTCCTGTTATGTTGTTGCCCTAGAGGAAAACATACAGTTAAATTATTATTATTATTTTTATGATAAGCGTGATTATGCACTTCGTGTATTGTGCAAATTATTAGGGCTTTTGGAAATTAGAAGTTCAATATATATGCTTGTTAAGAAGGAAGTTTTGGGCCGAAAATATGTCCTGGGTTGATAGAAGGGCATAAATTTTGATAGAACCCCATTTTGATCCTACTCTTTCTATGAGTAAAATTTGTTAAATTTAATGACCTTTATGGTGTTAAGATATGGTATGTTGATGATTCCCTGTGTGATCGATTTAATCACGTATAGACATAATGCCTTGATGGAGTAAGGTAATATCTTTCACGGTTCGTGAAAGTTAAGGTTTTCATCAACTGCTTAAGGTAACATGAAGTTCCTTATTTTAGTCAAACTTGTTTTGTACTTCCTTCTTGATGAGTGACCTTTCATTGCAAATTTAGAATGATTGTGATGGAAGATCGTGAATATACTTTGTTGTCAAAAAGGGAAAAGAAGCTATGGAATAGTTTGTTTATGTGTCGAACGTAATAATTGTAATTACATCGTTATAGAAGTTCGTTATTGGAGGATATCTATCTTCAATGGTATATTATGTGTTTAATCACTGCATAGGTTACCACAAACTTAGTGTTGAGATGTAAATTAAGGAGAGTTGAGAGACCTCTTCCTTTGTATACATCATTTATGATATTAGGAAGTGAGTTGATGTCGGAAAATTTCAACCAAGTCTAGATTCATGGCTATGTTCCTCTAAAACGGGAGGATTATAAATCTAAGGTATTATGAAAATTGCAAGGATGTGTTTAGAATGCTAGATTGCCTACTCAACTTGGGTATTAATGAGGCTTGTCGCTATTCCGGCCCTGGTTATGTTCAGTAGGTAAGCTGTTAGGCAATACCTATTCCGGACATTCTTACCATCCTTTCCACTCATCCTTATTAGCTATGAAGTCACTTATTACCTAAGATATAATGGTTGTGGGTTTGAATATAAGATTTTCATCCTTTAAACCTTTTTGATTACATGATGGAACTTTGTTTTTCCCCTCGTTGTTCGTTTACAGCCTATTAGGCCTATGTCCCTACGGAACGATTCCAAAACTATATTCTTTTTGGCAGCTAAGATCGGGCCTGGTTTTTATCTTTTGACTTCACCTTGAGAATGTGGATTGATGGGTTACACTTTAGATTTCAATCACGTAATCTACGGGATTACATGATTGAAATCCTAATACTCTCAACTCTTGTGTCTAATCATTTAAATTTCATAGTCTTGTGTATTTGGTTGTCAAACTTTTGTAGTTTTAGAGGTATTTTCATAACTAAAACTTATGGTTTTCTTCTTAGTTGATATGTTGAAAATTATATCTTGTTTCAAAAAGGTTGTTAGAGGTTAGAACTTTGATCCATTTCCTGAAATAGAATGTTTCCTTTCATGGTTTTGTTAGCTAGTAGCTTATTGTTGCTATGTATAGTCTTATCTTGCTCAGTTCTCGCGAACTGACTCAGGTTATTAATTGTTGCAGATGGCTTACGTGGTTAGATGATGGAAAGACTTGTAGATTATTGCATCAATCTTGGTTATATTGTTCCTTTGTACGAATGTGTATTATGTTATAAAATTTGGAAAGGGCCTTTGGACATTTTAGAAGAAGGGTCAGTGCCTAGTAAATGTATTGTAAAGTATTGTTGTTGTAGAATCATGTTGAAACTTTGGCTTGTTTGGTTATCATGTGAAAGATGAAATTTGATTACCGCTTGGTTATGTGATATTCTAGTGAATTTTAATCCTTAGAATAGTAGCAGGGCATGTCCCATGTTATTACTCTCTTGCTCCCTAGTCTTTATTCGATAGAGATGGTATGTCCCTTTGATTTGTACATCGTGTTGGAATGAATTGATATAACCTTGTTTTGTTTCCGCAAACGAGTACTGTTAAACTTTGCTCTTGAGTTAAAACGTTGAGTTGTAAACCCTCCTAAGGCATAGTAGTGATGAGTTTGTAAGCACTATAAAGTGAACTCGGATATCCTTATAAAAGTAAAACTAAAATTTATATAGATGAATATATTAATGTAGATGTGATCTACTCGAAAGCATTGAGACTGGAACAATCAAGAGGAAACTATCCTTGTAAACAAAATATGATTACTTATTTTTTCCCGAGCTAAACCAATAAACACTATCCTTTTCAAAGAAACCTTAAATGATCTCATGGTGAAATCAATGGTTAGATTTTAGAAAATGATAGGATTTAATAAGTAGGAGTGAAAGTGATTAATAAAACCTTAAATATCTCTTTATCGCTTGAAATGTTCCCCTTTGTCAAACTTAATTAAGTAAAGTCTAGATGGAACACTTAACCAATCTCGATAAACTCTTAACTTCAATGAAAGTTTGATAGTAAACAATGTGACCCTGAAGCTAAATTCTGCTGTCCTGTTCTGTTAATCCTTGCCTTGATTCATGGTGATATTTCTTAAGCAAGGTCAAAGTTTGATCCTTAAACAAGAAGGTTATTGTTAGGAAACCCTAAGCGGTACTTTCCACTCAATCGAACTTATGCTTTCACCGAGCATTAGAGGTATGAAACAGGTGTTAGTGACTTGAGTAAGATTAATTAACCTTGTAAGAAATGGAAAATGTTCTAAAATCAAATGAATAAAAAGTTTTGGACATCAAATTGATGATCCCAGTTTAGAAAGCTTGGCCTTAAGCTATTTAGCCAACCGTTGAAAAGAAAGAAGTTCTCCCTTGTGAAAAGAATTGTGTGAATCGTTACATGAAATTGTATAAGAACGTAAGTTAAGAATTAAGAGACACTTTAGCAAACAAGAAAATTTAACAAGAAATTCCTCATGGGATGCCCTAACTGTAAGTGTGTTTTGTGGTTGGACTCCAATGTTGTCTCGTCAAGAGAAAAGTACATTGTCCTTGATAGGTGTGAACGTTCTCGTGCTGACCTTGTGGTCTCCCCCGTAACAAGTGGTTCCTGGTGTTGGTTGTAACCTTGTGACGACATGTTGTGTCGTGTTGTGTCAAAGCAAGTCAAAAAAAAAAATTATCCTGTATTTCACTGTGTTGTCCTTGTGTTGGTATTTTTGGTGTGTTACATTTTGGTATCAGAGCGTAGGTTCATGCTCTCGAACCTATGGGCCGGATTGGTGTTGTATGGTGATGTTGCATGGTGGTGGTGGTGTTACATGATGATACTGATGATGATGATGATGTTGCATGATGATGATTTATATTGGAAGAGTAATGTGCTTTAAGCGTGATGTGATTAATGTCGTAATTGTGATATTGTGAACGCACGTGATGTGTATGTCACTCAGTGCGTATTTGTCATCATGTTGATGTGTGGGGATGAGAGTATTCTCTCTCCTTCTTGTGGATTCTATGAAGAGTTCACGTGTGAATTACTGTTTGTGGCGTGTGAAAAGAATTATAATGTGGATGACGTAGTGTTGGAACATTGTGGCATATTGTGATATGTAAGTGTATCAATGTGTTGTATGACTAGTTGATGTTAAAAGAAATGAGTTGTATCATGATGTTTTTACCATGTTTTGAAGAAATGTGTGTACTACCTTGTTATGAAGCAATTATTGTTATGTTGTGATGTTATTATGTTCATCGTATATATGAGTTGTGTAATATGTAATGCTTCATGTCGTGAATTAGGGTCATACGGTGAGTGTATGAACCCTATCGTATTGTGATTGCACTTTGGGTGCAGAATGTGGTAAAGTGATGTATCACGCCTGTGAATGTATGATTGTGATCTACCCCTGTATACCTACCATACGTGAGACGTTATGGTAGCTATGTGTGTACCACCATGGTGTTAGTGATGTAGTTACATGTTATGTTGTGAGCCTTACACTAACCGACCCTGAGGGAGATCGGTAGAAGTGTATGTTGAGGGTGAGGAATGGTGTACCATGGGTCATAACTCGAGTCAAAACTCGGTTTAGTAGATTACATGTGACTCTTTCCTCTCTCCCTATGTGGTTGTATGTATGCAACCTTAGTGTATCTATGACTATGTTTAGCCTTGTCGAAGGGTGGCGGGATTGATATATATTTTACGAGCTGAGGCTCGATGTTCCGAGTGCCAGCAACTCGTTGAGTACCCCCTTGGTGGCTAGATAAGCCACACAGTTATCGTAATGTGACATTATTATAAGTTGATTTTATTCGTAAATTGATTCTTTTTCTTTATTTCGCAAGGACCAGCATCTTTTCTTGATTGCAATGCTTTACAATTTTGGGCATTTCCTTGGTTTGTGGCACTAACAGGGGGATTTTGATACTAACTTTGGCTACTTGGCCATTTATTTTAGCTTGATTTGGGGTCTTCTTTTAAATTTGGAATTTTTACCGCCTTGCCCAAGGCTTGTACTTTGCCACTTGGCACTTTGACTGGATTGTTGTGCTGGTTCTAATGTCGTGATGTGTGGAATAGGGTCATGGGATGCACCATGGATTGGTTGGACCTATGGACCCGCTTCGTTGTATGGGGGTACGCCCCAAGGGGTACATATAACTAGCGGGTTGTTGAACCACGCGTTATTATGTCACTTGGGTTAGGAGTGTTCAAACTCGATGTGCCTTGGGCACGAGAGACAACCGACCTCCCGAGGGAGGCATAAGAGTTTCGAGGGAGGCATAAGAGTTTGAGGGAGGCATAAGAGACTTGAGGAGGGAGGCATAAGAGACTTGAGGGAGGCATAAGAGACTCATAGGGAGGCATAAGAGTTTGAGGGAGGCATAAGAGACTTGAGGGAGGCATAAGAGACTTGAGGGAGGCATAAGAGTTTGAGGGAGGCTTATGATATTTGTCTCGTATGGTTGATGTTCAGGATATATGTTGAGTTATTGTGATGTTTGGTAGTGGTCTTTTGATGTATGTGTTACTCATGTCGATGGATATGTGTTGTGATGTTGTGGTTATGTCATTGATCCCCTTGTGGACACTATGTACCTAGCATTTGTTTGGTGTTATGTGAGTCTTTCATTGATGCAAATTGAGGAAATGTCTAGTGGATTGTAGTACTTTTTTGTTAAGTATTTTGGTATGTCACCATTGATGTGTGTGAGTACTATGTTATGTGGAGTGTGCCTATTCTATTCCGTATTTGTGTAACCTTTTGTGGTGTAATACAATCTTGAAGTATATACTTGTGTACTTGTGAATCAGAGTGTCTTGTGAGCTCCGATAGGGTTTGTGTTAGCAGTTCATGTTGGGCACCCACAATAAGAAATAAATCAAAACTCTTCAATGATGAAATTTTAAAAGAATTAAACTAAGAATAATGCTAATGGAAAGAGACTAATGAAAATAACAAACAAGAAAGAAAGAACTCGCCAATCTTCACGAACATTTAAAGTTAAAAATTCTACCAAATGTTCCTAAGGCTACCTTGTGGCCATGCTTTAATCAACTAAAATTTTAAACCATAGGGTGTGTTTTCTTCTTTATCTATCCCTTGTTGCGTACCATTTCCTTTCCTCTATGTAATGTCGCATCGAGGACGATGCTTTCTTAAGGGGAGGAGAATGTAATGCCATTCATTTTTCTTTCCCGCCTCCACCGACCTCTTCATCCCCAACATACTACGGGGCTCCAAAAATAAGATAAAATAAAATTTTGGCTTGCTTGGTTAGTCCTGGGCTCACGTGTCTCTTTTATTGTTTTTAATGGTGATGAGGTGGGTTGGGCACCCAACGTTTTCCTTTGGGCGCACGCTTTTTGGTGTGTTGGTTATTGAAGGCGAGAATTTGGTTTAGGATCTATAACTCCGTGGCAGATCCGAAATATCTTCACAAAGATAGTCAAAGCCTTGGTGAGCGAAGTGGGTCGGTTAGTCAAGCTATGTAGGGAAAGAGTGAAAAAATGCTTCCTCAAATTCCGTGGCCTCTAGAGATATTTCCTTCAAAAGCGATTAAATGCATCCCCTCTCTAAAAGGATTGCACCGGAGGGTTAGGGTTTCCAGTGTTTTTGAATCATAGCTAAAAATTTCAGATCATTCTGCAAAATCTGCCACTTTTCGAGGTTGAAGAACGAGATCCTGTAAAGTTTTGTTGGCCGCCGTCTTCGCATTTTGGAGAAGTCAATCCAACGATCTAGCGTGGAAGAAGCTTGGTTTTTTTTGAGGTAAGTTTTTTTAAAGCCGTGTTGCCATTTGTTACGTTACACACGTGACTACGTAGTGATCAGTTTTACAAAATCTTGCACTTGTAGTTGAGAATGGATAATGAGTTTTAGTTGAGTCTGTCTTTCCTTTTCATTTTGGAAAGTCACTTCCTCCTGATAGATTTATCATGAAGAAGCTCGGTCAAACCTTGAGGCAAGTTTTACAAAGGCGAGGCTGAGATTTCGCTTCTTATTTCTATTCGATCGAAGTTATTCTTAAATGCCTTGCCCATGGGGTTGATATGGTGGTTTTATGAAGATACAGAAAAAAAACTGGAGCCGGCGATGGAGGTACTTCCTAGCATTTGAAAGATGCGAGTCCGGAGGTCCTTTCGAGTTTTGTGTGTAAAAGAAAATAGTGAGTAAAGCTCGACAAGTTTTGCCACGACTGGCTCTTCTCCTTCCCATGTGGTGAAGTTGCCAACATGTGTGAGGGCTTCCAAAGCAGGGAAAATATTTTCCATACGACACTCCTGTGCATGGTGTGGTCAAGAGAAGCCAAAGGATCCCGAAGGATACAAGAAATCTTTTTCTTAGAAGTGTTGTATGTGGGGTGACCTTTCAAGAGCACCCATTTGAAGAAAAACCACCGCACATGTAATGCCCCTGTCTCTCAAAGCCGGAGGATAATGTTCTCTTTAAGGTTCCGGATTTGGAAGAGGATCTCATAGAGGTGGATCTGCTTTTCATATCGAATATTCATGAAGCACGCTTTTTTGCAAGAGAACTATTCAAGAGATCTATGTAATGTTGGAGAAAATATCTTGGGAGATGAAGGTAGCAGGATATTTTCTTGTTTCTAGATCATGTCCTTGAGTTTTGTTTCTTCAAAATCAATTATGTGACAATTGAGGGTGTTACCAAGCAGAGACAATGAACTTTATTTACAAAGATTCTCTATTGAGATCTTGCTTGTTATATGATGTAACTCGTGGAAGAGAACCTCATAGAGGCCGATCATGGTTTTCATACCAGAATATTCATGAAAAACAATTTGCTTGCTATTATATGAGCATCTTCTATGAGTCACTATGTTGGAAGGATAAAGGTTTCATTGGAATTATCACACCTTACAAGCTTCATTTCGCAATGGTTTTATGCCGAGAGTTTGATGGTGTCCCCAAATCGATGAAGGAAAAGGTTTGTGTATCAATACGGTAGATGCCTTTCGAGAGCTGGGAGATGTTATCATTATGTCTTGTGTCCGAGCTTCAAACCATGGTCGGTGTGTAGCTTTCTAGCGCAAGTGCTCTCGGGCGTGGGTGGTAGAGCTTCGACTCTCACCCCCAAAGAAGTCTATGCATGGAAGCAATCTAGTGTTTGGACAGCCACCTATTGCATTCTTCTAGTCGTGTCTTCAAAAGGGAATCCCGGTGTGGTATATTGCAAGAAAAAAGACCAAAGTGAAGCAGAGGATAAAGCGGAAGGCATGTGTGGTCATAGCAGATCCTTCTTGGATGTTCACGACTGGTGGATGCGTTAAAACAGGCAAGATAGACTAACCATATACATAATATGCTAGTATCTAATAACCTCTTGAAATGAAACTTTTTCTTTCTAGAAATTGGTTTAAATCTGTGATTTTGTGGATTTGCATTCGATATGGTTAATAGTTTGTTACTTTGCCTCGGATTTGCCTCTTCTTGGTTGTTCTTGTTGATATATATATCAATATATTTATATATATAAAACAAACAAAGGTTCTCAGTGTATGCTTTGATTGATCATATGAAAATATATATATATATATATATAATTTTAAAGTTACTTCCTTCTGCAAAAATGTCGTTGTTTCTTTTGTGAACCTGGGTATGTAATCGCCCTAGAACGTTGCAGCGTTGACTAGTATTGGTTTCTGTTATGTTGTTGCCTAGAGGAAAACATACGCTTAAATTATTATTATTTTTTTATGATAAGCGTGATTATGCACTTTCGTGTATTGTGCAAATTATTAGGCTTTTGGAAAATTAGAAGTTCATTATATATGCTTGTTAAGAAGGAAGTTTTGGGCCGAAAATATGTCCTGGGTTGATAGAAGGGCATAAATTTTGATAGAACCCCATTTTGATCCTACTCTTTCTATGAGTAAAATTTGTTAAATTTAATGACCTTTATGGTGTTAAGATATGGTATGTTGATGATTCCCTGTGTGATCGATTTAATCACGTATAGACATAATGCCTTGATGGAGTAAGGTAATATCTTTCACGGTTCGTGAAAGTGAAGGTTTTCATCAGCTGCTTAAGGTAACATGAAGTTCCTTATTTTAGTCAAACTTGTTTTGTACTTCCTTCTTGATGAGTGACCTTTCATTGCAAATTTAGAATGATTGTGATGGAAGATCGTGAATATACTTTGTTGTCAAAAAGGGAAAAGAAGCTATGGAATAGTTTGTTTATGTGTCGAACGTAATAATTGTAATTACATCATTATAGAAGTTCGTTATTGGAGGATATCTATCTTCAATGGTATATTATGTGTTTAATCACTGCATAGGTTACCACAAACTTAGTGTTGAGATGTAAATTAAGGAGAGTTGAGAGACCTCTTCCTTTGTATACATCATTTATGATATTAGGAAGTGAGTTGATGTCGGAAAATTTCAACCAAGTCTAGATTCATGGCTATGTTCCTCTAAAACGGGAGGATTATAAATCTAAGGTATTATGAAAATTGCAAGGATGTGTTTAGAATGCTAGATTGCCTACTCAACTTGGGTATTAATGAGGCTTGTCGCTATTCCGGCCCTGGTTATGTTCAATAGGTAAGCTGTTAGGCAATACCTATTCCGGACATTCTTACCGTCCTTTCCACTCATCCTTATTAGCTATGAAGTCACTTATTACCTAGGATATAATGGTTGTGGGTTTGAATATAAGATTTTCATCCTTTAAACCTTTTTGATTACATGATGGAACTTTGTTTTACCCTCGTTGTTCATTTCTAGCCTATTAGGCCTATGTCCCTACTTTAACGATTCCAAAACTATATTCTTTTTGGCAAACTAAGATCGGGCCTGTTTTTATCTTTTGACTTCACCTTGAGAATGTGGATTGATGGGTTACACTTTAGATTTCAATCACGTAATCTACGGGATTACATGATTGAAATCCTAATACTCTCAACTCTTGTGTCTAATCATTTAAATTTCATAGTCTTGCGTATTTGGTTGTCAAACTTTTGTAGTTTTAGAGGTATTTTCATAACTAAAACTTATGGTTTTCTTCTTAGTTGATATGTTGAAAATTATATCTTGTTTCAAAAAGGTTGTTAGAGGTTAGAACTTTGATCCATTTCCTGAATTAGAATGTTTCCTTTCATGATTTTGTTAGCTAGTAGCTTATTGTTGCTATGTATAGTCTTATCTTGCTCGCTTCTGAACTCCGACTCAAAGTTATTAATTGTTGCGGATGGCTTAGGTGGTTAGATGATGGAAAGACTTGTAGATTATTGCATCAATCTTGGTTATATTGTTCCTTTGTACAAATGTGTATTATGTTATAAAATTTGGAAAGGGCCTTTGGACATTTTAGAAGAAGGGTGCAAGTTAGTAAATGTATTGTAAAGTATTGTTGTTGTATCATTGAAACTTTGGCTTGTTTGGTTATCATGTGAAAGATGAAATTTTGATTACCGCTTGGTTATGTGATATTCTAGTGAATTTTAATCCTTAGAATAGTAGCAGGGCATGTCCCATGTTATTACTCTCTTGCTCCCTAGTCTTTATTCGATAGAGATGGTATGTCCCTTTGATTTGTACACCGTGTTGGAATGAATTGATATAACCTTGTTTTGTTTCCGCAAACGAGTACTGTTAAACTTTTCTCTTGAGTTAAAACGTTGAGTTGTAAACCCTCCTAAGGCATAGTAGCAATGAGTTTGTAAGCACTATAAAGTGAACTGGATAGTCCTTATAAAAGTAAAACTAAAATTTATATAGATGAATATATTAATGTAGATGTGATCTACTCGATAGCATTGAGACCTGGAACAATCAAGAGGAAACTATCCTTGTAACGAAATATGATTACTTATTTCTTTCCCGAGCCAAACCAATAAACACTATCCTTTTTCAGTGAAACCTTAAATGATCTCATGGTGAAATCAATGGTTAGATTTTAGAAAATGATAGGATTTAATAAGTAGGAGTGAAAGTGATTAATAAAACCTTAAATATCTCTTTATCGTTTGAAATGTTCCCCTTTGTCAAACTTAATTAAGTAAAGTCTAGATGGAACACTTAACCAATCTCGATAAACTCTTAACTTCAATGAAAGTTTGATAGTAAACAATGTGACCCTGAAGCTAAATTCTGCTGTCCTGTTCTGTTAATCCTTGCCTTGATTCATGGTGATATTTCTTAAGCAAGGTCAAAGTTTGATCCTTAAACAAGAAAGTTATTGTTAGGAAACCCTAAGCGGTACTTTCCCTCAATCGGAACTTATGCTTTCACCTGTGCAATAGAGGTATGAAACAGAGTTAGTGGCTTGAGTAAGATTAATTAACCTTGTAAGAAATGGAAAATGTTCTAAAATCAAATGAATAAAAAGTTTTGGACATCAAATTGATGATCCCAGTTTAGAAAGCTTGGCCTTAAGCTATTTAGCCAACCGTTGAAAAGAAAGAAGTTCTCCCTTGTGAAAAGAATTGTGTGAATCGTTACATGAAATTGTATAAGAACGTAAGTTAAGAATTAAGAGACACTTTAGCAAACAAGAAAATTTAACAAGAAATTCCTCATGGGATGCCCTAACTGTAAGTGTGTTTTGTGGTTGGACTCCAATGTTGTTCTGTCAAGAAGAGAAAAGTACATTGTCCTTGATAGGTGTGAACGTTCTCGTGCTGACCTTGTGGTCTCCCCCGTAACAAGTGGTTCCTGGTGTTGGTTGTAACCTTGTGACGACATGTTGTGTCGTGTTGTGTCAAAGCATTTAAAAATAATTTTTATAAAATTTTCAATAATCAACATTGCATTTTTATAGAATTTATCCATTTGAAAATAACAATGTGGATAAATAGTTGTATTTCTTGTAGATATTATACAATGTTTTCAAAATATCATTTTTAAAAGATAATTTGGTTTCACAAATTAATTTGTAATACGAATCATATGTTGACATTGGATTTGCTTAGGATCTTTTTTTTTTAAATGTAAAATATTAATCATCTTTACCATTTTAGGATAGCATTTTTAATCCACAATTACAAATGGGGATTAGAACAATTAAATTTTATTATATTTTGTTAGTGTAAATTATTAACAATTCGAGTTAAATGTTAAAATTAATCAAACTTTTAGTGCTTTATAGATTTTTTCGTATTTTAGTTGTATCAAAGAGTGGTGAAAAAACTTGAAATAAAGGTGCATTATTTTGGCAATCACTAAATCTTTGTTCAAAAGTCTATTTTATTCAAACCACAATGCAAAAAATGTGAATTATCCACATTAAAAAATCAAACATGAAAAATACATAAATTTAAGTTTACTATTATGAAATTGTGGAATATTAATATTGTATTTATAAAATTTATCCATTTATTTCTACAACAATTTATTTTTTATGGATAACATTATGGATAAATAAACCTACTTCTAATAATTTTTATTATTCAAAGTAAAATTTAGGCATTTATAATATCCACAACTAGAATTAAGTTTATTTTTTTATTACTAAATATATATTTTACACTTCTTGAAGAATATACAACTATTATCATTGAATTTTGTTGAATTTTCACAATTTTAATTTGTAATCATTTTAGTGTATATATAATTTCTATTTAAACCTTACAAATTGTGTGAAAATTCAAATGAGGAGACTTATATTTAGGTTTTCGTACACAATATCTATAATTCTATTTTACAATGTTTATTTTTTTTCAAAACATGAGAAGAAATCATGATTTATTCAAAATAAAATTTGAAGGATGTGAATATTTCTCAATTTTAAATTTGACATTTATGAAGTAGTGGAAATATTTTTCAAAAAATGAGAATGTGATTTTTCCACAATGAAATTTCAATAATGTGGATCTTTAAAAAATTAAAATGTGATTTTTATGAAATTGTGGAAAATCTACATTTTATTTATAAAAGCTATCCATTTAATGTTGACAATTCACAAATTTTCTACAAAATAATTTTTTTGTGGATAACAATGTGGATAAATCAGCCTATTTCTAATAGTGATTAGACTATAAAAGTGATTTATTATCACTTATTGTTCAACTTATCAATTTAATTTTAATTTCATGGCACTAATATGCTTTTAGTTTTGAGGCTCAATAACCTCAAGGTTAAAAATGCTCATAGAAAGATTCTAGATGATTTGTAGGGTGTTGATAATAGATGGATGCAAAGGAAGATTAAACTAAATATTATCGAATGTTGCAGATAGTTCTTAGAGTACTAGAATTATATACACATAGGAGAATGAACATGAATAACCTAGAGAATAGTCTCTCAAATTACATTTCATTAAATAAAAACTTTTTAATGTTAATTTTGAATATCTAGCTCATATAATTTTTTGAAATGATTTTGAAAACCTAGGTTCAAATGAAGAGATAAATACTTAGTTGTTTCACAATAATCCCAAGATGTGCCGAAAATGAAACCTCTTTGAACAGATAGTAGATCTGTCGCATGACCGATCCCAAAAAATTGTATGAATGCTAGAAATGTCTAGACTAGGGTGCCTACATTGGGTTAGGGTCGCACTGGGCACTTGTAGACCTCCTATGTGCGCATGTGATCATGTTAGAACATCGAAACTAAATTTCACATGGTCGCAAGGTGTTCATTGGATGTTTCCTTTGGTCTTTTGAATTTCACAGATTGATCATTGAATTTTCTTAAAAACTATAAAGAGAAAGAGCACCTGTAAAACCCCAAAACACATCAAATCTTGAAAAGAAAAAGATGCAAATGGGGATTCAAACTGACCACTGGCATTCATCTAACTAAGTGAACTTACGATCTGAGCCAGGGTTCATTTTAAGAACTCCCCTCTTAAAAATTAGTTTACTGATAGGTGGTGAATCTCCATAATCTAATTTCGAATCGATGGTGAATTTAAAAAAATTTTCTTGGTAAAGGTGATTTGGTAGGGTGAAGTTTTCTTGGATGAGGTAAAATGATAAGAAATGTTGGTGAAATACATGCATAATTTAATTTAACATATAAATAGTAGGTGAATTCACCCATATAAATGACTTATCGGTGGAAATTTTAGGCAAATTGACAAGAGCGATTGAAAATTAGTCATTTCCAATTTCTAAAATCCCTAATATTCACGAGTTTATGAAAATTTGCCACTAAAATTTTCCCTAATATGAGTGCTACACTAAATTTAAGACTCCATGTAGTTCTCTATGTGTGTGTTTATAATCATTCCTAGGTGGCTTTTGTGCAAGATGCACTTGATGTGAGCAATAACTATATGTAGAAATGTAAGTAGATGTGTGCATAAAAATTAACTTTCCCTGCTATGAAGTGTATGCTCAAAAATGCAATCCCTTGTCCCTTATATGGATGTTATATGGATGCTTTGATGGTCTTGAGATGAATTTGGATGCAACATTAGGTGATAGTAGTAGATGCTTAGATCTTGGTCCTTATTAAGATCATATAGCTTTTATTTATATGATTCCTTTGTTGAATTTCATATATAACAACTAAAATTCTGACCAATAATAAAATAAGATTCCCAACACCTATAAAAGATCCAAAATATGTGAGCAAGATATAAAAATGGTAGGGTTACCTAGAGAGAATGGGGTGCTGAGTGCTAATGTCTAGATTCATAAAAGTTGAAGTATCAAAATTCGACTTGGCACTAAGGTTTGGAAGACCAGAAGAAAACCAAAGAGAAAGAAAAAATGCCAAAGATAGTGGTAGATTATTATTTTTCTTGTTTAGGAATCATATGAATAGTGGTATGTGTTCCAGGCGTGTGCAATATACCCAAGTGTGTGATTTAGAGTCTACAGTTTACAATTCTCTTACTCAAAGTTCCTATTATTATCGCTTGTTAATAATTTAGATTTATAATTTATAGTAGGTTTATCAAAACACTTGAAATTAGACTATCACACAAGGCCTAAAGAAAATACTAGAAACCAACAAAAGGGTAAGTGCAGGAAGTTGATGGACAAATATAGGGTCATCCGTGGACATCATATTGCAAAAAACAACAAAATCTCAACTTGTAGGGATTATTAGCTATACACGCACTCTAAATTAGAAAAATTTATATAAATATGAATCGTAGCATTCAGAATCTAGTTTCTAAAATACTAATTTTTGTAAAAAACGGACAAGTTTAGCTATATTAAACACTTAAAATTATATGACTTAGTGTTTTTTTAAAAAAACTTATAAGATTGTAGTCCGTTTGCCCGCATTTTGGATGACCAAATCTTGTTATTTTTTTTTCCTTTGGTGAAACATTATATGTAGTTGTCTATCTTGGGATGGATTTTATTTTGTATTTTTTTTAGCAATATTTTTTTATGATTTTTTCCGTGAAAGTGGTCTGAAAATATTTAGAAAACGGA
This sequence comes from Taxus wallichiana var. yunnanensis, assembly GCA_018340775.1. NCBI lineage: Eukaryota > Viridiplantae > Streptophyta > Pinopsida > Cupressales > Taxaceae > Taxus > Taxus wallichiana. The sequence continues at coordinate 752,377,163 of CM031240.1, read as the reverse complement.
GCGCTTTCCGTTTGCCCGCCATAACTATATCAAAAAATATCGAAATCATTTTTTTTTTTTAACGTGTATAGAATTTGTCCACGCTTGGGATGGTATAAGTTTTATCATATTTTGATAAGCGAAACAAAAGTTACAGTCTTAAATGTAGACATGAACATTCATGGGAAAAATGTCTTAAAGACCTATTGTTAGTAAAAAATTATAAAATGATATTTATCTTATTCTATTCACTTTAAAAACAATATTTCTACGAAGCTAAGAGTCTCCCCTACGTGATGGCACCATTTTTGTGAAATGTTTTTAGTTTTTAGCACGGTTCAAGTCTTTGGAAGAGAAGATTTGAGGTTTTTTGACCTTTTACACTTCATAATGACCTTCCATAGCTTTGGTTGGGGAAAAACAAATATTTTCCGAGCCTTAGGTTTGGCATATAGATCCACGATCGTGGTTTTTTAAACATAAAGTGTGAGCTTGATTTATAAACTACAGTGCGTTTTATAAATCATATTTACACACATCCCAATGTTCAACCATGATACCATGTGATTTTTACTCTCGACCTTACTTTATGCAATTCTTGCACAAATTATGTCTTTTTCTGCGCATGTTTTTCTTATCACGGAAGCAAAACATCATGGGAGACAAAAAAGCGAAGTAAAAAAGGAAGTCATTAAGTAAAAAAACACCAAGCGAATTAGAGGCCAACAAAATTCAAAATGCTTTGGGCAAATGCGGAAACTTCGTGAATCTAGAAGAGGTTCATCTTCAATCCCAACTATTGTAAGCAATGAAGAACTAGGTAATGTTTCTCTTGTCGATGTTGAAGTTGAATTAAATACTCATGATGAAGAAGTTTTTACTGTCAATGTTGAAGAAGAATTAAATACTCATGATGTAGGAAATGTTGAAATTGAAGGAGACAATGAAAATGTGAATAAGGAAATTCATGTTGAAACTGTAGACAAACAAAATTTGACAAAAACACCTCCTAAGATTTTACATAAGAAACCTAATTTTTATTGAAATTGATGAAAACATTTTGAAACCAATGTCTGACAAACTTTCTGAATGACAAATCAGAAGAAAAGCCACTGAAATTTGGGATAATCATTTTGAAATTTTAAATGATTCCCAAAGATGTCAGTTGTTGGTTAGTTTGATGAAATTGATTAAAATGAGACCTACATTAAACACCTTAGGATTGACTAACATCTAACATACGTGGTCAAACATCTACAATTGTTGAAAACCTTCATGATGCATATCACACTTTGTTGGTGTCAAGAGATGCACTAGGGATAGTAATATTGTGCGTCGTGTACTTGCTACTAGTGTTGTAAGTGAATCAATAAAAAAACAACGTTTGATTATGCAAACAAGTCGAATGTTGCAAGTTAATTGAAAAACTCTAATGAAAGCAATTGAAAGACGTAATATCCTTCAATCACTCAATAATGCCGATTTTTGGGCATTTTCTGCTAGAGCACCGCGTAAGGACAAAAATAATTCTAATGCTATAAGAGAAGTTGTTATTAAATTTTGGCATGATAACACTAGAGTTTCACCTAATACAAGAGATGTTATAAAACGGAGAGTTGGTTCTACTAATCGTGAACCACATCCAAAGCATTTCTTAGATATGACTCAAACTCAATTTTTTTGTAAGTTTGAACAAGAGAATCTGAAATTAAAATTAGTCAACGTTTTTTTGAAATGTTGAAACCATTCTATGTGAAAATCAACCATGCTCGCACCACTTTTGTTGTAGGCAACATGTTGAATTTGTGATGCATTATGCTAAATTTTTACGTATTCGTTCTAAATTTCATTCTAAAACTATGTTATCGAATGTGGTGTTCAAGTTCCCAATATCATCCAGGGATTTCATTCCTACTATATTTTGTGAAAAAGAAGTTGGACAATTTTTTTATAGTCAGGATTGTTTAGATGGAAGTTGTAGTACATGCGGCGGATTACCTAAATTGGAAAGTTACATCCATGAGAAAATTGAAGGTCATAATTTAGTTGAATTTGATAAATATAAATCAGTTGCATACCAGTTGAAAGATGGAAAAGAGTCGAAACGGTGTGAGCTAGTTACAGAACAAATGCCCATTTTTCAATTTATGAGAAAATTTAAGGATGAAATTGTTTATGAGTATGCGAGGCATACACATAGAGCTCGATGGTTGGATGAACAATTCAAGCTATGCAAAGACACATTTCCTATTGGTACTATTGTTTCAGTGGTCGATTTTGTAGAGAATTACACATTGCAACCACAAATGGAGGTTCAATCGCAATATTACAACTCAGTACAAGTTGCCATTTTTGTGCATATAGCATTTCTACATTCTCCTGATAGTACAGAGAATGATCGAAAAATCTTAAGAGAGTACCACTTTTATATCAGTGATGATCGTACTCATTCTATTGAATTTGTGCAAGGGTGTTTCTAGTTATTTTATGGAAACTTGTCTGATAGGGACATCCACTTCAAACAACATTATATATGGTCAGATAATTACACGTCTCAGTTTAAGAATGCACGAATGTTTTATTGGATTAACAAAATGCACGTCAAGATGGGTGTGCAACATATTTAGAGTTTCACTGAGGTTGGACATGGAAAAGGAGAGCATGACGGTGCAGGGGCATGTGTGAAAAGAGCTCTTGCAAGAGAAGAGTTGAAGTACAAAGATGGTGCTAAATTAAAAGATGTAAAGAGCATAGTGGAATGGTGTACTGACAACATGGCCCGAGGTTCTCAAGAAAATTCCACAGTTTGCAGATATTTTTGGTCGATAGAGGAAAAACATATTGCTAACTACGAGGATTGTATGACACTCACTGGGTCCAGTGATATGCACTCATTTTGTAGCTCAGACGCTACTTCATGGGCCGTATGGACAAGAAAGTTGACATGCTTTTGTGCATGTTGTATCGAATTTGTCAACTGCTTGAGTGTGATTCACAAGAATGGGTGGAAGGATGGATTTGTAGGCCTCTAACTCCGCTTCCTAGTTATCAACCTCCACAAGCATTACGACTTGTTTCTGCAGATGAAGTTACAACATCCAAGGACTTTGACGAAATTTCAATTTTGGTGCGACAAGGTATAAATATGGTTATTTATTTAATTTTTGTAAATTGAGTTATATGTCCATTGAAATTTTAATATGTAATTTAAATTTGAGTTGTTCAACTTTCCTTGGTTATTTTTTTGTAGGACATGTGTTTGCAGTAATTGCGACAGAAGACAATGAAGAAGGAACAGACTATTTCTTATGTCATTGCATCGAGGAAAGAAAGAAGTTGACTTCTCCTATTATAGATGGCGAAGATATTGAGTATCCTACAAGGTCAGTGGTAGTTACTGGAACTTGGCTTCGACGGTATCCATTAAAAAACTCCTCTGTTTGGGTGTTTGAAGACTTTGAGACACACAGGAAAATACTCTTATATTCACATCTAGTTCTAGCGACAAATATTCAGTTGTATAGATATCGAGGAAGGCCTAATAACAAGATTCTTTGGAAGGTTCGAGAGTCAGATCATGAAGCAATCTTGTCTGCTATTCAGAGTAGATCCGATCCTGATGGTTCATTGGAATGAATTTTTACAATGCGAGCATGTCTGGTATATATATAATTTCTTTTCAATTATATATATATATATAAATTTTTTAGAACTTAAAGATCTAGATTTAAGTTTGAATATATATTTTATTTTAAATTTGTGTATTTTGCACGTACATTATATCTAGATCTATAGTATATATGGTTTTGATTTGAAACTTAAATTTCTTTGACTAACACTTTTATGTTTAGGTTAGTGGTGCCATAAAAGCTTCCACCTTCACGTGGTTGGCACTGTTAGTAGAGAATTTTAAATTCTCGAAGCTAAGAGAAGCTTTCATTGTTTGAAAAAGTTGTAAATTTTGAAAAAGTTGTAAATTTTGAAAATGTTGTAAATTTTGAAAACGACTCCTCCCCAAGTGTTTACAAGACCATACTTACACGTGTGCACCGATATGAGAAGGAAAAAACTGAGAGAGGCTATTGTACAGGGGTCCCTACGCCCAGAGGTGTCGAGATAAGGCGAGGCCTCTCTAGGTGCCACAGTCCGAGTAGTCACTGTCGAAGTTGAGCGATATTTTGGTCTCAGGGCTCTTAAGGGACTACGCCTGAACAAAGTAGCCAGGAAGCAATGACCTTTTCACGCACCAAAACACCACCTCCTCTAGCATTCACCTCGCCACCCAGATGTGTCGGCGTAGTCCATTCGGTACCACGACCCACCGTTTACAAAATATAGCGTTTGACAACCTTACACTAGCTCCAACTGCACTATTTCACGCATTTGCAAATAGTAGGACAATGAGAGCACCGAAATGAGAAGGAAAAAACTGAGAGAGGATATTGTAGAGGGTCCCCATGTTAAGGTTTTGGATTAGATGAGGCCTCTCTAGGTGCCACGGAGTCTGAGTAGTCAACCGTCGAAGTTGAACGATATTTTGGTCTCAGGGCTATTAAGGGACTGTGCCCGAACAAAGTAGCCCGAAAGCAACGACCATTTTGCGCACCAAACACCACCTCATCTAGCATTCACCTGGCCACCCGGATGTGTCGGCATAGTCCGTTTGGTGCCACGACCCACCGTTTGCAAAATATAGCATTTGACAACCTTACACTGGCTCCAACTGCACTATTTCACGCGTTTGCAAACAGTAGGACAGCGAGAGCACCGAAATGAGAAGGAAAAAAACAAGAGAGGATATTGTAGAGGGTCCCTACACCGAGGTGTTAGATTAGACGAGGCCTCTCTAGGTGCCACGGAGTTCGAGTAGTCACCCGTCGAAGTTGAATGATATTTTGGTCTCAGGGCTCTTAAGGGACTGCGCCGAAAAAGTAGCCGGAAGGAATGACCGTTTCATGCATTGAAACACCACCTCCTATAGCATTAACCTATCCACTTGGACATGTCGGCATAGTCTGTTTGGTGCCATGACCCACCGTTTGTAAAATATAGCGTTTGATAACCTTACACTAGCTCCAACTGCACTATTTCACACGTTTGCAAATAGTAGGACAGCGAGAGCACCAAAATGAGAAGGAAAAAAATGAGAGAGGCTATTGTAGAGGGTCCCTACGCTGAGGTTTTGGATTAGACGAGGCCTCTCTAGGTGCCATGGAGTCTGAGTAGTCACCCGTCGAAGTTGAACGATATTTTGGTCTCAGGGCTCTTAAGGGACTGCGCCCAAACGAAGTAGCCCGAAAGCAACGACCATTTTGTGCACCAAAACACCACCTCCTCTAGTGTTCACCTGGCCACCCGGATGTTCGGTGTAGTCCATTCGGTGCCATGACCCACCGTTTGTAAAATATAGCATTTGACAACCTTACATCTGCTCCAACCGCACATATTTCACGCGTTTGCAAATAGTAGGACAGCGAGAGCACCGAAATGAGAAGGAAAAAACTGAGAGAGGCTATTGTAGAGGGTCCCTACACCAAGGTTTTGGATCAGATGAGGCCTCTCTAGGTGTCACGGAGTTCGAGTAGTCACCCGTCAAAGTTGAATGATATGTTAGTCTCGGGGCTCTTAAGGGATGCACCCAAACAAAGTAGCCCGAAGCAACGACCATTTCACGCACCAAAATACCACCTCATCTAGCATTCACCTGGCCACTTGTGTCGACCGCGATCCGTTCGGCTGCCACAACCCACTATTTACAAATATAACATTTGATAACCTTACATTGGCTCTAATCGCACTATTTCGTGCATTTGCAAAATAATATGACAACGAGAGCACCGAAATGAGAAGGAAAAAAGCCGAGAGAGGATATTGTAGAGGTCCCTACACCAGGTTTCAGATCGACGAGGCCTCTCTAGGTGCCTTGGGGTTCAAGTAGTCACCCGTCGAAGTTGAACGATATTTTGGTCTCAGGGCTCTTAAGGGACTGCACCCGAACGAAGTAGCCCGGAAGCAACGACCATTTCGCGCACCGAAACACCACCTCCTCTAGCATTCACTTGGCCACCCGGACATGTCGGCGTAGTCCGTTTGGTGCCAACACCCACTGTTTGCAAAATATAGCATTTGACAACCTTACACTTTGGCTCCAATGCATTATTTCGCGTTTGCAAACAATAGGACAATGAGAGCACCGAAATGAGAAGGAAAAAACCGAGAGAGTCTATTGTAGAGGGTCCCTATGCCAAGGTGTCGGATTAGACGAGGCCTCTCTAGGTGCCACGGAGTCCGAGTAGTCACCCGTCGAAGTTGAATGATATTTTGGTCTCAGGGCTCTTAAGGGACTGCGCCCCGAGCGAAGTATCCGGAAGAAAAAGATCGTTTCACGCACCAAAACACCACCTCCTCTAGCATTCACCTAGCCACCTAGATGTGTCGGCGCAGTCCGTTTGGTGCCACGACCCACCATTTGCAAAATATAACTTGTTTCCTTATTTATTTAAATTAAATTACAATGACTTGGTTGTTATCTTATCTCTTGTTGTCATCTTGTCCTTGGTAGGATGATATATGGGGCTCATGAATCTTATTTTCTACCTTATCCTTAACACTTGGTTTTGTTATAATATTATGGGTAGTATTTTCTACGGTTTTCTTTTCCTTTCTCTTCTTTCTCTCTTTCTATGAAGACCATCAGTTGTGCTACCTCTTGATTCAACTCTCTGACCTCCTGTGAAACCATAATTATCTTCTCTCTCTCCTTTCTCTTTCTTTCTCTCTCTCTCTCTCTCTCTCTCTCTCTCTCTCTCTCTCTCTCTCTCTCTTCTTGTACCTCATTAGCTCTATCAACCTTTGAATCACATTTCCTGCTAGTTCTTCTTCTTCTTCACCATATATATCAAGTCTGATTCATGAGGCCTAATAACCTTCAATTACCTTTCTCTACGTTTCTTCCTTGTTTCCATCATCTTTTCTATTTTTCACATATGTTCTTGAACTCTCTTATCCTTTCATGTAATTGCTTTAGTCTAGCATCTTATCTCTCTGATACTAACTTCTCCATCCAATGTGGCATTTTGTAACCATGACCTCACTCTTTACTTCACCCATCATTTTCATCTATCTCTTTGTCTCTCTTCTTGGACCACTGTATCAACCTTATCTCAAATCCTTTTAGCTAATCTTCCTTGATCTTCAAGCTATGATACCACATGTTGCAGTTCAAAAAATTTATAACATATGTATTCAATGGTTTCTATGTTTCCCTAAAAACTCAACTCTGTCTTTTGATCAAGTTCAAACAGCTCCTTTTCACTACTTAACATACTCCAAATTTAATATTATCCCTTATCCTCTATATGGTTTCTTACTGATATTATTTATCTAACTCTAATGTAGATACTATGAGCGTAATCAAAATGATCAACTACCATCTTCAACTGCCAAGTTCAATATCCATGATGCATAGGCAAATACAACAATGCCCATGTTGGAAGGTACTTACAGTCTTCACAGTTTTGGAACTCAAAATACATGAAGCAATCAGCTAAAACAAATGTACAAATACATTTGAAAATAACTTCTAGGTTGTAGAGCAATTGAAAGAATGTAGTTTCATGGTATTAGTTTCATATCCAAAAGTCTAAGAAGATTGCAACTATAATGGCATGTTTCAGTAATGCACATCTAACAGTACAAGCTTATGATGCAAATAAAAATAATATAAAGATACAGCCACATATCATTCAGATTTAACAATATTTCAGGATTATTATGAGTTACAAAAGAACAGTACGGCTACAGGATTGGAAAATCAATACAGTTAAGTTTCAAGGATTAACTCATATGTACACAAAAGTTACAAACAATGCAGACCCAATTTTGGGTATACCTGTAATATTATCAAGATGTACAGTCAAATACACCAGAGTTTCAAGCACACTTTTCCAAATACAACAGGATGATAAATTGATGAATTCCATTAAATATAAGCTTTAGTTACTAATACTTAAGTTGGCAATAGAGCTAACAATATTGTTTTAGTTTGAAAAATAAAAATTCAAAATGCCCATGGTGAAATATACCACAAATAATAATCAGAAAGATACTAGAAAATATATAACTAGAAGTAATACACTAAATCCACCTCAAGATTTAAAAGACCTGAAATAGTTCAAATTTATAGCCTCGGAAACAAAACCGTAGCAGAGATATCCATAGGAGTTCCATATATGGAGGAATCGCCAAAATAACCAAAATAAATATGATTTAACCAACACACATGGATATATATATATAAGAATCAAACAAAGTGTGCTCCAGACGCACACGTCTCTGAAAATATATATGTACATAAGTTCATAATGTATGTATACATCTCGAACTAAGCACGTGTCATAATGTACATATGGGACCACATGCGGTCGCAAAAGGCTATATATAGTACAATGGACTATGAATCTACTCATGACCACATATGTACATCCAGGTGGACTATAAATCTACTCATGAAACATCTTCCCTCTCTTCGCCATGCTAGAAGTAGCACGTCCATGACCTAGGGATGTAGTGGAGGGAGATGTGACTATGGATTTCATCCATGTGGTCCTAGGTGTCTCTAAGCATGCCTACAACCTAACCTGCACATTCATAAACAACAAGTTTTTAACACCCAAAATTTTAAAAAATACATTCAAAATTTAGAAACTTGTACAATTTAGTTAAAATGAATGTGAAATCTTACCACAATGTCATGATCCCTATCAATTTGTTGTTGACGCGTCACATGGACAACAATAGACTCACGAGGGTAAGCTACATACAGATAATTAATTTTCAAATTAAATATTTCACATATATACCTACAAAATTTGATATTGTAGATTTAAGTAAATAATAAAAAATAATGAAGGTCTCCAAAATTTAACAAATTTAAAAAATTGTGTACCTTAGTTAGTGGATCTACGAGATCTTGTGGCGGTATCTCTGACAGCCTCCACAGTCTGCATATATGGAGGAGTCTCTCTAGTAGTCATAAGCTATACAAAAAATGTACAAATCAATATTAAAATCTACTTAAGAGCTTAGCACTCCTATCGAAACCTATTGAAAAAAATAATAGTAAAGGAACTCAAAGGTCCCTACACTCTAAACATATCTTTTCACGTTCATCAAGGAAACACCAGATCTATATATAGGTACATGAAACATTTACAAGCACTCATTCCACATGTTGAGATTTTAAGAAGGTAAAAAAACTATACAAAGGAGGGAAATTATACATTCATTCCCGTCCCTACTATACAATCTTACCCCAGGTGGTACTTTCAAGACATGTAAAACCAATATATGATTACATACATGGCTAGTTATATCAAATGAATTGGCATTTCCTACTAAATAATATATAGGTTGAGTATAAGAAAGTGAAACTCATGTACAGAGGTCCAAAGCATGCAATCCGTGCGTGAACTTCCAGTAATTAGAAACAAAGTGTAAAGAGATTTACTAACCTGCGTAAAACTCATGTGAGGCGTGCAATAGCCTCAGTTCCCTGAGCAGATGATGACCCACCAGGCTCCTGTGTATAAAAGAGAAAAATATTAATACATACATACAACATACACATGAAACAAATTATAATAATAATCTAGTGCAATTAAATGATTTATTAAAAATTTAAGTTTGTACAACTTGAAACTTACATTTGAAACACGCCCAGCCGCAGTAGCTAGCATGTCGACACCAAATGTTTCCTTCACCGGCTCTTGCTATTTAAAATAAAATAAAAAATTAGTTTTTTACATGTATGTACATGACGTACAATCAAATATATATATATATATATATATATATATATATCTCAAACATGTGAATTAAACTATTGTATATATATTATTTAAATTTATTTAAAATTTACCTATGAAAGACCAATATCAGTGGCTCCAGTTCCAAAAACACTCCCCAGCATCTCATCTATAGAAAAGAAATCCTGTGAACCAGCAAATGATGTCTCACCTACAGTGCATACAGCACCACATGATCCACTAGAACTGGCACCTCCACCAACATCACCAGATGCAATTTGGGTGCTATGCTGGGTGAGAGTGTCAGTGAGCTCCCTCAATGCATGCAATGTATCAATCTCCACAACCTCCTTCACTGTAGGAGGGATAACTGAAGGTAGTGGGGGTTTTGGGGCATGGGGGATCCTAGGCTGACCTACGCGTGCACTAGGTCTACTCTGTGCAGAGCCACCTCCTCGACCAAAAAAATTAGAAAATTCAAAATAATTCGGGACCTCATTGAGCACGAACTCACAATATAATTTCTTCAAAAAATAAAGAGGAACGTCATTGTTGTTGCATGGTGGATAATCAAAAACCATCCACCATCGGTCCCAAAAAAATTGTTTTTGATTCTATCATCATGGCACTAATGGATTGGGAACCGTTTGCAATGCGGGGGCATTGGTTCTAGGGTTGGTAAATAATGCACAAATGAGGTCTTTCCAAAAAAATTTGTCTTTAACGGCCTCATGGGATAGTTTATCCGCATACCACCACCTACAGTCACTTCTAAAGGTGTTCCATCTATGTATTTGGTTGGTTGCAGACTCGACTTCGCCAATCAATGTTTGCAATGTATTGGCTAAAGTCATGCGGGATGGATTTGTAGCATGATTTTGTCTTATATTTTGAATTAGGTTCTCAATGGAAATTTTATTTTCTTGGATTCTTCCAATGATATTATCTTGTGTTCTGCTTTGGCTCAGTGGGGACAGAAGGAGCCACAGGAGGTGGATCTATGTTTGGAGGAGGGTTTTGAGGAATGTTCGAGAGGGTTTTGAGGAATGTTCCGTGGGTTTTGAGGAATGTTTTGATGGTTTGCATGATTTCAAGCTTTCCGACCAACTGATAAAACAAGAAAATTGTATACATAAACAAACATTTCAAAAAACCCATGAAAATGCAAAAAAAACCTAAAATGCAAAAAAAAACCTAAAATGCAAAAAAATGATTACAATCGGGGACTTACCTCCTCGTCTTGGCGGCATGGTTGAATATATCGCTATCCAGAAGTCCGATGAGTAATTTTGAGATGGTATTGAGAGCGCGAGTGAAAAATGTTTAGGAAAAGTCGCGGTTCGAAATGAAAAATGAGGAAAATAACGAGTCGCGGACTGTTAAATTTTGTCTCAGAGTTCCACGATCGTGGTTTATAACCGCTGATCGTGGTTTTAGGTTCGGTAATTACCGAACCTAGAATTCAGGAACCGCGATCGCGTTCCTTTATTTCAGGTTTTTATGTCCACGGAATTGTCCACCAACTTCGTGCACTTACCCAAAAAATAATTTAACGTATTTTCATGATTATACCACAACAAGTTGTCTTACCAAAGTACGGAAGAAACATGCTTTCTACACTACATATAACTCATAACATATGCCTAAACATAGATCCAAAAATGGATGTTCCTAACATGTAGTAAGGCATCACATAATACACATTTAGCAAGTTTCACATGACTCAAAATCACCACTCTATCGACACAATATTAAGGTAAGGTGTAATGATACTTGGAGCATCTTTTCCACTTTTGAAAATTTGGTTTACATGTCCAATTTTGGTTTGTTCATAGGTTGGGAGTGTTTAGGAATGTGTCTTAGGTCCTTGTACTTCATTTAGTGTGTTTATTTTAGTGCTAGGTTTGTTCAAATTTGAATTTCAACCTACCCTCCAAAAGTGAAGACTTTACATTGCGTGCACTTTGGGGTTTGTTTCTTGGAAAATTAGAGTTCCTTGAAGTCATTTTCATGTAATTGAGTTAAAAAATTCTCCTATGGACTTGATGAGTGTATAATAGTTTTTAAGGCATCAACATGGGGGCTCTAGCCTTTAGAAAATACTCATCAAAATTGTTTGTAATCTCTAAACAAGTACAAGACACACTTTTTAATGATTAGCTTACAAGGAAATAAAATGCTTGTAAGTTTCTTGGGAGAGACAATAAGCGGAGGATAGGAAGATGATGACCTCTTTGTAAATCTGTTGTAGGGGAATAATTTGAAGGAATAGGTAGGAAGCCCGAATAAGTGAAAAAGGACACTATTATTTTTTTGTAGGTATGAATGTTATAGAAAAATTCAAGAAATTTGTGTGTGTAATTTTTTGAAAGGGTTGTAATGGAAAATTTTCATGAATAAAAGAAAATCCTATGGTATTTTGGATTGATAATATTCCTTTTGCAACTATATGAATAGAATGTGTAGTGTCTAGTTGAGACAATGAAGATAAAAGAGAGTAGGGTATGGTTTTGGTAAGAAACTCGAGTTCCAAAAGGTTTGGGGATTTGTTTAAAGAGAGTTTAGTGCTTAGAGAGCATGTTTTATAGATTCGAACAAGATTTCAAAACAAGAAATAAAACCTTCAAAACCCATTCTCAGTCTCTACACAAATGTATACACCTTAACTAGGGTTTTTGTTTGAAAACTTTCCAATCTCGAGTTTCCACTATAAAAAAATCTAAAAATAAGAAGAAAAATTTGTGGTGAGGTCATGGGGGAGTTACAAAAATAATTAATCAATGTCCTTTCAACTCGAGTGATATTTTTAGGAAAATCTTCTATAAATCGTTGGGGATTAGAAATAACACTAGCTTACAAAAGAATTGCCATTTCTAGTAAATGTGGAACATTGAATAAACATAAATGGAAAATGAAAATGGGTGTTTGGAAAACCACTGGTTATAGGTTTTGTAAGTGTTTTTTTGAATATATATTCTTGAAAATTTCTTGAAAAAGACCTAATTGAGTTAGATTATGACTTTGTGATCAATAATACGGTCTTGATATGGTGAGCTTATGATCTAGTATCCTTTCCATGGTTGATAGTATACCTCAAGTAGATCATTAAGATGTTAAAAAAAATTTGAGAGTCTTGAATAGATGAAGAGCTCACTTGATCAATTAATTTGTGCTTTAAAGACTTTGTAACATGGGTGAATGGGAGTTTTGGGTCTAAAATTTGGTAAGATATTCAAGTTGTAAATAAACTCTTTGCATCATCTAATATCACATGCTAACAAGGAGGAATGTCAAGCCTTGAACAACATAATACTTAACAAGACTCACATCAGAACTCATGAATCATACATATCATCTTCAAATACCTCCCAAATCTCCATAGGCTCCCAAAACCATTTCATATGTCTTCATAGTGAAAATAGTCATAGTACCCAAACCGTGTCTAGTCACTTACCAAAGATCCTTGTCACCTGAATATAATAGCCATAGTGTCAAAAACAAGATAGGTCAATAACCAAAGAGCCTTGTCACTTGAATGAAATAATCATAGTTCCAAAGACACGTTAGGACACTCACCAAAATATAAGCTCCATAATACCAAAACAAGTCAATCAACAAAGAGCTTTGTCACCTAAAATCATGAATAATAATATCAAATCCAAGTCGGGTCACTCACCAAGAGCCCCATCACGGTATCTCTCCATTTAATGAGGCCAAATAACCCTATGGCCATAGGCATATTGATCCATGTTACCTCTACCCAAGTGGCATAGTAACACAATTCCTAAGTAAGAAAACTAGTAATTGATGACTATCTTTGGCCTCTTTTCTCCATTTCTTGTCTTCTATTATGTCTTACACACCCAAAATCGAAATAGAAACTTTACCAATTTATCTTTCTTGGCCTCGGACAATAGCGCCCAACTAAGAAAGAATATCCCATGTTCTTTTATCCTCTCTAGGAACCCCTAACCCTTTTTCACTAATTACAACATGCATGTATCCTCCTAGAATCCATTCTAATAAGAACAATCGATAAAATTAGAACTAATTTGATACATGTAGGAACATATCAAGGACATACCATTTGAATTGGTACTTATTGGGAAGAGTCATTGATGGAGAGTAAATCAAGACTGTCTCCCCAACACTTGATATTTTATGTGAGATCGCCAAAAATGAGCTCTTGATGTGAGATCTTTGAAAAACTTGCGCAGTTGGTGTGAGATCACCCAAATACTCACTCTTGAAGTGAGATTTCCCAAAAATGCACATGAGATTGCTTAAAGAACAATCTCTTCACAACATTTTAGGAGACTTTTGTTTTAAATTATTTCACATCAATTCCATCTTTACATGAAGCAACAATCATAAGCTAAAGTAACTCGATACAAAAATACAGCTCACCCCTAGGGTCACTTTCCTTTCTTAGTCTTCATGGTTCACATTGCATCATTCCATGGTTCAATTGTCCACTCGACACACTCTTCACTGCATGGTCTACAAGATTATCAATTACATATATTCTATCTACTTATTTTTTCAAGTAATCACTCAACAAAATAAAGTTGGGGAAAATGTAGACACAAAATAATGCACTTTGAGGTACATTTCTAGGTCCTAAAAGAATGTCAGCATTTACATGATTCCTAAGTAAGATAACTAGTAATTAATGAGTATTTTTGCCTCTTTTTTGTTTCTTATTTTCTATTGGGTGACCTTGACCGTTTTCACCTTACAAATGATTTTTGGTATCTTTTATGTTTTCATAATCTTTTTCAATTAAGTTTTGGCCTTCCAATTGTTGATTATGAAATTCAAGCAAGGGAGTCATATAAATACATAGTTATGTGTTCAAAATAAAGGATCAAGTAATAATAGCTACTATTATCACCTAAGCTTGCATCCAAAAGGAACCTAAAGAACTTTAAAGCATCCATCTATCATCCATTAAAGAAGAAAGGGACTACATACTTTACATATATAGCATATGAAGGGGATTTCCATTCTATTCCATCTACACATTCTACTACAATGCTACATTCTAGCAACAACCCACTATCAAGTACACTTGCACAAGGGAATCCAAGAGAACAATTTCTACAAACACTCATAAGAACTACATGGATTCCAAGATGTAGTGCAATACTGCTGTCATAAGTTCACTATTAGGGTGACTACTAGGGTCATTCCAACTCCTAAGTCTACATATTTGTTTTTATGTTTGATGTGATTTTTTGGGGATTTTTCAGGTGAACATTCTCTTATTTAGGTTACGGTACCTTCGGAAAGCATAGTGCAAACAATAATATATCAACATAGAATAATTTTCGGACTCCTAGGATACTATAAAAACTAGATCCTGAGCTCCTGCATAGTCATTTGTGCCTAGGAGTAGTCACCGGCATTGAGGCACCCCTGTCTAACCTTGGGTGCCACTGTTCAACATTATCCTTAGGTTGTAGAATTTACAGAAATCAATTATGATGTTATTTATATCTTTTCATCACTTCCTCCTTCCCGCATCAATTCTAGATTACACTGGATACCGGTTAATTCATGTTTTTTCTATCTCATGCTTAGGGTTTTATATTTTAAATCTTAGTTTGCTTGTGTCATTTATGTATTTCATCTTTTATACATCAGTTACTTTGCAATATTTAGATTTAATTAAAATTAAATTAAATCAACATTGACAATATACTCATAAATATTGAAGTATACAAAAGGGATAGAAATATACCTGAGACTCCACTACTAAAATTGTACTCGGCTCAAGGTTATGGGCACTTGCTTCATGCCTTATATGTCCACATATACACTTTGATGCTACCGGTATGAGTCATTACTTTAGGGTACAAAACATAACACATGACTAAAACATAGAGTATTTACGCACAACAATTACCATAACGTATTACACATGGTATTCTTGTTGGTTATACTAGATTAATTATTCTACAACTTATACACATAACATTTCCAAACAATGCACAAAATGTGCAAGTAAAATAAGTATGATCCATAAGATCACCATATTCTTTTTATCCAATTTTTCTTCTTGGGAAAAATTATACTAACAAGAACTTGCATGCAACGAAAAATGGAGGAGTTGATCCATCAAGAGAGCTTGCATTTAAGATTTGGTCGAAAATGTTTAAGTAGGCTCTGAGCAAGTTGCGAGATACTTCAGAAAAGAAGAAGTTTGAAATCGGAAATTTCATACTTTTGAGGTGGAGCTTTTCGAGGTAGTCTAAGGCGGATTTTGGGAACTCAAAATGATAAAAATTTCCAAATCCTCGAAAATCAAAGTCTGAAATTATGGACTTTCGGTTTTAGGGTTTAGGAGATCTCGAAGTGTGAAGTTGGAAAAATGGAGAAAAAGTTTCAAAACTCAAACTCCAAAAGTCTAAAATTTTAGGCTTTCGTGTTTTGAGGTGCAGAATTCAAGGTTTCAGTCTTTAGTAGAAAATAGGAAAAGGGACCAAAAATGCTGAAAATATCAAAAGTTTGAAACTGAAAGGGTTTGGATTTAAGAGGTCTACATAGGTTTCGAGGGTCAATGCGATGAAATTTTTAGATTTCATTCGGTGTTTCAGACTTCGAGGTTTGGGGTTTTGGATTTCGAGGTTTGAGGTTTATGATTTCGAGAGGTTTGGGGTTTCATACTTCGAGTCTTTGATGGAAAAACCAAAAAAATCACAACACAATGTCTAAAATTCCAAACCCCTAAATTATGAAATTTTGGACTTTCGAAATCTTAGGCCTTTTGAAGCGGTGAACAATGTTTCAATCTCGACATGAAAATGTCCAAAGTTCAAATTTCGGGGTTTCGAGAGGTTGCATGTGTTTCGACCTCGAAGAAGGATGATCAACAGCTTGTCATTTTTCCAGAATGACACCTCGACCTTCAGATGGCCATAACTTTTGACTAGGAGATTAGATTTTCATAAGCAATATAGTCTGCCATTTTTGAAGGTGTCAAGCTTCCCACCTACCCCAATAATGAAGGTATGGGCTTCCTTTCTTTCCCAACAAGGAACAATACATGGAGGCATGGGATTTTTCATGGAACCCATCATTTTTGCAAGTGAATTCAATGCATTCTTGGGTGGTTGAAGCAAGAATTTGAATTCTTCTCTTCTCCTTCTCTCATTTTCTTCCTATATATTGTAAGGAGGGGAATTTTTCTAAAGGTTGGACATTTTGGTTTTGCACCCTCCCTTTTTTTCTATTTGTAAGTTATCTTGTGGAGTTCAAACTATCTCCCATCTAAACTTTAAATTCTATCTTGCCTCTTGCCACCGTAATGGATCAGTATCAAATTCTTGGAGCAATAAAACAAGTATGTGGATGATTTCAACACTCTCTTATGTTTATTGTATCTTCCTGATCTCTCATTGTAATCCTGGTTATCTGTGTATGGTGGTTATGTTACATTTTTAATGGTTTGTGTTTAATGAAAAAATAGGTGTTCAACATTCCTTTTGTGCATCACCTCTGTTAGTTTAGGTTTATTTTCTTGCATCTTCTTAACCATGTCTCCTTCATCTAGAGAGCTTTCCTAATCACAAAGTCCCACACTTCGGGAAAATATTCATGTTATGTAATCAAACCGATGGGTAAGTGCACAAAGTTGGGGGCCAAAAAGTGGACAAAACCCTAAAAATAGACGAAATGGATACGTGTTTTGAAGGATCCAAAATGCGTACATGTTTCAAAGAAGGCTAAACGCATATGCATTTTAGAGAAGTTAAAATGTGTACGTGTTTTGTATATTGTGGACTATGTATGTGTATTTGGGTGTCTTATACTTACAAGTATAAGATCTATTTTATTAGTTCTTGTACTTTTATTATTTGTTATACTTTAAATTTATTTTAGTAAATATAAGAAATTAGGGTCACTCAGTAGCTGATGGAAGTGCCCAGTAGCTCCAACAATTATAATCTAGAAAATAGTTTTTCAAAATCTAATCTGTCGAGTACTTTCTTATTTTTCAGGATTTCAACAAATGACCTAAAACTTTCGAGCATATATGCTGTATTCGGTCTTTGTTTTTGGAAAGCATATAGTCATTTTTATGATTTTTGACCTTCTAAATTAGATTTTGGCCCTACCACTGCTTGAATTGGTACCAATTTTTAAATTTGGTCCATAATCGACTTTAGCGACCATGAATCAACTCGATGATGCTTGTCTATTTCTTACTAAAAGGAGATCCTCGGTTTGTATATAATGGATTGTTCCCTAAATGGGATTCTTGTCCTATTACCAAAATGAGGTGATTGTAATGTTCCTCCTCCTTAAGGTTTGATAACACTACTAGGTGTTGGATGAGTTTTTACGAATAGTACCAAGTGAATTACATCAAGTGAACTCAAATGATTTATCATTCTTAAAACATGGTGCTTCATATAAAGATCATCCCCTCACCTTTCCTAGCTTTGAAATCATCCTTTCATGGAATCAAATTCATGATTCTCATACATTTTTATCTCATATGTCTCTTACTGACAGAGACAAACGATGCCTCAATACTTCACACATGATGGTCCTTGATACCTCGGTGACATGACTAGCTCATTTTAGCTTGTCTTGAAGGGAAGATGAGTGCAGGGGAGTAGAGGAAGTATCCAAGTTGAATGTGCAAGAGATGGGAAATGATCGAGAGAATCATGCCATTGATTGTGGAAATGCACGGAAATTAGAGAAGTTATTTAATGAAAGTACTAACATAGAACCAGTCATGTCTATTGAGCCTCATTTGATACCTAATTTGATTATTGGACCACGTGAACTAGTTGTTTGATCATGTAATGGGGAAACCAAAAAGTGGGTCAAAGACTACTAGGGAGTTACAACAATGAAGCTGGTATAAAGACTCCTATAGAGTTACAACATCAAAGCATAACAAGGAAACATGAAGCTACAAATCGAGAAAGAATTTAGCCAAGTTTTTTTATAACACCATTTTTTTACATGTAAGTCGCATAGATCTAAAAAATAATGTTTTCAAATCCACGTCTTTCACCAAAACTGGTCTATGAGTTTTGACAACAAACACTTAAAATATGCATGTTTGAATTTATTTACATTTCTACCAAGTCACCCAAGTTGCTCTCATAAAGCAATGCTATAAAATGATTAAACTTGAATTGTTGATTAATACATATCATACATGTATACACACAAAGGAAAATGTGTGGAATCCTATTAGATAGGGCATCTGGATGGTCATGGAATGTGGAAAGACGATAGAATAATACAACAATACCAAATCTTCAATATAAAATAGGCTTGTATGATTATTGGAATCAAACATAAATAGTAATTATAATATTATATCATGCACTTGAGTAAAGATATAGATCTGTCATGTTATAAATAATAAACAATTCAAAAAATGTAAAGAATGTGTTAAAATACATACTTAAATTGCCACATATATATGTATTCTTGTCAAAATACACAACCGAAGAAGATATACGAAATGTAGCCATACATTATATTGCACATAGAGACCCCAATGACATGTTTCAAAATTCCAAAAAAAAAAACAACATACGTCATAATGTGAACTATGAAATATGTGTTAAAATAACATAAATGTATTTGTGTGATGATAAAATTGTTTACACTTGAAAAAAATAAAATTCTATCATGTCCTCTAAAAACCACCAAGATATTTTTTGGATTTTCATCACTTTTGACTAATCCCTTAATGGCCAAATTGTTTCTTCACTCCAACAACTAAATCCCACATCATAAAATCCACAATAGGAAAGCCTATTTAAGTATGCACTCACTAGGCCATAAGAAGAGACAAAGTTGATTAGATTATAATACATTATAGGTATTGGTGCATATTTTCACAATAACATTTGCCCATCAAACTAAGAAAAACTTATATTCGGAAATTGACATTGTAAAACTCCAGTTCTAACTTGTATGTAATCTACTCTTTATTAACCCAAAATTATTTTCCAAATCGAAATTTGGATCATAATGACTCATATTGCTTTACAACTTCCATAGTTGTATGATTCACTCATAATTCATAACACATGCCATATGATTCTCATGAATAATAAGGAACATCAAATCAATAGAATTGCAAATTGGAGAAAGACCAACTTTCTAAGCCTCATGGATAACATCAAGGCATACAATCAAATAAGTCAAATGTTCACCAATGTGTAGGATGTTATCACCTATATCAAGATTTAAACTCAAAAATATATTATTCCATCAAGGAAGATTGCATGTTTTAGAGCTTCATATACATTGGTCCAACAATTGGAGTCTAATCATATTGAAAGTTGTTACAAATATGAAACATCATGTTGATAACTTCATCTATCATCCACATGTCCATTAGACTAAATTACAATCTAATCATACATGTACTAGGTTAAACCCCTACATAATCTAAATCACTCATTCCTCTCCTATATGAAATTCTCGAGCATATTTGCAATTTCTTAAGTGAATGTATTTATAATGGTGTATAATTAAATGATTGGATTTAGAGTTGGTGAAGATATACAAAACATAGATCTCACGACACACTCCAATTTAACAGATTAAAATACTTTAAAGACACATGTAAATTTAAACCTTCACCTTTGTATGAGAAGTATATTTAGAAATAAATGCATCTGATGACATCAAGGAACAATGCAACAAAAATTCTTCGTATTGTTTTTTTAATTTTTGTGCATCTATCCAAAAATCTGCAGTTGTATAATATTTCACTCCAAGTTTTGCATACTAATCTATATCTCATTGTTAGGAAATTAGGGATAAAATATGCAGAACTATCCCACACGAATCACAATAGTAGAAACTAATATGCATAAATTATTAAAGATCTGGTAAAATTATAGAATAAAAAGAACACAACACAAAGAGACAATATTTAACATGGTTCACCCAATTTGGGCTACGTCCACCAAGAATCAGTTGCTCATAGTTTATTATAAGCCACCTCTTGTCTCAATACAATACCCTTATATGTTTGTATCTATGCTCAACAAACTCTATAAAATTCAAACTTGAACTCACACACATCTGCAATGTTACATCAACCCTACCATATGCACAAAAACATAAAGAGGTAACTGCTTAAGCAATTTTACAATACTATGGGTACCAAAACCATGATCCAAATTTGTCCCATAAACCTATGGGTCAAAAATCCCACCCATATGAGAAGAACATATTTTTCGATATATTAGGTGCATTTTTGAGGAAAAAAAAATCGTCTAAACTTCCAGTGAGAAAGGCATGGATAGTGTACATTACTTTAAGTGTATAGTCTTCGACACTTCCACACATGAAAACATTCTCCACAACATAACATACAAGATTTTGAAGAAACAAATTTGAAAGCATGTAATCAATGATCTTTGTGGGGAGATGCTTCCAAATTTTTGAATCCATATTAGATACTACCCAATAGTCAAAATTCTATACACTTAATAATGGATGGATTGAATACCAACAATGTATAATGTCAACTAAATAAGGTTACATGAATGGGTCGATATATAAAGAATAAAATACATATTGTTTTAGAAATTGTATGAGAAAAAGACATAAATACATCAAAATAAAAAAATAATAGACAAAAAATTAATTATTTGACTAAGCTATACTTTTACGATACCACAAATAATTTCACAAATCTAATTTATCTAGACTCGCATAACACATGAAAATATTAATTTTACATTCAAGAAGAACAATATATTGAACCAAATAACCAAATGACATAAAATTATTACCTAGTATCTAGATTCTCTCCAACAAGGATTTTTCTAATGAAATTGGTGTATTTTAGTTGAAGCTCTAAAACAAAATACATAGTACCTAAATCAAATAAAACAAAAGTTTTGAATTCGTGATATAGACAACGTTACTTAAAATAACAAAATTAAAATGTGAAATTAAAATTATGTTCATCAAATGTTATACAAATAATCAAATACATTTATTTGGAACAAGATCTTTTTCGATTATTTTTCGAAGATGAATGAGATTAACAAATTTAGTGTCCCCCCAATAAATACAAACCTAAATAGAAAATGAGTTAAATGCACATTATATTACATTTTTTTTTTTTGAATTCAAACTTGAGCATAGTACTTTCAATTTAATTAGTCCATATCATAGATATCTTCATTATTCCTTCCAACCATAATTGGAAAAATGGATTCATAACTAGTGGTGGAATTCACGAATTTTCTTATCATTAAAATTAGGGACCTGAAATTGTTTGAAATGTATTCAATACAAGATATGCAATTATATGGATTTTTCATTTGAATACGGGACCTCAAATCATATAACATGATTTTTTCACACTAATACCATTTGCTGAGAATTTATATAACATGAATGTGACACCAATTTATTTGGTTTAACAAAACCACAACAAGTTGTGGGATCCATATTCGACATAAAATAAGAGTGATTAATTTGATGAATAAATAAGAATTTTTTTATCATGGAATTGTTTAGAAGATGGAGAAAAATTCATTGGTGGAAGGCTTGTGAATTTGTGACTTCGATCATATTTGTAATGAACCTACTCACCATGACATGAGGTGAGCAAAATGTGACTAGTCTTGAAGGGACTCTAACTATTATCTCCTAACTACACCATTATAAACCATATATATGAATAGATGCACCCTCAAATAACATTACATTTTAATGGCATTATAAATTTTTGGGATTTACCACATTTATATTATTTTAAACATTGGTTTGATATAATGATTTTTTTGTAAATTCCATAGCATATTAAACATAGAGGTGCAATATATTAAAAATATTTTTCATATATTTGAAGGGTCAAAGCGATTTATTTTTATTATTATTACTATTATTTTATTATAGAACTTTTCTAATTGGCCTTATATCCTCTTGAAAGAGTGGGGAAATCTTTATACTTGATCATGGATTATTGTTGATGTCTTTTCTTGATTTAACGAAGGTTAGGGAAGCATTTTTATAGATTTGTTGATGGAGATCATAGTGATTCTCCAAGTAGGAGAAATTAGTAATTTAAAAGTGAGCAGATGAGAATATTAGACTTGATTTTATACAATTCCAATGGTGATTATTTCACACTAAGCGGGACCTAAGTTGGGCAAATAAATAAAGATAAGAAATAAAATTGTTTGATCTTTTTCTTGTTAATATTGGATAGAAACGTGTGAAATTTCGTGCAAAGCTAACAACATTGTGGAGAAGGATAAAATACTAGTTAATTGGAGGCTTCCCCATTTGAGGATGCCTTTACTTGGAATGTGTCAAATTCCAGGTGACTATTTCTCGCTAACTTTTCCATCTGCACTATTGCTCTTTTAATTCAGGAAAAGTGACATCCTCACTAAACCTATTCCTTGACTTCCATGACCATTATGATGGATGTTTAGGTTATGAAAATGACCTTCATTGTCTTCCTTTGCCACCTTCCTACAAAGGCATCACCATTTTTGTGCCATATAAATCGAGTATGCAACAATGACCCACAGTGAGAACTACAATTATTGTTCTAAATATCTTGCTCATTGTATATATTGCCATTTTGTAATGCCGGCTAAAACACTGCAAGAGACTCAAGAACAACCTAGGTTTAGTAAGAAAAATTATGGATTAATTTTTTTTTATATAGGGAATGACAATAACATTCATCATAATTAAATTAAATTCTTGATAAAAACACTTTATAAACTTCTCAAGGTAGCCGGAAAGAGAATGACAACTGAACAACATTGACCCAATTTCCAAAATTAAAAGAGGAATTAAATTCACTTACTAAGCTTCAATAATTATTTTAATATTTCTCATTTTTATTTTCATGTCATAGCCCCATTAATCCCCTCTAGATTAATTATAAAAACAAGACTAAATATCTCTTAGTCTTAAATCATGCTCCTTAATATCTAGATTATTTCTTTAAAAAGGTAAGGGGTGCACAACTTAGTCTAACCCCTTAGCCCCCTTCAAAACATTACACCCATCATTTAATTATTTCACTCCCACCTAAATACCCCATCACTTAAGTGATGTAGGGTTCATCCTCCACCATTGGATCTATTCTATTTGAGCCCTTAGATTTAGGTTGCACTAAAGTAACCCTAGAAATCCTTATGGCTTTCTTATACTTATTTCTTAACCTATCCTCTCATTTCTCTTGTTTGTTTTGCAGGTTAAGGAAGAAGGGAGGCCATGGAAGGAAGTTCAAGCTCTTGGGAGAAGGCACTCAAGAAGAGGAGCTAGTTTTAACATCCCTCTCCTAGGGTTTGCTCTATTGCCAAATATCATTTTACCCATTGTTAGTATTTCATTTGAGAGAGATTTCTCTTACCTGAGTTATGGCCTTTGCCCATTGTTATTCTGGTTTTGAAGGAGGGAAAATACAACAAGAACTTTGATATCTATATGTGTATAAAACAAAAAAGAAGAATCAATTATTTTATCAAAACCCAAAAACTTCATTCTTTTGATGACAATATTATTTGAGTTGTGGGTTTTTTTTTTTTTTTTTCATTCAGATATATATATAAAACTTTCTTTAATGGATAAACCCTAAACCCAAAATAAATAATTTATAAGAAATTATATATATATCCATCCAAAGGAGGTTCGGCCGTAAAAACAGCATATACAGTTCGCTGTAAGAAAAACTAGCCGCATACTTTGTTTTTGGCTAAATATCCACGATGGTAAATGCCCACCACCGTGGCTATAGCATTAGGTTTACTTTTTTTTAAAAAAAGTTTTAACTTTTATAAGTAAAAGATTTCATGTTTTACCTTTTTAAAGGTTTTGACTTTTATAAACTTTCTTTTCTTATAAACGAAAGTTTTAACTTTTATAAACTTTTTCTTATAAATTAAAGTTTTAACTTTTATAAACTTTTTCTTATAAATTACATATAAATACATAGATTTATATATATTTATTTATTATGTTTAATATTATTTCTTTGGCTATAGTTTACATTAGCATATTTTTATTAATATTAAAAAAAATATATTAATATTAATATAATTTAATAATAATAATTCTATTAATATTAATATTACTTTAGTATGAGTGATACTTACGATCTTAGTATCCTTATCAAGTATTAATGAAATATGAGTAACGCTATTAGTAAGTTTAGAGCTTTTGCACTAAAATTTCTTTCTCCACAATATAATAGGTATTGTACGGGAGTTAAAATAGATCTAATTTCATTTCCCCTAATAATTTGCAATGGATTTACAATAAATTCTTAAATGAGGATAACATACTAGAGCTAGAACTTAAATTACTTCATTGGTCTATTGAGGGCTATTTAAAACTCAAATTCTCTCCATCAACAATACAAGAAAGAAATGCACTAATATTTTAACATTTTCAATACATGTCTTATAAGTAACACAATGAAAGTTATTATTTCTTAATACAAATTTCCTATCAATCCACAAGAGATTTTACAACAACATTTCCATTAAAATATTCTAAAACAAGAGCATGAACAACACACTAAATGAAATTTTTCATTCCACTAAAAGGGTAACAAACTATTTTCCAATAATATATTTGGAACAAGAGCAACATATTTTTGTGGGAACAAATCAACTTCAATGGAATGAAATATTTCCTCTATAAAATTTTCCTTTCCACATACATCATAACTTTCAAACAAGGATACTAAACTTTCTCTCCCATTTCAAAACTAATTCTCACAAATCTTTCTTCTTTCCTTTCAATATATAATACACTTCTATAGACACAAAGGAATACAATATGTTTCTTTACAATATAAATACAATGTCCTCCACTTGATGTGGGAAGTTATGTAAAATATAAATGCAAGAATGAATACATTATTACAATTTCTTCCACTCTAAGTGGGTAAACTACAAGGAAGTTTCACATGGTCATCAACAAGGCTCCAATGCTCCAAACACCAACAGGGTAGCTCCTCCAAAAATTTTCTTGATTCACAACAAAATAGGGGGAGAGGCAACGCTCTCCACCCAACCAAGATACCCAATGGAGAGGAGAAGCCATCCTCTCCATTGGCCCCCGAGCCCCAACCACATTACAATAGGAGAAGATCTCAACTCATGGAAACTACTAGCTTCCACAATACTTGACAAATAATTTCACATTCATTCCATTTACATACAAAACACAACAACAACTCAACAAGAAGAAAACAACAAAGCAACAAGATCACAAGGCTTATCAAGAAAGCCAAAAGAGTAAGACCTATGGGGAGGCCACTTATGCCTCCCAATGGGAATGGGTGCCACCTAAAAATCCTCCAATGCAAAACACAATACCCCTAACAACTCTTATGCCTCCCTCAAGTACCTCTTATCCCTCCATCCACTCTTATGCCTCCCTCAACTCTTATGGCTCCCTCAAAGTAAGAACAAGAAGAAAAATGCAAGCATTTCTCATACTAGGTGGGCACCCAACCCAAACTCCCTCCTCAAGAAAATGATCTCTTATGCCTCCCTCAAATAAACTCCCCATAGTCTCCTCCCACTCCCAACTTAGGCATTCTACCCATTCCCAAAAATCATTTCAAAGAAACAACAACATTCAACACAACATATACACACATACATATAACAATAACATAATATAAACAAAGGTGAAGCTCCTACCTTTCCATGGTAGAGCTTGTTCCAAGTATGAAGTTCCAAACCCCCTCAAATATCAAGCAAGCATCCACAAGCTCCAACAAAATTCCAACAAGTATCAACAAGCTCCAAAAATCCACAACTCCTTCCAAAATCCTCTACTCTCCAAAAATACAAGAGACTAAAAATGAACATCTAACCCCAAAACAAGCAACAAGAATTCAATAAAATAGAGAAAGGAGAGGGAGGGGTGATGTGGCTCTAAGTAGGATGCCACCTCATTTCCTCTCCACTCCACATCACTTGGTCAACCTCATATTCCAATGCACAATTAATGAGTGGTTGGAGGAATGACAAGCACCTTACACACTCCATTTAAGCCCACTCCCCCAAAGGACAACTTAAATTTTTGAAAGAAAGTGCAATTAATATTTTACCTTTTCATCCCCCCAAAACACCTAAAAGACCCTAAATTTGACCTCCCAACCCATAGGTAGGGTTGGCATGGGATTTTAAGAGGTGTGGGACAAGTTTGACTTGTCCCACAAGCTTCCAAATTTGGCCTCTAAGGCCAAATTCGAGTTTCCCATGTGGGGTAGAGTGTGCTACACTCAAAACTCAAACACACATCACTCAACACAAAATCCAAAGTAAATCAAGCCTAATAAATGAACTCTCTTTTGGTCACATCTTTTAATTAGTTTAAACCAAATTCAAATTAACTTAATTAAGACACTACAACCCATGACTAAAAAGGGGTAAATACAATTCCAAGAATCTAAATAATAAAACAAGTAAAATTTCACTCACTAAGAGAAAACACATACTAATCACAATAGAAAGGGAAATTTAAAACAAAACAACACATGACCCCTAGGTCACAATTTTCCCTTAACCAAATAATTCTAACACACACACAATTACATGTTGCCACGGTGACCCTAGTTGGATTCTTCTCGAATTCCGATGTGGTTGGTCTCCACTCCCCCGATATTGTTGTGAATATAATATACCTGTAGAACAGAGAATACCTCCTTCGGCCTCGTGGCCGTATTAAAACAGTCATGCCAAAATATGAGATATAAATCTAAAATCAACTATATATGAATTATTATCATCTATGCAAATACGATATCACTTACAATTTCTAGCACATTTCTATTACACATTTCATTCATGTCAAAACGATCATCACATTAATCCAATTATCAAGATCTACTCAGTATGACTTAAACATATCACATGTCAGAATTACAGATAAATAGCCATGTCAAAAGTGTATCAATATCAACAAAAGTCTCCAGTAGTCCATATGCATCATATAAGAATCAAATGAATAACAATTCAGTATCTCTGATATCTACTAACATGCTATATCAAAAACTATAATATATCCATAAGTGCATATGACAATATCGAAAAAATAATAATCAAAAGGTGTCAAAGGAAAGTGGGCACTACAGGTTTGTTAAGCGTTTCTTACATCCATTGTGCATTGTTACAAAATTCTATATATATTTCATGTACAATTTTTATATTAACCCATTCCTATTCTATTGATGCCTACTTAGTGTGCCATTTCCAATAGTTGGAATGCTATTTGATCTCATCAAATTTATCTTTTATTAAACTTCCCATCTTTATACATGGTTGGTGAGTGTAACATCTTCTACTCAAGTTGGTGAGTGCCTTTATTTCTCAAGTTGTTTTCTACTCACCAACATCTATGTAACACCGCAAAAAGACGCGACGCCACGCTCCCGACGATGACGGCGCACCACAACCATGCAACCCGAAAATGTGACAATTTTTTTTTTTTATTTTTAAATCGGGTGTGCCCGTCATACAAATTTCAAAACTGCAATTAACGATAATGCTTCAAAAGGTCAAAGATGTTTGAATTCATCTCATTTGATGTTTCACCGCGATAAGCAAGGTCGTCATACGAGTTAATTGTCTAATGTCCGGTAATATCGTAATAGCAATGTTTCCAACGTTAGCCTTAGGGTAAGATGTAATTTATTATGAAAAGAATTCACTGACCACTCAATTTTTATTTTTATTCTATTATCCAGTTATATTACGTATATCATGATTTAATACATTATAATATATATATATTGAAAGGAGTCACACATTACGATATACATACTTTGGCACTAATCTATTTTATTGTATTGTATAATTTTATATGTTTAGGTATATATAATACCTTAATTATATCTAGTGTAATTATTATTTGAAAGTTTTGTTACATACCGTACCACTTGTTATCTTATATAGTATTTGATACTTAGCTGACTAACTAGATATCCCCCTTTTTTTCTTTAATAACTTGCAAATCCCAACATTTCAAACTTAGCTTAAATGTTATGGTTGGGGCGGTGGGTGGCCCAACCAACACCTGGCGGCCATGAAGATTTTCTTCCAACCGGCGCATCAAACATTTAATCAATTAGATATTGAAAATCCACATCCCCACATGATCAACTCCGCCGTGCTTGAACTATCCAAAGCATTGCCTTCGTCCATACCAGTCCCAAAATACAGCCCATGGCAACAGAGTCACGTAGACATGGGTCTCATCACAGATGGGAATAGCTTCGTGGAGGAAGCTTTTTTTTTTTTTTGAAGTGGATCGGTTACATATCAAAATATATAAGAAGCTCAACTCGTTTTGCTATTACAAGAGCATTTTAGCGTGTATTACTTTTATTAATATCATAATATTCACTTGATTATACGGGGACCTATGAGTATTTAAATTGTTTTATATATAACCTAGAGCGTATGTTTGGTTTTTTTTTTTTTGAGTGTTAAAAGTGCGGTGTGTTGCTATAAATTCTGGATATGCCATCTGTCAACTATGGACCTCTTATACCAACAACTACTGCTTGTCTATTGCAACACTCTAAAATAGATGACCACAGAACTCACTTTTGCAAGCATTGCAGCAATTTAAATATTCACTGTGACAGTCATCGCTTTGTGTATCAAGTTGTCTATCGAGGCATATCTGCTGAAACGTATCATCTTTTTTTTTTATATATATTAGCAGTTATTCTCTTAGACATGATTTAAGGGTGATTGAATGGTATTTATTTTGAGACTAACTTCACATTTGTTTGGGTAGTTGCGAGGCATGCCATGCAGCTTGATATTTGTGAAGCTAAGACCACTCATGTATCCTAATCTGTAAAAAATTGTTTAAAATCGATTAAGGGATAGTGAGAGTGTTACGTGGGAGCTAGAAGGACTTTATTACCAAGATATTCTACTAAGATCTATCTATTTTTCCTACAACATGTGGGAGAGAATGTCGTAGAGGTGGATCTGCTCAAAATCGAATATCAATGAAGTAACTTTGCTCTCATGGGTTGGTGTGAACGCCTCAGTATAGAGGTGGATCTATTTCATATCAGACTGTTCATGGAGACGATTTGATTTGCAAAAGAAGAGGGACAGAGAGGATGTAATCCTGGTACCCGATGAAATTTATTACATTGATTCTCTATTGAAAAACTTACTAGATATTGTATACAGTACGTGGAAAATGGAAGGATCTCATAAAGGTGGGTCTTTTTGATCAGAATGTTCAAGGAAAACAGTGTGCTTTACTCTATAGAAAAAAAAAAAAAAAAAAAAGTATTCATTCGTAGATTATGTTTATTTTATTTCTTGGTTGCAGTCATTCTAATATACTATGTAATATACAAGGAAATATTAACAGTACGGAGTACTGATGTGATTTAATATTAGTATACCCATTGCTCTTAATATTTTTCAAATATGAATATTATTTACAATATC
The DNA here is from genome assembly GCA_018340775.1 of Taxus wallichiana var. yunnanensis. Lineage (NCBI taxonomy): Eukaryota > Viridiplantae > Streptophyta > Pinopsida > Cupressales > Taxaceae > Taxus > Taxus wallichiana. Next base: position 752,346,907 of record CM031240.1, on the reverse strand, counting down.
AATTTCCTTATTAAACATTAAGAGAATATTGGATAATACATTTAATAAGTTTATAGACTTGCATTACAATTTCCTTCTACACAATTTCATAACATAGTATGGGATTATAAAATAGGTTGATTTCATTCCCTTTATTAATTTGTAATGGATTTTGTATTAGATTCATAAGTGAAGAAAACATAAAAGAACTAGAACATACAATGTTTCATTGTCATACTAAAAGCCATTTGAAAACTTAAGTCCTTCCATCAAGTATAAAAGAAGGGATAATGCACCATTTTCCATCCCTTTTCAACACATCACTTTCAAGTACTCAACAAAATTTTAATATATTTTCCTTTGTAATTTCTTTCCAACATTCCACAAAAGAATTCAACAACATTTCCAATAAATTTTTAGAGTAAAAAATACTATCATTTCAAAGCAATTTTCCTTCAAAATCTTGTTATAACAATGTAAACATCTTCCAAGTAAAATTTGCATTCCACCATGTGACTTTTGGTGTAATTATAAATTACAATGTCCTTTATTTTTTTTGAAAAGAAGACAAGACGATTCAACTTTCTTTCTCATACCAATTTACATCAAAATAATGTATATAAAGGAAATGGAAAGAGTCTTCACAAGCTCCAAGGTGTTCTTCATCCATGCTCCAAGTTCCAAGTAGTTCAAATCACAACCAAGATAGGGGGAGAGGCAACACTCTCCTCCCAACCAAAACTCAATGGAGAAGAGAAGCAATCTCCTCCATTGACCCCCGAGCCCCAAACACAACACAATGAAGGGTGGTCTCCAACTCAAGGCAACAATACTTGCTTCCACAATACAATTTCTTCACAACATTCAAAGCTAAAATAGAAGAAACAAAGAGATGCACAAATAACACCAAACATTTCACAACAAGGCTTTTATCCAAGCCAACAAGAGAAGGAACTATGGGAAAGTTTTCCTTGTGCCTCCCAATTGAGATGAGATGCCCATCCAAAACCCTCCACAATAAAACTCAAGCCCCTATGACTCTTATGCCTCCCTCAAGTACCCCTTTTTCCTCCCATACTCTTATGCCTCCCTCCTCTTATGGCTCCCTCAAGAACAAGGTAAGAATGTGAACATTCTTACCCAAGATGGGCATCCTCTCAAACTCCCTCCACAATATCCTATTCTACTCTTATGCCTCCCTCATGAGTTTTCCCATAGACCTCTCCTACACTACACATTAAGCACTCTATCCATTTTCACAATACACAAAAGTAACATACATTATTCACAATTTTAGCATAGAAACAATAACAATAAGAAAGCAAAAAGGGGAGAAGGTCTCCTACCTCTCCATTGGAGAAGCCTAAACCAAGAAGATTTGTCCAAGCTCCCTCCAAAACAATCCCAAGTATGCAAGTCCAAGCTCCTTCTTTTTATTTCTCCCAATTCTTTCCTCTCCCAAAAAAAAAAAAACAAAAAGAACTTTCAACAAAAAACCTCCAACCCCCTCAACAAGAGAGGAAGTTTCCATAAATAGACAAAAGGAAGAGTGAGGGTGATGTGGCTCCTTGTTGGATGCCACCTCACACATCCTCAAGACCACTCCCTTTAGTCAACTCAAATCCCAAAACACCATAAATGGGTGGTTGGGTTGAATGACATCTCTTTTCCACATCCATCCCTTCCCATGTGTCTTAAGGCACAAATAAATGCAAATGGAAGAAAAATGCACTCCAAAGTCATATTTCCCTTCCCAAAACAATAAATAATCCTCTTTTTGGATTCCCAACCCATAGATATGGTTGGTAAGGGGTTTTGGGAAGTGTGGGACAAGTTCAACTTGTCCCACAAGTCCCCCAAAATTGCCCTAAATCTCAAATTCGAGATTCAAAGGATTTGGAGTGGTCAACACTCAAAACAAGAATTCAAAAGAAGAGGAAACACAAGGCTCAAGGAGCCAACCATAAAAATTAATTACACCCACTAGACTTCCCTCCAAAACTTAAAAATTAAAACAAGATGTTAATTTAATCTAAACATACTTAGCAAAAGTAATTTAAAAAAAAAAACATCACAAATGGAATCACCTACTAAAGTAAGTTTTAAAAAAGTAATTAAAATTCTTACCCCCTTGGTCACATTAGAAAATTTCCCCCTCATGGAAATTTTCTCAACACATAAAAGAACAAGGGTAACACAATACAATTTACTAGTTGCCTTGACGACCAATTGTTGTAACCACCCGACATTCTGTTGTGTTTGGTTCCCAATCCCCCTCATGGTTGTGATCATGTTGTGTTTCTGCAAAATACAAAATACCTCCTTGGCCTTGCGGCCATGTCAAAATATCCAAAATAATCATATGCATGAAATTTATTAACATCTATACGTAATTCAATTATCCATTATTCCAAGGTTTAAATCACAACTTAATTATGCATTTCATCATTATCCAAGTTATAGTAATGTAAATTCAACAACTACATTCTATTTATCATGGCGAAGAAATCCAAAGTTAGAACACATGCAATATATCCATATAAAATAATATCAGTACCCAATAGTCTGTCCATGAGCCAGTGTAGATCATACTGAAAACAAAATCCAATCATAATCCAAATGCATCTACTCACAAAACATCATGCTAATCAACATAAGTATAAGTCATGTCCATATCCAAAGTCTGCATAACTCAAAATTGTAATCAACTAAGTGTCGTAGGGAAGTGGGCATTACATCCCCTCCCCTTATACTAGAATTCCTCCTGAAGTCACCAAATAAGTGTGGAAACTAAGCTCGCAATGATGTAGCATCCTCCCAAGTAGCAGAGCTCTCGCCGTACCGTCCCATTGGACCCGAACTTGATCAATCTCTCTATCGCGAAGGCCCGGTGTCCTGCGATCTAAAATGCACACGGGCTCCACCATTACTGCCCCCGATCCTTCACGTACAATGCGGTCCAATCTAGCACATGAGAAGGATCGAAACATATCTCCTAAGCACATAAACGTGAAATACATCATGGACGTGATAAGCTAGGTGGCGATGTGCTAGATGATAGGCTAAGGGGCCGAGGCGCTCCAAGATCTCAAAGGACCCACAAACCTAGGGCAAGCTTAGAACCTTTTCCATAATGGATAGGGCTCTTATGCGGTCTGACACGAAGAAACACCTTCGTGCCTACCTCAAAACTGCGATCTGACCTATGCTGGTCTGCATACTTCTTCCTCATCTATCCTGCGCCTCCTGCAATCTCTGTCCCATCAATGTAACCTCTTTGCTCCATGTCTGTAATAATGCTGGCCCAAGGGAAACCCTGTCCTCAATCCTGTCCCAACTAAGAGGTGTCCTACACTCTCTACCATATAAAGCCTGAAAAGGAGCCATGCCTATAGAATTCTGAAAACTATTGTTATAAGTGAACTCTACCAAATACAGATACTCCTCCCATCTCGACTGATGATCCATCACGTACATCCTGAGCATGTCCTCCAAAATCTGATTCACCCTCTCTGTCTCTCCATCGGTCTCTGGGTGATAAGCTGTGCTGAAATTAATCCTCGTCCCGAGGGCATACTGCATGGTGGTCTAGAAATGGGAGGTGTACAAAGGGTCGCGGTCGCAAATGATCTTCCACGGAATCCCATGTAGTCTGACAATCTCATCAAGATATACTCGTGCTACTGCACTAGCCGTGTAGGTAGTCTTCACTGGAGAAAAGTGAGCTACCTTCGTCAATTTATCCACCATGACCATGATGGCGTCATGGTGGTATCTCGACGTCGGCAACCCAACAATAAAATCCATAGAAATGGTGTCCCACTTCCACTCTGGTATGGCGTGAGGATAGAGGAGGCCAGGCTGGATGCTGATGTTCGGCCTTCACCCTCTGGACACTCTAAACAGTGGGATACAAAAGAAGCTATGTCTCTCCGAAGTCCTCTCCAAAAGTACAACTGTCTCAGGGTGGCGTGCATCTTCTTCACCCCGGGATGGGCTGAGTAAGGTGCACGATGGGCCTCTGTCAAAATATCATGCCTCAAGCCTCCATCTCTAGGAACATAAATCTAGCCTCTGTGTCTGAGAAGACCATCTGCCTCTAATGAAAATCCATCAAATCTCCCCTCAAGGGGTCTCTGAGACTCAATCTCTGCTCTGGCTGCAAGGTAGAAACTATCCTAAGGTAGTTGCTGCAAGATCCTACTCCGTAAATCTGTGCCCACTAAGGTGGCCATAGCCACATGTCTCCGTCTACTCAAGGCATCTTCCACCACATTCTCCTTTCCCTTCACATGCTCTATCTCCATGTCATACTCACAGAGTAACTCCATCCAACGCCACTGATGAGCGTTGAGATTGGGCTGCGTGAAGAGGTGGCGAAGACTCAAGTGATCGATCCCCGAGTGTAAATCTCCGGCCGAGAAGAAAATGTCTCCACCGCACTAAGGCATGTACTACTGCTACAAGCTCAAGGTCATGGGTTGGATAATTGAGCTCATAATCTTTGAGTTTGTGGGACTCAAAGGCAACTACTCTACCCTCCTGCATTAACACTCCTCCAAGTCCTGCCAAGGAAGCATCTGTGCAAACATAAAACTCTCCATGAGGATCTGGCACTGCAAGGATAGGTGCTCTTGTAAGGCATTCCTTCAGTGTACTGAAGGCCTGCTCACATCTATCTGACCATAAAAACTTCTTCCCTTTCCACTGAAGAGAAGTGATGGGGTGCGCAATCCGGGAAAAATCCTGAACAAACCTCCTATAGTATCCTGCTAGACCCATGAAACTACGCACCTCGGTCACACTAGTGGGTGCTGGCCAATCCATGATGGCTCGAATCTTGGAAGGATCGACTGCGATACCTTCCCCAGAAATAACGTGGCCCAAATACTGCACCTCAGGCTGAAAGAACGCACACTTCTCCAAGTTCCCGTAAAGGCGCTGCTCGCGAAGACACTGAAGAACCTGGCGAAGGTGCTCCTCATGCTCCTCACGTGTGCGTGAGTAAATCAAATGTCATCAAGGAAGATAAGCATGAAGTGATCAAGGAAGGTCCTAAATACCCCATTCATCAAACTCATAAACACTACGGGGGCATTCGTCAAACCGAACGGTACCACTGTGAACTCGTAGTGGCCATATCTCGTGCGGAACACTGTCTTGTGAATATCCGTCTCCGTAATCCTAAGCTGATGGTATCATGACTTAAGATCTATTTTAGAGAAAACTGTAGCCCCCTTCATCTGATCAAATAAATCATCAATGCGTGGAAGGGGGTAACGATTCTTGATCGTTACTTTATTCAAGCTAACGGCAATCAATACAACAAAAGAGATCCATCCTTCTTCTTCACAAAGATAACTAGTGCACCCCAAGGGGATATGCTAGGACGGATTAGGCCTTTCTCCAGAAGGTCCTCAAGCTGCAACTTGAGCTCACATAACTCAGGAGTAGTCATCCGATAAGGTGCTCGTGAGATAGGCTCTGCGCCTGGAACTAGATCTATATGGAAATCGATCTCACGTGGGGGAGGTAATCCCAGTAATTCCCCTGGAAACACATCGGCAAACTCTGATAAGATGGGATGGTCATCGAGGGAAGGTCCTCTGGACTCATCCTCTGATCTGTCACTTACCGTAATAGCAAACATCTGACAACCCTGTCACGCACACCGCTTAAGCTGCATAGCGGAGATGGTGCGAATAGAAACGGGTCTCTTAACCCCTGATATCACTGACTCTACTCCAAGATCATCTATGCAAGCAATAGTCTTATGGTAACAATCCACTCTAGCTCTGTGAGCGGACAACCAATCCATGCCTAAAATGATGCCATAAGATCCTAATGGAAGGATCCGAAGATCAGAAGTAGTGGTGAAGGGTCCCAAATCCACTACACACTCCTTGACTAAGGAGTCTACAGAAATCTTGGCTTGAAGCCATCTCAATGTCCCAACTATGGCCTGCCTAACCGCCACCACCTCAACACTCTACTAAGGATGGTGCAATAAAAAATCGAAGAAGAACTAGAATCAAATAATATAGAGGTGGAAATACCACCAACACTACTGTCGTCTCAATCACAATACTCGATGCTCACTGGCGGTTCTCGATCGCTTACGCATCCGATGACTCTGTGCCATATCTCCAATAGTAGGCTCTGAGCTTTGTGTCTTACCCTTGGTAGGGTTATGTGGGCGATCTCTACAAAGGTGTCCAACAACACCGCAACCATAACAACTGCCTGGTCCTCTCCAGTGGGAAGCAGCTCCATGGTACTCTAGATGACTGAGATACAGATCCTGATGATCCGGCTATGGACTGCTGAGGTCTCTGCTGATGAGCTCCTACTGACTGAGCTCTCGGTGCACCCTATGTCCTGATGGGACCCCTAGGAGGAGGCCCCATACTACGTCCTCTCTGTGCATCAAATCTCTGAGGAGGTCGGTAAGGTGGGCGGGTCTGCTGCTACTTTGCTTTGTGGTGGCCTAAATGAAGCTTTCCCTGAACTCTGTCCACCCCGTGGAGGAGGAACTGACCCCTTCGACCTACTATCCTGCATCTGCTGGATACGGCTCCGAACTCTGTCTCTAGCCTGCTGTGTCTTTCCCCATGTCTCCTCTGCAATATAGGCCTTCTCCACGGCCTCTGCTAATGTCTGTGGGCAGTGAATGCACACTGCGCCTCCTAAATCCAAATTCAGGCCCCAGATGAACCCTGTGAATCCATACCGCTCATCCTACATATAGTCGACGTCTCTTTGGAGTAGGTCCAAATCGACTCTCATACTTAGCTCATCTGTCATCGATGCCTTTGACGGAGGTCATGAAACTCATCGTATGCGCTGCTGTATAAATCTCCTGGGTAAATACCTACTCTGAAACGTTCCTCAAACAGCTCCCAGGTAATCGTCTCTGAGTCGACATGGAGCTTCTGCTCCTTGGTCCTCCACCAGACTCCTGCTCCATCCTTTAGAAGATGCATCGCAACACGAGCTTTCGTGTTGCTACTACAGAGACAAAGCTTGAAGCATCTGCTCAAGCTCACCAACCAGGCCTCTGCTTGAAAACCACCTGTATCACCCGAATAGTGAGATGGTCGTAGCTTCAGGATCTCCCTGATATAGTCTGCAGCTGATGTATGATGAATCCTAGATCTCTCTGTATGCTCCTCCCTCTGTCTAGGGCTCCAAGACCTATCCCTATGTCCTGAGATCCTGTCCCCATGTCCTCTCTGTGGTGACTCTGCCCTAGCCGACTCTGCACGGAAATTCTCTGCTCTGTGCTCCTCGCTGTGTCGAGGGGATGCCTGGGCATCTACTGATGGCTCCAAACTATGCCTAGCAAGTCTGTCCTCCCAAGGGCTCTCCACGTATCGTGGCATTGACATCCTAGGAGTGTCTGTCATAAAATCTGAGGCGAGAAGGGCTGCTATGGCTGCTCTAGCGGTGGTATGTCTAGGTCTATATGAAGAGACCCTCGCCCAATCCGTTTCTCCACACATGATCAAGGCGAGAGTTAGTTCATTTTTCTAGGTCTTGTGCCAGTTTTCTAAATTTGCTGTTTACTATAATTATCAACATTATGGCTTTATATTTTAAAGGTATTAGCTCTGTACTAAGTTGAATGTTCTGTTTCACATTTTTACGTGTGCCCAAGGGTCCCGACTTGAACCCCGGCTCGATACCAAAAATGTAACGCCGCAAAAAGACGTGACGCCACGCTTTAACCCGACGATGACGGCGCGCCACAACCATGCAACCCGAAAATGCGACAATTTTTTTTTAAAATCGGGTGTGCCGTATACGAGCTCGAAACTGCAATTCACGATAATGCTTCAAAAGGTCAGAGATGTTTGAATTTATCTCATTCGACATTTCACCGCGATAAGCAAGGTCATCATATGAGTTAATTAATTGTCTAATGTCCGTAATATCGTAATAGCAATGTTTCCAATGTTAGCCTTAGGGTAAGATATAATTTATTATGAAAAGAATTCACTTTTTTTACTTCATTTTTTGTATTCTATTATCCAGTTATATTACATATATCATGACTTAATACATTATAATATATATATATATATATGAAAGGAGTCATGCATTATGATATACATACTTTGGCACTAATCTATTTTATTGTTTGTATAATTTTATATGTTTAGGTATGTATAATACCTTAATTATGTCTAGTGTAATTATTATTTGAAAGTTTTGTTACATACCGTACCACTTGTTATCTTATATAGTATTTGATACTTAGCTGACTAACTAGATATCCCCCTTTTTTTTCTTTAATAACTTGCAAATCCCAACATTTCAAACTTAGCTTAAATGTTATGGTTGGGGGCGGTGGGTGGCCCAACCAACACCTGACGGCCATGAAGATTTTCTTCCAACCAAACACATCAAACATTTAATCAATTAGATATTACAAATCCACATCTCCCACAGATCCAACTCTTTATTGCTTGAACCGTCCAAAGCATTGCCACTGCGTCCATACCAGTCCCAAAATACAGCCTATGTGCAACAGAGTCACGTAGAGAAGGGTCTGGTTATCACAGATGGGAATAGCTTCATGGAGGAAGATTTTTTTTTTTGAAGTGGATCACGTTGCATATCAAAATATATAAAAAGCGCAACTCGTTTTGCTATTACAAGAGCATTTCAGCGTGTATTACTTTTATTACTGTCATAATATTCACTTGATTACATAGGGACTGTGAGTATTTAAATTGTTTTATATATAACACGAGCGTATGTTTGGTTTTTTTTTTTTTTTTTGAGTGTTAAAAGTGCAGTGTGTTGCTATAAATTTTGGATATGCCATCTCATCAACTATGGACCTCTTATACCAACAACTATTGCTTGTCTATTACAACACTCTAAAATAGACGACCACAGAACTCACTTTTGTAAGCATTGCAACAATTTAAATATTCACTGTGATAGTCAGCGCTTTGTGTATCAAGTTGTCTATCAGGCATATCTGCTGAAACGTATCATCATTTTTTTTTTTTATATATTAGCAGTTATTCTCTTAGACACGATTTAAGGGTGATTGACTGGTCTTGATTTTGAGACTAACTTCACATTTGTTTGGGTAGTTGCGAGGCCTGCCATGCAGCTTGATATTTGTGAAGCTAAGACCACTCGCATGTGTCTAATCAGAAAAAAAACGCGTTTAAAATCAATTAAGGGACAATGAGAGTGTTACGTGGGAGCTAGAAGGACTTTATTACCAAGATCTTCTACTTTGAGATCTATCTATTTTTCCTACAACACGTGGGAGAGAATCTCGTAGAGGTGGATCTGCTCAAAAATCGAATATCAATGAAGTAACTTACTCTCTATGGGTTGGTGCGAACATCTCGGTATAGAGGTGGATCTATTTCCTAATGCAATTGTTCATGGAGACGATTTGATTTGCAAAAGGAGAGGGATAGAGAGGATGTAGTCCTAGTACCCGATGAAATTTATTACATTGATTCTCTATTGAAAAACTTACTAGATATTGTATACGATGACGTGGAAAATGGAAGGATCTCATAAAGGTGGGTCTATTTTGATCGAATGCTCAAGGAAAGAAGTGTGCTTTACTCTATAGAAAAAAAAAAAAAAAAAGAACAGTTCATTCCTAGATTATGTTATTTTTATTTCTTGGTTGCATTGATTTTAATATACTTTGTGTAATATAAAGGAAATATTAATGATCTGGAGTCTTGATGTGATTTAATATTAGTATACCCATTGCTCTTAATATTTTTCAAATATGAATACTATTTACAATATCATTTTCTTATTAAACATTAAGAGAACATTGGATAATACATTTAATAAGTTTATAGTCTTGCATTACAATTTCCTTCTACACGATTTCATAACATAGTATGGGATTATAAAATAGGTTGATTTCCTTCCCTTTATTAATTTGTAATGGATTTTGTATTGGATTCATAAGTGAAGAAAACATAAAAGAACTAGAACATACAATGTTTCATTGTCATACTAAAAGCCATTTGAAAACTTAAGTCCTTCCATCAAGTATAAAAGAAGGGATAATGCACTATTTTTCCATCCTTTTCAACACATCACTTTCAAGTACTCAACAAATTTTAATATATTTTCCTTTGTAATTTCTTTCCAACATTCCACAAAAGAATTCAACAACATTTCCAATATTTCCAATAAATTTTTAGAGTAAAAAAAAAAATACTATCATTTCAAAGCAATTTTCCTTCAAAATCTTGTTATAACAATGTAAACATCTTCCAAGTAAAATTTGCATTCCACCATGTGACTTTTGGTGCAATTATAAATTACAATGTCCTTTATTTTTTTGAAAAGAAGACAAGATGATTCAACTTTCTTTCTCATACCAATTTACATCAAAATAATGTATATAAAGGAAATGGAAAGAGTCTTCACAAGCTCCAAGGTGTTCTTCATCCATGCTCCAAGTTCCAAGTAGTTCAAATCACAACCAAGATAGGGGGAGAGGCAACACTCTCCTCCCAACCAAAACTCAATGGAGAAGAGAAGCAATCTCCTCCATTGACCCCCGAGCCCCAAACACAACACAATGAAGGGTGGTCTCCAACTCAAGGCAACAATACTTGCTTCCACAATACAATTTCTTCACAACATTCAAAGCTAAAATAGAAGAAACAAAGAGACACACAAATAACACCAAACATTTCACAACAAGGCTTTCATCCAAGCCAACAAGAGAAGGAACTATGGGAAAGTTTTCCTTGTGCCTCCCAATTTAGATGAGATGCCCATCCAAAACCCTCCACAATAAAACTCAAGCCCCTATGACTCTTATGCCTCCCTCAAGTACCCCTTTTTCCTCCCATACTCTTATGCCTCCCTCCTCTTATGGCTCCCTCAAGAACAAGGTAAGAATGTGAACATTCTTACCCAAGATGGGCATCCCTCTCAAACTCCCTCCACAATATCCTATTCTACTCTTATGCCTCCCTCATGAGTTTTCCCATAGACCTCTCCTACACTACACATTAAGCACTCTATCCATTTTTCACAATACACAAAAGTAAACATACATTATTCACAAATTTAGCATAGAAGCAATAACAATAAGAAAGCAAAAAGGGAGAAGGTCTCCTACCTCTCCATTGGAGAAGCCTAAACCAAGAAGCTTTGTCCAAGCTCCCTCCAAAACAATCCCAAGCATGCAAGTCCAAGCTCCTTCTTTTTTTTCTCCCAATTCTTTCCTCTCCCAAAAAAAATAACAAAAAGAACTTTCAACAAAAAAACCTCCAACCCCCTCAACAAGAGAGGAAGTTTCCATAAATAGACAAAAGGAAGAGTGAGGGTGATGTGGCTCCTTGTTGGATGCCACCTCACACATCCTCAAGACCACCTCCCTTTAGTCAACTCAAATCCCAAAACACCATAAATGGGTGGTTGGGTTGAATGACATCTCTTTTCCACATCCATCCCTTCCCATGTGTCTTAAGGCACAATTAAATGCAAATGGAAGAAAAATGCACTCCAAAGTCATATTTCCCTTCCCAAAACAATAAATAATCCCCTTTTTGGATTCCCAACCCATAGATATGGTTGGTAAGGGGTTTTGGGAAGTGTGGGACAAGTTCAACTTGTCCCACAAGTCCCCCAAAATTGCCCTAAATCTCAAATTCGAGATTCAAAGGATTTGGAGTGGTCAACACTCAAAACAAGCATTCAAAACAAGAGGCAAGCACAAGGCTCAAGGAGCCAACCATAAAAATTAATTACACCCACTAGACTTCCCTCCAAAACTTAAAAATTAAAACAAGATGTTAATTTAATCTAAACATACTTAGCAAAAGTAATTTTTTTTTAAAAAAACATCACAAATGGAATCACCTACTAAAGTAAGTTAAAACAAGTAATTAAAATTCTTACCCCCTTGGTCACATTAGAAAATTTCCCCCTCATGGAAATTTTCTCAACACATAAAAGAACAAGGGTAACACAATACAATTTACTAGTTGCCTTGACGACTAATTGTTGTAACCACCCGACATTCTGTTGTGTTTGGTTCCCAATCCCCCTCATGGTTGTGATCATGCTGTGTTTCCTGCAAAATACAAAATACCTCCTTCGGCCTTGCGGCCATGTCAAAATATCCAAAATAATCATATGCATGAAATTTATTAACATCTATACGTAATTCAATTATCCATTATTCCAAGGTTTAAATCACAACTTAATTATGCATTTCATCATTATCCAAGTTATAGTAATGTAAATTCAACAACTTCATTCTATTTATCATGGCGAAGAAATCCAAAGTTAGAACACATGCAATATATCCATATAAAATAATATCGGTACTTGCCCAATAGTCCTTCCATGAGCCAAAGGTAGATCATACCGAAAACAAAATCCAATCATAATCCAAATGCATCTACTCACAAAACATCATGCTAATCAACATAAGTATAAGTCATGTCCATATCCAAAGTCTGCATAACTCAAAATGGTAATCAACTAAGTGTCGTAGAGAAGTGGGCATTACAATCTATACGTTGATCTGTCATTACTATAAGAAGTTATAACAGTGGCATCCTTTCCCTCAGCCATGAATGCTCCAAATATCTGCTTCCCTCTATAAATACTAGGCACCATATTCTTTCTTTTATCCTATAACGCCTCCACACAATTTGTCTATTGAGAAGCTATAACAACCTGTTCTCCTGATACACACCAAAGATCAGAACTATAACAAGTTTGCATGGTCCTTTTTTGCTTTTGACTGGTAATTTAGTGCCTATTTGTGAGTGCAAGATAAGAGTTTTGGAGCAGGGTATGGACATCTCTTAGGGTAAAATAGAGGTAGTTTTGTCGATTGTTGTAGTTATACTACATTGGTCTCTCCTCCCCATCACAAAAAACTTAAAATAATTAAAAATAACATACATTTCATTTAAAATTATAACTCCAACAAACTTAACATTGATATCCTCTCCAAAGTGTAGTTTTACTGAACTCATGTGCAATTGCTATTTATTACAATATGGAATTTACAAGAAGTAGGTTTAAGATATTCATGACTACATGATAGATTTATATTGTAGCTATCTCAGTACACTATAGTGTGATATTATGAAATGTTTTAAAACCTTATAAATAGGTAGGATATTGCATTTACATTTATTTTGTGCATACAAGTTATCATTAAGGGATATAATTCAAATTAACTGTTTAAACAATTTAATTACTATATTTATGTGTCTACATTTAGTAACTATTTGAGTCATACTAAATTCATTTCACACCCGCGATGGTTAAGTATTACATAGTATCATGACAAGACATGATGCGGACTCAAGTAGTTTTGGTACAAGATTAGTTTCATCATCAAGTTTTTCTATTAGGGGTGATTTTGTATTTTTTTATAATTCATACAAATTAGAATCAAATTTACATGTTCCCATTTTCACAATTCTTTCTTCATCATGTTTGAACATTGTTTTGTGTCTCTTTTCTCATATTTTATTTATGTTCTCCCTATTTAATTCTTATTATGGGGGTTTTCCATATCTATAATTATAACTATTTTTTTAATTTGATGGACCCTTTGACCCATATTTGGGTTTCCTTAATTTATTTTCTAAACATTTGTGTTCGAACATGTTTGTTAATATTGTAGTAAATTGAATTTTACAATTTTTAAAAACATATGTGCATGAATGCATTAAATACAAGGGAATGAATGAGTGATTGAGGACCACCCCCACACAAAAAGAAATTTTATGCATTTCAATCAAACATTGAAGCAACCAAGGAATTATGAAAAGCAATTAGTACTTATTGAGTTTCATCAATTATTTACTATATCATTGAAATTTATATAAAATCATATAGTAATGCTTACGATGAGTAATGTAATAATTTTGGTGAAGATCATTTATTTATGCTAGTACTTCTAAGTATTCTTCACCTAGATATCTTCTTATTCCATCTATTTTTTAATGTCTAAATTTATTACAGATTAAATATTCCTTGAAAATACCTTTTATTATCTACTATTACTATAATATTATCTTTCTTGCAACCAAGTTTTAATTTAATATTCCAAAGAAATTTAAATTTGATTAATACGAATATGGGTAGATGTAACAATATGTTACACCAATACCTCGAGGTGTTAGTAAAATACATGTACAATCAAATCATTACATCCCACTAAACTTTCACAACCCAAACTATATGATTATAGACCTTTTTTCATCCACTCCACTTTGGAGATTTCCTCTCAAAAGTAAATGCTAGACTTTGGGATGAAAAACTTCCTTGTCCCCTGGTATATGACTCAAACTTACATGGTTATTGTAATACCAATTGTAACAAACTATTACACCAAAATTTCAAGACACTAGTAAAACATCTTACACTAAAATTGCAAAATAGATCTATTGAATTTTTATGTAAACCATTTCCTCATAAAAATCTTAAGAAAATTGTTTGAAAGAAAAGAAAAAGAAAGGCCTCAACAAAAATGAAAAACCTATAAATTTAATTTTGAAGACAAGTAAACTATGAATAACTATTCTATAATGTTATCTTCTTAATACAATTGGCACATCTATAATTCATACTGAACTATATAAGCATCTTTTAAATTTAAAACATTATGAAAAATTAATTTTTTTAATAAAGTTATAGAAGTAAATATCCTCAATACATGAAGTAGGTTTGTTAACACTTGTTATTTATATATAACAACACTACACATTTTCATATGGAAAATTGTATATTGCGGGATCAGTTCTTCAACTTTGCATGTTTAATTACAAATTCCACCCATTGAAACAACAAGCATGAATTTAGTTTATGACATAAGATAGACGTTATTAAAACACATTAGTTTTAAAGTTTTGTGAGGTCTTTATATACATAATTCCTTTCATATTATATGGTGAAAATGACATTCTTTCGCGTTATACCCCACCAATTTTACATGGTATTTTATAATCACACTTTTCCACTCACTAGGAGTGGATGCGTATAAGTATAACAATCTCATTCAAAGAATTCAATTTCGTGTGATTTGGTTGAATATTACACAAAAATTGCATTCCTCTTTGATCGCGTGATGGATTAATTTACTTGAAAAATTCCATTGTTCCATGCGTCCATGTATGGCTACAACTCAAAATTACCAAGAGGACGTCCATTGGGTATACAAGATGGAAGCTGAGTTAGGACATGAGATCTTCTGTTATTTTGTTCACATCTCGAAAGAATATTTCGATATGTTTACACGATTATGATAATGTCTATGAATTAACACTTTGAATGGTTGAATAGTATGGAAGAATTTGAAGGCATTCATGTTTGGATGTAGTTCTATAGTCATGAACTTATCTTCATTTCTCTAGCAAATATGAAATAAACCAATTAAAAAATAATTTAGTTGGTTTGGTATTATGGGATTCCTAAATTAATTAAGACTAATAGCATGTAGATATCGAAATTGAGTTTATCTCAACAATGCACTAAATTCACAAAGGAAAACAAAGATGCAATATTATAAAGTGAATGGAAACCACATAAGCAGGGAACTCGAACAAATGCATAGACAAAAGGGTTTATAAATATGTACATAGCCCTACATAACAAAGAACACACAAATGAAATGAATATTTCTTTATATTTATACAAAATAACTTAAACTAAACTAAGTACTCACATTTTTTTACTATACACAAAAGACAAGTAATTAGTATCACCCCTTGAATATTATATAAACATTTTATTTTCATAGGAAACCCCTTTTGATATAAAATAAATTATTTGGTCGAGATTTTAATTCCTTAACACAATAAATTTCATAACATTGTATGAAATAAGAGATGTTGGATTCAATTTTTATAAAGAGAAAGAAGTTACATAAAAGGTGCAATGATATCTTATAAAGTAGGAATCAAGAGTTATCTCTTTCAACCACCCATAATAATATCATGAAAAATTATGTTATAATTATATAATGTCACTTATCCAAGAATCTCTCATACACCTCATTATTACACCAAGTAACTATTATTAGACATAACAATTATAACATAAATTATTATTACAATTCATAAGACCACACACTAGTACAACATTTAAACACTAATAAGATATTTCTATCACAATCACTTCATAATTCATTTCATATAAATAAAATTACTCTCAACTTAAAAAATAATATGAGGAGAGATAAATACTTGACTCTCTTATCTCGTAAATGCAGTGATGTGCATGTATAATTAATTTTACTATAGAATAAATTATATTATCTAAATTGTAATTTCGCTATTACATAAATATATCTATTGATTGAAAACCACTATATACTTTACATGATTCTTTAAATTGAATAATTGGAAACTTACTATAAAATACAAATACCATATTGCTAAATATATTTTAGGAATTAGATTTGAAGGCCCGTATATAGAATTATAGATATAAAAGTAAAAATACTAAAATGTTGTCAACAATTGAAAAAGTGGAGGAGTAAATGATATTAGATTTAAACCATTATATTTCAAATATTTGATGCCATTGAGAATGGGGACGGCATAAAAATTCCTAAATGAAAACATTAATTGTAAATATATTGAAAATTCCATCCATTCATGGTGAACATAAGAAAGGTGAGGGAGAAACAACATTATAAAAATGAGTTATAAGAAGAAGACCTCGTTGCCTTTCAATCCTATTTTACTAGCAATTGCACATGAGTTGCAAGTTATACTCTGGATGTGTGAATTTTTGTCTGTCATTTGGGAATATTTAAAAATAAAAATAAAAACATGTATTGTAAAAAAGAGGCGGCTTTGAACAGGGTAGCCGGAAAAAGCTCACCGGAATTTGACACATTCCAACAAGAACATCCTCAAAGAGAGACACCTCCGGTGTAATAAATGCTTACAGTATAAATGTTTATATTTGGGATGCTTGTTAAATGGGTAGAAATGATTCGTTTCGTGGGAAAATGTCGCACCTCTTTTTACATGTCTGTCATGCAGTTCCATATGCATGCCAACGAATATTGAATTTCATACCTATTTCACCTGCCTTTGCTTTGTTAAACGGGCTTCCAGCACTTTGGACACACATAGGTAAATACTTGTGTAGGCGGCGTCATTGCAGCATGTGGTAGGCAAGTCACACGGAACACGATGTCACAATAATAATCCTATCACCCATCGACCTTAAAATGTCAAAACGACATTAATGGAGACATATCCTGTCACCCAGGGATCGCTCACGGGGTTCAAAATTGAGCCCATCATAGCCCTTCCCAAGACCTCAAACCCGTCGAGAAAGGGCAAGCAAAAATTGCATGTCAAAAAAAAAATCAAAATGTAAAAATCATTTGTATAATGCAAAAGGGCAAGTTACTTTTACAATCAAAAAGAAGGGCTATGGTGAAAAAATGCCTGTCAAAAATTTGTGTGAAATTATTATGTCTTAAGAAATATTTTTGATTAATTTTACAAACAGTCACCTCTAGCTTTCCAGACTCTGCGTATGACTCGTAGATACATTAGATAAGTCGTTATACTTGAAATTCCCAAAAAAATTAATATAACAAATATACTACCACTATAATACTATTAAGCGCAAATTCCAAGTTACTAGCAAGTTTTTGATGTTAGCTACACAAATACTTGAGCACAAATACCTAAAAACAAAATATTTATTATCACTGTTTTTGTTCTGGCCTTTTCTTGGGATTCATTCAAATGAAATATCTACCACTTTCTACTTTTTCTATTTTTTTGTTGTAGGAGCCACCTAGAGAAACATAAAACAAAGCTAGGATCAACTTGCACACAAATATTTGTGCACTTGGGAGACTACACAACATGATTTGGAATAGATCCACTATGTAGACTGCACAACATGATTTGGAATAGATCCACTATGTAGACTGACCACTAGTTTGGATATGGGATGAGATGGATATCTGAGGTGGGGGAAGAGTGTGGAGAAAAGTGTTGAATTAATCTCAAAGAGTGACTTCAATTTGTGACTCACAATGTAGGGTGCCAAGAAGGCTCTATTGGAGCCATGTTGGTTCCAAAGGGTGGGATGAGCTCACAATGGTCTTGATCCAGATTTCCTAGATCAATTTGAGCTCGACATGTAGACAAACTATGGGCCAAGATGATTGGATTAGCTCTATTTGTATGAAATGGAGAAGGATATAGGGGAAAATATAGATGGGGCTTGCTTTAAAGAAAAAAGTTGAATCGCGTAAGGAGTTCACCCATTATGACCCTTGCAAATAAGAACCGAGCTAAGTGTCGAGTTGCTTCCTAATGCAAAGGTTAATTGGACCCATTCAATATGGAAGAATGCAGAGAAGATGAGAGGAGATCATTTTAGAGGAGGAGAATATGTAGAGATAATATTCTTCATCCATTGAAAAAAACCCTCTAATTCATCATTGGTATTTTCTCTCTAACTATTGTTTAATAGTAGTGATGTGGAGGCCAACAAGAATTTTATATTCGTTGTTGTGCTAAAGACAATTTTACTAAACTCTATGCAGGAGTTGAGGAAGAGGCTTGTGAATAGATTTAGGGAGGATTACAAAGGGTGTGTGTGTTGAATGGAGTATTCTAATTTGGTAAAACATCATTTCTATGTAGTATATTTGAATGCATACTCTACATGAGGTGAAACTCTTGGATTGGAAATCAACTAAGAATATTTAGATGTATATATTGGTGACATAGTTAGTGTGGGTGTTTCAATGTATAGATGCACATTTTCTTTAATTTATTTAGAAGATGTATTCAAGTCAATGCATTTTACTAGTTAAAATTTACATGTGTGTTATTTTAGTGTTTAAAATACGAATGGTTTTTTTATTGAAGGGGTAAGAATCCAAATTGGTTTTATTTTTAGGACTAAACTCCAAGTAGAAGTTAAAGTTATTTATTTTACTATTTATAAGTTTTCTTAATGATTTTGATAAGAGATCCTAGTGTAGTTTGATTGTATTTATGTGTTTAGTGATTTGTGTGTCTTCTTATCTCATTTCAATTGTTTGTTTATGTATTTATTTATTAATTTTATTTAATGCTTATTTTAGTTATGATGATTTTTAGGAAATTATAATATTACAAATTTGGGCTTTATTTACATCAAAATTTGATTATTTTACCAGTTTAAATGCGGCTTAATTTACATCATTATGACAGAGGGGTCATTGTGTTTTATTTAAAATGCTAATCAACTGGTGATTTTGAAAAGAAAAATATTTCGTTAAAAAAAATTATTCTTAATTTTTTTGACGTGCGTATTTGATTTATTCTTGTCATATGAAATGTAAACTATTTGTGTTACTTTTCATCATTGAAGGGTTGGTCCAATACTTGCCCTTCAAAATAAAATTCATACCAACCCTTCAAATTTGATCGATCGCTCATCCTGCGGATTATTTTGTGTTAAAAGCTACCTGAACTTGGCAGGGGAAGATGAGACTGACATGCGGGCAGCGGAAGGGATGGAAAATATGTCTGAGAGCCAGAATCATCGTATTGGTCACCATTACAATACAAGGTATAGCGCGCAACGCCAACAGAATATTGTTTCTGAAACAGTAGAGACCTTGCAGAATATTGGAATTGTACCACCACAAGAAGAAGAAGAAATCGCTAGAATTGTACCACCACAACAGCCAGAAGAAGAAATCGCGATTACATTATCTGAACAGCAGATGAATGTGTTGAGCATCATCTCGGAGGGGCGTTCTGTATTTTTCACAGGACCCGCGGGAACTGGTAAGACATTCTTGCTTCGGCATGCCATTACAATTCTCAAGGATTTGCACGGAGACGAATGCGTTTTTGTCACGGCTTCCACCGGAATGGCGGCCTCTGCTCTGAACGGAACAACGCTGCACTCTTTTGCAGGAATCGAATCTGGGATGCCAAATTGAGATGGCAGACGGCAAAAGCTCTGATAATTGACGAGATAAATATGATCCACGGAGAGCTTTTTGAGAAATTGAATTACATAGGGAAGAAAATGAGGAAACAGCCGGACCAGGAGTTCGGCGGCTTGCAGCTGGTTGTGGCAGGGGATTTCTTTCAGCTCGCTCTGGTGGATCCACCAAATAACCACAAATTCTTCACTTTTCAGGCCGACTGTTGGGATAGATGCTTCATATGTTCTGGCTTACTTGGTGCTTTCCCGGTTGAACACTTTTTAGGGGCTTGATTTATGGGATTCCATGAATCCTCTCTGAAGCTCACCCCTTGGTGATTCAAATCTGCGAAAATCTTGGCAGGAATTGACTGATTTCTCGTCTTCAAGTTCTAGTTTAGAATCATGATAAGGCATCCTAATGCATTTTGTACTGTATAAATGAATTTATCCCAGACGTAGCAGAAAGTAATGTTTTCGTAGGCAGTAATTGTTATATCAATTTTTCTGGTAAAACCAGATTTGATCATGCTTCTGTGTTTTCTTTTTTTCTATAGTTTTTTGTGTATTGTTTCTCTTTTTGATCTCAAGGGAATTGGACATCTCCTTCATTACTTGGCCCTAGTGAGCAGACACTACCCCTGCCACTATGCCCCTGCCCACTTTTTGGATTTTGGGTGGACTTAGTCTTGAATGAGGGCGACCGAGGGTATTTTACCATGAATTGGATATTGCATTTTAAGCAGCGTTTGTTAATATCACAATGCCTATTTTATTTCATAACCTAAGCATGGATAGAAAACTTTGCATATGTTGCTGAATGAGTCATCTTTCTAGTGTGAAGCTGAAACAAATTTATTATTTAAACTACATAACTAGCTGTTTCACCACTGGCTGCAAATTTTTGCCTATTGACATTGTATGCATTATTATGGGGAAAACATGTGATTGATACACTGGGTATGAAGACATCAAGCAAAATTTTTAGACTTGTGTGATATAGACATGTTAGTTACGGGATTTGATTTGGATCTCAATTAACTTGTAAATGTAAGTCCACAGCAAAACACCAAACTGGGGTGCTTGGTAAGGCACTGTCTTAAGCAGTGGTTTTAGACTTGCGTAGCATAGACATGCCAAATATGGGAGTTGATCTTGGGTCAATTAACTTGTAAATGTAAGTCCATGCCAAAACCGGTGTGCTTGGTAAGGCACTTTCAAATTTTCTTGACATATGATAGCCTCTCTCAAGCAGAGGTTTTAGACTTGCGTGGCATAGACATGCCAGTTGGAGGCACAAATTCTGGACTCATGTTAGTAATTAAAATTCCACCATCATCAATGTTGGATGCTATGTAATATTGAAGTTGTGCAACCCCATTCATGATATAGACCAATCTATTCAACAAATCAAAAAGAAAAATACATTATGATTACATACTGTTGCTGCATAAAAAAATTTAACTACAAAATATAGTTTAGTCCTTTGGCGTTTCAGGCTCTTCACAAAAACACATCTCAAATCTTTTGCATCTGGAACAGCTGAGTATTCTTATTCGATACAATACTATTGATATTGAAACACTCCTTCCTGTGCTTGTTTTGAAGAAAGAGAATGTAAAATCCAAGCTTGCAATACTCTCGAGTCTCCATGTAGTTTTGGAATATATTCAATCATATGCACTGCCTAGGTATAACTGATAGTGATAGTTTTTACTCAATTTGGGAGGTGTTGCTATGAATGGTGTGTTGGTTTTCATGCGTGTTGTCTTCTAATTTTTAGTAGCAATTTGAGTGTCATGACCATCACATTGAATTTTCCCACAGATACTATATTTTTTTGTTTATCAATTTATCAAGTATGGCATATGGATACAGATTTTGATTTTCAGGATTAGTTTCTCTCTCAAATTGTGTGTTTGCATGATTATAAGCATGGCATATGGACACAGATTTGCAAGAAGTTTTTGTCAGGCTGAGTATTTTCTTGAGCATCAAGCATGACATACGGATTCAAGTTTGTAGGCTTAAATCTTCCTTGCTCGTTGTGTATTTTTTAAACATAAGGCAAGGAAACTCGATTTGAATCATGCTTAAATTTTCCTTGAGGGACTGCATTTCTTTGATTATCACCTATTTGGATTCAAATATGGAGACAGATTTGCAAGAAGTTTTTTGTCAGGCTGTGTATTTTCTTGAGAATCAAGCATGGGGTATGGTTTAGTCAAGTTTGTAGGCTTAAATCTTCCTTGTGGTGTGTATTTTTAAACTAAGGGAAAGGAAACTTGATTGGAATCATGCTTAATTTTCCTTAAGGGACTGCATTTCTTTGGTTATCACGTATTTGGATTCAAATCTGCAGCAAAAACAGAAAAGTATGCAATGGACAAGGAACACTTCGGTTGATGTTCCCTTAATTTCTAACTAAAAAATGTGTTTTATTTTGTAACGTGTATGTGTTACACTTACCTATGCTTTTGTTAACCTTTGTTTACATGCTTGGTATGGTCATAAAATATCTGAGCATTTATATATTTTTTTAAGTAGTGTTTAATTCAGCTTTCTTTGACAGGTAACACGAGTAAATTATGAAATATAAAAGTCTCAACGAAGTCTCTTATATTGTGATTATTAACAAAATATTTGATAAAAATGTCATTTGGGTAATGACTATTTATAGAGGTCATTTTGAGATGATTTCAATTTCTACGAATAAAATTCTCACAAAAATTATTATATAATTAAAATTGAAATATAAAAACAATTCAAATGAGTTGGTGTTCACTTGATAATGATGAAAGACACTAAAAATAAAAGGAACAAAGTTTAAGTACTAACTCAAAACTCAAGTGACTTATTAAGAAAACAAAACATTTAAAGCTTTAAAAAGAAAATAGGACCAGAACTGTATAGTTTTTAAAAATTGAGAATGGATCTATAAATAAAAGCAATTATTACAGTCACAAAACTAACCAGTTACAATAAGAAATATCTCAATAGAAACCAAACCATGAACAAAATCAAAGTACAAATAAACTAAGAACAATGTCTGAGAGTATTGTTTTGCATAAGAGTTCGAAGGTGACCTTGTATCTTCACAAGTGTAGTATGTTCCTCTTGGTTTTTAAGTTTGAATTAATAGAGCTGCAACCTCGAGAGATGAAAAATATGAGTTTGTTGAATAACTAAAGCGGAGTCATTCCCAACGTGTAGTTAACGATTTTTCTATATATGGAAGATGATAGTCAACTGGAAAGAATTCTAGTGAGGATAGAGGGGGAAGAAATGCCAAATAAGGCAGTCTTTTTATTGAAATTGTTGGAAAAGAGTTTGGGAAGAGCGGAGAGGAGGGAAGTCCAAAGTTGTGCAATAGATGGGTAGTGTTAGGAGAGGTGGGGAATACTTTCAAGAGTTGAAAAAAATGCACAATCTCATGTAGCAAGACCCAACTTGGCTAAAGTGAGGCCAATTGAAAGTTTCATAGGTAGAATAAGCCATCCCAAAAGTTGACATTTAGCCTCAACAAGGGACTACCAAATGATGTAAGCCAGTCTCTGCCACTGAGAGTCGGAGGACATAGTCGAATTGTTATTAAGAGATTCACCAAGTAGCATCGGTTTCTACATTAGCTTGATACAAAATTTGTGGCGTGGCTATGTTAATCGCTGGAAGTTGGTTTGGTGATTGTTAATCCTTCAAAGGGATTGAAGGATTGTCTATGATTTTAAGAAGAACCTCAAACGAGATCAACTATAAAATTGAAGAGTAAGCAAATTTAAGTTTGATGGGCAGGGTAAAATTTTGTAGCAGCAATTACCAAGAGAGCTAATTGCCAGTGTGCTTATCCCAAATGTCCTTAATCGTATAGATGTTTTTCTTTGGTAAGGATTTTGCTTTGAATTTAGGTTGAACAACAAGAAGAAAATGTGTGGAAGCCTAATAGACAGGTAGTAACCCAGGATGGTCGTGGAATGTGGAAGGAAAATGGAATCAAACATAAATGGTAATTCTAATATTATATCATGCACTTGAGTAAAGATAAAGATCAATATCATGTTATAAATAATAAACAATTCAAAAAGTGTAAAAATGTGTGTTAAAATACACACTTAAATTGCCACATATACGTATTCTTGTCAAGATACACAACAAAAGAAGATTTAAGTAATGCAACCATACATTATATTGCACATAGACACCACAATGACATGTTTTAAAATTCCAATAAACAACAACATATGTCATAATGTGAAGTATGAAATGTGTTAAAATAACATAAATGTATTTGTTTGATAATAAAACTATTTATACTTGAAAAATAAGATTTTCTATCATGTCCTCTAAAAACCTTTAGGATATCTTTAGGATTTTCCCACTTTTGACTAATCCCTTAATGGCCAAACTGTGTCTTCACTCAATGACTAAAAACTAGTTCATAAAATCCACGATAAGAAAGCCTATTTAAGTATGCACTTGCGCAGGCAATAAGAAGAGATAAGTTTTTAATATTGGTAAATAGTTTTTGAAAGGGACTATACCCTTATGTACAAAAAGGAGGCCTAAAAGCGAGAATAAGAGAGAGGAGCAGAGAAAGGCATGTATCAAAGCACAAAAGTTACAAGAAAAGAACACCAAGCCTAGAAACAAAACACAAACAAGACTTAACAGCAAAACAACGGCAACAAAACATAGCAAGCCTACAGCCAAGAAGCAGTAGTAAAACAGGACTACTTCTTGGCCGCTTGATCAATACTCATCTTTACTTTTTTCCAAGCATGGTACATACCCAGCGTGGTCATATGAGCAGCATCCGTCTTATCGAGCTCCTCTCTGGTTCTTTTACTCTCTTTCTCATTGCCCCAAAGAGTCATCGGGACACCGCTGAGTTACGAAACACTTCTTGCATGTCCTTCGATGAATTCCTCTATGGCCCTGAATGCTGCAATATTATACTCATGCCTAGTCTTCGTTTTCCCAAGGCGGGAGTCAAGGGAGGTCGAGTTTTTGTATATTTCATCAAGTCGCTGTTGCCAATGCTCCCTTCTCCTCAATGCTTTTTTGCCTTTTTGCTTAGCAAGATTTTTACCTCATCCTTCAAGAATATAAGCTCACCTCTAAGGCCTCCAATCTTCTAGAAGGGTTATCCGTTGGTGCCGCTGAGGACTGGCACTACTAATGTTTAGCGAGATCACGAGCAATGTCATCCAAAGGTTCATCCCCCTCACAGTATACTCAAGGTTGAGTCTCCTAGAAGCCACGGTGACACGTTTAGAAGTAGAGACAGTGTGGGTGGCGGGGGCAGCGGCGGGAGGAAAAGTAGGAGAAGCATGAGCGGCTGCGTATGGGGGCATCGGCACCGGAGCGGGGGCGGCAAGAGGGACACGAGCGGGGAGGCAGGATCTGCAGCAACAGAGCCCAAAGCCGGGCCGGGAGAGGAAGGAGACCGGGGAATTTAATAAGGCGATCTTGTGAATAAGCGAGAATAAGCCCTTGGTGAAGGAACCGCCTGGGTATGCTTCCCGAACTCCAAAATGGAGCGCTCTAGAGAGTTTAACAGATAGTGGGGAAAGCAAACCAACCTACTCCTACGAAAGTGATTCAAAAAGACAAGGTGCTTGGCAGGACAGAATGAACCGCCTTCCAGGATATGTAGCGAATCATCATGCGGGTGACTTCATCATACGGAGAAGGAATTGAATTAACAAGCTTTGACAGAGACCGCGGTGTTGAATATAAGCTTCTCCTCCTCCTCCACAAATCTTCTCTCTTGACCTCTTTGATAACCCTCTTGTTGAAGAAGCGGTATCCTTCCAAGTGAGGCCGATCGCTTGGCTATGAGTTCGTCATTAATAAGAATCTTACGCCCTCCATAGTCGACCATCCTCTCATTCCAATCCTTGGCAAAGCGAAACAGAGATGTTTTGATCATGCCCTTGCACTCTCTCCACAAAGTTGGTGAATCCGCCAATACTAAGAATGTTCCAGAGCTCGGTGTTATCTTTCCAAATGTGAGTCTGCACACGGCTCAATCTAAAGGGAGGCCCTCCCATCTTCACAAGAGATGTGCTTTGTTACAACAATTTTCAAAATACCTTTGGGCGTTGAGAGTGATTCGTTTCTCGCCATAATGGTCGCATAAAAATGGGAACTGTAGCCGTTGGTCCTCCCACGAGCAGTTTGTGGGATTGCCGATCTGAGTCTGCGTGAAGTCGCGCGTGAAACCCTTATCCTCGGCTTTCACCTTGTAGTTATCTTCGGTTTCGCGGAGCTTAACGGCAAAGAATATCAACAAATATTGTACTTCCGCGTCTTATTGTTTTTAAATTTAGGCGGCTCCACTTGAAGTTCCTAAACAAAATCTTGCCATCATTTGGAGTAGATATCATATGCCATGCCAAATAAACTAAAAACAAAGCACTGTGGAAGAATTTATGGATTTCCTCCAAAGATTAAAGCATATCTTTAGAGATTGTTTGCGTGTGAAGGTCCGCATGTATCTTTGTTGTATAGGCTGATTAGGATACTATCATTATCCCAAATAGTGAAATTTATATTAATGCCATAATTGGCCATTGCATCGGCCAGCTTGTTACCTTCCCTGTAAGTATGTATGATTCTGATGCTGTTGAAGGTATGACTGATGCTTATGGACTCAGAGATAAAATCTTTGATATTCCAGCTAGGAGAAGAGGACTGATTAAGCAGATTAATAATATTAAGGGAGTCCCCTTCAACAATGAGGTTCTGGATATTTTGGGTCCGAGCAACTCTCAAACCCCAGAGAACAGATAAAGCTTCTGCAAAATGATTGGTTTGGATTCCCATTTTTCCAGCATATGCAACAATCAAATTACCTTTATGGTCCCGTATTGCTCCTCCTCCAGCTGCTGTTCCAGGGTTCCCCTTAGAGGCACCATCAAAGTTCAGCTTGAACCAATTGGATTCAGGGGGATGCCATTTGACCAAAGATCTATCCACACTATTCCCTGGGGTTGCTCCATATCCGATCTGCCAATTTGATAAGATGTGCTTTTCATTTTCGTGGTAACAATTTTTCTTAGGAGGTTTAAATCGCCATGTCCTCTTTGATGCCTTGGGAGATCTTGCCAGGTAGTGAGTTTAAAATTCTGCTTCTTATTTCTAAAAACTATATTATTTCTATCCTTCCGATCCTCCAAATTAAATGCGGGATGGCTAATTTCCGGATTCTTACGATAGCACAATGTCTGAATGGTGGGTTCCATTGGTTCCACAGTGAGTAAGATCCTCGGCATCACCCAGAGAGCTTCAAATTTGGAAAGGACAAAGTTCCAAACTCTAAAGGCATAATCACAAAGTGTATGAACAGATGTCTAATGTCTTCATAGTTATTCCTACAAAGGTGGCACCAATTGGGAATGATAAGAAGAGATAAGTTGATTATATTATAGTACACTATAAGTATTGGTGCATATTTTCACAATAACATTTACCCACCAAACTACGAAAAACTTGTATTAAGGAAAATGACATTGTAAAAAAAGTCCAATTCTAACTTGTATGTAATCTACTCTGTATCAACCCAAAAAATATTTTCCAGATAAAAATTTGGATCATAATGACTCATATTGGTTTACAACTTCCATAGTTGTACGTTTCACTCATAATTCATAACACATGCCGAATGATACTTATGAATAATAAGGAACATCAAATCAATAGAATTACAAATTGAAGGAAGACACTCTTTCCAAGCCTCATGGATAACATCAAGGCATACAATTTAATAAGTCAAATGTTCACCACCGTGTAAGATTTTATCACCTAAATCAAGATTTAAACTCAGAAATATATTATTCCATCAAGGAAGATTGCATGTTTTAGAGCTTCAATATGCGTTGGTCCCATAGTAGGAGTCTAATCATATTGAAAGCTACTACAAATATGAAACATCATGTTGATAACTTCATTATCATCCACATGTCCATCATGCGTGTCAGACTAACTTACAACCAAATCATACACATACTAGGTTAAACCCCTGCACAATCTAAATCACCCATTCCCATCCTATTTGAACTTGTCAAGTATATTTGTAGTATCTCAAGTGAATGGGTTTATACTGGTGTATAATTAAATGATTGGATTTAGAGTTAGTGAAGATATAGAAAACATAGATATCACAACACAATCAAATTTAATGGGATTAAAGTTCTTTAAAGAAATGTAAATTTAAACCTCCACCTTTGTATGTGAAGTATATTTAGAAATAAATGCATCTGATGACATCAAGGAACAATGCAACAAAAATCCTTCATATTGTTTTTTAATTTTTATGCATCTATCCAAAAACAATTGGAGTTGTACAACATTTCACAACAAGTTTTGCATACTTGATCTATATCTCACAAGATTTTTAAGCAACAAAGTTCAAATCACGTAATCAATGTTCCTTGTGGGGAGATGCTTCCAAACTTTTGATTCCATATTGGATACTACCCAATAGTCAAAATTCTATACACACAATAATGGATGGATTGAAGACCAACAATGTATAATATCAACTAAATAAGGTTACATGAATAGATTGATAAATAAAGAATAAAATACATATTTTTAGACATTGTATGAGAAAATAGACATATAAATGCATCACGAGAAAATAAATTAGACACAAAATTAATTATTTGACTAAGTTTTACTATTATGATAGCACAAATAATTTTCACAAATGTAATTTATCTAGACTCACATAACACATGAAATTATTAATTTTGCATTAAAGAAGAAAATATTTTGAACCAAACAACTAAATGACATAAAATTATTACCTAGTACATGGATTCTCTCCAACAAGGTTTTTTCTAGTGAAATTGGTGGCTTTTTTTAACCTATAAAACAAAATACGTAGAACCTAAATCAAACGAATGAAAATTTTCAATTCGTGACATAGACAATGTTACTTATACTAACAATACAAAATTGTGAAATTAAAATTATGTTCATCAAATGACATGCGAATAATCAAATACATTTATTTGGAATAGTACTTTTCAATTATTGTTTAAAGATGAACGAGTTTAACAATTTTAGTCTTCCCCCAATAAATGCAAGCCTAAATAGAAAATAAGTTATACGCATATTATATTACATCTCAATTTTTTTTTGAATTCAAACTTGCGCATAGTACTTGCGATTTAACTAGTCCATATCATATATATCTTCATTATTCCTTCCAACCATAAATGAAAAAAATGGATTTATAACTAGTGGTGGTATT
Organism: Taxus wallichiana var. yunnanensis; assembly: GCA_018340775.1. Taxonomy (NCBI): domain Eukaryota; kingdom Viridiplantae; phylum Streptophyta; class Pinopsida; order Cupressales; family Taxaceae; genus Taxus; species Taxus wallichiana. The sequence goes on along the minus strand of CM031240.1, from coordinate 752,317,722 downwards.
CATAAAACTGCTTGTCATTAAAATTAGGGACCTGTAATTGTTTAGAAATGTATTCAATATGAGATATGCAATTGTATGGAGTTTTTATCTGAATTTGGGACCTCAAATCATATAACATGATTTTTTCACACTAATACCATTTTTCAAGAATTTAAATAACATGAATGTGACACCAATTTATTTGGTTCAACAAGACCAAAAAAGGTTGTGGGATCCATATTCAATATTAGATAATAGTGATTAATTTAGTGACTAAATAAGAAAAAAATTATCATGAAATTCTTTAGACGATGAAGAAAAGTTCATTGGTGAAAGGCTTGAAATATTTTGACTTTGATCATATTTATAATGAACCTACCGATCGGGACATAAGGTAAGCACAATGTGGCTAGTTTTAAAGGGGCTCTAACAATTATTTCCTAACTACACCATTATAAACCACATGCATGAATACACGCACCCTTAAATAACATTAGCTTTTAATGACATTACAAATTTTTGGGATTACCGTATTTACATTATTTTAAACATTGGTTTGATATAATGATTTTCTTTTTTAAATTTCGTAGTAATAGATTATACTTTTAAACATAGAGGCACAATATATGAAGAATATATTTTGATATATTCCAAGGGTCAAAGCAATTTATTATGATTATTATTTTATTATAGAACTTTTCTAATTGGCTTTGTATGCTCTTCAAAGAGTGTGGAAATCTTTATACTTGAGTAGGGATTACTCGTTAATGTTTTCTTGATTTAACAAAGAAGGTTAGGGAAGCATTTTTATAGATTTGCTGATGGAGATCAAGTATGCTTTGTGATTTTCTAAGTAGTAGAAGTGAGTAATTTAAAAGTGAATAGATGAGAATGTTAGACTTGATTTGATACCATTCCAATGGACATTATTTCACATTAAGCATGGCTTAGGTCGGGAAAATAAATAAAGATAAAAAATAAAATTGTTTTGTCTTTTTCTTGTTAATAGTGGATAGAAATGTGTGAAATTTCATGCAAAAATAGACAACATTGTGGAGAAGGATAGAATACTAGTTATTGCGATATGGAAGTTCCAAGAAGCAGGTTTCAGATATTTATGACTCTAGTGTCCACTTCCTTTGACACCTATTGATACTAATATTGATATTTGTTGATTACATTATGGACATTATTATGGTTTTGATTTAGTACGATGTTAGATGTTGGACCATGGATTATTTTTGTTCTATTTAGTTATGATACATGATTATTATTATGGAAACTTCATATGTGGATGATGATATACTATTCGACATGGATATATTATGAATGTTGTTCGGACATGTGATGTTTGGATATTGTGAGTAGACCTAAAAAATGGACATTATATGATGATGATATAGTTGCTGATATAAATTGTAAGTGATATTGTTGATTTCCTTGATGTTGTTGTGATTCATAAGTATAGATGAGTTTGTGATTATATGTATATCATGTTGAATTTTCTGATATGGCCATGAGGCCAAAGGAGGTATTTATTTTGTTTGCAAGTTAAACTATCACAACAAACATCAGGGGATTGGAGACCAACCACATTGTAATTCTAGATGAATTCAACAAGGTCACCATGGCAACATGTTTTGTGTGTGTGTCTTGTTTTTGTTAGGGATTCCCATGAGGGGGATTACCTTTGAATGTGACCAAGGGGATTTATGTATTTATTAATGTGGTTTCTTATATTAATGTTTACATGTGTTTATTTTGTGGTGCTTTTACCCTTTTTCATTAGTTACTAAATGTCGTGTTAATGTTGTGAATAATCATGTTGTTAAAGTAAACAAATCAGTATGTCATAAGAAAGTAATTAGTGAAGTGGTTGGCTTTTGTATTAAATGTTGTAAGTATGTGTAAGTGACCTTGTAAGTGATGTGTAAGTTTACTTCTGAGTGTGAAACACTCCACCTTCTTAGAAATTCAAATTTTTCCTTGGAGGCTGATTTTGGAGGCTTGTGGGACAAGTAAAACTTGTCCCATACCTCTTAATTTTATTTACCAACCATACCTATGGTTGGAGGGTTGAATTTAGTGTGCATTGGAGAATGAATTTACCTTTTTGTTTGGAGTTGAGGATGTGTGATGTGGCATCCTACATGGATCCATCTCATCCTCTTTTCTTCTCTCTTCTTTGAAATTACAACTCCTTGCTTTGTTTTTGGTTGTTGAACATTTTGCATACTTCCTTTTGGGAAAAATTTTGTTGTGTGGAGCTCTTGCTTTAGGAAGGATATTGGAGACCTTTGCATGCTTGTTGGTTTTTTATTTTGGACTGTATTTTGGCATTGGAAAGCTTGTTATTTTGGAACTTAGACAACTCCTTCATGGAGAGGTAATAGCTTGACTCTTTAAATACTCTTATTCTTTATGAATGTACATATTATTGTGTGAATGTTTTAGCATGTTTGGGGGCTATTTGGGTAGACTACCTAGGAATGGTGTAGGAGAAGGAAATGGGAAAATCCATGTGGGGGGCATAAGGGAATGCCAGTGGAATCAAAACTCTTGTGGAGGGATTTGGGATTGGGTTTATACCTTGGAAAAGAAATGGCATTGCATTTTTACTTTTTGGGGGCATAAGGACATTTAGGGGGAGATGTTTTTATATTGGCGGTTTATTTATAGGTGGATACTCAATTCCCATTGGGAGGCATAAGAAGTTTCCATGGTCTTTGCTCCTTTTCCTTGCTTGATGGAGCCTTAGTCTTGTTTGTATAAGGAGGGATTGTGGAGGGGCATAAGGATATATGGGAGATGTTTTATATTGGTAGTTTCTCCGATTGTTATAGGTGGATACTCAATTCCCATTGGGAGGCATAAAATGAAGTTTCCCCCATAGTTATTTCCTCCTTTGGCTTGCTTGATGGAGCCTTAGTCTTGTTTGTATGCTTTAATGTAGTTGTAAACTACATTATTTTTTTTACTTTGCTACTACTATGTTTAAAATGTGAAAATGTTGCATGTGTGTTGTGTGAAGTGTTGTTGCCATGGGTTGAATCACATATTTTATTGCATTATGGTTGGGGCTCGAAATACAAAAGTATGGCCTGAAGAAGGATGGATTCTCCTCTTCATTGGATGTCTTGGTTTAGTGGAGAGGGTTGTTTATCCCATGCCTTTGTGTGTGATCCAAAACGAGAAATTTATGTTGTTGTTATCGGAGCAAAGGAGAAAAATAGTATGACAATTACATGTGAAATAAAATCTCATTTTTTCAGTAACCTTTCCCACTGAAGTGGATGATATGTATATTATTTGTACTGGTAAAATATTTTTTATTAAGATATGAAAGGTGTGTATTCCAAGTTGTGAAAGAGATATACTCTCTTTTGATTATCTGGAAGAAAAAAAATTTAAATTTGTTATTTGCATTCAAGGAATTGAAAGATGTAAAGTTGTATTGTTTTTTTAAATCAATAAAGGATTGCAATACTTTTCTTCAATTTGCATTGTTGCATTGAAATTGATCATCAATTTGTGATTTGAAACCTCTGTTTGGAAAATTGAAAGAGGAATACGTATGAAGGAAATATATGGAACTCTGTTCTTTTGAAATATGTTAAAATTGGAAATCAGACCTTGCATTTTATCTATTAAATGGTTTGTTTGTATCAACTAAATGTCTTAGGATGGAATGGAAATGAATCTCCATATTTGGAAGATGAAAAATGATAAATAGCCCTTTTAAATCTGATCTTTGTTTTAAATTTTAAAATTGGCAAATACTTCTCTAAAATGCATAGTTCGAACCTACAAACAATAATCAACATTGAAACATTAAAATCTAGCATGCTATGTTATCAATGTACTCAATTGGACTAAAACACTTAAGGAAAAATCCTTCAAACATTGCAAAATCGGGCTCAAACTATTTTGCAGTCGTTTTCTGTCAAGAAATGGAAATGTTCAAATTGCAAATCATTTAGACAAATTAAACCTTGAATCCTCCCTTAAATCCATTTAGGAACAATCCTCCATGTCTATTTGACATGTTGAGAGAGGAGGAAGATCAAATTGAATAGATCTAACAAGTTAAAATTTACTAGCTCACACTATATAAGCCTGTAGGATGTTTTCTTAAAATTGACCCCTTAAAATTTATCAAAATCTAAAATTAATGATCTTTGTACAAAGAGCGCATCAAGATATTTCTAGAAAGTGCTCGTTTTCAAAACCGAGCTCTCTATCAAAAGTTATGGCCTTCTGAAGTTTTCTTCACTTGGCATTAAATTTTGGGAAAATTTTCCTTGGTGGGCCCATGGCCCAAATTTTCCTTTGGGACTTAGGAAAATTTTTGGGAAAATTTTCAAATTTTTCTCCATCGCCCTATCAGCCATTAGCCAATCAAAGGTTGCCATGTGGTATTACAAGGCATCGGAAGAGGAATAGTTCCTTTTTGTATTTTACATCTTAGAATTTTTTTGAAAATTTTCCAAGTTTCCTCATTGCCCCACCACCGCATGACCATTAGAGGCTACCACGTGGCATCGTAAGGTGCTAGCGGAGGTGCAGGTCTATGTACCCACTTAGCCCTTCAAAGTTTTAAGTCAATTTTTCCCCTCCGCCCCGCCTTCCTTGTGTTGGCTTAGGAGATGCCACGTGTCCTTTATAGACTCACGGGAGTGCAAGTGCGAAGCCGACATTTCAGCCATGTGGGATAATTTACAAAATGTCTTCCACCACCCTTCCTTTCCTCATTTTTCATCATGCTTCCTTATGGAGTACCACGTGTCCCTTGTAGACCTGCCCAGACCTCTTTGGCGCAAATGTGATTTTTTCCCTGCGTGGGAAATTTTTTACAAAAGTATCCCGTGCAGCCGAACTCCCCTTTGGGAAAATTTTCAGCCACAGGGCCCGCATGCCCTCTCTTGGGAGAAAGTTTCACCCCAAGGCCCGCCGGCCCATAACTTGAAAAAATATAACGAGTTAGGACTTCTTTATATCAATGGAAAGGTGAGGAAATTTCCTATCAAATGGGAGTAGTTTAGGAAAATTTTGAATGCATTAAGTGTGAGAAAAACCAAGTTGAAACTTTAAGCCTATTAGAGAGTGGGTATGGTGAGGAATTTTCCCTCTGAACCTAATTGAAACTTCTAACCCTAAATTTTGGACCTTATGACCTCTAATAATTATTAATAAAAGAAAAGTATGTTCTAGTAGACTAGAATTGTTCTAAAACTTGTTAGTGACAATTGTTGTCTTGTAACCTGGTTGTAGATTCTTTTAATAAAAAAATTATTCCATAATTTTCCCTAACTAACCCTAGGTTGTTTCTTGGGTCTCAAGTGGGTTGTTTTAACATGCATTACACTTGGTATTAGAGCAATGGTTCAAAATTTTGGACCATTAGGTACACTAGAAAACTTGAGACATGAAACTTAAACCTAGCACACTTTTAAATCTAAAAATAACTTAGTTTAGAAATTGCATATTTTAGTAAACATGGAAATTGAATAAAACTTAGAAAAATTAACTAACTCTTGCCTTGAGTCGTGTAGGAGGCACATATAGGACAAGGGGACTTTTCACATAGACCTAGACTTACCACCAAAATCATGCTATAAAGGCCATTTTACCCCAGATTTTGCAAAATCTTACAGGTGTTAATGCCACTCTATGTGAAGGATCGGTAGGAGGACATGCAGGTAGACATGGCGAGTCCATCCCATTGAGGGTCGAGGCATCTCCTCGACCCGGAGAGGAGAGTGGGGGAGAGAACTCCCATGTAGAGTAAGCTAGGGTAGAGTCACATAGAGGGGACAAGATGAAAAGTTTCAAGACATGGAGAGTAGTCCGGAGCCATGGGCTTAAAGATGAGCATGGAGAGAGACCTAGTGGTCATCAGACCATAGCTACAAATCACATTAGGGAGATCCTGAAGCTTCGACCATCACATTATTCTGGTGACATAGGTGGATTTTAGGTAGAGGCCTAGTTGGTGAGGTTGAGCGGATGCTTCAAGCTCTTTCCTTGTTCTAAAAACACAAAAGCTCATGTTGCATTCCATCTACTAAGCAATGGTGTAGGAGTATGGTGGAGGACAGAGGAGAAGAAGCTCCATGTATATTCTGAGATAGTGACCTGGGAGCTATTTGAGGAGAGGTTCAAGAGAAGATATTTGTCACGAAGGTTCATAGAATAGAGTATCGATGAGTTCCATGACCTTTAGCAGGCATCTCTTTCGATGTGCAAAGTATGAGAATAGGTTTTTGGATCTAATCCGGTATGTCGAGTACATATAGGATGAGTAGGTTTGGATCCATAGGTTCATCTGGGGCCTAAACCGGACATCGAGTGCGGTTTAGATCCACTACCCACGAGAATTTAGCGAGAGACCATTGAGAAGGCCTACATAGTAGACGAGACTCGGGAAGACCCAGCGGGCTAGAGACCGATTTTGTAGTCGCATCTGACAATAGATTTAGGACAATAGATTGAGAGGTTCAACTCCTCCTCCTCGTGGTAGCTAGAGTTCTTGATGGACATCATTTAGACCCCAACAACAACAACAGCAGGATCTGCCCACCTTATAGACCTCCACGAGAATATATACACAGAGAGGTCGAGTATGGGGCCTCCTCCTAGGGTCCCATTAGGACACGGGTGTACCTAGAGCTCGGTCGTGGGAGCTCTATCGACACTAAAATTTTCCTCCGTAATTTCTATTTCATTAATTTATGTATTAGAAATAGGATGTTGTTAAGTATAATTAGTAGTTGTGTCTGATAGAAGATAACGGTGTTGCCGGTATGTGATGGCACCAAAAATGTATAGTATGGTAAGAGTCAAAGTACAATAGGAATGTTGTGGTAAAAAGTAAATATTTGTCGTAAGTGGTTCGGTAATGTTAAAATGTCAAAGTTAGGGTAAGTAGAGAAGTAGGGTCTACATGATTAGGAATTAGAAATATTATATTGGTAATAAGGACAAGGAGTGAGGTCATAAATATTTTGTGTATTTTATTTGTAAAAAGTCTAAAAATGTGGAACCCATGTGAAATGATAAGGTTTATCTTATCTTAAAAGATAAGCTTACATGTAAAGATAAGAGTTAAGGTATGAAATATGATTCATCGGAGTAGATTTCTTATCCTATCTTAGAGATAAGGTGGATAAGCTTGAAATTTCTATAAATAGAGAGGTCACCCCCCTCATTTAGCATAGAAGGAAGCAGTGAGAAATATTGAATGAGTAAGTGTGTAAAGGAAGCCATCATTTAGAAGGTGTGTTAAAGAAGCCATTAAGAGGTGTAATTGTGAAGTTTCTCCCATAGTTATTGTTGGAAGGCAAGTGAAGTTAGTAACACTTGAAGTACCTCATGGGTGAGATTGTAACAATTTCATGTTGATATTATAATTTACACTTATATTTCATATTTTCATCATTCCTTTATCATAGTCTATGGTATTCTTGTGTTATGTTTGTTGTTGTGTTTCTAGATTACATCCACCAAACTAAAAGTTGTGCATTAGTAAATAATCATAGCACAAGGAGTTCCTAGTGGAGAATTATCATAGTGTCGGATTGGTGATGACATTTTTGGTTCCATCGCTAGGACCATTCCTCGTTCATGGATTTTCTGGAGAGATATTCCCAGTTAGTCAAAAATCATTTGGAGGGTAACCTTGTTTTTACTGTGCATAGTAGTTACCATGGTAAAGTAACTTTTTACCGTAAATAGTATTTACCATAGTAACTTTACTTTTTACTGTGAATAGTATTTACTACAGTAACTTCACTTTTTACCATGAATAGTATTTACCACAAGTAAAGTCAGTTTTACCACAATAAGGCAAGTTTTACCATATTTTACCATGGTCATTCCTATTTTACTGTAGAAAGGTGTAAATCCACTTTCTATTATAGTGATTCTAATTATTTGTGCACATAAGTCTTATTGATTATACTTGTGGGTTGGTATTTCATTGTGGTTACTTTTGAAAATGAGGAAGATTCTTATTTTTTCATCCCAATCTAATGAAGATGCTTCCTCTTTCATTCAAGAGTTTAAAAGATATTGTATTTGTAATGGCCTTATAAGAAGGGAACAATGGACTGAATTTTTCCTACCTTTTTGATGGTTCACCCTTATGTGGTTTGAAACACTAGGTGATAATGTGAAAAACTCATGGGATTTATTAACTGAAATTTTTATTGAAGAATTTGGTGAACAACAAAAATATGCAGATCTCATGATCGATATCACAAAGCTATCCCAAGGAGATAAGGAGAAGATAAGGGATTATCATGCTTGTTTTCTAGAGCTAAGAGTAAACTCGATGCCCAAATTCGGAAGAAAGGATTAGTAGATGGGTTGATGAATGGCATGGATAATCTCCTTTGAAGCACTTCATTCCTTGGATGAAGCCGGAGATCGAGACAATGATTGAAGTATGACTTCCCAGCTACCCTCGAACAAGAAAAGGAGATTATAAGAAAGAAATAAGAAAGCGTGGAAGAAGAGCCCAAAGAAATTGTTGCTAAGGTAGATCCTACTCCAATACCTTTGGTCCTCAATCCACAACCACTCTCGGTGAGCACAAATCTTTCTCCTAGTACATCTACTAAGTATGAAGATCTGCTTAAGGAAGATGGGCAAGTTAACTATTAATCTTCTTCAAGGAAAAAAATTTAGTTCTCAAAGAGGAGATAGAGGTCCAAAAAGAAATATTTTTGAAGTTGTATGTTATGGTTGTCATAAAAAGGGTCGTTATAAGTCTAATTGTCTAGATATAGCTTCTACATCTGGTACAAGAGATAATGATAAAGGAAAAGCACCTGTAAATTCTTTTGATGTAGTAGATACGAGTATAAATAATGAAGCAGATGTGTTTGTAACAAAAAGAAAGAAAGAAAAGGATAACCAAGATGGAAATAATCGTAAGAAGATGAAAGGAGAAACTAGTAAGAAACATAGGAGAAGAAAGTTGGGTGTGTAGGATTTTATGATTTCACAGGGACAACGACCATACTCCATCTTAGAAGATCTATCCAAAAGGCCTACAAATATTACATATGATCAACTTCTAGCTATGTCTTCTTAGAAGAGGTAGGAGCTGTGAAGTGGACTCAATGCTTGACGAAGGAAGGAGGTTGAGGTCCCTAGTTTGGAGGTAGAGTCGGATCCCTACGCTCCATAAGTTGAGGTATTATGTAATGGTATTTCAATTCATGATGTCTTAATTGATGGAAGTGTTGTAGTTAATGTAATGACCAAGTCCGTAATGAATATGTTGGGTTTAAAAATTGATCGCCCCTCAACACTTATGTTGAGGTCATTAAATAAGGGAAAAACTAAACCAGAAGGTGTTGTTTCAAATGTGGCAATATCATTATGGGTGTTGTATGTGTGGTAGACTTTCAGGTGATGAAAAATAGTACTACTACGTACCCAATGTTGTTGAGAAGGCCATGGCTAAGGATATTTCATGTGAAAAACTAGCTTGAATGAAGGCTTCATGACACTTGGATGTGGTAGAGAGAGGGTGAAGATAAATGTGATCCCTTGGCATCATAAAGCGAACACAGGATTCAAGTGATGAAACCGATGATTGGACATCCTCTGATTACTCTAGTACCGGTGAAGTGGACACAAAGATAAAGAAAGTGAGGTTGATATTTCGGTAATAGATACCCTTCTAGTCACACGAATCATGAACCCATAAAATTATTTGAAGAAGAAATTAATGACCGTCTCCAACAAATAAAGATTGGTGATGTTGTGATGGAGAGTGAGAAGGAATCCTACCTCTAGCTCTTTCAAGGTCCATACACTTATTCACTTTTGATTACAAGAAACTCCGTCAAGTAAGTTGGGTAGAACATTCTATTGAACTATTAGATGGTGCTAAGCCCATAAAGCAAATGCCATATAGAATGAATCCTATTTTTTCCAAGACTATAAAAGAAGAAATAGATAAGTTACTTGATGCAGGATTCATATTTGCTATGGAGAATTCGAATGGGTTTCTCCCATTGTGATCTCAATAAAAAATAATGGGAAGCTACGCATTTGTGTTGATTATAGGAAGCTTAACAAGGAAACAAAGAAGGTTCATTACCCTCTTCCATTCTCAGATTACATCTTGGACAAAGTAGCTAGCCAAGAGTGCTATAGTTTTGATGGATATATTGGATACCACCAAGTTCATATAGCAGAGAAAGATCAGCTAAAGACCACATTCACCAATCCTTGGGGAATGTTTTATTATAGAGTTATTCCTTTTGGGTTGTGTAATGCTCTTGCAACATTCCAACGTTTGATGAATAGGGTGTTTGAACCCTACATTGGAAACCTCATCAGATTATTTCGGATAATTTTTACATCTATGGGAGCAAGATGGACCACTTGCACCAATGGAGACAATATTTCAAAGGTTAGATGAAGCACAAGCCTCACTAAACCCTATAAAGTGTGTCTTTAGATGCTCTAAAGGAATTTTGCTAGGGCATGTTGTATTTAGAGATGGTATTGGTACTAATTCTGATAAAGTTTCAAAAATGAAAGAGTTACCATTTCCTATGAATAGAAGTAAGATGAGATCATTTTTAGGCCATGTGGGTTACTATAGAAGGTTCATCAAGAATTTTCAAAGATTACACAGCCACTAACCAAGTTCTTGAACAAGGATGTTACTTATGAACAAGGAAAGAAGGCACATGAAGCTTTTGAACAACTGAAGGAGGCTTTGGTGTCTTCACCTGTTTTAAAGAATCCAGACTAAAATAAGCCATTCATTGTGTATTTTGATGCTTCGAGATGCAGCACTAGGAAGTACTCTAAGCCAAAATTATGTAAATGGGAATGATCATGTAGTTTACTTTGGGAGGAAACAAATGAGCATTGTTGAGGTAAATAATATTGTAACTGAAAAAGAGGCTCTAGCTATCATTTTTGTTGTAAAAAAGTTTAGAAATTACTTGCTAAGGTAGAAGTTTATAGTTGTAACAGATCATCAGGCTCTAAAATATATTGTAAATGAGCCTAACCCATCAGGGAGGATAACAAGATGGATAATTTTGCTACAAGAATTTGAATTTGATATTATAGATAGGCGAGAAAGAAGCATTTCAATACCGATGCACTCTCTCAAGCCTATGATGGTTTAGGTTCATCTTGTGATGATGATGATTTCCTAGATGAAGCATTGTTATCCCTTGACACAATCCTAGTGAATACATAGGTATTTGGAATTATCTGAATGGATTCAAGTTTCTTGATAGTGCTAATGCAAAGACTAAGAGGAAGATTACTCAAGCTAGTCATCCATATTCTATTTTACATGGAGTATTATTTCGAATAGGACCTAATCGATGGATAGTCAAGAGGGTAGTTGGACGTGATCAAGGGAAGGAGCTAATAGAATAATTCCACAATGGTACATGTGGAAGACACTTTTCTAGACAACTTACATCAAGAAGGATCTTAGATGCAGGTTATCATTGGCTCACTCTTTTTAGAGATTGTTATAATTATTGTAAGACATGTGATATTTTCAAAGACATGGTAACCATAAGACTTCATCAGCTCCATTATGCCCTATTCTTCCACTTGGTCCCTTTGAAAAGTTGGGAATAGATATTATAGTCCACTTCCAACTACCTTACGCCAAAATAAGTATATTGTAGTTGCCACAGATTATTTAACCAAGTGCGTTGAAGCTAGGCCATTGAAAACAACTTCCATGGATGAAGTGGAAAGGTTCATATATGAACGCATTGTCACCATTTGGTTCTCCATTAGAAATTGTAATAGATCAAGGAAGCCACTTCATTAATGAGGTGGTAGAAGCCCTAGTCAACAAGTTTTCTATTAAGCACGGGAAGGCAACAACATACAAGCCAAGCACAAATGGACAAGTGGAAAAAACAAAGTTTGTGTTATGTCAAATTCTAGCAAAAGATGTAGCCTTGCAAGTACATAAGTTGGATAAAAGGATTCACACAACATTGTGGGCATATAGGGCAACATCAAAGTTCGCAATAGAATACTTCCTATTTCAGTTGGCTTATGGCATTGATCCAATTCTTCCTATTGAGTTTGATACTCCCACTATGAGAGTTATGAAAAATGAAAGGATGGATGAAAGTGATTCAGTAAAAGAAAGGTTGGTACATCTTCATTTGCTAGAGGAAATGAGAGAAATAGTGAAGGATACAAGCTATAAGAAGAAAATGAAGTAGAAGGAATAGTTTGATCAAAAGATTTGTTGGTCTCCATTTCATGTGAAAGACTTGGTTCTAGTATATGATTCCAGATATAAAAAAAAGGTAGAGAAAATTTCTTCCCAAATGGATGGGGCCCTACAAAATAGAATTTTTGCATGAAAATGACACATATTGACTAGAGGAATTGGATGGCACTCCCATTACGAAATGGGTCTACCATGACAAGTTAAATATTTTCCAAGCACCAGAATAGTCTACTCCGAGGACGTATTAGAAGCTAGGAAATGAGAAGATGTCGAGACTAAAATTTTCCTCTATAATTTCTATTTCATTAATGTATGTATTAGGAATAGGATGTTGTTAAGTATAATTAGTAGTAGCGTCGATATAAGATAACGATGCTACCGTCTGATATGGAACTAATAATATATAGTACGGTAACAATCAAAGTATAATAGGAATGTTGTGGTAAAAAGTAAATATTTGTCATAAGTTGTTCGGTAATGTTAAAATGTCAAAGTTAGGGTAAGTAGAGAAGTAGGGTCTACATGATTAGGAATTAGAAATATTAAATTGGTAGTAAAGACAAGAAGTGAGGTCATAAATATTTTATGTATTTTATTTGTAAAAAGTCTAAAAATGTGGAACCCATGTGAAATGATAAGGTTTATCTTATCTTAAAATATAAGGTTACATGTAAAGATAAGAGTTAAGGTATGAAATATGATACATCGAGTAGATTTCTTATCCTATCTTATAGATAAGGTGGATAAGCATGAAAGTTCTATAAATAGAGAGGCCACCCCCCTCATTTAGCATAGAGGAAGTAGTGAGAAATATTGTATGAGTAAGTGTGTAAAGGAAGCCATCATTTAGAAGGTGTGTTAAAGAAGCCATTAAGAGGTGTAATTGTGAAGTTTCTCCCATAGTTATTATTAGAAGGAAAGTGAAATTAGTAACACTTGAAGTACCTCATGGGTGAGATTGTAACAATCTCATTTTGATATTATAATTTACACTTATATTTCAGATTTGTCATCATTCCTTCATATCATAGTCTATGGTATTCTTGTGTTATGTTTGTTGTTGTGTTTCCAAATTACATCCACCAAACTAAAAGTTGTGCATTAGTAAATAATAATAGGACGAGGAGTTCCTAGTGAAAATTATCATAGTTCCATATTCGTGATGACAACTCACCAACGTAGAGGCCATGACAGACCACCACTAGATCATCGGGATCCATAAGGCAGACTTCTAGAGTACCTGCTAGAGGTGCTACTCATTGGAGAGATCAAGAGGATGTTTTTGTTGTGGTGTTACTTGAAATTTTTTTGAGAGATGCCCACATAACCCTAACAACAAGGGTAAGACATAGATCTCGAGCCTCTGTTGGTGATATGGGGCACGCTCATAGGATGTATGCGGTAGTCAAGAACCGTAGGCGAGCATCAAAAGTATAGTTATTTAGACTGCGAGTGGCATTGATGGTATTCCTACCTCTATCTTGTTTGATGTTGGTTCTTCTGATTCTTTCATTGCACCATCTTTAGTAGAATGATGCAAGTTGGTGGTAGTTAGGTAGGGTCATAGTTGGGATGTTGAGATGGATTAAGGAGCCAAGATCTCTATAGAATCTTTAGTTAAGGAGTGTGTGGTGGATTTCGGACATTTTACCACTACCATGAGATCTTTGTATCCTTCCTTTGGGCTCTTATGGAGTCATCTTGGGTATGGAGCATTTCTCCACACACACGGCTAAAGTGGATTATTACCAGAAGGTGATATCTTGTGCGAGATGATTTGGGGGTTGAGTCAATGATTTCGTGGGTCGGAGACCCGTTTCTATTTGCACCATCTCTTCTATATAGCTTAAGTAGTGTGCACAAAGGGGTTGTCGATGTATCTCATTACGGTTAGTGAGAGATCGGAGGATGGGTCTAGTGAACCATCACTAAATGACCACCCTATTTTGAGAGAGTTTGCTTCGAATGTCTTTCATGGGGAGCTACTTTGGGGTTACCACCCCCACATGAGATTGATTTTTGTATAGACCTAGTTACTAGAGCGAGCCTATCTCATGAGAACCTTATCAAATGACCACACCACCAATAATCTGTGAGCTCAAGTTATAGCTTGAGGGCCTTTTGGAGAAAGGCCTTATCCATCCTAGTATATCCCGTTGGGTTACACGATGATTTTTGTGAACAAAAGGATGGGTCCTTAATTGTGTATTGATTCTTGCCAAATTTGAATAAGGTAACGATTAAGAATCAATTATCCCCTTCCATGCATTGATGATTTGTTTGATCGGATGAAAGCCACGGTTTTCTATAAGATTGATCTTAAGTCGGGTTATCATAAGCCCATTTCGAGTCACACATTCATAAGACCGCCTTCCATATGAGATATGGCAACTATGAGTTCACAATGGTGCCTTTTGCTTTGACTAATGTGCCCACAATATTTATGATTTTGATGAATGGGGTATTTATGAAGTTCTTATATTGCTTTGTGCTCATCTTCCTTGATGAAATTTTGATTTACTCACATATAGCATGTGTTTTTGCATCAATTTTGATTTTTGCATGCGGAGCATGAGGGACATCTTCGCCCATTCTTGGTGTATTTGGGAGTAGAAGCTTTTGGTAACTTGGAGAGTGTGCATTCTTTAAGATGGAGGTGTAGTACTTGTGTCATATCATTTCTAGGGAAGGAATCACCGTCAATCCTTCCAAGATTAGATCCATTATGGATTAGTGGCTAGAACCCACTATTGTGATGGGTGTGCAACTTCATGGGATTAACAGTTACTACCAGAGATTTGGTTAGGACTTCTCTCGGATTGTGCACCCCATCACTTCCATTTAGAGGAAAGGGAAGAAATTTGTTTTGTCGATAGGTGTGAGTAGGCCTTTAGTACATTTGAAGGAGTTTCGACTACAAACCTATTCTTGTAGTGCCGGATCCTCAGGGTGATTTTTTCGTTTACATGGATGCTTCCTTAGTAGGACTTGGAGGTGTATTGATGCAGGAGGGCAGAGTAGTGGCTTTTGAGTCTCACAAACTCAAATATTACAAGCTTAATTATCTTAATCATTATCTTGAGTGTAGGGAAGTTGCGCACACTTTGGTTTGATAGAGACATTTTCAATTTGGTCGAGATTCACACTTAGGATAGATCATCGAGTCTTCATCACGTCTTCACATAGCCCAATCTCAACACTCATTGCAGATTGTTGGATGGAGTTGCTTTGTGAGTATGATATGGAGATTGAGCATGTGAATGGGAAGGAGAATGTAGTAGTAGGCGTTCTCGGTGAGACGAGAGACATGCGAAATGGCCACCTTAGTGAGCATAGATTTGCAGTAGGAGTCTTCAACAGCTTCTACATTGCGGTTCGAGAAGAGATCGAGTCTCGAGACCACTCGAGTGGAAGTTTTATAGTTTTTCCTTAGAGACAGATAGTCTTCTTAGGCACGAGAGGCTGGATTTATGTTCTCGAGAGATGAAGGCTTGAGGTAGGACATCTTTGCAAAGGAACAACGAGCACCCTATTCAGCCCATCCCGGGGTGAAGAAGATGCACACCTCCTTGATATATTGTATCACTAGATAAGACTTTGGAGAGATGTGGCCTAGTTCATGTCACGATGTTTAGAGTTCTAGAGAGTTAAAAATCATTGAACATCAAAATCCAGTTGGCCTTCTTTTTCTTCATCTATACTAGAATGGAAGTAGGACACCATTTCCATGGATTTCATTGTTGGGCTACCAATGTTGAGATATCACCAAGACGCCATCATGGTCATGGTTAATAAATTGACAAAAGTGGATCACTTTTCTTTGGTGAAGACCATTTATATATTTAGTGCGGTGGCATGGGTATATTTGGATGAGATTGTCAGGGTTACACGGGATTTCGTGGAAGATCATTAGTGACCACGATCCTTTGTACACCATTTTTGGACTAGCATGCAAAGCATGCCCTCGGGATGAAGATCAATTTTAGCACAACATATCACCCTAAGAAAAATAGATAGACTAAGTGGGTGAATAAGATTTTAGAGGAATGCTCAACATGTATGTGATGGATCAATAGTCTACATGGGAGGAGTAACTCTACTTTGTGGAGTTTTCCTACAAAAATAGTTTTCGAGTTCTATAGGCATGGCTCCATTTCAGGATTTGTATGGTAGAGAGTGAATGACACCTCTTAGCTGGGACAAGCTAGAGGATAGGGTTTCTCTTGACCAACTTTGATGCGGGACATGGAGCAACAGGTGGTATTTATCAAACAAAGACTACGGGAGGCATAGAATAGATAGAAGAAGTATGCGAGATCATCATAAGACCGACTATATTTTTATGTGGGCATGAAGGTGTTCCTTCTTGTTAGGCCACATAAGATCCCTATCCATTATGGAAAAGGTTCTGAGTTAGCTACTAGATTTGTGGGTCCTTTTGATATCTTGGAGAATATTGGACCTTTGACCTACCATCTAGCATTGCCACCTAGCTTGTCTCGTGTACATGATGTTTTTGGGTAAGTGCACGAAGTTGGTGGACAATTGCTTGGACATAAAAACCTGAAATTCAGGAACCGTGATCATAGTTTATATACCGCGATCACGGTTTTAAACCTGCAATCACGGTTCCCAAATTCTAGGTTCAAAATTACCGAACCTAAAACCACAATCACGGTTTAGAACCACGAGTGCAGTTATAAATCGTGATTACGGAACTATGAGACAAAAATTAGCAGTCCCGCGACTCCTTATTTTCCCCATTTTTCATTTCAAACCGTGATTTTTCCTAGACGTTTTTCACTTGAGCTTTGAATACCACCTCAAAATTGCTAATCAGACTTCTGGATAGTGATAGATTTAACCATGCTACCAAGACGAGGAGGTAAGCCCCAATTTTAATCATTTTTCATTTTAGGTTTTTTTTTTTTTACATTTTCATGGTTTTTTGAAATGTTTGTTTATGTATACAATTTTCTTGTTTTATCGGTTGGTCGGAAGCTTGAAATCATACAAACCATCAAAACATTCCTCAAAACCCACCAAAATTCCTCAAAACCCTCTCCTCTCAAACATAGATCCACCTCTTGTGGCTCTTTACGTACTCATTGAGCCAGCAGGAACACAAGATAATATCATTGGAAGAATCCAAGAAAATTAAATTGTCATTGAGAACCTAATTTAGACTATAAGACAAAATCATGCTACAAATCCATCCCACATGACTTTAGCCAATACATTGCAAACATTGATTGGCGAAGTCGAGTCCGTAACCAACCAAATACATAGATGGAATACCTTTAGAGGTGACTATAGGTGGTGGTATGTGGATAAACTATCCCATGCAATTGTAAAAGACAAAAAAATTGGAAAAGACCTCATTTGTGCATTATTTACTGACCCTAGAACCAATTCCCCCATGTAGTTACTTACAAATGGTTCCCGATCCATTGTACCATGATGACCGAATCAAAAAAATTTTTTTAGAACCGATGGTGGATGGTTTTGATTATCCACCATGCAACAACAATGAGTTTCCTCTTTATTTTTTGAAGAATTATATTGCGAGTTTGTGCTCAATGAGGTCCCAAATTATTTTTACTTTTTTGACTTTTTGGTCGAGGAGGTGTCTCTACACATAGTAGACTGGTGCACGCATATGTCAACCTAAGATCCCCATGCCCCAAAACCCCAATACCTTAATTTTTCCCTCCTATAGTGAAGGAGGTTATGGAGATTGATACATTGCATGCATTGAGGGAGCTCACTGACACTCTCACCCAACATAGTGACCAGATTGCATCTGGTGATGTTGGTGGAGGCACCAGTTCTAGTGCACCACACCACTGTGGATCATGTGGTGCCATATGCATTGTGGGCGAGACATCATTTGCTGGTTCACAGGATTTCTTTTCTATAGATGAGATGCTGGGGAATATTTTTGGAACTGGTGCCACTGATATTGGTCTTTCATAGGTAAATTTCAAATAAATTTAAATTATATATATATATATATACAATAGTTTAATTCACATGTTTGAGATATATATATATATATATATATATATATATATATATATATATATATATATATATTTGATTGTACGTCATGTACATACATGTAAAAAACTAATTTTTATTTTATTTTAAATAGCAAGAGCTGGTGAAGGAAACATCCGGCGTCGACATGTTAGCCTTTCTGCATTTGCTGGCGTGTTTCAATGTAAGTTTCAAGTTATACAAAAATTACATTTTTAATTTCATTTGATTGCACTAGATTATTATTATAATGTTTCACGTGTATTTTGTACATATTAATATGTTTCTCTTTTATACATAGGAGTTTGGCGGGTCATCATCTGCTCTTGGAATTGAGCCTACTACCATGCCTCACATGAGTTTTACGCGAGTTAGTAAATCTATTTACACTTTGTTTATAATTACTTTTGGAAATTCACGTCGATTACATGCTTTGGACCTATGTTATGTGGTGCACAGTCATGTAGATTTTAATATTGATTTGTACATGTTTTTTATATAGCTTATGAATGTTAGAGAGACTCCTCCTTATATGCAGACTATGGAGGTTGCTATAGATACTACCATAGAATCTGCAGATCCACTAATTGAGGTATAATTTTTTAAATTTGATAAATTTTGGAGGTTCATTATTTCTTATTACTTAAATCTACAATATCAAATTTTGTATGTATATGTGAAATATTTAATTTGAAAATTAATTATTTGTATGTAGCTTACCCCTCGTGAGTCTATTGTTGTCCCTGCGATGCATCAACAACAAATTGATAGGGATCATGACATTGCGGTAATATTTCACATGCATTTTAACTAAATTTTACAAGTTTCTAAATTTTGAATGTATTTTAAAATTTTGGGTGTTAAAAACTTATTGTTTATGAATGTGTAGGTTAGGTTGCAGGCATGCTTAGAGACACCTAGGACCACATGGATGAAATCCATAGTGGCATCTCCCTCCACTACATCCCCAGGTCATGGACGTGCTACTTCTAGCAAGGCGAAGAGAGGGAAGATGTTTCATGAGTAGATTCATAGTCCACCTGGATGTACATAGATATATATATGGGCCATCTGGTCCTAGTTAACATGTTTCTTCATATAGTCCATCGTATATATATAGCCTTTTGCGACCGCATGTGGTCCCATATGTACATTATGACACACTTAGTTCGAGATGTACACATACATTATGAACTTATGTATATATTTTTAGAGACATGTGTCTGGAGCACACTTTTTTATTCTTATATATCCATGTGTGTTGGTTTTCATAACGATAAATATGAACTATATATGTGTGATTTGATTTCATTGCATGTATGATATCCTTCTATGTATGTTTTCATAACCATTTAAATTAGTTCTCTAATATGTACATATTTGATTTAAATATTTAATCATGTCTTCTTGTATTTGGATTGAGATGATTTTTTTCATTAGAATAGGTATTTTCTTATGGTTTCCTGCTTCAAATTTCATGTGTTTTCGATCTCTAGAATTGCAAGGATCTAAAAAGGAAAGTTTTTTCTTTGAAATTTTAAATGGGATGCTATAAAAAATTAGGGTAGAAATGGAAAATATTTTTAGATCATCTTCAAGGAGTTCATGAGTAGAAGTTACGGGAAAAATTGTAGGGGAAATGGAGCAAAAATGAAGGAGATATGAGCAAAAATGTGATTTTTGCAATAGGGTTTCTTGAAAATTTAGTAGCATAACTAAATACTAGCAGCAATGAAGGAAAAGGAAATATTTTAAAAGGGATTAAAAAAATGGCTAAGTGTATGTTTATACTCACCTCTTAACATTAACCTAGCTAACTCACCTTCTAACTCATCCTTGACCATTCTGGATTAACCCGGGGTTACATGGCATGAAAGGGTAGGGTTCTGAGCCTTAAGTGACAAAGGGACTTAAAGGGGTGATAATGTGAGAAGGGTTAAGTATTCATGAGAGGGGCAACATAATCAAGTTGGGGTGCTTTGAGGAATTGAATACCTAGTGAGAATGTTACAAGCCTTAAGTGACGAAAGGAGAGATTTCATGTGGTGGTGCATTCGATGTCCCAAGTTAAAAAGGGTAAAAATTTGATAGTAAACCCTTATTAGTATTCTTAGGTTCCACCCATCGCATGAAGAATCCTCCTCTAATAAAGAATCAACTCATGTCTTTCTCCGCGGAAGATCTTGAATGATGAAGCTTTTCCATAGACCATCTTGTTGAATCTGAAACTACAAATGAAACCTTCTCATCTTCCAAGACGTTCACATGCTCCAATGTGTTGAGTCAATTCTCAGGAATGGCATTGATATTTCCATATTGACTAAAATATTTTTCATTTAACTCTTCATAAGATTATAGAGATATAACCTATGATCTCTACAAGGGCTGAACTAAAACTTATTGACTATTGAAGGAAAGGGTCACAAATATTTTCCTGAACCAATTTTGAAAATTTGAATCCTGGAGATTCTTTATGTGGAATTATTCTCCCGAGAGGAGTACTAAGCTCATGCATTCTTGTGCAAAGACCTTCCAAAAAATTTGATAAATTCTCCTTATGGGATTCAAAATTAGAAATGGCTTCTTTTAGAGCTTGAACCTCTAGGTGATGGTATGGGACAAAATGTCATACAAGTTCTCTGAGTTAGATGAAAACACACCTGAGCTCACCAAGGAATGAGAATCAAAATTATTCATCTCACTCGAAAATGGGAGATTTGAGGTAGATATGATTAATCTCATGCAATCAATGATGGAACTTATGAATAAAAGGTCCTCAAACATGTGTTCCCTTAATTGCTTGATGATTTACTTATACTCCTAATTCTGTGTCTAGTGATATGTGATGAAGAATCCTATTACAATGCAAAAATAATGAGCATGTAAGTAGATAGGCAGGGCAGCGAGAGGATGGAGAGAGATCACCATAACAACATAGCTCAAGTGAGGAAAGCAAGGATAGTGATGAAGAAGGTATAAGAGGATAGAGGCAAGTCTAAAGAGAACAAGAGAGATGGAAGGTAAACAAGTGACAAATTGAATGTTTTGAGTCCTAGGAAATGAACGGAGGCGAGGATTGAGAAGTCATGCCTCAAGATGTCGTGGCACCGAACCGACTACACTGGAACATCTGAGTGGCCAGGTGAATGCTAGCGGAGGTGGTGTTTTGATGTGCGACAAGGTCATTGCTTCCATCCTACTTCGCTCGGGCGTAGTCCCTTAAGAGCCATGAGACCAAAATATCGTTCAACTTCGACGGGTGACTACTCAGACTCTGTGGCACCTAGAGATGGCTTGTCTAATCTAACACCTTGACATAGGGACCCTTGACAAAATCCTCTCTCGGTTTTTTCCTTCTCATTTCGGTGCTCTCACTACACTATTGTTTGTAAACGTGTGAAATAGTATAGTTAGAGCAAGTGATTGGTTATCAAATGCTATATTTTGCAAATGGTGGGTCATGTCACCGAACTAACTACGCTGGCATGTTTGGGTGGCTAGGTGAATGCTAGAGGAGGTTCTTTTTGGTGCGCGACAAGGTCGTGGCTTTCGAGCTACTTCATTCGGGCGTAGTCCTTTACGAGCCTTGAGACCAAAATATCATTCAACTTCAACGGGTGACTACTCGAACTCCATCACACCTAGACATGGCTTGTCGATTGGACACCTTAGTGTAGGGACCCTCTACAAAATTCTCTCTCAATTTTTTTCTTCTCATTTCACTACTCTCGCTGCCCTATTGTTTGCAAACATGTGAAATAGTGCGGTTAGAGCCAATGAATGGTTGTCAAACGCTATATTTTGCAAGCAAACTATGGGTTGTGGCAGCAAACCCGATTACTGCCAGCATGTCTGGGTGGCTAGGTGAATGCTAGAGGAGGTGGTGTTTTGATGCACAACAAGGTCATTACTTTTAGCCTACTTCGTTCGGGCGTAGTCCCTTAAGAGCCATGAGACCAAAATATCATTCATCTTCGACGGGTGACTTCTCGAGAACTCCATGGCACGTAGAGATGGCTCGAATAATATGAAACCTCAAAGCATAGGGACCCTCTACAAAATCCTCTCTCATTTTTTTCCTTCTCATTTCAGTGCTCTTGCTGCCCTATTATTTACAAACGCGCGAAATAGTGCAATTGGAGCCAGTGATTTGTTGTCAAACGCTATATTTTTCAAACGGTGGGTCGCGGCCTTCGAACCGATCGCGCCCGAATCCATGCAGGTGGCCAGGTGAATGCTAGAGGAGGTTTATTTTTTGGTGCGCGACAAGGTCGTTGCTTCCGGGCTACTTCGTTTGGGTGTAGTCCCTTAAGAGCCTTGAGACCAAAAATATCGTTCAACTTCAATGGGTGACTACTCGGACTTTGTGGCACCTAGAGATAGCTCTTCTAATCTGACACCTCGGCATAGATTCCCTCTACAAAAGCCTCTCACCATTTTTTCCTTCTCATTTTGGTGCTCTTACAGCGCTTATTGTTTGCAAACACGTGAAATAGTGCAGTTGGAGCCGAGTGATTGGTTATCAAACACTATATTTTGCAAAACGGTGGGTCATGGCAATAAATTGACTAGGCGACACATTTGCATGTCTAGGTGAATGCTAGAGGAGGCAGTTTTTGGTGCGTAACAAGGTCGTTGCTTCCGGGCTACTTCATTTGGCCGTAGTCCCTTAAAAGCCTTGAGACCAAAATATCGTTCAACTTTGACAGGTGACTACTTAGACTCCATGGTACTAGAGATCCCTCATCTGATCCAAAACCTCGGGTAGTAGAATCCTCTACCATAGCCTCTCTCGAGTTTTTTCCTTCGCATTTTGGTGCTCTCTACTACCCTATTGTTTAAAACGCAAGAAAATAGTGCAATTTGAGCCGATTTAAGGTTCTCAAATGCTATTTTTGCAAACGGTGGGTTGTGGCACCAAACCGACTATCTGTGCTTGACATGTCCGGGTGGCCAAGTGAGCACTAGAGGAGGCGGTGTTTTGGTGCATGACAAGGTCGTTGCTTCCAGGCTACTTTGTTCGGGCGTAGTCCCTTAAGAGCACTTAGACAAAAATATTGTTCAACTTTGACGGGTGACTACTTGGACTCGTGTGGCACCTATAGATAGCTTATCTAATCGACACCTCGGCATAGGGACCCTCTACAAAATTATCTCTCGTTTTTCCTTCTCAATTCGGTGCTCTTTCTCTCTATTGTTTGCAAACGCATGAAATAGTGCGGTTGGAGCCGAGTGATTGGTTGTGAAACGCTATATTTTGTAAACGGTGGGTCATGGCACCAAACCGACTACCTACCCAGACACATCTGGGTGGCCAGGTGAAGGCTAGAGGAGGTGGTATTTTGGTGTGTGACAAGGTCATTGCTTCCAGGCTACTTCATTCAGGCGTAGTCCCTTAAGAGCCCTAAGACCAAAATATCATTCAATTTCAACAGGTGACTACTCAGACTCTTTGACACCTAGAGATGACTCATCTTATCCAACACCTCAGTGTAGGGACCCTCTACAAAATCCTCTCTTGGTTTTTTCCTTCTCATTTCGGTGCTCTCGCTGCCCTATTGTTTGCAAACGCATGAAATAGTGTAGTTGGAGCCAGTGATTGGTTGTCAAACGCTATATTTTGTAAACGGTGGGTCATGGCACGAAACCGACTACACTAAAATGTCTGGGTGGCCATGTGAACGCTACAAGAGGTAGTGTTTTGGTAATGACAAGTTTTTTGCTTCCGGGATACTTCATTTGGGCATAGTCCCTTAAGAGCCCTGAGACCAAAATATCATTCAACTTCGACGAGTGACTACTCGAGAATCCATGGCACCTAGAGACGTCTCGTCGATCGACACCTTGATGTAGGGACCCTCTACAATATCCTCTCTTAGATTTTCCCTCCCGGATCGGTGCACACGCGTAGGTATGGTCTTGTAAACATTTGGGGAGGAGTCCTTTTCAAAATTTACAACATTTTCAAAATTTACAACTTTTTTAAAATTTACAACATTTTCAAAATATACAACATTTTAAAAATTTACAACTTTTTCAAACAATGAATGCTTCTCTTAGCTTCAGAATTTAAAATTCTCTACTAACATTGCCAACCACGTGAAGGTGGAAGCTTTTTTTGGCACCACTAACCTAAACATAAAAGTGTTAGTCAAAGAAATTTAATTTTCAAATCAAAACCATATACTATCAATATATACAAAATGCACAAATTTAAAATAAAATATATTCAAACTTAAATCTAGCTCTTTAAACTAACAAATATATATATATATATATATATATATATATATATATATTGAAAATAAATTATATATACCAGACATGAGCATTGTAAATTCATTCCAATGAACCATCAGGATCGGATCTACTCTGAATAGTAGACAAGATTGCTTCATGATCTGACTCTCAAACCTTCCAAATAATCTTGTTATTAGGAATTCCTTGATATCTATATAGCTGAATATTTGTTGCTAGAACTAGATGCAAATATACGAGTATTTTCCCGTGTGTCTCAAAGTCTTCAAACACCTAAATAGAGGAGTTTTTAATGGATACCGTCGAATCCAAGTTCCAAAGAACTACCTCTTACCCCGTAGGATACTCATTATCTTCACCATATATAATAGGATAAGTCAACTTCTTTCTTTCCTCGATGCGAGGACATAATAAATATTTTGTTCCTTCTTCATTGTCTTACCATCACAATTACCGCAAAACACATGTCCTACAAAAAAACAAATTGGTTGAACAACTCAAATTTAAATTACATATTAAAATTTCAATGGACATAACTCAATACAAAAATAAATGAATAACCATAAATACCTTTTCACACCAATATCAAAATTTCATCAAAGTCCTTGGATGTTGCAACTTCATCTGCGAAACAAGTCTTAATGCTTGTGGAGGTTGATAACTAGGAAGCGGAGTTAGAGGCCTACAAATCCATCCTCCTACCCATTCTTGTGAATCACACTCAACAAAGATGACAAATTCGATACAAGATGCACAAAAATATGTCAACTTTCTTGTCCATATGGCCCACGAAGTAGCGTCTCGGCTACAAAATGAGTGCATATCAACTTTGGACCCAAAGTGAGTGTCATACAATCCTCGTAGTTAGCAATATGTTGTTCCTCTATCAACCAAAAATATCTGTGAACTGTGGAATTTTCTTGAGAACCTCGGGCCATGTTGTTAGTACACCATTCCACTATGCTCTTTGCATATTTTAATTTAGCACCATCTTTGTACTTCAATTCTTCTCTTGCAAGAGCTCTTTTCACACATGCCCCTGCACCGTCATGCTCTCCTTTTCCATGTCCATCCTCAATGAAACTCCAAATATGTTGCACACCCATCTTGACGTGTATTTTGCTCATCCAATAAAACATTCATGCATTCTTAAACTGAGACGTGTAATTATCTGACCATATATAATGTTGTTTGAAGTGGATGTCCCTATCAAACAAGTTTCCATAAAATAACTGGAAACACCCTTGCACAAATTCATTAGAATGAGTACGATTGTCACTGATATAAAATTGGTACTCTCTTAAATTTTTTTGATCATTCTCTGTACTTTCGGAGAATGTAGAAATGTTATATGCACAAAAATGGAAACTTGTACTGAGTTGTAATATTGCGATTAAACCTCCATTTGTGGTTGCAATATGTAATTCTCTGCAAAATCGACTACTAAAACAATAGTACTAATAGGAAATGTGTCTTTTCATAGATTGAACTATTCATCTAACCATCGAGCTCTATGTGTATACCTCACATACTCATAAACAATTTCATCTTTAATTTTCTCAAAAATTGGAAAATGGGCATTTGTTACGTAACTAGCTCACACCGTTTAGACTCTTTTCCATCTTTCAACTAGTATGCAATTGATTTATATTTATCAAACTCAACTAAATTATGTCCTATTGTAGCTTCAATTTTCTCATGGATGCAACTTTCTAATTTAGGTAATCCGTCGCATGTATGTACTACAACTTCTATCTAAACAATCCTTACTACATAAAAATTGTCTAAATTTTTTTCACAAAATATAGTAGGAATGAAATCCCTAGAAAATATTGGTGGAAATTAAACACCACATTTTGATAACATAGTTTCGAATGAAAATTAGAATGAATACATAAAAATTTAGCATAATGCATCAAAATTAAACATTTTGCCTACAACAACAAGTGGTGCGAGCGTGGTTGATTTTCACATAGAATGGTTTCAACATTTCAAAAATGTTGAAATTTTAATTTGTAGATTCTCTTGTTGAAACTTATGAAAAAATTGAGTTTGAGTCATATCTAAGAAATGATTTGGATGTGGTTCATGATTAGTAGAACCAACTCTTTGTTTTATAACATCTCTTGTATTAGGTGAAACTCTAGTGTTATCATGCCAAAATTTAATAACAACTTATCTTATAGCATTAGAATTAATTTTGTCCTTACACGGTGCTCTAGCAGAAAATGCCCAAAAATCAGCATTATTGAGTGATTGAAGGATATTATGTGTTTCAATTACTTTCATTAGAGTTTTTGATTAACTTGCAAACATTTGATGTGTTTGTGTAATCAAACATTATTTTTTTATTGAGTCACTTATAATACTAGTAGCAAGTACACGATGTACAATATTACTATCCCTAGTGCATCTCTTGACGCCAACAAGTGTGATATGCATCATGAAGGTTTTCAACAATTATAGAGGTTTGAATACATGTATTAGATGTTGTCAATCCTAAGGTGTTTAATGTAGGTCTCATTTTAATAAATTTCATCAAACTAACCCACAACTAACATCTTTGGGAATCATTTAAAATTTCAAAATGATTATCCCAAATTTCAAAGGCTTTTTTCTTGATTTGTCATTCAAAAGTTTGTCGGACATTGGTTTCAAAATGTTTTCATCAATTTCAATAAAAAATTAGGTTTCTTACATAAAATCCTAGGAGGTGTTTTTTCAAATTTTACTTGTCTATAGTTTCAACATGAATTTCCTTATTCATATTTTCATTGTCTCCTTCAATTTCTTTTTCTACATCATGAGTATTTAATTCTTCTTGAACATTGTAAAAACATCTTCATCACGAGTATTTAATTCAAATTCAACATTGATAGTAGAAACATTACCTGGTTCTTCATTTCTTACAATAGTTGGGGTTGAAGATGAACCTCTTATTGATTCACGAAGTTTCCACATTCACTCAACATTTCAAATTTTACTAGCCTCTAATTAGTTTGGTGTTTTTTACTTAATGAGTTCCTTTTTGACTTCGTTTTTGTCTCCCATGATGTTTTGCTTCAGGTGATGATAAAAACATGCGAAAAAGACAAAATTTCATAGTAATTCATACGGTAAGGTTAGAGAGTAAAAACCACATGGTAATTTAGACATTAGAATGTGTGTAAATATGATTTATGAACCACGATCGTGCTTTATAAACTGCGATCGTAGTTTATAAAGTGTGCTCACGATTTGTGTTAAAAAAATGTTATCACACTTTATAAACCACGATCGTGGATCTATCTACTAAACCTAAGCCTTAGAAAATATTTTTTTTTCCCAACCAAAGCTATGGAATGTTATTATGAAGTGTAAAAGGTCAAAAAACCTCAAATATGCTCTTTAAAAGACTTGAACCATGCTAAAAAACTTAAAACATTTGACAAAAATAGTGCCATCGTGTAGGGGAGACTCTTAGCTTCGTAGAAATATTGATTTTAAAGTGAATAGAATAAGATAAATATCATTTTATAATTTTTTACTTACAATAGGTCTTTAAAATATTTTTTCCCATGAATGTTCATGTCTATGTTTAAGACTGTAAATTTTATTTCAATTATCAAAATATGATAAAACTTATACCATCCCAAGCGTGGACAAATTCTATACACGTTAAAAAATATGTATATTTGATTTCGATATTTTTTGATATAGTTATGGTGGGCAAACAGAAAGCGCTCCGTTTTCTAAATATTTTCAGACCACTTTCACGAAAAAAATCATGAAACAAAAATATTGCTTAAAAAATACAAAATAAAATCCATTCTAAGATATACAACCACATCTAACGTTTCACTAAAGGAAGAAAAAAATAACAAGATTTGGTCATCCAAAATGCGGGCAAACGGACTATAATCTTATAAGTTTTTTCAAAAAAAAAAAGTCGTATAATTTTAAGTGTTTAATATATATAAACTTGTCTGTTTTTTAAAAAATTAGTATTTTAGAAACTAGATTCCGAATTCTACGATTCATATTTATATAAAAAAATTTCATTTAGAGTGCGTGTATAGCTAATAATCCCTACAAGTTGAGATTTTGCTTTTTTTTTTTTCGCAATATGACATCCACAGATAAACCTATATTTATCCATCAACTTCCCGCACTTACCCTTTTCATGTTTCGAGTTCTCGGAAGATATGTTACAAATCCTTCTCATGTGTTAGATTGGATATCATTGTAGGTGTAGGATCGGGGGTAGGTGATGGTGGAGCCCATTCACATCCTAGATCACAAGACCCTCGGCCTTTGAGGCAGAGAGGTTGATCAGGTTTGGGTGGAGTGGGATAGATATAATGAGACTACAGTTACATGGGAGGATGCTACTTCATTATGAGTTCAGTTTCCACATTTGTTCCAGTGACTTTCAGGAGGAAGTCGAGTCTAAGGGGAGGGGGATGTAGTGCCCATTTCCTTTGACACCTTTGATACTGATCTTGATATTGTTGATTACATTATGGACATTATTATGGTTTTGATTTAGTATGATGTTAGATGTTATACCATGGATTATTGTTTTTCTAATTTAGTTATGATGCATTAGGATTATTAGAGACACTTCATATGTGGATGATGATATGCTATTTAACATGGATATATTATGAATGTTGTTTAGACATGTGATGTTTGGATATTGTGAGTAGACCTAAAAAATGGACATTATATGATGATGATATAATTATTGATATAAATTGTAAGTGATATTGTTGATTGCCTTGATGTTGTTGTGATTCATAATTATAGATGAGTTTGTGATTATATGTATATCATGTTGAATGTTCTAAATTGCAATGAGGCCAAAGGAGGTATTTATTTTGTTTACAGGTTAAACTATCACAACAAACATTAGGGGATTGGAGACCAACCACATTGGAATTCTAGATGAATTCAACAAGGTCACCATGGCAACATGTTTTATGTGTGTGTGTTGTTTTTGTTAGGGATTCCCATGGGGGGGATTACCTTTAAATGTGACCAAGGGGCTTTATGTATTTATTAATGTGGTTTCTTTTATTAATGTTTGCATGTGTTTATTTTGTGGTGCTTTTACCATTTTTCATTAGTTATTAAATGTTGTGTTAATGTTGTCAATAATCATGTTGTTAAAGTAAACAAATCAATATGTCATATGAAAGTAATTAGTGAAGTGGTTGGCTATTGTATGAAATGTTGTAAGTATGTGTAAGTGACCTTGTAAGTGATGTGTAAGTTTACTTCTGAGTGTGAAACACTCCACCTTCTTGAAAATTTGAATTTGTCTTTGGAGGCTTGTGGGACAAGTAAAACTTGTCACATACCTCTTAATTTTATTTTCCAACCATACCTATGGTTGGAGGTTTGAATTTAGACCTTCTTTATGCATTTTAATACGACTATTTGTATATTTTAATTGCACTCCTCTTACATTTTATAAAATTCAGTTCTTATGGGGTGTGAGATTTTTGGAGTGTGTAAGTTTATTGTCATATTATTCACCCACCTATTTATTGTGCATTAGAGAATGAATTTGACTTTTTTGTTAGAGTTGAGGATGTGTGATGTGGCATCCTACATGGATCCACCTCATCCTCTTCTCTTCCTCTTCTATAAAATTATAACTCATTTTTTTTTGGGTTGTTGAACATTTTTCATACTTCCTTTTGGGTGAAATTGTTCTATTTGGAGCTATTTCTTATGGAAAGAAATTGGATACCTTTGCATGCTTGTTGGTTGTTGATTTTGGACTATATTTTGGCATTGGAAAGCTTGTTGTTTTGGAACTTAGACAACTCCTTCATGGAGAGGTAAGAGCTTGGCTCTTGAAATACTCTTTTTCTTTATGAATGTACATGTTATTGTGTGAATGTTTTAGCATGTTTGTGGGCTGTTTGGGTAGACTACCTAGGAATGGTGTAGGAGAAGGCTATGGGGAAATCCATATGGGGGAATAATGGAATGCCGGTGGCATCAAAATTCTTTTGGGAGGAGTTGGGATTGGGTTTCTACCTTGGAAAAGAAATGGCATTGCATTTATTACTTTGTGGGGGCATAAGAAAATTTGTGGGGGAATAAGGAGGTATTGTGGGGGGGGTGGCGGGGCATAAGGATATATGGGAGATGTTTTATATTGGTAGTTTGTTACAGGTGGATACCCAATTCCCATTGGGAGGCATAAGCAGCTTCCCCCATAGTTCCTTGCTCCTTTGGCTTGCTTGATGGAGCCTTAGTCTTGTTTGTATGTTTTAATGTAGTTGTAAACTACATTCTATTTTAAACTATGTTTAAAATGTGAAAATGTTGCATGTGTGTTGTGGAAGCCTTGTTGCCATGGGTTGAATCACATATTTTATTGCATTATAGTTGGGACTCATGGGCCAATGAATAAGGATATCTTCTCCTCTTCATTTGATGTCTTGTTTGATGGAGAGTGTTTCCTTTCCCCTGCCTTTGTTGTGATCCAAAAGGAGAAATTTATGTTGTTGTTCTGGAGCAGAGGAGAAAGACAATTTGACAGTTCCATGTGAAATGAAATCTCATTGTAACCTTTCCCACTTTGAAGTGGATGATCTGTATATTATTTGTAATGGAAAGATACTTTGTATTAAGCTATGAAAGTTATGTATTCCAAGTTGTGAAAGAGATATACTCTGTTCTGATCATCTGAAAGAAAGAAATTGGAAATTTGTTATTTGCATTCAAGGAATTGAAAGATGTAAAGTTGTATTGTTTTTTTTGAAATCAATAAAGGATTGCAATAATTTTCTTCAATTTGCATTGTTGCATTGAAATTGATCATCAATTTGTGATTTGAAACCTCTATTTGGAAAATTGAAAGAGGAATACGTATGAAGGAAATATATGGAACTCTATTCTTTTGAAATATATTAAAATTGGAAATCAGACCTTGCATTTTATTTGTTAAATGGTTTGTTTGTATCAACTAAATGTCTTAGGATGGAATGGAAATGAATCTCCATATTTGGAAGATGAAAAATGATAAATAACTCTTTTTAATATGATCTCTGTTTTAAATTTTAAAACTGGAAAATACTTCTCTAAAATGCACGAGTTCAAACCTACAAAAAAAATAAACATTGAAACGTTAAAATGTAGCATGTTATGTTATAAACGTACTCAATTGCACTAAAATTCTTAAGGAAAAAAATCCTTCAAATATTGGAAAATCGGGTTCAAACCATTTTGCAGCTTGTTTTCTGTCAAGAAACAAAAATGTTCAAATTGCAAATCATTTAGAAAAAATGAACCTTGAATCCCCCTTAAATCCATTTAGGAAAAATACTCAATTTCTATTTACGAACAATACTTAATGATCTCTATGAAAAGAGGGGCATTGAGAGATTTCCCGAAAAGTCCTCATTTTCTGAAAATCAAGCTCTCTATTAAAATTTATGGCCTTATGAAGTTTTCTTCACTTGGCGTTAAATTTTGGGAAAAATTTCCTTAGCGAGGCTCATGGTCCAAATTTATCGCTTTGGACTTGGGAAATTTTTTTGGAAAATTTTCAAAATTTTCTCCTCCACCCTGCCGGCCCACAGCAAATCAAAGGCTGCCACATGGCACCATGAGGTGTCGTCGCGGAGGGGCGCCTCCTTTTAACTTAGAGCTTTCGAAAATTTTGGAAAAATTTCCCGCCGTCCTCGCAACCAATTAGGTGATGCCACATGGTGTCACGAGGCATCGGCAGAGGAACAGGTCCCTTTTTGTCTTTTGCATCTCTAAAATTTTTTTGGAAACTTTTCCAAGTTTCCACACTATCCCGCCGGTCCACAGCCAATCAAGGGCTGCCACGTGCCATCACCAGGTGCCGGTGGAGGCACGGGTCTATGTACCCTCTTAGCCCTTTGGGGCTTTAAGTCAATTTTCTCCCCACCACCCTACCTTCCCCATGTTAGTTTAGGATATTCCATGTGTCCTTTGCAGACTCATGAGAGTGTGGGCATAGAGCCGACATTTCACTCACGTAGGAGAATTTGCAAAATGTCTACCGTTGCCCCACCTTTCCTTGTTTTTCCTGCGCTGCCTTAGGGAGTCATGTGTCCCGTATGGACTGCGCAGACCCAAGGCACAAATGTGATTTTTTTCTTGCGCAAAATTTTTTTACAAAAGTCTCCCCATTTTCTCGCCAACCCGCCCTTAGGGAAAATTTTCACCCTTGGGCCTCGCAGCCCGCTCTTGGGGAAAATTTTCACCCCAAGGCCTATCGGCCCATAACTTGAAAAATATGAGGAGTTAGGAGGAATTATTTATATCAATGGAAAGGTGAGGAAATTTCCTATCCAATGGGAGTAGTTTAGGAAAATTTTGAATGTGTTAATTGTGAGAAAACCAAGTTGAAACTTTAAGCCTGTTAGAGAGTGGGTATGGTGAGGAATTTTCCCTCTAAACCTAATTGAAATTCCTAACCCTATTTTTGGACCTTATGACCTTGAATTAATTTTAATAAAATAAAATTATGTTATAATAGACTAGAATTGTTCCCTAACACATTTAGTGACAACTATTGTCTCATAACCCGGTTGTAGATTCTTTTGATAAAAAAAATTATTTCATAATTTTCACTAACCGTAGGTTGTTTCTTCGGTCTTAAGTGGATTGTTTTAGTAGGTGTTACAGGTGACTACATGATAGATTTATATTGTAGCTATATGTACACTATAGTGTGATATTATGAAATATTTGAAAACATTATAAATGAGTAGGATATTGCATTTACGTTTATTTTGTGCATATGAGTTATCACTAAGGGATATAATCGTTTCAAGAATATAATTACTATATTTATGTGTCTATATTTAGTAACTATTTGAGTCATACTAACTTCAAGTCACATCCCTCATCATTAAATGTTACATAGTATCATGACAAGGCATGATGTAGACTAAAGTAGTTTTGGTACAAGATTAGTTTAGTCGTCATTTTTTTCTATTATAGGGTGATTTTGTATTTTTTTATACTTCATACAAATTAGAATCAAATTAACATGTTTCTATTTTCATAATTCTTTCCTCACCATGTTTGAACATTGTTTTGTGTTTTTTTTCTCATATTTTTCTATCTTTCTCCCTTTTTATTCTTATTATGGGGGTTTTCCATATCTATAATTATCACTAATTTTTTTATTTAATGGGCCCTTTGACCAATATTTGGGTTTTGTTAATTTATTTTATGAACATTTGTGTTCGAACTTGTTTGTTAATATTGTAGTAAATTGAGTTCAACATTTCGTCAAATACATATGTGCATGAATGCATTAAATACAAGGGAATGAATGAGTGATTTAGGACCAACCCCACACAAAAATTAATTTCATGCACTTCAATCAAACATTCAAGAAACCAAGGAATGATGAAAAGTAACTTGTACTTATTAAGTTGCATCAATTATTTATTATATGATTGAAATTTATATAAAATCATACAGTAATGTTCACGATGAGTAATCTAATAATTTTAGTGAAGACTATTTATTTACACCTATTAATTTTAAGTGTTCTTCACCTCGATATCTTCTAATTCCATGTATTTTTTAATGTCTAAATTTATGACAGATTAAGTATTCTTTGAAAATACCATTTATTATCTACTATTACTATAAAATTATCTTTCTTGTAATCATGTTTTATTTTAATATTCTAAAGACATTTAAATTTTATTCATACGAATATGGGTACATGTAACAATATGTTACACTAACACCTCGAGGTGTTAGTAAAATACATATACAATTAAATCATAACATCCCACTAAACTTCCACAACCCAAATTATATGATTATAGACCTTTTTTCACCCATTCCACTCTTGAGATCTCCTATGAGAAGAAAATTCTAGACTCTAGGCTGACAAACCTCCTTGTCCCCTAGTATATGACTCAAACTTGTGTGGTTATTCTAATACCAATTGTAACAAACTGTTACACCAAAACCTCAAGACACTAATGAAAAATCTGTACACCAAAATTGTAAAATAGATATATTGAATTTTTATGTAAACCATTTCCTCATAAAACATCTTGAGAAAATTGTTTAAAACAAAAGAAAAAGAAAAGCCTCAACAAAAATGAAAAACCTATAACTTTAATCTTGAAGAACAAGTATACTACGAGTAACTATTCTATAATGATGTCTTCTTAATACAATTAGCTCTATAATTCATACAAAACTTTATAAGCATCTTTCTAAATTTAAAACATTATGAAAAATTAATTGTTTTTTATATAAAGTTATAGAAGTCAATCTCCCCAATACAGGAAGCAGGTTTGTTAACATTTGTTTTTTATATATAGCAGCGCTACACATTTTCATATGGAAAATTATATATTGCAAGATTAGTTCTTCGACATTGAATGTGTAATTACAAATTTCACCCATTGAAACAACAAGCGTGAATTCAGTTTATGGCACAGAATAGGTGTTAATAAAACACATTAGTTATAAATTTTTGTGAGGTCTATATGTACATAATTCCTTTCATATTATATAGTAAAAATGGCATTGTTTTGCGGTATACCCCACACGAATTTTACATAGTCTTTTATAATCACACTTTTCCACTAATTAGGAATGGATGCATATAAATATAACAGTCTCACTCAAAGAATTCAATTTCGGGTGATTTGGTTGAATATCACACAAAATTTGCATTCCTCTTTGATCGTGTGATGGATTAATTTATTTGACGCCATTGTTCCATGCCTGCATGCATTACTACAACTTAAAATTATAAATAGGTCGTCCTCTAGGTATATAAGATCGCAAATGAGTTAGGACATGAAATTATATGCTATTTTCTTCATATCCGAGAAAATATATTTTCATATGTTTACATGATTATGATAGTGTCTATGAATTAACACTTTGAAGGGTTGAATAGTATGGAAGGAATTTGAAGGCATTCATGTTTAGATGTATCTCTATAGACATGAACTTATCTTCATTTCTCTAGAAAATATGAAATAAATTAAATATGAATCTCTCATTCACCTCATTATTATACCAACTAACTATTAGAAGACATAACAATTATGGTATAAATTATTATTACAATTCATACGACCACACACTAGTACAATATTTTAACACTAATAAGATATTTATAACACAATATATAAATAAAATTACACTAAACTTAAAAAATAGTATAATGAGGGATAAATACTTGGCTCACATATCTGTAAATGAGAGTGATGTGCACGTATAATTAATCTTACTTGTACAAAAATTATATTATTTAAATTATAATTGCACTATTATTACATAAATTATACTATTTAAATTATGATTAAATAATTGCATAAATATATCGATTGATTGAAAACCATTATATACTTTATGTTATTCTTTAAATTGAGTAATTGGAAACTAATCTAATGTTTACTAATCATATTGCCAAATAATATATTTTATCCTAATATATATTAGGAATTATATTTAAAGACCCACAAATTTAAAAGTAAAAGTACAAAATGTAAACACAATTGAAGAAGGAAGTTATATTGGATAGAATGTGGATGGCATAAAAATTCCCTACTATAAATGAAACCATTGTTTGTAAATATATTGAAAATTCCACCCATTCCCGGTAAAAATTACAAAGGTGAGGGAGAAATATCATTGTAAAAATGAGTTTTAAGAAAAAGACCTCATTTCCTTGCAATTCTATTTTATAAACACTTACATATATTAATGTTTTGATATGAGATGCTTATTAAATTGTAGAAATGATTTGTTTCGTGGGTACTACATGTCTTTCATGTAGTACCATATGCATTCCAACGGATATTGAATGTCATTTGGGTTAAACCCAAAGTTATACTTATTTCACATGCCTTTGCTTTGTTATAATTCATAAAATATTCTATATATATATATATATATATATATATATATATTTTACAAGCTCACTTAGTGGTGAATAATGCAAGTGGAGTTTACAATGTTTAATA
The DNA here is from genome assembly GCA_018340775.1 of Taxus wallichiana var. yunnanensis. Taxonomy (NCBI): domain Eukaryota; kingdom Viridiplantae; phylum Streptophyta; class Pinopsida; order Cupressales; family Taxaceae; genus Taxus; species Taxus wallichiana. Next base: position 752,281,212 of record CM031240.1, on the reverse strand, counting down.
AAGTATTTAATGTAGTAGGTGAGGTGGTGGATGGGGATGATTAAGGTAACTGCGATAATATGGGTTGTGATGCCTGCAATGGTTGTAGTAGGTGCACACTGGTGGATGGAGGGACAATTTAAGTAATTGCAACAACATGCTCATGATGCATGTAATGGTTGTAGTATGTGCAGTGGTGGATGGGGGGATGATTGAGGTAATTGTGGCAACATGAGTTTGTTTATTGGTGTTTATGTTAAAGATAAAATATAGTGTTCAACTATAGCCAATGGGAAAAATTCCTTCCTTGAATAAGGGGAGGCACCTTGTCTCTTGCTAATCTAAACTCAAAAGAAGAATATTCACAATATATACACTAATCTAATCTTGGGGGTGGGACCTTATTTGTGTAGACTTCATTTTTTTCTCGAAAGGAACTGGAACATAGAGGAAGACAGAGTGTGAATAATGCAGAGAGAGAGAGAGAGAGAGCGAGAGTTGTGCTTTCGAAGGGAAACAAAATATCCTAATTTACTCACACAAATGGAGTAGAATAACAATAAACCAGACTTAAGCTAAGTAATATGAATATGGAATTATAATGCATTGAACATAAGAACAATAACACAATATAAAGACTAATTTCAACACAATGTGTGAAACATTAGAACTTAGTTTTTATTCTTCTTTTGTCAAAAATGAAGAATATATAATTTATTTTGTTTCTCACTATCGGCGAGAAATTTTTTGGGTGGACAAACTTGTGGATTTCTTGCCAATGCTATGTGAATCTATATCCCTCTACTTAACTAGTACAACTATCGTATATGCATGCACATGAAAAGGTGGATTTTTTTGGTGGCCTTTCAACTGGGGATCCAATAGGGAAACTCCACCGACCCCCGCCGCAAAGCTTATATATACCTACAAGAGAGGAATTTCCCTGTAGAGAGGGAAAAGGGATTGAGAATAGAGGTAGGAGAACTAATGCTACAAGTAGGAAATCAAATCCTGTTATCTCTCGAAAGTGCGCCCATAGAGAGCCGACTACGGGGTTCTAAGATTACTCTGGATCTCTCTCTTTCATAGATACAATGGAAACACCTCTGGTTTTGGGTATACCTATTGTTGGGGCAAGTCTCTAATGTCCAGGCCGGTTCCTTCTTGATGTATCCTAAACTAATTTTAGGGGTTTTGAGATTAAAAATGAATGTAAATGAATTGAAAATTGGGGTGATACACCAAACTTGTTGAGGGATTTGACCGAGTACATGCAAAAGTATCTAAGAAAATATTCTAGATGCACAAACCAATAGTTTTCAAAGAATATTAAGGCAAAACACTTGATGTATTGAGGGAATGATTCACAACAATATTGTTAAGATAATACATGCACACTAATATTATGCAGAAATTACTAAATTTACAGCAAGGTAAGATGATTAATTAGGGAATTTGACATTCACAAGAAATAATAAGGTATACACAACACTGCAAATAATTGGAAAGGAAGAAATCAATTCTCATTCAAAGGGAAAAATTGGCAAAATTTACTTCAGCACTCCTATGTCCAAAAAGTTCCTCCTTTGTGCCTTGCAATTGCACACAATATATAGAAAGTTTATTCATCCCACCCTTCCTAAAAATAGACTAAAAATTGTACTCGCCCATGCATCCTATTTTTATCCTTTATCCTGAATAAATAAAGGAATAAAAATAAGCATGTTAATACAATGAGGCATTAATAGCCTTGGTTACAAAAATACAACTCAGTCAAATTGCAGTTGACTATTCTATTTTTAATAAATTTGGATGAATAATTTGGCTAATAATAAGCTTTTCTTGATGAGAAAGTCTTCTCTAATGCATGTAATCTATGTCTTCTAACTGATGATGTGACATCTAAACTTGATCCACTTGTAGTGATAATATTAGCACTTTTTAATCCTGCCCCTTGGGTGCACATGTAAAAATAAATCTCTCTATGTGTGAGAAAAATAATTTTTGTATTTGCAATACTTTGCAAAAATAATTCATCCATAAACTTATCCCGATGGGGACCACTTGTTCTGATGTTGACATCTATTTTGTCTTCTTGTAGTCACAATGAAGAATTGCACTCTGAGCCAATATGATTTGATCATTTTCAAACCATCCCACTGTGGGGACCACCTATGATGTGTGCACACCTTAATTTCATGGGGGTCTCCATTGAACTTGGCATATATTTGTTTGATTCAAAATTATTGGCTCCCCATTTGATCCTCATAGCATACTTTGGATAAGGCCTTAGCTAAGGTAAAATAATGATTTTAGAATAACATTCACTCCTCCATGTGGAAATAATTTTAAAAGCATATACTTGTGTCTTTCGGATTTTGAATAATACTTGATGATTATAGAGTAAACCTTACTTTCTTGGGTGATCATTGTTGTTGGAATTCCATCATGATGTTGGACTATAGTTTGGGACCCTTTTCATGATTCAAATGTGAATGATTTGATTATTCAGGGCTTGTCCCCTACCTCATGATGACTCACCCCTTGAGCTTTGTCGGTGGTTCTTCTTTCGAGGCTAACTTACTTGTGCATAGGGTTTTGTGATGATAGCCATGTTGGTACTTTTTTCGACCCTAGTTTGGTCAAGTTAACTCACCGGTCAAGTTGAGGAGAAAATAGTTTGAAACCCTATCATTTTGGTCATTATTTTTCAAACTCCTTGAGTGATGGCCAAGCCACGACAAATTTTTCCACAGCCACTAAAAGAATTTTCTTCTCTTTACCTATCTCATAACTGGATGACTGTTATTTTATTCTTCTTATAGTTTGAGGTCACTTGAAAATTGAAAATTCTATTATTTATGAATTATATTTTGTACTTGATCAACTTTACATGAAGAAGACACTGCCACCATTATTAATTGGAAAATTTGTACTTTCTCTTGATCTATTAGAGTTCATCTATGTCACTTTTATTTAAGTTAGCCGCCATCTATACTTATCCTTATTGTGATAGCCTTCCAACTTGTATCAATATGGCTGTACCTGATTTGTGCTAGATATTTGTGCTTGACAAGAATTTCTAGGAATGTCACTTCAAGATGTACATGTAAATGATCTTTAACTTGTATTCTCATATGAAGCATTTGTAACTGATTGAAAGGATTATTGTCATGCTAGTTATTCTCCTTTCAATGATAATGTTATTAATTTGTAGCTTAACTTTCTCTGTAATACATGGCATATTTCCTTAATTTGGCCTGAAATGAACAATAAGTTCCTGTAATGAATAGTGAAATTTGAATATTCTATAACTCTTATGTAGCATTACTTAATAAGTTCTACAAATTGAAAACAATTATAGCTCCCTTTCCTGCTCTTATAAATATGAATATGCTACATTATTCTTTGTTCAATTTGAGTTGAATTTCTGCAATACTTCTCCTTATTCATATTACTGTTATCACCGAATCACAACAACCTTATGTTTATAAAAGTGCATATCCTTGAACTCATGGTGTGATTGGATAACATGGGTACTATCTCCAAGTTGTGGGACTTGCTACTTGAGATAGACCTCTAGAGAAAGTTGGTTCTTGCTCCTAAACTACCTGTCACAATCTAATCTAATGCAGGGTAAACTAACTATTCTAATCTAACTTTACAAGGGACCATGGAGAGAAAATGCATAAAATGAAAGCCTACACTAAAGCGGTGATACACCAGAAAAGGAGGGTGTGAGAGTAGTCTTCCAATGTGTGAAAACTAGGAGTAAAGTGCATACTAGAAGGGGTGATAACAGTTCTCCACAATCTGAAAATGCATTCACAACAATGTTTCATACATGCACAATAATAATGGATCCTTGCAAGAGTATAAAGATAGAAATAATAAACTTGTAATCAAGGTTGAAGGGGCAAGAAGAATGTAAGTAAACACAGCAGAGGAAGAGGAACATGTTAAAAGATAAGGGCCTAGATAACCATGGAAGGATTCCAAAAAAAGGGCCTATAACACATGGGCTTCACAAAGCAATTTTGGCGAGCTTTGCTACAAAAACTACCTATGCTTACAATGAGCGCAACACTCCAATTTATTAAAAAAAGAGAAGAGAGAGAGGATGAAAAATGGAAATCCTGAAATCTATCCTTAAACCACATATAAGAGGCACTAAATAGAGTGAAATAATTGTATGTTACTTGTAAAAGGCTCCCATACTACCCCAGTGTGCTTTGCAAGAGAGAAAGAATGATGACCATGCCTCTTAATTGCACTCCCAACTACCAAATAAAACATTGTTTTGAACCCGTGACGCGCTTTATGAAAAATTCCCAAAAATTCTCATCAAATCAAAAACTTATTGATTTTTATGTTTCAAAATCAGATCCATGATTCCAATGGTACCAATTTTGTGTGATTTTGTTTAGAAATGCAAAAGTTATGGCCTTTTGAGTGCGGGCAGCTTTTTTTTTTGGTCTTGTAGGCGTTTTCTATCATTTGACGAGAATGAGCATTAATTGAATTGAGCTGAATATGATTCTTTTATGGCATAGAGGACATCTTGCTCATTCCAAAAAGTCCAATTTTGTGAAAATTGGAGCTCGGAGTCAAAAGTTATGGCCGTTTGAAGTTTCAAAAGTCAAACATTGACTTTTCCTTTGAGTTGGGGTATTGCGGAAAAATCGGGTCCGCGTGTCCCGGCTGTCCCAAACACATTCTTCTGCATCAGCCGATTCAGGCTTCCTTGTCCCCTTTTGTGGCCTTTTCACCTTTACATGTCCCACGCGTACTTTTGTCCCAATTATCCCAGACAAAAATGCACCACCCGCAATTGACTGACTTGCGGCAAATTGGCCAATTTGCATCCCATGCGTACCGATGTCCCAACTATCCCGTGGACCGCTTGGGACAAAAATGTCTGACTTAGGAAATTTTATTTGTATTTCAGCCCCAAAGTTGGTACGATGAACCTCGGTACGACCCGCACTGGTATGACCCACAGCCTTTAGACCCCCAATGCATTAAAACAAGCTTGCGACTTCATTTTTACATTTTTTCAATTTTTTCTAAGTCGTTGGGATTTTTTCTTGGATTGGAGAGTTAGAGAGAAGCCGAAGGGGCCCCAAAAACATGAGTTTGGGAATTGAATCAATGTACTTGCTCGAGGCTCAAGAATTTGATGCGTGTTATCAAAATTTACCTCGAGGGTGAATTTTGGATAACAATTACTATTTGATCAATACATTAGTTTATCTTTTGTCACAACTTTCAAGCATGTATTAGTTGTGAAATAACATGATGGAAAGATGTAAAATGTCTATTTTACATGGCGAAGCCCTATCAAAATTTTCTCGATTTCCTTTTCCATTTTGTTTTAGCTGCAATTTCATCTCAATTTCTGAGTTAATCCTTTTAATGTGAGCATGGAACTTGTATTCCAAACCAATGTTGAAGCCATATACTTCTTCTGAAAATTACTTGATCACTCTATAAGTTTATACTTCTTTCTTTTGATACTTCTTGCATTGCTATTGAAACCTAGGTAGGATCACTCTTTTGTTGTTTGACCTTGACATTGAACCCTTTACCTATTTGATAAGGTATGGCACTGGTGATGTAATTTCTCCTAAACATGACTGTTTCAGCTTTTCAACCTTCAATTAATTTGGCATTTTCAGAAATAATATATCGTCTATTTTTTTTTAAAAAATTTTTTGTATTTTGTTTGATGAATGACATAGCTTCCTTTCTATATAAGTCTGTTGTCTGAAAAGATGTTCCCTTTCAACTTGCATTATATCTAAAAACCTTCCACATCTATTGTTCATTTCTTTTCTCAGTCATTTGAAGTTTCTTTTCTATCATTGCTTGACATGATTAATTTCTTCCTTTATTGTAAAATGTATCTACACATCTTAGAAAATAGTTAGAAAAGGTTTAGGCTATTTGGCCTCTCTTGTATTCTATATTTCTTCTTTCTTTTCTCTTTCTGTAGTGATTATGAGGACCACGTGTGCTATTTACATAATAGTATTCTTTATCTCCTATGCATTTATCTTTTCTATAATCATACCTCCTGATATCAAGAGATTCATTTTCGCAAATATATACAATACACTAACATGATTTAATCCTGAGATTGTGACTGATAGTCTCTTCTCTCTTTGTATTTCACGGATAGTGCATTGTTGAATAGAAAAGATGAAGATGGAATAAAAGATGGACCGAAGATGGAGCAGTGGGACCAAAAAAAAAGGCAATGATGGGCTCCTTCATAGTATTTTGATTTTTTTTTCATGCACATGTACCTTCTATTTAATCAGTTATGATGTTCACTTGAGTCACATCCCATGGCTTGTGTGGAAACATTGAAATTCCTTATGAAAAAAATATCAAATTTTGGAACTGAGTTGTGTACTTCTTTCTGCATTTCAGTTTTATGAATGGATTGTATAATGCACTAAACAACTCAATAACATAATTGGATATACTTAATCATGAAGGAAATAAATTTAAAATATCCCTAAATGTTAGGAAATAAGAGATAAAATATGCGGAATAATCCCTTATAGAATCACAATAGTAGAAACTAATATGCAGAAAATATTACAGATCTCAAATAAAAGTGTAGAATAAATAACACAACATAGAGAGACAATATTTAACATGGTTCACCCAATTTGGGATACATCCACCAAGAATCACTTGCTCAGATTTTATTACAAGCCTCCACTCTCTCAATACAATACCCAGATCCGTTTGGAGCTATGTTGAACAAACTCTACAGAATTCACACCCGAATTCAAAGCACATCTACAACACATTTTCTTGTCTATCTATCATATGCATAAGACCATATAAATAGACAATTTATTAAGAAGTTTGATATAGAACGTGGGTATATAAACCATGGGAAAAAAACTATGGGTATCAAAACAATGGGCAAAAAGCTCATGGTATCAAAACAATGGGTACCAAAAACCAGGGGGCCCAAAAACAGCCCATAATGGTTACCCATTACCCATGGGTTAATAAAACACCCATGAAAATTTGCTTCAAAGGCTTCACCCCGAATCCCCTTGACCCGATCACCAAAGAGTGGAACCACATTAAAATTACTTGAGTGTAACACATGAGGGTGTACCACACTCTAACATGAAAAAAGTCTCAACAAACATAACACTAACTTTAATAATGAACTTTCAATTGATGTAATTTGTAACTCTAATTGTTGTTGCAAAACTTAACACTTCATCTATTCTATAATTTTGGTCTTCACCAAGCTAATACATTTGTCCTTGGGGCTTTTGTGTTCTCTTGCGGAAGATAAACATGGAATTGCAGACTATGTGATTTGTTACATTTTTTAATAGCACACATAGCTGCAAATCACATGTAATCATTAATTTTCTAGTACTAAAAACATAATAATGCTTAATGTATCCCCCTTAGTTAGGTTCACTTCACCAATGCCATTTATCATAACAAAGTTTCGAGTTGCCGATTTTTGGACAAGTGTAAAATTGTCAACAATTCCCACACACACACTAGTTAGAAGTATCAACACATTCATTTATGAGAAGAAACAACTTTGTAAGCATCATTAAGACCAAATGAAATTTGATGAACACAAAGTATCAAGAAATCCCTTAGTTAAAGAAAGATAGAAAATCCTTCTTCTTGTATTAATTTCTCAAACAAAAGTTGTAATAGTGGAGAAATGGAGGAAATTGATAAGGGGAAAGAAGAATTTGGCTATCTCATTTTTATCTCAAGGTAGAATGGACTCTTGAGATTACAAAAATAATGACCAACCCTTTGAGATGGGAATGGATTTACAATTTATAGAGTGATTCAACTCCTCATCTTCTTCATGACCCTCCATCTACCTTATTTCTAACTTTAGACTATTCATATTCCTACAAAATATTTATGTGCCTTTTATAAAATCAAGGTGACTTAATCTACATTATGTTCCTAAAGTAACTATTTGGGTGAATTAAAGGCATATCAAAAAGTGCAAACCCCAATGAAGAATTAGAAAATTTAAAGGGAGAGAAATTTGAGGGAGAGGGAAGAGAGAGAAGAGGATAAGATGTTTCCCAATGAAGTCCATTGATCCTTGTTGATGGAAATCTCCAAATGCAGTGAAACTTTGAATCTTCAAACTCCTTACACACTATGAAACTCCTTCAAATTAGCTCACGAAATCTCACCAAGTTGAATGAAATAATATGGACCTCGAATTCCCTATGAAAAATGACTAGGTTGATCCTGAACAATGATGTCCCCCTGAAAGATTATCCTTGTACATCCCATTGTGCCAAAACTATTCTTTGAGTGTAACTTAATATTTATAGTAAGTGTGAATTGCAAGCTGAGATGACCTTTTTTATGACATTTCTTGCGATACTCCCTCTGTGTTTACCACCTTATTCATATTATATTCAAATGGTCAATTACCTAAAGTACTACAACCCTACGTAGGAAGACATGCTATTTTTAGTAAGCACGCCACAGATGTCAGGATGTGAAAAAACAAGTATTAAAAATTTTGGGTTTTATTCCAAGGTTCCATGCTCTATGTTTGAGTAACTCCTTCATCTAAACAAGTGGGAAAATGATATTTTCATGGCATGGGAAGAATACTGAAAAAACATAGCCCTCCATATCCCTAAAAAATAGGTGCTTCATGGCATAAAAACTAGTTCACATGAAACTAGATTTTGCGATGACCATCCCCTCCCATTTTCATGTGACTTCACACATTGGAACCTTAAGAGTAGAAGAGGTAACACACTACATTTTTCATAGATTTTCTTTATGTGATAGGGAATAATTTTGATGAAAACTTAGTCCTCCATATCCCTAAAAATAGGGGCTTCATGGCGTGAAAAATAGTTCACATGAAACTAGATTTTTCAATGATCATTCCTCTAATTTTGTGCCATTTCGCCACCGGAACCTTGAGAATTGGAGAGGTAGCTCACTGATTTTTTCCACTACTATGTCATATCGGCCATTAATGGAGCTTGAAATTCACAGTCTGGTTTTTGTCTTCATTCACAAAAAAGTAAATTCCACTGGGATAGTATTTTACTTCTGGTGCTTCACATTAAATTTTACTTCAATTTGACAACCGGTTTGATAAAAATTGAAATTTGTTCTTCGTGGAGTCGAAAGTGAAACTTATTCACTGTGAGAATTCATTTCTATAAATTGGAGGTTTGAATATGATTTTTTAATGGCCTTCAAGAGAGAAGAACTCAATAACAAATGGTTTTTCAATCATGTACCATTTTGCAAGATATCTTCAAATCTTCATTTTATGGAAATGGGGATTTCCATTGTTCTTCTTCTTTGTTCTCCATTTATTTTTATTATCTCACTAAATTATCCTTTTGAGACCTATGTTCCATCATGGGATGAAGGATAATGTACTTTAATGGAGTTGGTTCAAGATTTGGTAATGGTGGAGTGAGGTGTTCTCTCAGAAATTTTCTTACGCGCTGTGAAAGCAACAAGAAACAACAAACAATTAGAAAAAATTTAAATTTTTTTAGTTAGATTTTGGGTGTAATTTTTTCCCCTTATGTCACTGACCTCACGAATGTGAGGGAAATCAATTTCCATGATTATCAAGATGGCAACATGTGGCAGCGACTTGATTTGCAGGGGAGTGCTCCAAAATAAACTTTAAAGCACCGAGGGTTGGAAGCAGTCACATGGGTGACCAAAATTATCATTTAGGGGTTGGGAAATTTTTTCCATGTTTGATGTTACTGACCTCAGGGACATGAGGGACATCAAATTCCATGGTGGTCCTAGAGCTAATACGTGGCGGTTATCGACGACGAAACGAATGGATCTTACAAAAATGCACCTCTGGGAATGAACTGTCAAGTCTGAAGGTCACATGAGGGTCCCAAAGGTCACATGGGGCTGGCAAAATGATCCAAGGTTGGTGTACCTAACCTCAGGGATGTTGGGGACATGAAATCCCACCATTATTCTAGTACCGACATGTGTATTCTCGTAATTTGGCCAACTCTTGAACTACCTTTAAGAGGGTAACTTGGAATGATGATAAATTAAGCTTCCAAAGTAATCTATTTGTGAAAATTTATATGATCCTAATTGGAAATGGAACTTTGAATCCAATGGTGGGGTTATTATGTCTTTATTCATCCATATGATCCCTAAAAATCACATTTGTGATTTGAGACTCCACTTGTGCCTAAGAAACACCGCCCGAAAATCTTATGCTCCAAGGTGTTGTGAAAACTATGATTTCACCATCATGTAGGTCTTGGAATCCTATTTCTAGATATGTTCTTTTACTTCTAAATCCATCTAGAGCTCCCAAAATCTTCTTAAAGCCTAGCAGCTTGTTTTAGACCATGCACTTCCTAGGCTTGTGAACCCTATTTTTACTCAAACTGCTCCAAGTCTTTCAAAACTTCCCCAAATATTCCACAATTATTTCCATCATGTTTTAAGGTATTAAATTCATCTCCATGTTGAATTTTTCCCTTTTTTTCCACTCCAGGAGGGTTGACCCAGTCCTAGGAAGGCCAATGATAGCCCTTCCCAATACTGCCAAAAGATAACATCTTTTCAGACTCCCTAAAATCAATTAGGGGGAATGAATAGAATTTCCTAAATCACTTAAGAGACCAATTTGACATCAAATAGGGGGTGACCAGACTAACACATTTTACTTGGGGTGCCTAGGAATGATAAAACATTAAAATTTTGACATAGGGGTATAGTTTTCATGCTTTGAAACTTCCAATTTCCTTCTCACACATTTGCATGACAACAACTAGCTCTAGCTTAGGGACATGGAATGTAATGAGCGTAGCAAAGACATGAGATTGGAATATAGAATCTCAATTTTATACCGTATAATTTGTTTACCAATGCCTTATCCATTGGGCCTTGTAGAGTCATGTACAACTTTGAGAAAGAAATAATGGAAGAAGGAAACACACACACAAAATGATGGAAAGGAAATACATGAAACACAACGGAAATGGAAAAACACCTATCAATCACCTATGGTACAAGATAGGGGACAACCCGCTTTCATCAAGAACTTTTAATTTCTCAAAATTTACCCTTGAGGATGCAACACCGAATGATGATGTTCTCATAAGTAGTTAACATGTTCCGTAAAGTAGCATCCCTCCTCGGTTGCTTATGAAATCTAGGTGATTTCAAAATTATCTGTGTACTTGGTGGGAGTGAGTCCTTGTGATATTCTTGATGCTCGCCCTTGCTTGGAAATTCTCTGCTCGCCTTCATGTTGTTCAAATCAATTTCAAAGTGCCAATTTCCTTCCATGTTTATCCATATAGCTTATTCTCCGTCGAGCATCTCATCACCGCCCCCAGGGCTGATTTTCATTAAAATTACTTGAACATCTTGGATTCTTTACTTTCTAGGTCTATTCTCATTGACCTCTTTTCTATGAGAAACCTCGGACTTATTATTTTCCTTTACTCCAATGTGAGGTGCTTGAGTACTAATAAAAGGATTGGATGTGACCTCATATTTCTCTTGTATGTCCATGACATGAGTGAAGAGATCAAGAATCAGATATGGCTCTTCTACAACTTCTATTGCATCCAAAATTTCTTGAGCAAACTTATGTTTCATCATTTCCTAAAGCTTGTCTTTGTACTCCTTTGAATAATATTTATTTTGGAGCTCAAGGAAACTATCTCAAGGGATTACCTCATCATCTTAGGAATTGCTGCATCTTATCACTCATTTCTCTAAAGGAGCTTCAACTTAAAACGTCTCAAAACTTCTTTCTTTAGTTTGTTCATCATGGAAATATTCTTCCTCTTCAAATGGGAAAGAAAATACCTCAATTTCATCATTGTATCCACCAACCATTGGCTTAAAAGGGACATCATATTTCTCATCTACATATATTTCAGCATAGCCCATATTCATAGTGGTTGAGGTTTCCAAGTCAGCTTCACACTTATCTTCTAGATTCATGGATTGCATTAAAAATTCAAGAATGATCTTAGGGTCTTCTGTTTATTCTGCGGCTCTTAGTAGTCCGTGTATAGATAGTTCTTTCCCATTGCTTGAGCCTAATTATAGACTGGAATAGTATCTTCTGGGTGACATGATCAAGGGAGTCCTCATCCTCAAATTGGAATGATAAAATCTCTTCGTCACGGATAAGCACATAAGCTGATGTTTCTTCTTGAAAATGATCAAGAACCATCTCCTCTTCCTCATGGTGTACATCATTTGAAAATTCATGGCTTCCCTCTTGTAACTTGAATATCTTCAATGATTCTTCAAATTCCAAATATCTCTAGAAGTCATGTATGGACCTATGAAGATGGAGATATCCTCTTCCTCCTCGGTTACCACAAACTAATTCATCTTCTTGCTACCTTGATAAAAGATGTTAGCTTTTGAGCTTCCAAACTTTCATACCATGTACCTCATCTTCTTCTTGGGAAGTAATTTCTCCATATCTCCCTTCACTGGTATGGTTGAAGAAGACCAATGCATCTAAATTTTACCTCCCAACTCTAAGAAAACTTCTACTCAAAACATTCTAAATGAGGTTGGGATGTCTACTACCAAAATCTAAAAATTTCTTGTCTCAAACTCTTGCAAGAGCCACCTATGCATATTTGACCTTACCTACAAGTGAGACCTCTTTTGACTCCAAAGAGTAACAAGAGCCACTTTGGGTGGAGTAATGGAAAGTTTGAAAAGACATTAAAAACTTACTTGGGATTGTGGGAGCCTTCTTACTTGATACAAGATCAAGCTCAAACAATGCAGCCTTCATGGAAGGAGGAAGAGGTGATCCTTGAATGATTATTTTATTTTACAGAGTCACCATAGGAGGATCTTCAACCTTCTTTTTCATTACAACATTAGATGGGGGTGCTCCTTTCTTGGAATTAGAATGAGTGAATTCCACACATGAGAAACTGGGTACATCTTCTTCGTCTTCTTCATAACCTCTAGAATACTCACAGAATTTGATTTGTGTATCATTTTCAAACTCATCACTTTCTAGGAAACCACCATCTTCACTTTATTTTTCAAACTCATATTCATTTTCTTTACTCCTACAACTTGCATTGATAGGTGGGGCCTATAAGGAAAGCCTTTGGGGTACTCCTGCAATCTGATTTCCATTTCTTCTTTATGAAAAAATTTGTCCAAATAAGTCCCTCTTCACATAATCTATGTCATTCACCAAATTTTGTAGTGATGGATTGTTTCTCTCATCTCTAGGATGTTGGAACTTCCCCTTTGATGGATTCTTGATCTTTTAAGAGAGGATGAGATAATCATCAAGTTCAATGGCCATCCTTTTGTGCTTCTACAATGTTCCTTGGTTGGGATCTTTGTAGCAAAAATTCTACTTCTGATGATTGAGCATTGATCAAGAATCTTTTGACATTGTTTTGGGATGATAAATCTTCTTTAGGTATCCTACAAAGTAACCATTCGAAATGAGCCATGACGTCTCTCATGGTTTCATTTTCTCCTTTCTTTATTTGAGTTAACTTCACTAAAAGGTCCTCAAAGTCTTCATTTGACTTAAACCTCTCTTCAAAGGCATCTTTGATGTCATTTCGACCCATGATGGACTGGGTAGGTAGGAGGTAAAACAATTATACTAATTTTTCTTGGAGGGACTTAATGAATAGTCTCACAAAATCTTCATGTTGCACACAAATAATTTCACATGATGTCATGAAAGAAGTGATGTGTTCTTCAAGATGTTGTGTGTTGTCTCCATTGAACTTTGGAAATTTCTTGCGGGAACCGGTTGGTAGATTGTGAAGAGGTGGTTCAAGAGAAAGTGGGCCTGTATTCCTTCCCCATGGAACAATGGGTTGAGGTCTTTCTGCTTTGTTAGCCATCATTGTTTCTACTTCTGCTTCAGCCCTTGCTTCTACAAATTCTTCTTCAAACTCTTCTTCTTCTAGGGACTCAATACTTAATGGTGATGGAAAAGTGAAAGAATTTGAAGGGGGAGTATCAACAGGAGTTTTGATAGTATTTCCTAGTGAACTGCTCGAAACACTAGATGGAGAGGAGGATTGAGAGAAGAAGTACGGATTATCTCTATTTTGGTCTTGTTGATTTTTCAAATCCTTGAAATTGGAAACAACACCACCTCTCAACCTATTCAACTCTGGTGTATCTTCCTTAAGCCAGCTTTCGGAAATTCTTAAAGTGAGAACATTAAAGGATATTGTGGAATATGAAAGGTCATGTGTAGGAATATGATAGTGTATCTTTCGGCAATAGAATTTCATGAAATATTTTTTTGTTTTTTTCAATTTTATTTTTTTGGGACCTTGCGCTTGTAGTTTGGGTCCAGATGCTACTAACTTTTCCCCACTTTGGGCTCCAAAAATTTTTGGTGAGAAAATTTGTCGGGTGGAAATACTTGTGGATTTATCGTCAATGCTCTAGGAATTTAAGTCTCTCTACTTAACCGGTGCAGGCTGCCGTATATGCATGTGCATGAAAATATGGATTTCTGTGGTGGCCTTTCAACTGGGGATGCAACGGGGACACTCCACTGACCCTGCGGAAAATATTATAGATACCTACAAGAGAGGACTTTGTCTGTAGAGAGGGAAAGGGGAGTGAGAAAAGAGGTAGAAGAACTAATGTTACATGTAGGAAATTAGATTCCTACACACACACTAGTTAGAACTATCATCACATGCATTTATGAGAGGAAACAACTCTATAAGCGTCATTAAGACCAAATGAATTTCGATGAGCACAAAGTATCAAGAAATCCCTTAGTCAAAAAAAAGCTAGAAACTCCTTATTGTATTAATTTATCATTGAAAATTTTAACATAGTCGAGAAATGGATGAAATTGAGAAGGGGGGGGGTAAGAATAATTTGGCTATCTCCGTTGTTCTCTCAAGGTAGAATGCACTCTTGAGCTTACAAAATTAATGACCAACCCTTTGAGATGGGAAAGGATTTACAATTTATAGAGTGCTTCACTCCTCATCTTCTTCATGACCCTCCATATGCCTTATTTTAACTTTAGACAATTCATATTCATACAAAATATTTAAGTGCCTTTTATAAAATCAAGGTGACTAAATTTACATTATGTTTTTTAGGTCAATTTTTGGTGACTTAAAGGCATATAAAAAAGTGGAAACCCCAACAAATAATTAGAAAATTTGAAGGGAGAGAAAGTTGGGGGAGAGGGAAGATAGAGAAGATGAAAGATGTTTCCCAATGAAGGCCATTGATCCTCTTTCATGGAAATATTTGAATGTAGTGAAACTCCGAATCTTCGAACTCCTTGCACACTGTGAAACTCCTTCAAATTAGTTCACAAACACTCGCCAAGTTGAATGAACTAAGATGGACCTTGAATTCCCTTCAAAAAATGACTATGATGATCCCAAAAATGATGTCCCCCTGAATGATTATCCTTGTATGTCCCATTGTGCCAAAACTGCTCTTTGAGTGTAACTTACTATTTTTAGTAAGTGTGAATTGTGAGCCGAGATGACCTTTTTGATGACTTTTCCTACGATACTCCCTCTGTGTTTACCACCTTCTTCATATCCTCTTCAAATGGTGGATTACCTAAAGTAACATACCCCTACACAGGAAGGCATGCTATTTTTAGTAAGTGTGCCGTGGATGTCAGGATGCGACAAAACAAGTCTTGAAACTTTTGGGTTTTATTCTGGGGTTCCACACTCCACGTTTGAGTAACTCCATCTGAACAAGTGGGAAAATGATATTTTCATGGTGTGGTAGAATAATAATGAAAAACACAACCCTCCATATCCCTAAAAATAGGGGCTTCATGGCACAAAAACTAGTTCACGTGAAACTAGATTTTTCAACGATCATCCCCTCCAATTTTCACACGATTTTACCCATTAGAACCTTGAGAGTTGAAGAGGTAGCTCACTGCCTTTTTTGTAGATGTTCTTCATGTGACATGGAAAAAATATGATGAAAAATCAGTCCTCCATATCCCTAAAAATAGGGACTTCATTGCATGAAAACTAGTTCACACAAAACTAGATTTTTCAACGATCATTCCCTCCAATTTTCGTGGTGATTTCGCCCTTTGGAACCGTGAGAAATCGAGAGGTGGTTTGCTGATTTTTTCCACTACTATGTCATGACAGACATTAATGGAGCTTGATATTTTCAGCTATGGTTTTTTTTTTTTTTGTGATGAAATAAATTCCATTACGATAGGTTTTTCCTTTTCGTTCTTTACGCGGAATTTTACTTCATCCGAGGACGGCCTGATAGGAAATTGAAATTTGTTCTTCGTGGAGCCGGAAGTGAAATTTATTTCCTATGAGAATTCCTTGCTAAAAATTGCAGGTTTGAATATGATTTTTTAATGTCCTTCAATAGAGAATAAATCATCAACAAGCGTTTTGTCAATATGTGGACCAATTTGTAAGGTATCTTGATATCTTTGTGTTATGGAAATGGGTATTTCCATTATTCTTCTTCTCTGTTCTCCATTTATTTTTATTATCTCGATGAATTATTCTTATGAGACCTATGTTCCATCATGGAGTGAAGGATAATGTGTTGTAATGGAGTTGGTTCAAGCTTTGGCAATGGTGGAGTGAGGTGTTCTTTGTAACTTTTCTTCTGGCAGTGAGAAGCAACAAGAAACAACTAACAGTTAGAAATTTTTCAAATTTTTGAGTTGGAATTGGGCATATTTTTTTCCCTGATTTCCCTAACCTCAATGACATGAGGGACATTAATTTCCATGATGAAAAGATGGTGATGCATGGCGGGGATCCGATGACAGGGAATGAGTGCTCCAAAATCAGCTTTAAAACACCGAGGGTTGGAAGTGGAGCACATGGGTGACCATAATTATCCTCTAGAAGTTGGGTGCATTTTCCATGTTTGATGTCCCTGAAATTAGGGATTTGAGGGACATAAAATTCCACAAAGGTCCTAGAGCTAACACATGGCGCGGTTGGACGACAAGGAATGGATGATCCAAAAATGTACACCTGGGGCTGAATCATTAACTCAAGGTCACATGAGGGTTCTAGAGGTCACATGGGGGCTGGAAAAGTTTTTCAAGGTTTTTACCTAACCTTAGGGACATCAGGGACATTAAATCCTACCAAGCCCGCTAGTGCGATACGTGTCCTCTCGGAATTTGGCTAACTCCTAAACTGCCTTTGAGAGGGTAACTTGGAACAATGATAACTTGAGCTCTCGGTGGAATTTATTGGTGAAATTTTATGTGATATTGAGTGAAAATGGAATTTTTAATTAAATGGTGGGGTTATTATGTATTTATTCATCCATATTATCCATGAAAAATCAGATTTGTTTTTTGAAGCTCCACTTGTGCATGAGAAAAACTTCCTGAAAATCCTATATTCCAAGGTGTTGTTAAAAATATGATTTCACCATCATGTATTTATTGGAATAATCTTTCTAGAAATGTTTTTTTTTTACTTATAACTCCATCTAGAGCTCTCAGAATCTTCTTCTGAAGCCTAGCAGGGTTTTAGGCCCGAGCAATGCTTAGGCTTGTGAACTCGTTTTTTACTCAGATTGCTCCAAGTCTTTCAAAAATTTCTAAACATTCCAAAATAATTTTCATGATGTTCTAGAGTCTTAAAATCATCTCCATGTTGAATTTGGCCCTTTCATTCCATTCTAGGAGTGTTGATCTAGTTCTAGGAAGGCCAGTGATAGCCCTTCTCAATAATGCCAGAAGATAGCATCTTTTCATAACTCCCTAAAATCACCTAGGGGGAATGAATAGAATTTCATAAATCACCTAGGGGACCAATTTGAAATCAAATAGGGGGTGATGGAGTGAGAGATTTCACCGGGGTTCCTAGAAATGATAAAACATGAAAATTTTAGCATAGGGGTATAGTTGTCATACTTAGAAACTTCCAATTTTCTTGTCGCACATTTACACGACAAAAATCACAAAAATCCCAAATTTTTACTCTAAAGATGTAAAAATTACTTTCATACATTCGTCACAAGTCCATGACTAAATGCTTTGAGAATTATTACATTTATAGAAAAAGGGGTGAGAGAGAATAGAATAATAACCCTTGACCAATTCCCAATACTTGTTAGGAAATTCTATGTTAGTGCTCATGGTAATTAATGTTTGACCGTAGTAATTAGTAAGTTAATTTTTTAGTATAATATATTGTTATAATAACAATATATTCTGTGGTTATTTGGTTACACCCATATTATTATAAACGGGTCTATTATTACCTATTTTGTAGGAAGTTGTTTTCCTACCTCCATGGCTATATAATAACCATGGTATCTCATTGAATAATAAGAAAAAATGTTATTGTTTATAATGTTCATCTCCTCTATCCTCTTCATTTGGCATTAGAGTATGTCACCGATCTAACAGAGAATTAATTTGGTTTGGTATCTATTATAATAGAATGCTCTTTTTAATGAGTGGCAATCACTAAAACTAATGAAAATTTTGACAAGTAAGATAACAATTTTGCATTGGGAGACATTCAAATCTTTATATTTCAAGCACATATCTCTACATTGATTCAATATGTTGATCAATCCTCCTTAGGACCACATCTATTTGATTTCCTCATTTCCTAGTCGTGTGTCCTCATTTTCTCGACACCTCACTCAAAAATTAACATTATGAAAACTCATCCATGCCTCTCACTCTACTGTATGAAGCCAACTCTAGTCATTTGTGTCTCACTTCATTCACTTTATATATGTATACATGATCTATTCCCTGCATGCCTAAAAATAGATTAAATTCCTTGTAGATTGATGATTGGAAATTAAAGGACTAGTATTCAATTAAAGAGATGTGGTTGTTCATGTGTAATTGTAGTGAACTTGGGGAGACAAAGGGCATCGATGACATAATAGTATTAAAGGATCCACACAGTCAGTGCTTACATTGAATTTATTTTTGAAAATAACATACTCATCTCTCCTCCCTGTCGATTAAAATCGAGCTTAACTTCATTACAACACTGTAGTCACAAAATCACACACTTACTATTACATTAATACCGTCGGGTATGTTATGTTATATATGGATCTTACATAATTAAAGTATTCACTAGTGACCCATTTCCGAGTCTTGTTATCGGTTATTCAGGCGTCATTGTTATTTTTTCAGTTCATTCATCATTTGTCTATGTAGTATTGGGCATCTTTTAGGGTGTCTCGGGTGTCATAATTTACTCATTTTCATCTCTAAGTCTATGATGGGGCACTTAGGATTGTATTGGGCACCCCAGGATGCCCCCGATCTATGACTTTAAGTGCCCTTGTCATCATAATGATTGGTATTAATTTCTTTATTAGAGTTCAGTCCTAATAGTTACCCCATGTATTCCATTAGGTCATAGTCGGCGCTTGGGTCACTAGTGTTGAAATATAAATAAGATATCCCTATATAAACATAACATAATCACTACATTACGGGCAGACATCTTACAGATTTAGGGAAGCTTTATACTAAGGCAAGGGACTACACTTGGGCTTCTTCTACATTTGTATCACACAAGTGTAGGGGGAAAGGGTTGTATTATTTCCATTCGATCCACCATTTTGCATTTTACATCTAGTTATTGCCCCCTACTACTGCGTCATTGATGCTAGGGCACACTAGGAATATTACACACACATGCACATAAAACTACACTAGGTTTGAAATGTAGTGCAATGCTTAGTCATAAGGCCACTAGTTTGGTAGTTGAGGTCAGTTTTCCTTTTCATAATATCATATGAATTTTTATTTTTTAGGAATTGATGCTTTGGATAGGGTTTTGTAGGTAATATTCATAGTGACATAGGTGACATTACTGTGACACTTGTGTGATAGGAGTGAAGGTATTTAAGAGATATGACAAAACTTATTAATTCATCTTCTAAGCTAATGTACAGTCTACAACACCTAGATATCAGACAAGGGCACCCCAAGTGCCTCGGTACCTTCCCAAGTGCCTCACTTTATAGGAAAACAATTAGCTTCTACCTTTCTCAAGGCCACTCGGTCACAACTTGACCATTTTGCGTATCATTATGCTATATTCCAACACATAGCAAGGTAAGTTAATTAAAGGTTATTAACATATCCTTCTTATTTCCATTATTTAAATCCATTCAAATATCAAATAAAATCATTTAGATCTAGAATTTCAATATAGTACTTAGTTTCTATTAAGATTAACTCAATAAATAGTTTCAAGTCACCCTATTTTGTTAATTAGTTTGGTGAACCCTACTATTAGAATAATTTTTGTTTGGATCCTTTCTTTCCTCTATACTATAAAGTTTCTTTTTCATAATGTCTCATTTTAGCATTAATCCCATTCATGATGAGGTTGTCATAACTTAGTTTAGGGCTTTATATAGTCAACCCTTGGACACACCTCTAAAAGCTACTCAACAAAAACTCCTTAGGGGACACACATTAGTACCTACAAATTATGTTGATTCTCCTATAGCCATATGCCTTGTTGATGACCTATTTTTTCACTCGTTGTATACCATGCCATCCGGTTGCATGTGACCCTTCTCATTATTCTTTTGATCCACCACTTGATGTTTTGGATCCTTCTATCATTTATTATTTGTTAGGCATTGATTTATAACTTGACATGCCTCCTACCTCTCCTATGACCACTCCTATAGCTACTCCTATGTCTCCAACCACTTCTTAATATGTTTCTTACATCTCTCATTCTAGCTCATCAGCACATTCTTATTACCTTGATGATCCTATTGATAGTGCTATTCTAGTTCACATTGATCATACTACCCCGCCTCTTATTCTTAAGGAGTCTCCTTATTTCTGCCTTCTTAAGAGTACCTCACCTCTTCCATCTTCCTCTTCTCATGTCATTGCTTATATAATAGTGCATGAGTCTCCACCTTATGTTTTTTCTTCTCATTCTAATCCTACCTTATCTACAATTACTTATTCTACTTCACCCATACCGCATGTTCCTTCTAATACTATTAGTGAAACTTCCCCTTCATCATCTCATGTGGCTACTTCGACACACATTCCTCATACATCTTTAGCTTCAAATCCTACTATCTTACCTCTTGATATACCCATGATCACACATAAGGACAAGCTTCAAACCCTTAATACATTTTTACCAAATTCGACTATTCCCGCACAAGTACATTCTATCTCTCATGCATCATGTAGGTCAAATTGAGTCTCAAGTTCATTATCTCACCTTAGAAAGTAGGACTTACCATGTGCCTATCGACAACAATTCCTTGCATGGTAATCGAGTTCGAAAAAATCCACAACTCATCCTTTCTTAAGGATTTCATCATGCCCACATTCACATCCTTCAATGGTATAGGTGTGACCCTCATGCTCACATTTCACATTATCACACGCTTATGGCCACTTATTCCAATAAAATACTCTTACTTAAGGCCTTCCGGTTTAGTCTAGTTGATGAGGCATTCCAATGGTATACCCATCTCTATTTTGGCGCTATTAGCACATTCTATGACATGGAGGATGCCTTCCTTCATACATTTATTATCAATAATGGTGCTAGGATTACATACGAACACATTCCTACTTTACATCAAGGCTCTTCCAAACCCATTTAAGATTACATCTTATGCTTTAATGTATTTATACATCAACTTATCTTTCACCCTAGTGACTTGGAAAAGCAGTTCATTTTTTTTTGTGGTCTTATTCCTCCTCTCAAGAAACATCTACAATATGGTACTTGTGAGTCCTTTATCCTCTTTTTTATAAGGTTATCGATCTAAAACATGACCTTATTTCTCATCCTCTATGTGAGTCTCCTCCCATTTCTTCAATTACTATGTACTCTGTTGTTCTACCTAAGACTCTAGTTGAGAAACCTAAGTAACCTCCACCTTTGGCTAAAATTCAAACAAAGCATTATCCTCCTAATCCACCTCCTCATAACACTCAAAATCAACCCATATCCCACCACACGGTGTAAAGGAAACAACCTCATTCCCCTTCTCCACCCCCTAGCCATGTTTCTACGACCCCTCGACCAACCCCTCTTTCCACTAGTTTTCTTAGATCACATGAGGCTCTATGTTTTTCACCTAATGCTCAACCTCATGATATATTGCTTATAATACTTAATGAGCATCTAATTGAACTTCCTTCCAACCTACATCACCTTTCACACCATTTACATTGTCAACATGACTAGTACTACTTTAATTACCATTTGTATCATTGTACATCGAGACAACAATTGTCTTGCTCTATGAGAGAGGTTACAAAACCTCAAGGACACCGGTGTCATATATTTCACCTCTCGTGAGATATCATTCTCTTGTTCACATAGACCACATAGGAATCTACCTCATGAGTCTTCTCCACCTAGTAATCAATTTGTTCATCATTCACAACCATCACATCCACTCTATTCACCACCTCCATTATTTACACCTCCATATTAATTGTATATACCTCATTCACACTATCCACTACATGTGTCCCATGGGTTTCCACTAGTCTCTCAGTATATCCCATGGTAACTCCATACGACATGCAATTTGGCTCATACACTCATGTTCCATTCATTCCATATGCTTCCACATCCACTCATCATCCTGGTCATTGGTAGGTGAAAATTATAAACTCACCCCCGATGACACACTTGCATTCTTATAGATCTTAAATTATTGTTGAGGATTTAGTTTTAAGATCCTTTCATCACACACTTTTCGTTCATCTAGTAAACTTCAATCATTTCCCAATGATCCACTCTTTCTTGTGTGGCTCATACTTGACTACTGAGGGGTCTTATTACATGACCCTATTCATCCATATGCTGGGGGCATCATTACACTCTTCCCTCCCCTTTATAGTTTCCTTAGTTTATCCTATTACATTACATTTTCACATATTCATTACGATACATTTATCTATTTCCACATTTATTCTATTATCATCATTTCATTACCTACATGCTACATATTTTATTCATCTCATATTTCATCATTTACATTCGTTATCTACTACATCATTCACCATACATATTTTATCTACCATTACTAACATTATCATTCATCACATACACTACAACACAAATGATAGGACAAAAACCATCCAAACATACCATATATAATATGTTGTAAAGACAACATAACAAAATCAATCTCATATATATATATATATATATTTATAAAATAGGTTTCCATACATATATCATTCATACAACCATCATCATAAAAATTTATTTCATCACTGGGATGCGCAAGGCCCCTATATCATATACAATCATAATTTTCACACCTCATCATTAATATCACTCTCATATACTATGAGCCCTAGAACTTGATGCCTTGCCACCGATGCGATGTCACATTTCATGGCCCATAAACTTCTCCACCTACCACTTTAGTTTACCAATATCAATATTATTCTCCGTAAACTCATGCTATAGATCTACATATCGTATGAACACGTCATGTGCCAAGGGACCACCACCTATCGCCTCTCGACCATGTTGAGTCTCCTCACATACCTTGTCCCTCTCGCTAAGCAGCATTATACATATCGTTGCTGCTATGGATACTTGGCTCAAATAGATGGGTATGCTCTCTTGTGATCACGTCCACTAGATCTAACCTATGACCTTGTAGTACATGATTGGGAACATTCAGCTCCAATGTGCGGATCGATGTGTCCACTATCAACGACAGTGATATACATCACCTACATACACAACATATAACCTCATGTTAGTCAAATGTGTACAAAAAAACATCAACAATTCCTTATTCATACTATAAGAATACACAAATACTTACAATCTACCATAACGACTACTACGGGGTTAGGGACACCTCCCTCACTCACTCCTCCCGATGGAAACACCATCGCACCACAAAAACTAGGTATAGTAATACCCACGGATGCTCTTCCCACCATGCTTGATACTCCTCCATGAATCTTGTGTCATCACTATCCAAATTCACTATCACTAGTTTTACCACATCTAACCCAAAGTGGTATCATCTTCTCCGCCGTGAGCCCTAGCCTAGGACATGCCCTCCTAGGATCTCTAACATCTCATAACCATATATGTGGCTGCTGGGGACATCCTATGCCATCCCAAACTATTGTAATACTCTCTCCACATGCAAAAATCTTCTCCACCTATAAAGCGGTCCTCTAACCACATGGTCCTCCAAATACATCACAAATTAGTATCATCCTCGTGCCATCCTCCATAATGAAGATAGGGCCTTCATATCATGACTCAGCCCCATCCTATCTATCAGGGATATAAAACTTTCTATGTCCATCTTCATGTTACAGATATCTACCCAACATTGAGAAAATATCTCTAGCTAAGCCCACTCCCCTCGTGGCCCTTTAATTGGTCTCAACATGTCTATATGCTCATAGGCCCATACATGTAGTAGTGTGGTGGCCCTATACTGCCAACATGATCATCCCGCGTGAATCGATACAAGTCCTTGCACATATGGTCTAACACACACCGTGCCCATGTGTATCTCATCCCATCCTCCTCTATACACTAACATATGTCATGCATCTTATACAAGATGTTGAAAACCCTCCTTCCACTTTGCTAGAAAATACACTATCACCATTGCGATGAACTTATGCAATCATGTACCCGATTGCCATATCACATCCAAACCGATATGAGATTCGGCATGTACACAGGATCCTGTAAATACCATCTATCTGATTGCTTCTAGCTCTCCATATCCATTATTGCCATCACTGTACCCTCTCCCCAACCACCGACAACCATAGTATATAATATACATCCTCTTGTATCAAGATAACCTCTCTTGTAGGTAACTAAAATGTGTGTTTACACACCACCTCTCACAAAATGCAGCTTAACATGGTCATATTATGGGGCACATCCCCCATCCATTCTATATGCCGCATGATGGAATGGTCCATCACATCCCACTCCTCATCCGAAACCCTAGTCCTAGTAGTGTGCTCAAGTGCCGACCACTACAAAACTCCCTTCGAGTGGATATCCTCAACACAACACCAAATGACAACAAACACAACATTAGAACAACTTACATAGTCAAATACAACCTTTCAACATACTAGAAACATCTTCCCTACCATTATTCACAAAAATTAAAATTTATGGACAAGGGTGCCCAGGATGCGGGACTAGGGCACCCTGCAGTAGGACACTAGCACCTAGATTTGGGTGCTTTAGTCCCAAGGGTCGATAGTGGCCTCACCGATCTTGTGTGGGTCCCAAAACTAAGAAACTCAAACACCCTAAATTTTTAGAAATTCACCTAAAATTCTAATACACCATACATTTTACAAAAGTAATGCACTTACAAACTCTGTCATACTACATGATGACACTATATGAGTCGCCACTCTCTCAAACCAACTAGGATGTAATGGTCTTACTTGAGGCATCTCTAATCACTCCATACACACTCTCACACTCACACAAAAGACAAATGAAGTGATAAGTTACCTTTTCACTTTACTATTTATAGTCACTTTTCAATTCTCACCTTTACTATAGTCCATATTTTGTGCTTATTACCACAACTAATACACACTACACCATTTTGGTCATATCTTGAGCATTTTTACTCTGATTTACACCCCATTTGTGGAATTATTTTTAGAATTCCACCTACCACCATATGTTACATGCTTAAAACACATGATTTTTTTTTACCACATTTTTATATCCACCGCATATGATTTTTAACCTCTTGTCATTACTTTCAACTTAGAGTTTGTTCTTCTTTTCACTCCATCTTTCACAAAAGGGGCATATCATTGGGGATATCCCTATAACCCCCTTACATCACCATGTATTCAAACACTATTAATTCAACACCTTGAGAATTTATACAACAACATTTCACCATCAATCTCCCCTAATGACCTAACCTTGGGGCAAGAATCATTAAACATTTCTCTAAACACGATCATATACTATAACCTATGAATCCCCCTAATAAGCTAAATTTAGGAAATAAGTGAATAAAATAATTTTACGAGACATCCCATAAATTCCTACCAACTTTACCCTAATGAACTAACCTAGGGGCGATTAGCGAAAAACCTCTCCATGAGTAACCAACCAAAACACTCAATCAACTAATCAAAATCAACATGTTCAAATCAAATCTTTCAAATCTACAAGTGGTCTTCCAGATGACCTAATATTTGAGTTACATTCACCACTTCTTTCTCAGATGACCTAACTTGGGATTTATTCTATTTTCTCATCCACTTCCAGATGACCCCACTTAGCACTCATCCCATTTTTTACCACATTCACTTCCAGATGAAATAAGTTGGAAGACATCTCATTTTCTACCATGTTCACTTCTAGATGACCTAACTTAGAATCCATCTCATCCTCTATCACGTTTGATTCTAGATGACCTAACTTAGAAGCCTTACATTATGACGACACCTAAAGAGTGGGTGCAAGAGTGCCTTCACTTTATCACACCTATACAGGTCAAATGTTTAATCAAAATCAATTAGATCAAAAATCACTATGTATTGATTTGAGTCCATCTCGTAGTGGATAGATCTTGAGGATGTAGTTAAAGCTTGGAGAATAACACACTTTTTTCCCCACACTCTTCCTCTGCTACGGGATGCCTAAATCCTCTAGTTATTCCATTCATATACAAACATTTGGGTTAAGAACTGATCACTCCCTACCCGCATATTTATTATTTACCTATGTTCAAAAATCATCCTATATCCTATATCCTAATCATCATTTTCATTTTCCAAACTTCATCGTGACATTTACAATTTTTGATACATTGTATGGATCAACTCGCTGATCCATGGTTTGACACATTTTTATGGTTTTATCAACACACTTCTACAACACATATGTGTGTTCTTCAACAACTTTGGCTTCTCCGACATTCTCTTATACACATCTCTATCTAATTTACATTACTTAGATTTTCTCTCACCAAAATAAAGTGAGACAAATGTAGTCACAAAATCACACACTTACTATTACATTAATACTTCCAGTGTCTGTAATTTTATAAATGGTTCTTGTGTAATTAAAGTATTCACTAGTGACCCATTTCCGTGGTATTTTTGTCGGTTAGTCGGTGTCATTTTTATTTTTCTAGTTCAAATTGTAATTTGTCTCTACAGGTTTGGTCATATTTTAGGGTCTCTCAAGTGTCGTAATTTACTCAATTGACATCTTTAAGTATGTGTTAGGGTGCATAGAATTATCTTTAGGGCACCACACCATGATTTTAGGTTCCCATGTCATCATAATTTGTGGTACTAATTTATTTATTCAAGGTCGGTCCTAACAGCTTACCCCATATATTCCGCTAGGTCGTAGTTGGCGCTTTCAGTCGCTAGTGTCAAAATTTGAACAAGATATCCTTATATAAACATAACATACTCACTAAATTACAAGTGGACATCTCACACATGGAAGGAATCTATTTACTAAGGCAAGGGATTGTATTTGGGGTTCTTCTACTTATTCATCACACAAACATAGGGGGAAAGGGTTGTATTCTTTCCATTCCATCCACCATTTTATTTTACATCTAGTTATTTCCCCCTACTACCACATCATTAATGCTAGGGAAACTTAGGCAAAAAATTGCACACACATGCATATATAAATACAATGGGTACAAAATTTAGTGCAAATATTATTCGTAAGTCCACTAGTTTGGCAATTGAGGCTAGTCGACCTATTAATATGCATTTTTATTTTTTAGGAATTAATACTCTGGATAGGGTTTTGCAGGTAATATTCAAAGTGACATAGGAAACATTACTATGACACTTGTGTGACATGAGAAAAGGTATTTTTGAGATATTGCAACACTATTGAATTCAAGTTCTAAGATTTTCTACAATCTATAGCACCCGGATATCGAGACTAGGGAACCCCGGGCACCCCAATACCCTCTTACACACTTTAATACAGGAAAACAATCATCTTTTTCTTTTCTCAAGGCCACTCGAAGTTACTACTTTCCCGATCTACGTACCATTCTACAATAGTCCAACACATAGTGAGGTAAGTTAAATCAACATTAGTACCATATAATTTTTATTTCCATTATTTAAATCCATTCAAATATCAAAGCAAATTATTTAGATCTAACATTTCAATATAGTACTTAGTTTCTATTTAGATTAACTCAATAAATAGTTTCAAATCACCCTATTTTAGTTAATCAAGCATGACTTGAGCATTATCTCTCCAAACCGGGTGATAAGTGACCACCAATTAACCCAAATCCGCCATCTCAATAGTCAGCTCATAGATTTGAAAGAAAATGTATTTTTAATTAAAAAATACAAACCAAGATTCTATAAGTCTAGTGTGTTTAATAGTTGTATTATTTTCTCCTAAGTGGGTCAATGGCTTATTAGGATATGTGTAGTACCTTAATGTGTTTTTGTTGGTCCTCCATATCATTGTGTCAACATATGGTGTTTATGTTTGTTGTTATCCTCAAGTTTTTCATTCCAATGTTATGAGAAATATTATCAAGTGTCATTATTCATTACTTTTTATTTGGTGAAAAATCATTTAATGTCATTTTGTTATGTTTTAGGGTCAAAAGAAGTTTTTTTAAATTGAGTCTACAATATAACCACAAGTGATGTTTTAAAATAAGGTTATATTTGTATTGTTTATATATTTATATTATAGTCTAGTGTCATTAGGTCATAAGTATCACATATTGTGTTGTTTGTGTCTTGGTCATTATATAGAAATGTTAAAAGTCTTGTAAAATATAGTCATCATAGTTAAATGTGTAGTTTTGTCAATTTGTCATCTTGTCAAAAAAACTGAAAAATATAAAAAAGATTGCCTCACTTTTCAATAATTGGATGAATTTTTGCTTCTACTGACGTCCACCTTATGGAGGTGAATGTTTCAAAGTTCTTAAAAGCTAGATCAAGGTGATTTAACAGTGTCACATCGAAGGATAGAGGAAAATGGAGGTTTGAGACCAATCATCGCCCTCTTGTTAGTCACCAATGATGAAGCCAAATAAAGGTTTGGTGGAATGCGTGTTTGTAATTTATTTTCATCTTTTGTAATGTGATTTCCATTGTGTTTTTCAAAGTTCCAGTTTCATTGTTCCTATTTGGAAAAAGGAAATTGCACATTGAGGGGGAACATCATCCAAAGTTCTATTTCCATTTTAAGTTTGTAATGTGTGAGTAACATTTTTCTTATGTTATTCACTGCGGTGAAATGTGATGATGACCGATAATAGTAATTGGCATGTCATGATGTGGTTATAGGTAAACCAATTGAAAAACTTCATTTGTGGTTTATGGTAAATCAATTGCAAAACCACCATTCTCGGTTTATGTCAACCATTTGCAAAACTATCCCTTAGGTTTGTGATCATCCTATGAAAATCCCCAGATCATAAGTAGATACAAGTACAAAGGAAACTTCTCCCATGTTTGCACTAAAGGGGAATGTTAGGAAATCTTATGTTAGTACTCGTGGTAATTAATGTTTTACTATAGTAATTAGCAAGTTAATTTGTTAGTAGAATATATTGTTATAATAACAATATATTCCATGGTTATTTGGTTACACCCGTATTATTATAAACAAGTTTATTGTTACCTATTTTGTAGAAGCTTGTTTTTCCTACCTCCATGGATGTATAATAGCAATTGTATCTTGTTGAACAATACAACATATTATTATTGTTTACAATGTTCAGCTCCTTTATCCTTTTCAATACTATATAAATAGTAAATAATAAATTTAATTAATTAAGTCTCATTATTTGGTTCTCATGCAAAATGAAGAATTCAATTTATGTGTCAATTTGAAAGATGTAAATCATCTTAGAAAATTACATCTTTAAGACATAAATGATGAAACACAAACAAATCAACTTTTTTTCTCATAATTTTTTTTCCTTTTCTTCTTCATGATCAGTCATCGCGACATTGATGACTTCGGCCTTTCTTCTCTCTTGATATTAATGGTACCTCTTATTAGGTTATGGAGCCTATTTTTCATTTGAGAAAGTGTTGAATATTTTACACTAACAGATTGTACACTTTCCATAGTTTTCTTGCCGTGGTTCGGGGCCGGGCCGTGCCTCGGCGAGGCTCTGGGGCGTAGCTCCCGAGAAAACATTTTGGGCCTTAAAACATGCACGATATACCAGGAAATGTGATTTTCTCATATGGGTGGGATTTTTGAACCATATGTTTATGGGATAGTTTTGGCCCATGGTTTTGATACCCATGGTTTTGTAAAACTACTTAAGTATTTATCTACTTATATGGTAGGATAATGTAACATTGTAGATGTGTTTTGAATTTAGGTCTAAATTATGTTGAGTTTGTTGAGCATAGCTCCAAATAGATCTAGGTATTGTATTGAGAGAGCGGTGGCTTGTAAAAAAATCGAGCAAGATATTCTTGGTAGATGTAGCCCAAATTTGGTGAACCATGTTAAATACTTGTCTCTTTGTGTTCTCGTTATTTTATTTTGTACTTTTATTTTTAGATCTGTAATATTTTCTACATATTAGTTTCTATTGTTGAAATTTTGTGAGGGATTACTCCACATATTTTATCACTTATTTCCTAATAATTGGTATCGAGCCCGGTTTGGTTTATTGAAGTGTTGAATCACGGGAAAGTTTTATCTTGAGTGGGAGCTATGGCGAGATGATGGAACATCCGGGGTTGATAAATTCAATGGGTAGAATTTCAGTCTATGGAAGATGCAGATGGAAAATTACCTTTATCAAAAAGATCTTTATATTTTGATGTTTAAGAAGGTGAACAAACCCTCGAGCATGACAAATGCGGAATGGGATTTTCTAGATAGGAAGGCACTTGGGACAATCCGGCTATGTCTTGCATCTTCGATATTATTTAATGTTTCAAAGGAAAAGACTACAAAAGAACTGATGGATGCATTAGGGAAGTTGTATGAAAAACCCTCTGCCTCTAATAAGATATTTTAATGAAAAAGTTGTTTAATATGAATATGTATGAGAATGGTTCAGTAGCAAATCATCTAAATGATTTTAATATAGTTGTAAATATGCTAGCTTTGGTTACAATAGAATTTGATGAAGAATTTAGGGCTTTATTAGTTTTGTGCTCTTTACATGAGAGTTGGAATAGCCTAGTAATGGCGGTAAGCAACTCGGTTCCAGCTAACTCAAAGTTGAAGTTTGAGGATGTTGTAGGGGTGATTCTAAACAAGGAAATGAGAAGAAATTTTTTTGGTGAATCTTCTACTTCGGGGAATGCTTTGACATTGGAAAGTAGAGGTAGACAATAATAGAGGAAGCCGTGGAAAATCAAAGGATTAGGAAAGGTCAAAATCCAAAATTAGGATAGTATGCTCATACTGTGGAAAGTCTAGGCATGAAAAGGACTATTGGGAACTTCGGGACAAGAAAAACAATAGGAAGAAAACAAGGAGGCAAATGTGGCAATGAGTAATGTATGTCGGGATGCTTTGATTCTTTCTTTGCAAAATATTATTGAATCTTGGGTTTTAGATTCAGGGGCTTCTTTTCATGCTACTCCACATAGGCATTATTTTGTTGATTATGTTCAAGGAGATTTTGGGCATATTTTTCTTGGTGATGATGAGCCTTGCATCATAGTTGGAAAAGGTTTCTATTCAGTTAAGATGCGAGAATGGGAATACTTGGATATTGAAGGATGTCGGACATGTGCCTACATTAAAATTAAATTTGATATCAGCGAAGGTTGTTGGGAAGTGATGGTTGTCTTGTGATATTTATAGTGAGACTCTTGGAAGGTTACCAAGGTTATCTTATGGTGGCAAGAGGTAAGAAGCTTGGAACCTTGTATTTAACCACTTATAGCACTAATTTTTGTAATCTTGTGGCTTAAGAAGTAGATACAAAATTGTGGCACTATAGGATTGGTCATATGATCCATAAGGGCATGGAGATCATAAAGAAGGATTTTCCCATATATACAAAAATAGGTTTGGAGTTCTGCGAGGACTTCATATATGGGAAATAGAAGTGAGTAAGGTTTCTCAAGGTTGGACCTACAAAGAAAGAGATTAAGTTAGAGCTAGTGCATTCGATCTGTGGGGAATGGATCGGGTATCATCTCTTAGGGGTTTAAGTTATTATGTTAATTTTATTGATGATGTAACAAGGAAATTTTTGGGTTTATTGTATTAGAAACAAATATGTTGTATTTGACACTTTTGTTAAATGGAAAGCCTTAGTAGAGAATGAAACAAGTTTTAAGCTAAAAAGTCTTAGATTAGATAATGCGGGGAGTATTGCGAATGAATTTGATGATTACTATTCTAAGAATGAGATCTGTAGGGAAAAGGATGGTTCTAGGAACTCCACATCGAATGGGGTGTTAGAAAGGATGAAAAAACAATAATGGAACATGCTAGGAGCATGAGGTTACATGAAGGACTGCCTCTTTATTTTTGGGCGAAGTGGTGAGCAAAAGTTGTGTACTTGATAAACAAGGACCCTCAAGTGCCTTGGATGGAGGCATACCCAAGGAGGCTTGGTATGGTAAGAAATTTGATTATTCATTTCTTAGAGTCTTTAGATGTGAGGTGTTTGTCAATATAGACAAGGATGGTAGGACCAAACTAGAGGCTAAATCAGAATAATGTACTTTCATTGGTTATGGTGGTGATGACTTTGGATATAAATGTTTGAGTATTAAGGACAAGAAAATCATTCGATCTAGGGATATGGTATTTAATCAGAAAGTCATGTATAAGCAGCAGTTTTAGGAAAATACGGAAGAATCTAAGAAAGAATATGCATAGGTAGAGGATCTTCCGGATGAGAAAGTGACACATGAATCAGTTCAGGAACCTCCTCAACAGGAACCCCAAACTCTTATATTGAGGATCTCTTCTAGGGTAAGAAGATAACCTAAATATTTTTCTCCTTCTCTTTATTATTTATTACTCACTGATAGTGGAGAGCTAGAGAGATTTGATGAAGCAATGCATGTAGATTCCCAGAAGAAGTGGGAGCAAGCCATGAATGAGGAGCATTAGGCTCTCATGGAGAACTAGACATGGGATTTCGTAAAGCTACCCAAAGGAAAAAGATAATTATAGAAAAAGTGGGTGTTCAGAGTTAAATAGGAATAAGGAGCCAAGAAAATATATAAGGCCTGTTTGGTGGTCAAGGGTTTGTACAGAAAAAAAGGTATAGATTTTGATGAGATTTTTTCTCCTGTAGTAAAAATGACTTCTATTAGAAATGTTCTAGGAATAGTTGTAGAAGAAGACTTGTAATTAGAACAAATTTATGTAAGAATTCATTTCTCCATGGTTATTTGGAGGAGGAACTATATATGCAGCAACCGGGTGCTATGAGGTCAAAGGTAAAGAAGAGATGGTGTGAAAATTGAAGAAGATCTTGTATGGCTTGAAACAAGCTCCACGTCAATGGTATAAGAAATTTGATAGCTTCATGATGGAGAAAGGTTATATTAGATGTCATTCTAACCATTACATGTATACAAAAAAATTTGAGGATGGAAGTTATATTATAATTTGTCTGTATGTGGATGACATGTTGGTTGTAGGTAAAAACATGCAGGAAATAGAAGTACTCAAGAAGCAGCTAAGTGAATCCTTTTCTATGAAGGATTTGGGGGCCAAAAAAATCCTTGGTAGGAGGATTTATTGGGATAGGAAGGACTGAAACCTAACTTTTTCTCGGAATATTACATTAAGAAGGTCTTGGAGAGGTTTAATATGCAGGATGTTAAACTGGTTGGGACTCCTTTGGTAGGCCATTTCAAGTTATCAAAGGAGAAGTGTCCCAAGACAGAGCAGGAGAGAAACTAGATGTCCAAGGTGCCTTACTCATAAGCGGTTGGAATTTTGATGTATGCCATGGTGTGCACCAGGCCGGATATTTCCCATGCAATGTGAGCGGTGAGTAGATTTATGAGTGATCTAGGTAGATATCACCGATATGAAGTAAAGTGGATCCTTCGGTATTTGAGAGGGACCATGTGGACAATTTTGTGCTACAAGGATCGAGACACCACTTTGTGTGGTTATTTAGATTCGAGATATGGTGGAGATGGTGAGATGGATTTTATGACTATAGAAGCTAGTGGCTTTGTCAACCACAGAGGCTGAGTATGTTGCTGCCATAGAGGCAAGCAAAGAAATGATTTGGTTACAACAATTGCTTGAGGATTTGGGGCATAAGCAGGAGGAAGGAAAGATACATAGTGATAGTCATAGTGCTATACACCTAGCTAAGAACTCTTCTTTCCACTCTAGGATGAAGCATATATAGTTAAGGTACCATTTCATTAGGATAACTTTGGAGGAAGAGAAGTTGAAGCTAGAGAAGATTCATACTAGTTAGAATCCTGTAGACATGATGACCAAGGTGGTCACAAGGGAAAAAATAAAGCTATTTTCAACTTTGGTTGGTCTTCATGGAAATTAGTGAAGGGTTGAGAAGCTTTCTCAGAGGAAAACTAGCCTCCAAGTGGGAGATTGTTATGTTGTGGACCCTATTTTCATGCGAGAAAGTGTTGAAGATTTTACAAAGAGTATTGTATAGTTTCCATAGTTGTCATTTTACGGTTTGGGGGTGCAGCCCCCGAGAATTTTTTTTTGGCCTTAAAATGTGCCCGATATACTGGGAAACATGGTTTTCTCATATGGGAGGAATTTTTGACC
Organism: Taxus wallichiana var. yunnanensis; assembly: GCA_018340775.1. Classification (NCBI taxonomy): domain Eukaryota; kingdom Viridiplantae; phylum Streptophyta; class Pinopsida; order Cupressales; family Taxaceae; genus Taxus; species Taxus wallichiana. The sequence goes on along the minus strand of CM031240.1, from coordinate 752,246,446 downwards.
CATAGGTTTATGGGACGGTTTTGGCCCATGGTTTTGATATCCATGGTTTTGTAAAAATGCTTATGTAGTTGTCTACTTATATGGTTTTATGCATATGGTAGGGATAATGTAACATTGCAGATGTGTTTTGAATTCGGTGTGAATTTCAGAAGAGTTTTTGAGCATAGCTCCAAAAAATCTAGGTATTGTATTGAGAGAGCGGTGGCTTGTAATAAAATTTGAGCAAGTGATTCATGGTGGACGTAGCCCAAATTGGGTGAACCACATTAAATATTATCTCTTGGTGTTCTGTTATTTTATTCTACACTTTTATTTGAGATCTGTAATATTTTTTGCATATTAGTTTCTCTTTATGTTGCGATTTGAGGGATTATTCCACATATTTTATCCTTATTTCCTAACACCTCTCTATCATCTCTTGGAATATTTTTTCATTTGGAATGCATGAATATTTATTGAAAACATCATAGTTATCATCCACACTAACCGAGTCTTCATGGAATCCTTTGAACCCATTTGATGACCTTAACCAAATTAACTAGAACATTTTGATACAAAACCGGTTTATCAATTGATTGCAAATCGAATATTTGATTCGATCTTGAATAAAATTTAACCAAGATTTTAACCTTAAAAAAGGTGGTATCAAATGGAAATGCATTTAGGTCTTCACCATGAAATTGAAAAGTAAAATTCGCTATCTCCTCAAAGCAATTTCAAAGCTAATGTCTATTCCTTATCTTATTGCCTCTCATAACTTCACATGTGCTTGATTCAAAATCCTAAAACACAAATCAATCAAATTAATAAATTTTTTAGTACATGCCACTTTAGAAAACACACTTGTTTATACAATGGATAAACAAAATATATTATTCATGTCATAATAAACAACGTACAATAGATTGGCTATTATATAGCCATAAAGGTAGGAAAACAACTTCCTAGGAAATAGGAAGTGAGTATAACAATTAACCTGTAATATCTACAGGTATAAAAAATAACCAAAAACTTAGTAATACGAGTTAATTTAGAACTTGTATAACAATATTTATCTCTATTCTATTATTATTAATGAGTTACCAAACTCAAATAATGTGAACGCTAGAATATTTTGATGCAAGAACATCACCATGGAGCCTAGGAGTCCAGGTGAAGCCCTGAATAAACCTATAAAAGGCATTGAACATATGTAAGGAATTTTCATAGTTTAATATTTCCATGGTTATATTGTTTAAATTAATATTTGTATATGCATTATTGTAATAAAGGTGGAAAAAGCCTTGTAGTTGTCGTAATAGGTTAGGTTGATTAGGTAAGAAGGGTTAAATAGGCGTATATGAGTTGTTATGAGTCTGATAAGGTCATGAAGGCCATAAAAAATGATTATGAGGTGTAATTAGATGAATATTATCCATTTTTTCTATGATATGAAGCCTAATTGAGCTTCTTTAGGGGCAACTAGCTAAAATTAGAAGCTAGTTTAGCTTCTTAGGGAGAGAAATAGGGATGAAAAAGTATAATGAGAGAAATAATTCAAGGGAAAGGTATGGAACAGGTTGAGGAAGATAAATAACGTATGAAAACTATTTGAAATGTGAAAATTTGACTCTGTTTCAATGATTTTTGTATGATATGATGTGACTGTGTTAAACCCTATTGTAGGGAAGTGACCTTAAAACCCTCCATAGCATATATGGATTAGAATTATCCATCTTTCAGCTTGGATAGTTTTGTAGGTATCAAGGAGTCTCCTCATAATTTATAAACTTCTTGAAATGGTGTAAATTGGTTGTTATAGCTAAATATTATATTTAGGGCTCATTTTAGGGCTTTCATGATCTTTGGTACTGAAATAATGAAACTTCATAAGAATTTTGAATTTTCTCTATTTTGATAAGCTCTACAAAATCCCTAAATCTCATGATGAATGATCGAGCATTGTGGAAGATATCGATTAAAACCCTCCCTCGAGAAAACTTGTAAAAAAAAACAGTCACGATTAGACAAGGAAATAGATAGAATTTACAATCATTCATGAATATCATGAGCCTAGAATGCTAAAGAAGGTGAAGACAGTGTATCTAGCATGATGGAGTGATCTTATGGGTGTGTAATAAATAAATTTCCATCAGTTGACTAAAATCATATTGTGCAAGTTTTGTATGACTATTCCAAGTCATTATAAGAGGTTACAAAAAGGTAGATTGGAGAATTTGAGCTAAGAACCAATGCATGAGAGACGGAATAAACCTATCCAAGTATGATTGAGGTGTTTAAGTGATTCTAGAGTGAATCATATAATGGAATTGCCTTAATTTTAAGTATAACATGATTGTTTGAGTTCATAATACTCGTATTAGGTCGGTGAAAGGTTAACCTCTAAAGAAATTGGCCAAACTAGTTCTAAGGCAAGATATGGAGGCCATGAACACTCTAAACATGGTGAAAAGAGTATAGGAATAATGAAATCAGGCCATTAAATCCTTGCAAGTGAATTTTAGGCATCAAATGGATATACTAGAACTTTGAGAGATCTTGGGCAAGGTTTTAGGGTTGCGTAATTGAAGATCATTATTCAAGTATTCATAAGGGAGCCAATGTTTGATGTCGTTAACATGATCCCACCTAATATGCATGGTTTCCAGAACAATATTGAAGTAGAAATCCATTGAAGGACAAAGCATGACAAGAGGATATAGAAGGAATATGTGCTAATGACCTCAAAATGGGTGTTGGAGTGAAAGATAGTCCTTCACATAATAAGATAGACGACTTAAACACTTGTAGGGAATGGGTTCGGTGATCCACGTTTTCTCAATGTATAGCATATAGCTGAGATACTAACAACTTCATACCTTTGGACTAATTTTTTATGCTAGAAAAAGGATCTTCTAGTCTACACTTTGAACAGGATAGGTCTAACTCAAGCATGGAGGTCTATGGGGTACAAGACATTATTGCAAATAAGGAGACATATGGATGATTTAAGATAGGAGTGTACCCTTTTGGGATAAGGCTATGAGTATAAGAACAAGGAGGAATTGTTTTCTAGGAGACAAGAGTTGAAATCTAAACTAATGGACTTGGTGAAAAGGGTAATGAGAACAAGAGAGGGAAGTGAGGATAAAGTGGATGTTTTCTCATGAATGATATGCTCTGAGCCATTAATGGATGTTTTTCTATCAATTTTAGTAATACAAATAGGTTGTAACCTTTTCTTGCCTTGCAAAACAATACCAAATATAGAAATTTGGAGTTTTATTGCTAATTGTTGTAAGTATTAGCCTAAATATAGACTTTAAATCAGTCTTAAACTTTACATGTAGAGTAGAGATAAATGTATTCATCATATGAAGGATTCAAAGTTGGATAGTGGAGCTTAAGAGTATGTATTTTGTGGCTTGGGAATTAACAATAGTAACATGATATTCCTTTTAAGGTGGATAAGTTGAGCTAGGATGCACCACATTCCTACATTATCATACTTAAAATTTTAAATATACGCACAAAAATAAGAGAAATCAATTATTCAAAATTAGAGTTATTTATAAACATAAAAATAGTGATAATATTTTTAATACTAGATCTCACACTAATCTATTTTATAAAGACGTTTTCAAGAACTTTGGGACTTACAACCAAACCACATCATAATCCTTACCCTTTAGGTTGGGTATGTGATGATGCTAAAATAGAAATCACAAAAATATGCAACTTATATTTGCAATCATCTCAAAATTCATTAATGGGGTAGAATTGGATGTGGTTCCACTCAAATTTATGGAATTGATCTTGGTAATCCTTAGTTATTTGATAGTAAGGAAATATTATGTAGGAAATAAACTAAGAATTTTCTTGTTAAGGATGGAGTTGAATATATTGCTATATCTCATGAAATAAAATGAAACTTGTCACTTTTATTTAGAGGTTAGATTAAGAGGTCATGAATGCAAATGAGAATTCGGTATTCATGATTGTAAAATCCAATAATGATGATTAATCCATTTTATTATAAGGTCATTTTCCTAAGCATAAAAAATGAGATAGTTAATGTTATTTATAACTATGATGATTTGTTTCATGAGCCACTCTTTTTACTTACTAAGATGGATATATAACATAAGATATATCTACAGAAGATTAAACTCTTTGTAATATTGTAATGTATAGGCTTTCCATGTTTTGGAAAGAAAAAAATGAAGAAGAAGGTTTTGTATACATCTAATTTTTAAATTTTCATCTTTCATACCTATTACTAACAATTTATTTGTGAAAATAATGGTAATTGATGCATCTATTTTGAGATTCAGTTCCTTAAGGCACCTGCTATGAATGGGGAAATGTTATTCATGTAAGAATTACATGTTAGGGACAATATATAGAGACATTTTAACTATTTGGTTCCATTCTTAGTTATCCTTGCATTAGTTATCATTTTCCTCCTAGATATCATGCATCTCATATTCATAACTTCTATTTTTCATCTCATTGTTTGACACCTTATTCACCCTTTTTCATGACCCACGACACTATCATTCACTTTACATGACACTTGATTGTCACTGCACAGTACATTTAAATATCCATGGTGACAAAATCACCCACAAGATATTTTTCCTTGGTCAACACATTTGTTAACGAGTGATTGTTTTGGATATATATGGTCATCACATTTGACATTCATAAGTGAGGAAAAGAACATATGAAATTATACTTTCTCTTCTCTTTTGTGTCATCTTAAAATATGCTCATTTAACTCTTAGTTAATCTATAATATTTCTTAGATTGGATTTGATGATCTCCATCTTAGATGATTTATTGCACTAATGGGTCATCATATAGTTAGTTTAGGACATGAATTACCTTTCTCTACTCTACCAAATAGTGATTCTCTCTTGGTGTGCTACTTCTCTAGAGAGATAGATGCATCAAAGACCACCGTATAGGTGCAAGGCGAGTGCTCTAACCCTTCTTTTTGGATTTGCATAGATTAGTGCATATTTGTTTCTTATAGTGCCATGTTATCTTCATATTTTTCATTTATGGATTCTATTTAGCATAATTATATTATTTATTATCATGTCCTCATGCATCCCAAACCCTATTTTCATTATATTGTGTGACCTTATTGTTTATTTACACCTCACCATATACAACAACCGATATCTTAGTAGGGTTCCTTCCTCTATCTTGACTACGGGCCTTAGAAACCCTTTGTTGACATAGTGTAGGGATTAAAACCATCTAAATATAAGACCAAAATGCTCAATGTATCATCTTTAAGTCTATCCCCTTTGTTCTGCACATGTATGTCTCCTAGTCTTTTCCTTGATGCCCTTCTAGAATGGATGATTTATGTGTGAAATATATTAGTCCATAGATATTTCTCCAACACACAAGTTATGGAGTCTCTTCGAAATGATTCATTCAGAAAACCGCTTATTTGTATTGTTCACCTCTTGTGTTATTATATGGGAAAGATGACACTTGTATGATGTTTTTGACTATCGAGAATTGAATAAAATAATAGTGAAAAACCAATACCATCTTCCTTGTATTGATGTTCTATGCGATCAATTGAAAAATGTTTTTCATTTCAATAAGTTATACTTGAGAAGTGTTTATCATGAAGTTAGGATCAAAGAAGGTGATATTTTTTCATTCAAGAATTGTAATTCTCTTACCACATTTATGAAAGTTATCAATGGTGTGTACAGGACACTAATACATGAGTTTATTCTACATAGACAATATTTTGATATTCAATAAAATTTGGGAAGACGTGTTGATCATATTATAGAAATATTAGAAACTTTTAGGAAGGAAAAAGCGTATTTTAATATTTTAAAATGTGAATTTTGAAAAATATATTTAGATTTAAGCATTATTTTAGGGGTGGTTCAAAATGAAAAAGATCCATATAAAGATGCATTTATTATGAAGTTTCATATCCATACATATGTAACTTAAGTTAAAACCTTATATGGGGAAGTCCTATACTGGTAGAATTTGATTACTAACATTTCATTTACTATATATCCTTTATATTCCTTAACTAGTACTAAACATGTCTCTCAATAGGGAAGAAAGTAATAGAAATCAATTAACACATTGAAGAGAAGATAAGTAACACCCCAATTTTAGAAATTTATCATTTGTAGTAGCCATTTTATATAGAAAATGATGCAAGTGAATATGTTATAGGTGTAGTGTTGATTCAAAGAAGAAAACCTTTGTGTTAGCATTCTGAAACCTTCACAAGTGTGGTAAAGAACTATCCTACATGTGATGAAGAATTGCATTATTTGATGACGAGTATGAAAAAATGAAAACATTACCTAACGAGAAAAGAGAGAATAATCCAAATGCATCTCTATCCTTTGTATTACCTTCAGTCATAGTACAATATACAATAGTCTAGGAACATTTATTAGATGTTTTTTAAATTCCATCTCATGAACTAGGTATAAGAAAGATACCTAGAATAAAATTTTGATATGGTTTCTATAGCTCATATTATTCTAGCTATTATTTAACAACATAAACCTATGATACATGAAATTTATAGGGATTAGTATTATAATGATGTTGATTTTAAATATGTCTCTGAATATCTAACTCGTGGTAACAAGAAGAAGAATTTCACTATCATTTGCATAATTTATCGCTATATAATCTTGGTAAACTTTTTTAATTATACAAGATGCGGGAGTTTATTTTATTAGGTAATAACATACTTATGAAATACAACATGCTTATGAATTTTACTCTAAATATATTGTAGAAATCATCCCAAACTCTTTTATGGAATACAACATGTTTATGAATGTGCCTTATATTCTTCTACTTAGAATTCATCTTTTGAGACTTATCTTGGTTACTTTCCTAAGTCACCTATGGAATTTTATTTTGGATAAGAAATAGAGGTAGATGGATGCAATCATGATGATAAGAAAAATAATTGCATTCACAAGATACAAATGGTGCATCAAGTTATCCAAGAGTATTTAACGAAAATCCATGTAAAGTACAAGAATAGGGATGACCAAAATTAGGTTGATCATCATTTTGAAGTTGGTGATAAAGTTTTGTTGCATATCAATAAAGAGAGACATACACGTGAAGGTAAAAATTTGAAAACATATAGGTATTGACCATTTAAAATATTTGAGAAGATTGGTATTAATTCCTTACGACAACAAATTTTGAGAGCATAAAATTGTATGATCCACCCATAACCATTGTTAGGGATGACACTATTTAGCTACCTTTTATTGAAAACTTTGCTCTCGAGTTTTGATGAATTATAGGAAGATGCTTTTTTCACGTAAATATGAGGAATTTTCAAAGAGGTGATGTTTAATATAAATCGCTAACTTGGAAAACATAAAAATTTAGATCATAATTTATTTTAGCCTCCCGTATTTGACCATCTATATGGGTCGCACATGGTATGTTGGTTAAATACTCAAAACCATCAGGGATCACTCTTTCGTAGGAGGGGACCATAAATAATTTATTGACATTACATTTTCTTATGTTTTACTTACAAAATCTTTAGAAGAATACATTGTATTGGATGTGGGATTAAATCCCTTATTTTATCAAAATTTCATCTAACTAGCTCGACGAGATAGGTACCAAGCTCTATAGGGATACAACTCAATGAGCGACATTTACACCCCATTTAAAACACGTCCACATTACTAGAAAATAATTCTCCAACCATCTATCTCACATGGTAAAGTTATGCAAACAATTCAACACAAAGAGTAGGGAAGAAAGACCGAACCCACGTTTATGTCCATTGATAGCATCTAAGTGCCAAGATAGTGGAGTAAATTAATAAAATATTCCAAATTGTGGCCACATTCACACCATTTATAAAACTCACGAGGTTATTTCAATACCTCAAATTAATAGTCAAACCAATGTGAGATTTATATCTCAATTATATAAAATAAACAAAATGAACCATTGAGGAGACTTGAACCATGTCCATTTGATAAAACTGATTAATGGTCATCCCATAGGTCTAAGAAACTTTATGAAAGGAATTTTTTTATACTAGAGGGGTAATTTGATTAATTTCGGTACACGATTGAGATCCACGAGTCAATTTGGTAAATTTTTACCATGGAATTATAACTAGAGAAATGATGAGAGCCTCCTGAGATTGGGAAAAGATTATTAGTCTAGGACAAAGAGGATTTTCATGTAAAGTATGGGTAAATATAAAAAAATTTCATTGAAATGGATCGGTTCATGAGATTATCGAGACCAAAATATGCAACACTTTTGGGTGAACTTTGTTAACACTTCACTTGCACTATCTAATGTCATTTTTTCTCTCATTTCTTGACGTTTTAATAGTTTTGTTTCATTTTCAACACATTTTTTTATAATTTTAATAATTTATTGGAATTAAGATTAATTATTTTAATTATTCTAAACATATATAATTTGGATGAGTGAGCTACTTAAACACACTTTTTAATTCAAGGAGAGAGGGAGAGAGAGGATTTAGAGAGGGGAGAATGGGGAGGAGAGGGATAGATATGCAGGGGAAATGGGGAGGGAAGGAGAGAGGAGAGGAATATACCGTGAATATTACGATATTTATAAATATAAATGCACCATATAATGTTTATTGGGATGGTATAATTTATGTTGAATTGTTAGAATAACAATTTTCATCTTAGATCCTTGAGAGTAATATCATATTATTGGGATTGTGATGTGTCTAAGGGAAAGTGGGTTGCAATAAATTATGAGACAAGTAGCATGGGGATATGATGATGGTCTATGTACATAATTATTATGCCAAGAGGAATCTTACACTGACAACGCTTCATTTTTGTGGCGAACTTATAAAAATTTAAACATTAATTAAGATATTACAATTGCCCACTTAAAAAGTAAAGAATAACTATATATATATATATGAAATTTAGGGTTCCCAAATCGTTCATATAAATATATTTGATATCCGAATAGTTTTTATTTTTAAAATTAAATAGCATAAATGTTAAAAATGTTACGAATATATTGTTTGTAACATTATTAATATTGTATTGTGTGTGAGTATTTAATATTATTATTTAAATGAGATGTCAAACTCATTTAATAATAATATAGTGTGAGTGAATGTGAAGTTTTAATAAACAAATCACATGTAGTTTGATTGAGTGAGAGAATAAAAGGATAAGGAGTGATTCTAGGAGATAGACTAGAGAGAATTGAGGGATTGGTGTTGATACCATCTTTATAGGAGTCATTATTTCTATATAATGTAATCACTACTCTATGTAATATATCCCATATGTTTTGAATCAGATTATTATTTATGGTGTTTTTTTAAGTTTTGTGCAATAGCTCTACCAAAAATAAGATTTGGTATCAGAGTGAGAGGATCATGTGATGAATCATAGTTTTTTGTTTTTGGAATGGGCAGCCATGATGTAGTAATTATTATTTTTGCTTACAAAGGAGAATTGTCACGAAATCATCTTTCTGGTTTAAGAAGTCTACAGCCTGACGTGTAGACTGGTGTATTGACTGCATCTAAAAAATTGGATACATATTTTCTTGGATCTTCTTGTACGATTCTGACGCCTCTTGCAAATCCTTATTTATGCATGGCATTTTATCTTTCCACACGAGATCTCCATTTTGCGGCATGACATTGTGTAGTTTTTTTCTCTCTTCTGCGAGTTATTGCATTGAAATCGTTTGAACTCAAGTTTTGGATAAGCTTATCCCGAAACTCACCTCGAATCGTAATTTGCTTGTTTTTAATTTTTTCCATTTATGGACAGAATTATTTTTTTGCCATTTTTGGAAAGGGTCCAGAAAGATTTTGAGATTTGAACTTGTAAGTTCCGTAACTTTCAGCTGGTAACTCAGATCTAGGTGTCATTTTTTTTTGAAAATGCGTATTTTTTTGAGCTCTATGCATTGATCTAGTTCTTTCTGCTCTTGGACTTTTTTAATTTTTTCCATTTTTGCAATTTAAAAAATAAAATTACTTTCAGCATTTAAAGTTTATTGTAAGGGTGCATTATTAGTTGAACCCGACACCCATGAGAATTGTGTAATGAGCCTCAAAGATAAATTTTCTAACTAAGTAGAAAACTGATGGAGGCTGGAGGTAATGGAGGAAGGAGGTTGATCAACGACCTCTTGTCAGGCACCATCGATGAGGCCATGGTACTGATTTGGTGGCCAAGTATTTTCAGCTTGTGTGGTAGATAATAAAAATAGATGATACATTCCTGTTATTGTAATGTGTGACAAATTCCTATATGTAACCTTCTGATGAAAAATATAGTGGGGAAGTAAAAAAACACATGCAGACATGGATCTTGAAATGGTTCATGGAGATCCAGAAAACCACATGAGGTGAACAATAGAGTGGAGAATTGTTCATGTCCAGGTTGGTGGTAAACTTGTTGTAAAACCATAGAAGGTTGAGCGTTGCTCCCTTCATTTATATCAAGGTCATGAGCTATAGGTGTGCCGCAAGGGTTGGCATTTTGCTAAGATGTGTAAACATTTTTCTACCTTGTTCACATTAGGGGAGTGTATATTAGGAATTAATAATGTTAACAATAGGGGAGTGAATGTTATGAATATATTGTTTGTAAAAATATTATTATTGTATTGTGTGTGCGTATTAAATATTATTATTTAAATGAGATGTCAAACTCATTTAAAAATAATAAAGTGTCGATAAATGTGAAGTTGTAATAAACAACTCATGGGTAGTTTGATAGAGTTGAGTGAGAGAATAAAGGGATAAGGAGTGATTCTAGGAGATAGACTAGAGAGAATTGAGGGATTGGTGTTGACACCATCTTTATAGGAGTCGTTATCTCTATATAATGTAATCACTACTCTATGTAATATATCTTGTATGTTTTGAATCAGATTATTATTTACGGTGTTTTTTTAAGTTTTGTGCAATAGCTCTACCAAAAACAAGAATTTTTTTATGAAATGAACAATTTATTTTTGCATAAATTTTTTTTATTACTATTTATACATTGATTACATGTTTTATATATTATGTGTCAAGTGAAAATATTTTTAGTTTCTAAATTAAATGTGGCAAATATTTGCAATGTATATGTAAATTAATTATTTGATATTTGTTAAGATTTTCATTTTTATAATTAAGTAAAGTAATTTTTTTATTATTTATTATATTAATTTTATATGCATATGAATTATTTATATAAATGCTTTCTAATTTATAATTTTTTGTTATTGTTTGATGTTATTATTATTATGATACACTTATTATTATTAATTTTTAAATATGTAAGTGATATTAGTATTTGTATGAACACATTTTCTAAGTGATAAATTAATTAACTAGCATATATATCTTTAAAAAAATCCATTCGATATATTGTTAGGAAACCACATATTATGTAGAAATAAATAGACAAAATGTAGAAAAATAAAATGCTAAATTACGGAGATGAGAAAAATAAAATATAAAATATACTAAACATGCAAGAGACGAACACCAGATTTACAGGTAAAACCCCAAAAGAGAGCTTAGGGAAACATCGATGGTGCAAGATATCAATATTTATTAAGTCAAAGCTAAATAGATTACACATGCGAACTCATTATAAGAAAATGAAGATCTCCCCATAAATATATACACCTAATTGGAAAAGTAAAGTTAGGAATCCTCCTCCTAAAAATAGATTTGAAAATGCCATTAAGATTTTCCTTTGTAAAAATAGAAATTGGCTGAATTCGTCTTTCTAGAAACAAGGGATTGACTCCTGTACCCTTGTTATAACATGAGTGGAGGGGAAAAAACCCTGCACCCCTCCCCTCTCTCCCATTAATAAGTGAGGTACAAACCACAAAAAGGACCCAAAATTTCACTTTTTTGGCACATATCTAACATCTATGTTCTAACTGAAAATAAACACCTCAAAATAATACATCTCAACATATTTTACATATATATTTTAAAGATAACTATAGTAGTCATAATTGGTTTTTACTAAAGGATTAACTCTTAATTCCAAAATGAGATAATAAAAATAAGAGGATGTGGCTCACTATGTTCTAGTTATACTTGACTTTTCTATATTTATTATGTTATGTTTGTGGAGCCTATTTTCATGTTAGAGTGTGGTACACCTTCTATGCATTACACTCGGGTATTTTTACAAAGATCCTGCTCACTTGCCGAGCGGTCAAGGGGTTTCGGGGAAACCCCAAGAAAATTTTCATGGGTGGTTTATTAACCCATGGGTAATGGGTAACCGTTATGGGCTGTTTTTGGGCCCATGGTTTTTTCGGTCTTTTTCCCATTGTTTTGATACCCACGGTTTTTGCCCTTGGTTTTGATACCCACGTTTTGTATCAAACTGCTTAAGCAGTTGTCTATTTATATGGTCTTATGCATATGATAGATGTACAAGCAAATGTATTGCAGATGTGTTTTGAATTTGGCTGTGAATTCTGTAGAGTTTGTTGAGCATAGCTCCAAACGGATCTGGTATTGTATTGAGAGATCGGTGGCTTGTAATAAAATCTCGAGCAAGTGATTCTTGGTGGATGTAGCCCAAATCATTGGGTGAACCACGTTAAATACTTTGTCTCTTTTGTGTTGTGTTATTTTATTCTCGCAATTTTATTTGAGATCTCTAATAATTTCTACATATTAGTTTCTCTTGTATGCGATTACGCGAGGATTATCGCATATTTTATCCCTTATTTCCTAACATATTATTGAATATTATTTCAATAATTTCTTTAAAATTAATTTCATTAATCATTATCCTTTTAATATTTGACATTCCATAATTTGTGGTTATGAATATTTCTCCATGTATTGAAAAAAAAAAAAATCTTGAACCACAAACTCATAAAGTGGAAAAGGGAATTTCTCTCTCATTATAAAAAGCAAATATCAATAAATTCAAGGAATTTAAATAGTTCTTCCCATAGAGGAAGATTCGATGGTGGAAAGAGGTTCATAACAAAAAGAACAAAAAATGCTTCCACCTCCTAAACATTGTCTCTTCTTCTACTATCCGGTCATGCCTTTTCTACTTTTGTTTTCACAGGATGTCATTTGTGACTCTTGTTTATTGTAGTACTCTGGGAAATATGATTCTAGATTTGTCTTTTGTTCTCATTGTTTTATCTAGATTTTGACCCTTTTTTTTACTACCTGAGAGTATCCTAGTCAAAAAATATTTTACCATTAATTAAAAAAACATAAAACAAAATATGAAGTAGAATGTTAAATTTCTTTTGAGTCGAGGTTAAAACCGATCAATTTTTCCTTCCTTTTACACATAAATATTTTCAAGGATTATAAATAACAATTTCATATGATCTTTACTATTGCCATATACAAACCCTATAAATTTTCATTTTGTGGTATTTATATCACATTCATGGAATTCACATATTGTCCAAATAATTTCTTTAAAATCATATTTAATGTTTAGGATTGAATCCGGTAAGTATTTTTTTATTTCAATTCGTATTACATGTAGCTATGTAACCGCCTATTTTACATTTTTATTCTAGTTTTCAATCATTGTCAAAATAGTTTCTTTCATCATATGATAAAGATATTATTGACGAAGATTTTATTCAAGGTAGAAATTTGAATCCAATATTTTCTTTGGAGAAGTCGCATGTACATAAATAACAACAACAAAGAGACTTGAAGCTTGAAATTTTCTATTTCTTTAAGTAAAAAGATATACCAAATACTCATGGAATAAAACATGAACTCGAATTTACATTACAACTAGGACTATTGGCACATATACACAATTTGTGAGCATCAATCCCATGAGATTCATCCTTTATTAAAATTTTTACGGTTTCTGCTAAAAGCTTGATGGAGTATTTCCTTAATTCTAAATTAAATTTTAAGGAGTTGTTATCCAATTTTCCCCATCAGAAAAGTTGGATCGAACACGACCTTTCACACAAGATAATTGAAGAGGTTAGTTTAGCCATGCGAGCCCAAATTTCAAATCTAAAAATAAGGTTACAAGAAGGCTCAAATAACAATGGAAGGTGGAAAAATGGAGAAAGGCTCGAAGTTTTCAAACTTCACATTTTCGGGGATCTCAGGAAAAAGATGGTTGAAAAAATGAAGAAAGCTAACTCGGTAAGTCAAAATCGAGCCTAGAGTGAGTCAAATCGAAGCAAAGCAATAGAACCCCGAGAAGGTTCCACATTTCATCTTATCACACTTTCAAAAGGTGCAACAAAGTGGACACCCTAGGGATGCGTTTGACCGTTAAGTGGTTCTAAACACATAGCGAGGCTCGGCCGATGATGCCAAGTGTTCAACCCCATAACTTCAAGAAGGAAATGGGCAAGTAAAGTCTTAGAAGCCAACATGGTTTCCACGTGGAGCTAAGTCCAACTGTTAGTGAAAGCCTCCACATGTCTCTTCGGCGCACTTTTGGTATGGTTCTCAAAAGTAGGATCTCCACATGGTCGAGCCCGAGAAAGGAAAAACCGCCATTAAAAAGTCTCAAAGCATGGGAAAATCCAAATGGAATCCTCCATGTTTCTCTTCAAAGATACTTTTGGTATGGTTCTCAAATGTGGGTCCACAAACTAACACAAGCTCTCAATGTGGTCAAGCTGAGAAAGGCGAAACTAGCCATTGAAATTTATAAGCATGGAAGAGCCAGCAGTGAAGCCTCCTCGTGCCTCATCATCATAACTTTAGAGGTAAAATTCAAAGGTATTCCCCAACAAGTGCAGGCCCTCCACGTAGTTATAGCCAGAAAGTTACACCCATACATTGAAAAGTAAAAATCTTGGGAAGATCCAGTGGAATCCTCCATGTGTCGATTAAGAGAACCTTCAAAAGTAAAATCCAAAGGTAGATCCCCAACGTGCGCGGCCCTCCACTTGTCTAGGGTCCAACATAGTTGCTCCTAAATGGAAGGGACTTAGTGAAAATGTAAAGTGAATGAAGCAACATGTTTTTGAATGGTGCCAAGTGTCGAATGTTGCTCTCCCAATACCCTAAAAGGAAGGAAAAATCTTAAGAATGCACCTCGACCTTTAGATGATCATAAATTTTGTGAGATACTGATGCCATTTTGAGGCTATCGAGGCTTCTCACCTACCACCATAATAACATATGGACTTCCTTTCTTACCCAATAAAGAACAACATATGGAGGCATGGGTTTTTTATAGTGGAACCCATCATTGCTGCGCAGTAAATTAAATGCTCTTTTGGGGTGGTTGAGGCGTTTTGAATTCTTCTCTCCATCTCTCTTATTCTTCATAGATATATTGTAAGGAGGAGCATTTTTCTAAAAGTGGGTAATTTTTCTCTCCTTCCCCCTCCCTCTTTCTTCTCTAGTGTCGAATGTGGAGTTTAAGCCTTCTCTCTTTTCTTTGTAATGGTTTTTTCTTGCCTCTTTCCCACTAATGATGTACTGTGTGAACTCATAGAGCAATAAAATATGTTTTGTGATGCATTTGTCCATCCTTTTCTTATTCTATTATCTGTTGTTACCTCTCACCATTGCATGGTATACCGTGTATATCTCGATGTCTATTACAGGTTTGGGAGTTGTTTTTAATGGGTTTGAAGTGTTGTTTTGTGTGAATTTTATCTTTGGTTTGTGAGCTATCTTGTCCATCCTCTTCATTGCTCACCTCTCTCCATTTTAGGCAGTTGGATTTGTGATCAACAACCTTCCTTTTCTTGTGTATCACCGCTTTTGTGTAGGCTTTTTTTTCATGCATTTTTCTATCTCCCTAGTCCCTTAGAAGGTTAGATTAGGATTAGATAGTTTTTCCGCATTAGAATTGATTGTTTTAGGTAGTTTAGGAAGAACAAACTGACTTTCAATCACATCCGGGTGAATCCATCTAGTCAAAAACAAATTATCCGAGTAGAAATGTTCTTTAAATCCATTTCCACCAATTCTTCTTTCCACACCTTTCATTCTCTTCCATTCTATGAAGTTGTGCAATCACGACTTCATTCCCTTCATGGAATTCACACTTGCAGCAGGATATCGAAGAGTTTGACTTCTTATTAGACTTGCAGGAGTTTTTTGATGAGGATTGGCCCATAGAAATTACAAATTTCACTGTGATGTCATTCATCCTTCAACCACAACAACCTAATTGCATGAAGAAGCCAAAACTGGTCATTCCCACTACAGGGCATAAGGATGATATACAAAGTACAAAGGGTCACCATCAACACCTCCAGGATTCCAATGCTAATCAACTTGAGGAGGTATTTTTGATTGATGTTGATACTTTGGTTATTTGAGTGGAGAATCAACCTCTTGTTATTTTTTCATTTATAATAATAGCCATGTTCAGTGTCAAATCATATATATGGCTGCCTATTTTGTGAAATGGGAGCTACTTCTCCTGCATATTGTAGGATTTGTTTGAGTTCCCTTTACTTTCGGTTAGCGTAGATTAGGTAGGTTTTCTTTCAGTAGAAGAATTTATTTTACACACTCTACATGTTCTACTTAGAGCATGTATGATATTTCCCTTTTATACATAGTGTGTTGTGGTGTGTTGTCTCTCATGCACACTCCATTGGAGATAATGTTTAGTGAGATCAAATCCAGGTTCAAGTAGTGTTTCAAGTGGCTTAGGGACCACATTTTAGAGTTTCGAGATCACATTGTTCTTTATCGGGATCACTCCATCCCCAATGGATACTTCAAGGCCACTTTGATCATTTAACCTAGCAGAAGGTGATCCATTGAATCGCCAAATTGTTATACAATTTTCCCCTCAGAAACTTTTGATCAAACATGAACTTCCACACCAAAGAAATGATGAGGTCGGTTGAGCCATGCAAGCCCACATTTGCAATCTAACAATTAGGTTACATGTAGGCTCGGAAATGGAAATGGAAGGTGGAAACATGGAGAAAGGCTCAAAGTTTTAGACTTCACATTTTCGAGGATCTCGGGAAAACAGATGGTTGAAAAAAAGAAGAAAGATAACTCGATAAGTCAAAATCAAACCCAGAGCAAGTCAAATCTAAGTAAAGAAATAAAACCATGGAAGGTGTCGTGTGTCACCTCAGTGCACTTTCAAAGGTGCAACAAAGTGGAGAACCTAGGGAAGCATTTGACCCCAAGTGGATCTCATCACATAGCAGGCTCGCGGATGATGCCAAGTGTCCAACCACCATAACTTCAAGAAGGAAAGGGGGGCAATGTCTAGAAGTCGACAGGGTTTCTACGTCGAGCTAAGTCCAACTATCATTGAATCCTCCACGTGTCTCTTCGGTGCAGTTTTGGTATGGTTCTTAAAAGTGGGGTCCCCAAATGAGCTTAGGATCTCCACGTGGTCAGAGCCTGAGAAAGGCATAACCGACCGTTGAAAATTCTAAGCATGGGAAGAAGCTAGCGGCGAAGCCTTCACGTGTCTTTTTGGCGCACTTTTGGTATGGTTCTTTAAAGTGGGGTCTCCAAACGAGCATAGGATCTCCACGTGGTCAGATCCTGAGAAAGACAGAACCAACCATTGAAAAGTATAAACATGGAAGAGCCAACGGAAGCCTCCATGTGCCTCATCAACACAACTTAAAAGGTAAAATCCAAAGGTATTCCCCAAACAAGTGTAGGCCCTCCACGTGGTCAGAGCCCGATAAAGTTGCACCACCCGTTGAAAATTCTAAAGCTTGGGAAGAGCCAACGGAATCCTCCACGTGTCAACTCATCGCACCTTCAAAAGTAAAATCCCAAGGCATGTCCCCAAACATGTGCTGGCCCTCCACATGTCTAGGGTCCAATATAGTTGCTCCTAAATAGAAGGGACTCAGCAAAAAAAAAGGGAACGCAGCAACATGTTCACGGACAGTGTGAAGTGTTGGCACGTCGCATTACTAAGACCCTAAAAGGTAGCAAAAATCTTAAGAATGCACCTTGACCTTAAGATGATCATAAATTTCTCCGATACTGAGTCCACCATTTTGAGGTCATCAGGATTCTCAGCTATCACCATAATAAAGTATGGGATTTCTTTGTTGCACAACAAAGAAAAAAAATCAGAGGCATGGGTTATTTGCGGTGGAACCCATGATTGCTGTAGGAAAGTTTAATTCTCTTTTGGGGTGGTTGAGGTAGTTTTCGAATTCTTCTCAACCTTCTCTCTTATTCTTCCTATATATTGTAAGGATGGGCATTTTCGAAAAGTGGGTAATTTTTTCTCTCCGCCTCCCTCGCTCTTTCTTCTCAAGGGTTGAATGTGGAGTTTAATCCTTCTCTCTTTTCTTTGTAATGGTTTTTTTTTCCTCTTTCCCACTAATGATGTACTATGTGAACTCGTGGAGCAATAATTTTTTTGTGATGCATTTTTCCATCCTTTGATTATTTTATTAACTCTTGTTTCCTCTCACCATTGCAGGTATATTATGCATATCTCTAATGTCTATTACAGGTTTGGGAGTCATGTTTAATGTGTTGTAAGTGTTTTTATGTGTGAAATTTATATTTTGTCTGAGACTCATCTTGTCCATCCTCTCCATTGCTCACCTCTCTCCATTTCAGGTAGTTGGATTTGTGATCAACAACCTTCCTTTTCGGTGTATCACCACTTTAGTGTAGGCTTTATTTTCATGCATTTCTCTCTCTCCCTGGTCCCTTGGAAGGTTAGATTAGGATTAGATAGTTTTCTTGCATTAGAGTAGCTTGTGGCAGGTAGTTTAGGAAGAAGAAGCCGACTTTCTCCGGAGGACCATCTCAAGCCTGCAAGTCCCATAGCTTGAGAGATGGTCCAATGTTATGCAGATTACACTAGATGCCCCATTCAAAATCAGGCCATTTGGAGGGTGATGTAATTTTGTGTCAACAATTTTGGCACGTTGGGTGGGGCAGTCGAAGCATCTTACCACTTCACTTCATAATGTGTCATAGTGAAGATTTCAGCCTTTAGAGGCACTTTCAAGCACATCCGACGACTCCATCCGGTAAACAACTGATTTTCTAAGTTGCCAAATTTATTTCCATCCATTTCCACCAATTATTCTTTACACATCTTTCATTCTCTCTCATTCTATGAATTTTTACAATCATGACTTCAATCCCCTCATGGAATTCACAATTGCGGTAGGACATCAAAGAGTTTGATTTCCTATCGGACTTGCGGAATGTTATGATGAGCAGGTGCCCGTAGAAATTATAACTTTCACTATCCCATCATTCATCCTTCAACCGCAAGAACTTGATGCCATGGAGAATCCAAAAATGGTCATGCCCACCGCACGGAATGAGGATGATATTTAAAGCACCAAGGGTGACCATCAACACCTCCAGAGTCCAATGTCAATTAGCTTGAGGAGGTATTATTGAGTGATGTTGATACTTTGGTTATTTGGGTGGAGAATCAACCTCTTGTCCATTTTTCACTCATAATAATAGCGATGTTCAGCACCAAATCATATACATGGCAGCCCATTTTGAGAAAGGGAGAAACTTCTCCTTGCTAGTTACGAGGATTTGTTTGAGTTCCCTTTACATTCGGTTAGCATCTAGATTAGGTAGGTTTGCTTTAATAGAAGAAATGATTTTGCACACTCTGCATGTTCCACTAGGAGCATGTATGATCTTTCCCTTTTTCTACATAGTATGTTGTGGTGTTTCATTTCTTGTGCATAGTCCATTGGAGTTAACGTTTGGTGAGATCAGCTCTAGTTCTAGTAGTGTTTCAAGTGGCTCAAGGACCATATTTCGAGTTTTAAATCTGATTTTTATTTATCAAGATAACTCCATGCCCAATGGATACTTCAAGGCCACTGATCATTTCACCTAGTAGGAAGGTGATCCCGCGTGTCACAAAATTTTTATCAAAATTTTCCCCTCTGGAAAATTTTGATCAAACACGAACTTCCACACCAGATAAATGAAGAGGTTGGTTTAGCCATATGAGCCCACATTTAAAATCTAACAATTAGGTTATAGGAAGGCTTGGGAATGGCAATGAAGGTAGAAAAATTGAGAAAGGCTCGATATTTTAAGACTTCACATTTTCGGATATCTCGGGAAAATGAACAGCTAAAAAAAAGAAAGCTAAGTCGGTAAGTCAAAATCGACCCCAGAGCGAGTCAAATCAAAGCAAAGAAATAAATCCATGGAAGATGCCATGTGTCAGCTCTCAGTGTACTTTCAAAAGCTGCAACAAAGTGGAAAACCTATGGATGCGTTTGACCCCCAAGTGGATCTCAACAGATAGTAGGCTTGCAGACGATTCCAAGTGTCCAACCACCACAACTTCAAGAAGGAAAGGGAGGGGAAATGTCTTGGGAAGCTAACAGGGCTGATATGTGGAACTAAGTCCAATTGTCAGTGAAAGCCTCCACATGTCTCTTCGGTGCACTTTTGGTATGGTTCTTAAAAGCGGGGTCCCCAAATGAGCATAAGATCTCCACGTGGTCAGAGCCTGAGAAAGGCGGCAACCGATCATGCTGAAAATTTTAAGCATGGGAAGAGCTAGCGGAAGCCTCCACGTGTCTCTTTGGTGTACTTTTTCTATGGTTCTCAAGAGTGGGGTCACCAAAAAGTGAAGGCTATTGACGTGGTCGAGAGCTCGAGAAAGGTAGAACCGACCATTCAAAAGTATAAGCATGGAAGAGTCAGCGAAATCCTCCATCCACGTGTCTCATCAGTGTAAATTCACAGGTAAAATCCAAGGTAATCCCCAAACAAGGGAAGGCCATCCACGTGGTCAGATCCCAAGAAATTTCCACCAGCCATTGAAAATTATAAAGCTTGGGAAGAGCCAATGGAAGCCTCCACGTGTAAGCTTTCAGTGCACCTTCAAAAATAAAATACAAAAGTAGTTCCCCAAATGTACGCTGCCCCTCCATGTGTCTAGGGTCAAACATAATTCCTCCTAAATAGAAGGGAATTAGCCAAGACACAAAGGGAATGAAGCAACATGTTCAAAGACAATGTGAAGTGTCGGAAAATCACATTCCCAAGACCCTAAAAGGTAGCAAAAATCTTAAGAATGCACCTCAAACTTGAAATGATCATAAATTTTGACTGATATCGTCCACCATTTTGAGGTTGTCAGGCTTCTCACCTACCACCATAATAAAGTATGGGCTTCCTTTCTTACCCAACATGGAATAGCACATGGAGGCATGGGTTTTACAGTGGAACCCATCATTGTTGTAGGTGGATTCAATGCTCTTTGGGGTGGTTGGGGTATTTTTGAATTATTCTCTCCCTTCTCTCTTATTCTTCCTATATATTATAAGGTGGGGCATTTTTTCTCTCTCATCCACCTCCCTCTTTCTTCTCTAGGGTCGAATGTGGATTTTAAGCCTCCTCTCTTTGCTTTGTAATGGTGTTTTCTTTCCTCTTTCCCACTAATGATGTATTGTGTGAACTCATGGAGCAATAAAATCTATTTTGTTATGAATTTTGTCCATCCTTTTCTTATTTTATTGTCTCTTCTTGCCTCTCACCATTGCAGGGTATATTGTGCATATCTCGACATCTATTGTCGGTTGGGAGCAACGTTTAATGGGTTTGAAGTGTTGTTCTATGTGATTTTTTCTTAGGTCTATGATGCATCTTTTCATCCTCTCCATTTCTAACCTCTCTCCTTTTTAGGTAGTGGGATTTGTGATCAACAACCTTCCTTTTCTGGTGTATCACCGCTTTAGTGTAGGCTCTTGTTTTCATGCATTTCTCTCTCTCTCCTTGTCCCTTGGAAGGTTAGATTAGGATTAGATATTTTTCTTGCATTAGAGAAGATTGTGGCAGGAAGTTTAAGAAGAAGAAGCCAGATTTCTCCGGAGGACCATCTCAATCCCGCAAGTCCCATAGCCTTAGAGATGGTCCAATGTTATGTAGATTAAACTGGATGCCCCATTCAAAATCAGACCATTCGGAGGGTTATATAATTTCACATAAACAAGGATATTTCCTTAATTCCAATACCAACTTCTAATCTTAACTTCGATGTTGAGAATCACATTTCATAATCTACAAATTCTATTATTTAACAATGACAATTAAGAATAGGGCTTAATTATGACAAAAATTTAAGTTGTTATTTATCTACCTAAAATAGTGAAGTTTTTAGTTGAATTATTGCATTTCAAATATGTTTTATACTCTCGTTACACACAGGAAATATTATCGAGTAATTAAAAATAGGCTACATTACCATGTCAATATATTGATAACGATGGCTTCTTGATAGAAAATTATTAGTGGCTAGATCTCATATATGTAACACCTCGTAGTAATAGATTAATAAAGATGACTCAACACTACAATTATAGTCTTATGACAATATTCCATAAGAAATATTATAAGAATTAAACTTGTATACTATGTAAATATTTTCAAGAAGTACACTCACTCATAATATTAAGAATAGTTGCATGTTTTCCTAACTTTGAAATCTCTTAACTGTATCTTATTTACCTTTCCTTTGCATGTTCATCCTTTACATGTTTTCAGGTCCTTTCTATTTATAGAAATTGTAAAGATTGGGTTAAACAATCCATCTAAAGTTACATTTATTATGAAGTTTCAAATCCCTACAAATGTAACTTAAGTTAAAACCTCATATGGGAAGTCCTATACTTGTGTAATTTGATTACTAACATTTCATTTACTATATCTCCTTTATATTTGAAATAGAAGATAAGTAACACCCCAATTTTAGAACTTTATGATTTGTAGTAGCCATTTTATATAGAAAATGATGCAAGTGAATATGTTATAGGTGTAGTGTTGATTCAAAGAAGAAAACATTTGTGCTAGCATTCAAAACCTTCACAAGTGTGGTAAATAACTATCCTACATGTGATAAATAATCGTGCATTATTTGGTGATGAGTATGAAAAAATGGAAACATTACCTGATGGGAAAAGAGAGAATAATCCATATGCATCTCTTTCCTTTGTATTACCTTCAGTCATAGTACAATTTACAATAGTCTAGGAACATTTATTAGATATATTTTTAAATTCCATCTCATGACCAGGTATAAGAAAGATACCTAGAATAAAATTGTTGATATGGTTTCTATACCTCATATTATTCTAGCTATTATTTAACAACATAATCCTTTGATACATGAAATTTATAGGGATTAGTATTATAATGATGTTCATTTTAAATATGTCTCTCGAATATCTAACTCATGGCAACAAGAAGAATAATTTTGCTATCATTTGCATAGCTTATCTCTATATCATCTTGGTAAAATTTTTAATTATATAAGATGAAAAAGTTCATTTTATTAGGGAATGACATACTTATCTTATTTAGGGTAATTTGGTGTTGGTAAAACAATTTTACAATTATTAAAAATATTTTTACTTTCCATATATGTATGAAAATGTATGTAAATATGTAAAAGGTTGTATAATTTTAAACACAAGTAACACTACAAACAATCATTTGAAATTTTATACCCCGCTTCTTATGCAGACTTCGCCCAAATATGGAACATAATTTCAAAAGACTTTGTTAGAGGTTTATCTATAATAAAACATGAATTTTATATGATTAGTTGATAGATTCAATAATATGTGTATTTTAGTGCCTGTAGAAAGTAGATAAAAATGTGGAGATTGCATTTTTAGTCTTCAATAATATACATGTTCATTTTATTTTGTATCTATTTCTATTCTTTCTAATTAGGATTATCTATTTATTGGGATGCTTACTTTATCATTACTAGACTTGATAGAATTTTTTTAAAGAAGAGCATTGCATGTCATGCATACACTTATGGTAAAATAAAAATGGTCAACCATATAGTAGTACTTTTACTCTACATATATTGTAGAAATCATCCCAAACTCTTTTATGGAATACAACATGCTTATGAATTTCACTCAGTAAATATATTGTAGAAATCACTCCAAACTCTTTTATGGAATACAACATGTTTATGAATTTGCCTTATATTCTTCTACTTAGAATTCATCTTTTGAGACTTATCTTGGTTACTTTCCTAAGTCACCTATGGAATTTTATTTTGGATAAGAAATAGAGGTAGATGGATGCGATCATGATGATAAGAAAAATAATTGCATTGACAAGATACAAATGGTGCATCAAGTTATCCAAGAGTATTTAGCGAAAATCCATGTAAAGTACAAGAATAGGCATGACCAACATTAGGTTGATCATCATTTTGAAGTTGGTGATAAAGTTTTGTTGCATATTAGTAAAGAGAGACATACACGTGAAGTTAAAAATTTGAAAACATATATGTATGGACCATTTAAAATATTTGAGAAGATTGGTATTAATTTCTTAGGATAACAAATTTTGAGAGCCTTAAATTGTATGATCCACCCATAATCATTGTTAGGGATGACACTATTTTGCTACCTTTTATTGAAATCGTTTCTCCCGAGTTTTTCGATGAATTATAGGAAGATGCTATTTTTCACGAATGATGAGGAATTTTCAAAGAGGTGATGTTTAATATATCTCTCACTTGGGAAACATTAAAAAATTAGATCATAATTTTTTTAGCCTCCCGTATTTGAGCATTGATGTGTGTCGCACATGGTATGTTAACTAAATACTCAAAAACAAACAGAGGTTCACTCTTTTGTAGGAGGGAACCCTAAATAATTTATTCACATTACATTGTCTTATGTTTTACTTACAAAATCTTTAGAAGAATACATTATATTGAATATGGGATTATATCCCTATTTAATCAAAATTTCATCTAACTAGCTTGACGAGATTGGTGCCGAGCTCCACAGGATACAACTCAATGAGTCACATTTACACCTCATTTAAAACACGTCCACATTACTAAAAACTAATTCTCCAACCTTCTATCTCACATGGTAAAGTTAAGCAAACAACTCAACACAGAGAGTAGAGAAGAAAGACCAAATCCACTGTTTATGTCCATTGATAGCATCTAAGTGCCAAGTTAGTGAAGTAAATTAATAAAATATTCCAAATTGTGGCCACATTCACACCATTTATAAAACTCACGAGGTTATTTCAATACCTAAAATTAATAGTCGGACCAATGTGGGATTTATATCCCAATAATATAAAATAAACAAAATAAACTATTGGAGGACACTTGAAACATGTGCATTTGACAGAAAATGATTAATGGCCAGCCCATAGGTCTAAGAACTTTATGAAAGGAATTTTTTTATACTAGAGGGGCAATTTGATTAATTTCAGGTACATGTTTGAGATCCATGGAGTCATTTTGGTACATTTTTACTATGGAATTACAACTAGAGAAATGACGAGAGCCTCCTAGAGATTGGGAAAAGACTATTACTGTAGGACAAAGACGGTTTTCATGTAAATCATGGGTAAATATAAAGTTTTTGCATTGAAATGGATCGGTTCATGAGCTTATCGAGACCAAAATATGCAGTTAATTTGGGTGAACTTTGTTAACACTTGACTTGCACTATCTAATGTCATTTTTTCTCTCATTTCTTGACGTTTTAATAGTTTTGTTTTGTTTTCAATACATTTTCAAATACTTTTAATAATTGATTGAAATTAAGATTGATTGTTTTTAAGTATTCTAAACATATAATTTGGATAAGTGAGCTATTTAAATACGCTTTTTAATTCAAGGAGAGAGGGAGAGAGAGGTTGAGAGAGGGGAAGAATGGGGAGGAGAGGGATAGAGATAGAGGGAAATGGGGAGGGAAGGAGAGAGGAGAGGAATAGACCGTGCATATTATGATATTTATAAATATAAATGCACCATATAATGTTCATTGGGATGGTATAATTTATGTTGAATTATTAGAATAATAGTTTTCATCTTAGATCCTTGTAGAGTAATATCATATTATTGGGATTGTGATGTGTCTATGGGAAAGTGGGTTGCAATAAATTATGAGACTAGTAGCATGGGGATATGATGAAGGTCTATGTACATAATTATTATGCCAAGATGCATCTTACATTGACAATGTTCATTTTCTATGGCCAACTTAATTAAAATTTAAACATTAATTAAGATATTACATTTCCCCGATTAAAAAAAAGAATATATATATATATATATATATATATATATATATATATATGAGAAATTTAGGGTTCCCAAATCACTCATATAAATATATTTGATATGCGAATAGTTTTTATTTTTAAAATTAAATAGCATAAATGTTAAAAATTTATGAAATGAGAAAAAAAAATTGCGGTAAAATTTTTTATTACTATTTATACATTGATTACATGTTTTATATATTATTTGTCAAGTGAAAATATTTTTAGTTTCTAAATTAAATGTGAAAAATATTTGTAATGTATATGTAAATTAATTATTTGATATTTGTTAAGATTTTATTTTTATAATTAATTAAAGTAATTTTTGTTATTATTTATTATATTACTTTTTTATGCAAATGATTTATTTATATAAATGTTTTCTAATTTATAATTTATTGTTATTGTTTGATATTATTAGTATTATGATATACTTACTATTATAAATTTTTAAATATGTAAGTAATATTAGTATTTGTATGAGCACATTTTCCAAGTGATAAATTAATTAACTAGCATAGATATCTTTAAAAACCCATTCGATATACTATTAGGAAACCACATATTATGTAGAAATAAATAGACAAAATGTAGAAAAATTAAATACCAAATTACAGAGATAGAGAAAAATAAATTATACAATATACTAAACATGCAAGAGATGAACACCAGATTTATGTGGTAAAACCCCAAAAGAGAGCTTTGGGAAACATCAATGGTGCAAGTTATCAAGATTTATTATCTCAAGCTAAATAGATTACATGCAAACTCGTTATAATAAAATTAAGATCTCCCCATAAATATATACACCTAATTGGAAAAGTAAAGTTAGGAATCCTCCTCCTAAAAATAGATTTGAAAATGCCATTACGATTTTCCTTTGTAAAAATAGAATTTGGTTTAATTCGTCTTTCTAAAAACAAGGGATTGACTCCTATACCCCCTACAACATGAGTGGAGGGGAAAATTCCCGCACACCCCCTCTCTCCACTTTATAAGTGAGGTACAAACCATGCCATAAAAGGATCCAAAAATTTCTTTTTTGGCACATATCTAATGTCTATGTCCTAACTAAAAATAAACACCTCGAAATAATAGATCTCACATATTTTACATATATTTTTTAAAGATAAGTATACTAGTCATAATTGGTTTTTACTAAAGGATTAGCTCTTGATTACAAAATGAGATAATAAAAATAATAGGATGTGGCTCACTCTTTTCTAGTTATACTTGAATTTTCTATATTTATTATTGAATATTATTTCAGTAATTGCTTGAAAATTAATTTCATTAATCATTATCCTCTCAATATGTGACATTCCACAATTTGTAGTTATTAATATTTCTCCATGTATTTAGAAAACAAAAAGACTGAACCACAAATTCATGAAGTAGATAAAGAGAATTTATCTCTCATTCTAAAAAGCAAATATCAATCAATTCAAGGCATTCAAATAGTTCTTCCTATATAGGAAACTTCGATCGGTGGAAAAAGGTTCATAACAAGAAGAACAAAAATATGATTCCACTTCCTAAAAATTGTTTCTTTTTATGCTATCCGGTCATGCCTTTTCACTTTTGTTTTCACTGATGTAAATTGTGACTATTGTTTATTGTAGTACTCTGGGCAATGTGCTTCTATCTTTCTCTTTTGTCCTCATTGTTTTATCTAGGTTTTAACTCATTTTTGGTACATGGAGAGGATCCTAGTAAAAAATCTTTTACCACTAATTAAACAAAAAACGTAAGACAAAATATGAATTAGAATGTTAAATTTCTTTTGAGTCAAGGTTAAAACCAATCAATTTTTCCTTTCTTTTACACATAATTATTTTTAAAGATTATTAATAATGTTTGATATGATATTTACTACATCTATATACAAACCCTATAAATTTTGATTTCGTGGTACTTATATCACATTCATGGAATTCACATGTTTGTTGAAATAGTTCCTTTAAAATCATATTTAATGTTCGTGATTGAATCCGTGAGTATTTTGTTATTTCAATTCATATTACATATACTTATGAAAGCCCTTTTTACATTTTTATTCTAGTTTTCACTCACTATCAAAATAGTTTCTTTCATCATCTTAATAAGATATTATTGACAAATATTTGATTCTAGGTAACAATTCATATCAAAATATTTTCTTTGGAGCAGCTTGCATGTACATAAATACAAACAACGAGATAGACTTGAAGCCTTGAAAATATCTATTTCTTTAAGTAAAAAGATATACAAAATACTCGTGGAAGAAAACACGAATTGAATTTACACTACAACTAGGGAGTGTTGCACATATACACAGTTTGTGAGCATCAAGCCTAGAGATTCATCATTTATTTAATTATTTAGGGTTGTGCTAAAAGCTTAATTTATTTCCTTAATTCTAAAGTAAAGTTTAAGGGGTTCTTATCCAATTTTTCCCCTCAGGAAAATTTTGATCAAACATGACCTTCCACACAAGAGAAATGAAGAGTTGTTAAGCCTTATCAGCCCACATAACAAATCTAATAATCAGGTTACGGGTAGGCTCGACAATGGCAATAGAAGGTTGGAAAATGGATAAAGGATCAAAGTTTTTGGACTTCACATTTTCGAGGATCTTGGGAAAATAGAAAGTTGAAAAGAGAAGAAAGTTAACTCAAGTCAAAATCGAGCCGAGAGTGAGTCAAATCGAAGAAAAGAAACAAAATTGTAGAAGGTTCCACATGCCATCTTAGCACACTTTCAAAAGGTACAACAAAGCAGAGACCCTAGGGATTTACTTTACCCCCACATGGATTTTAACACATAGCAGCTCATAGACGATGTCAATTGTCCAACCGCCGTAACTTGAAAAGGGAAGGGGGAAGTCTTGGAAGCCCATAGGGTTTTCACGTGGAGCTAAGTATAATTATTTGTGGAATCCTCCACATTTCTTTTAGTGCATTTTTCGTATGGTGACCAAAAGCGGAGTCCCCAAACAGCGTAGGCTCTTCACTGGTCGAGCCCGAGAAAGGCGAGATCCAACCATTGAAATGTCTAAGAATGGGAAGAGCAAGCAGAAGCCTCCATGTGTCTCTTTGATGCTTTTTTCGTATGGTGCTCAAAATCAAGGTCCCTAAACGAGCGCAAGCTCTCCACATGGTTAGAGCCTAAAAAGACAAAATCAGCCATTGAAAAGTCTAAGCATAGAAGAGCAAGAAGAAGCTTCCACGTGCCTCATCAACGTAGCTTAAAAGGTAAAATTCAAAGGAAGTTCCCAAACAAGTGCAAGACCTCCATGTGGTCGATCCTAAGAAAGGTACACTTTGCCTGTTGAAAATTCTAAAGCTTGGGAAGAGCCTGCGCAAGCATCCATGTGTCATTTCAAGTGCACCTTCAAAAGTAAAAGCCAAAGGCAGGTCCCCAAACGTGTGCTAACCCTCCACGTGTCTAGGGTCAAACATAGTTTCTTCTAAATAGAAGGGACTTAGCCAAAACACAAAGGGAACAAAGCAATATGTTCGTGGATGGTGCAAGTATCGACACGCCACATTCCCAAGACCCTAAAAGGCAACCAAAATCTTAAGAATGCACCTTGACCTTTAGATGATGCTAACTTTTGAATGATAGAGTCCGAATTTTAAGTCTCTCAAAGCTTCACCTACCACCATAATGAATTATGGCCTTCCTTACTTTCCCAAAAGGAGCAACACTAGAGGCATAGGTTTTTGTATTGGAACCCATAATTGTTGCCGGTGAATTTAATGCTCTTTTTGGTGGTTGAGGTAGTTTTGAATTATTCTCTCCTTCTCTTTATTCCTCCTGTATATTATAAGGAGGGGAATTTTCTAAAAGTGGGTAATTTTTTCTCTACTTCCCCCTCCATCCTTCTTCTCTAGGGTTAAATGTGGAGTTTAAGCCTCCTCTCTTTACTTTGTAATGGAATTTTCTTACCTATTTCCCACTAATGATGGTGTGAACTCATGGAGCAATAAAATCTGTTTTGTGATGCATTTTTTCCATCATTTGCTTATTTTATTGTCTCTTCTTTCCTCTCACCATTACAGGTATACTATGCATGTCCCTAATGTTTATTGTAGGTATGGAAGCTATGTTTAATGGGTTTGAAGTGTTGTTTTATGTGAACTTTATCTTTGGTCTCAGTGATCTATCTTCTCCATCCTCTCCATTTCTCACCTCTCTCCATTTCAGAAGTTGGATTTGTGATCAACAACCTTCATTTTCTGGTGTATCACCACTTTAGTGTAGGCTCTATTTTCATGCATTTCTCTCTCTCCCTAGTCCCTTTGAAGGTTAGATTAGGATTAGACACTTTTACTACATTAGAATAAATTGTTTCAGTGCGTTTAGGAAGAAGAAGCCGACTTTCAAGAACATCTTGCGACTCCATCTACTAAACAACCTATTCTCTCGAGTTGCATACTTTCTTTCCATCCATTTCCACCAATTCTTATTTCCACATCTTTCATTATCTTCCATTCTATGAATTTATGTAGTCATGACTTCATTCCCCTCATTAAATTCACACTTGGAGTAGGACATTGAAGAGTTTGATTTCCTATCAAACTTGTAAGAGTGTTTTGGTGAGGGTGGGCCCTTAGAAATTGCATATTTCACTGTCACACCATTCATCCTTCAATTGCAAGAACCTGATGTCATGGAGAAAACAAAACTATTCATGTCCACTGCAGGCATGAGGATGATATAAAAGCATCAAGGGTCACCATCAACACTCCGTGAGTTCAATGCTAATTAGCTTGAGGAGGTATTTTTGATTGATGTTGATACTTTGGTTATTTGGTGGAGGATCGACCTCTTGTCAATATTTTACTCATAATAATAGCCATGTTCAACACCAAATCATATACATGGCTTCCCATTTCAAGAAAGGGAGCTACTTCTCCCTACAAGTTATAGGATTTTTTTGAGTTACCTTTACTTTCGGTTTGCATAGATTAGGTAGGTTTTGTTTTAGTAGAAGAAATTATTTTTCACACTCTACATGTTTCACTTGGAGCATGTATGATCTTTCCCTTTTGTACATAGTGTGTTGTTCTATTTTTTTCTCATACACAGTCCATTGGAGATAATGTTTGGTGAGATTAGGGACCATATTTTAGAGTTTTAGATAATATTTGTGTTTATCAGGATGACTCCATGCCCAATGGATACTTCAAGGCCATTGATCATTTAACCTAGTAGGTAGGTGATCCAGGTGAGTCACAAAATTGTTATCCAATTTTTCCCCTTAGGAAAAGTTTTATAAAACAATGAACTTCCACACCAAAGAAATGAAGAAGTTAGTTCAACCATGCAAGCCCACATTTCCAATCTAATAATCAAGTAATAGGTAGGCTTGACAATGGCAATGGAAGGTGGAAAAATGGAGAAAGGCTTGAAGTTTTTAGACTTCATATTTTCGTGGATCTCTGGAAAACATGAACGGTTGAAAAATTGAAGAAAGCGAACTTGGTAAGTCAAAAAATTTCCCAGAGAGAGTCGAATCCAAGAAAAGTAGTAGAACCATGGAAGGTGCCACGTGTCATCTCAATGCACTTTCAAAAGGTGTGACAAAGTGGAGACCCTAGGGATGCATTTGACCCCAAGTGGATCTCAAGCACATACCAAAGCTTGTGGACGAATTGCCAAGTTTTCAAACACTGCAACTTCAAGAAGGAAAGGAAGGGTAATGTCTTGGAAGGCAGTAGTGTTTCCACATGGAGCTAATTCCAACTATCAGAAAAATGCCTCCACATGTCTCTTTGGCGCACTTTTGGTATGGTTCTCAAACATGAGGTCCCCAAACTAGCGAAGGCTCTCCACATGGTCAAATCCTGAGAAAGGTAGAACCAAACGTTGAAAATTCTAATCATGGGAAGAGCTAGTGGAAGCCTCCATGTGTCTCTTCGGCATACTTTTGGTATTGTTCTCAAAATCTAGGTCCCCAAATGAGCGGAGGCTCTCCATGGTCACAACCCGAGAAAGGCATAATTGATCGTTGAAAGCTATAAGTATGGAAGAGCCAGCGGAATCCTCCATGTGCCTCATCAACATAAATTCAGATGTAAAATACAAATGAATTCCCAAAAAAAGTGCTGGCCCACCACGTGGTTAGAGCCCGAGAAATTTTTGACAGTAATTGATGAAAATTCTAAAGCTTGTAAGAGCCAAAGTGGAAGCCTCCACGTGTCAAAGAAAGTGCACCTTCAAAAGTAAAATCTAAAGGTAGGTCCCCAAACATGCGTTGGCCCTCCACATGTCTAGGGTCAAGCATAGTTGCTCCTAAATAGAAGGAAATTACCCAAAACATAAAGGGTACAAAGCAACATGTTCGCGAATTGTGCCAAGTGTCATAAAATTTCATTCCATAAACCCTAACAGGTAGAAAAAATATTAAGAATGCACCTTGAACTTCAAATGATCATAACTTTTGACTAACACAGTCTACCATTTTGAGGTTTTCATGATTGTTATCTACCACCATAATGAAGTATGGGCTTCCTTTCTTGCCCAACATGGAACATCACATAGAGGCATGGGTTTTGTAGTGGAACCCTTCATTGCATTCTGCAGTGGATTCAACGCTCTTTTGGGGTAGTTGAGGTAGTTTTCAAATTCTTCTCTCCCTTCTCTTTTATTCTTCCTATATATTGTAAGAGAGCCATTTTTATAAAAGTGGGTCATTTTTCTCTCCCTACGCCCTCCATCTTTCTTCTCTAGGTCAAATGTGGATTTTCAGCCTCCTCTCTTTTATTTATAATGGTGTTTTCTTTTCTCTTTCCCACTAAGCATGTACTGTGTGAGCTCATGAATCAATAAAATCTATTTTGTTATGAATTTGGTCCATCCTTTTCTTATTTTATTGTCTCTTCTTTCCTCTCACCATTACAAGATATATAGTGCATATCTCTAATGTCTATTGTAGTTTGGGAGGAGCGTTTAATGGGTTTGAAGTGTTGTTTTATGTGATTTTTATCTTTGGTCCGTGATGCATCTTTCCATCCTCTCCATTTCTCACCTCTCTCCTTTTCGTGCAAGCTTGGATTTGTGATCAACAACCTTCCTTTTCTAGTGTATCACCACTTTAGTGTAGGCTCTATTTTCATGCATTTCACTCTCTCCCTGGTCCTTTGGAATGTTAGATTAGGATTAGATAGTTTTCCTGCATTAGATAAGATTGTGGCAGGTAGATTAGAAAGAAGAATTCAGCTTTATCTGGAAGACCATCTCAAGCCCGTATGTCCCACAACTTGAGATATGCCCCATTCAAAATTAAGCCATTCAGAGGGTGATGTAAATTTGCATCAAAAGTTTTGGTATGTCAAGTGGGACAGGTCTGAATCACCTTACCACTTCACTTCATCAGTTCGATGTGCTCTTATTGAAGATTTTAGGCTTTGGAGCCACTTTCAAGCACATCCGGTGACTTGATATGGTCAACAACCGATTCTTTGACTTGCAAAATTTATTTTAATCCATTTCCACCCATTCTTATCTCCACATCTTTCATTCTCTTCCATTCTATGAATTTTTACAATCATGACTTCATTCCCCTCATGGAATTAACACTTGGAGTAGGAAATCGAAGAGTTTTATTTCCTATCAGACTTGCAAGAATGTTTTACTGAGGAGGGGCCCTTAAAAATTACAACTTTCATTGTCCCGTCATTCATCCTTCAACCACAAGAACTTGATGCCATGGAGAAGCCAAAACTGGCCATGCCCACTGTAGGGAATGAGGATGATATACTAAGCACCAAGGGTCACCATCAACACCTCTAAGAGTCCAATGCCAATTATCTTGAGGAAGTATTATTGAGTGATGTTGATACTTTGTCTATATGTGTGGAGGATGGACCTCTTGTCAGTTTTTCACACATAATAATATCCATGTTTAGAACCAAATCATAGACATGGCTGCCCATTTTGAGAAAGGGAGCTACTTCTCCTTGTCGATTGCAAGATTTTTTGAGTTCCCTTTTCTTTTGTTAGCATACATTTGGTAGGTCTTATTTTAATATAAGAAGTACTTTTACACACTCGTATGTTCCACTTGGAGCATGTATGATCTTTCCCTTTTGTAGATAGTGTGTTGTTGCTCATGCATAGTCCATTGAAGTTAGCATTTGGTGGGATCACCTCCAGCTTCTAGTAGTGTTTCAAGTGGCTCAAGGACCATATTTTAGAGTTTGAGATCAGATTTTTGTTTATCAAAATGACTCCATGCCCAATTGATACTTGAAGGCCACTCGATCATTTCACCTAAGCAGTGGTGATCCCATGAGTCACCAAATTGTTATCCAATTTTTCCCCTTGGGAAAAGTTTGATCAACCACAAACTTCCACACCAGAGAAATAAAGATGTTGGTTCAACCATACAAGCCCACATTTCAAATCTAATAATAAGGTGACAAGAAGGCTCAACAATGGCAATGGAAGTCAGAAAATTGGAGAAAGGCTTGATGTTTTTAGACTTCACATTTTTAGGGATCTTGGGAAAACATACGGTTGAAAAAAATGAAGAAAGTTAACTTGTAAGTCAAAATTGAGCCCAAATCAAGTCTAATCGAAGCAAAGTAGTAGAACCACAAAAGGTGACACATGTCAACTCAACGCACTTTCAAAAGGTGCAACAAAGCAGAGACCCTAGGGATGCATTTGACCCCGAGTGGATCTCAACACATAACAAAGCTCGTGAACGATGCCAAGTGTATAACCATTGCAATTTCAACAAGGAAAGGAGGAGTAAAGTCTTGGAAGCCGGTAGGGTGTCCACATGCAGCTAATTCCAACAATCACCGAAATCCTCCATGTGTCTCTTCGGCACTTTTGGTATGGTGCTCAAAAGTGGGGTCTCCAAACCAAAATGAGGCTCTCCACGTGGTCAGATCCCAAGAAAGGCAGAACCAACTGTTGAAAATTCTAAGCATGGGAAGAGCTAGCGGAATCCTCCATGTGTCTCTTCAGCATACTTTTGTTAATGTTCTCAAAATATGGGTTCCCAAATGAGCACAAGCTCTCCACATGGTCACAACCCATGAAAGGCATAATCAATCATTGAAAATTATAAGCATGGAAGAGCCAGGTGGAATCCTCCATGTGCCTCATCGAATTACTAAATTCAGAGGTAAAATACAAAGGAATTCCCCAAACAAGTGCAGGCCCTCCAAATGGTTAGAGCACTGAGAAATTTTCACATGCTTGTTGAAAATTCTAAAGCTTCATAAGAGCCATGGAATCCTACTAGATGTCGGCTCAAGTGGACCTTCAAAAGTAAAATCTAAAGGCAGGTCCCCAAATGTGCGCTAGCCCTCCACATGTCTAAGGTCCAACATAGTTGCTCCTAAATAGAAGGGAATTAGCCAAACCAAAGGGTAAAGTAACATGTTCGTAAATGGTGCTAAGTGTCAAAAATTTCATTCCCAAGACCCTAACAGTAGAAAAAATATTAAGAATGTACCTCAAACTTCAAATGATCATAACTTTCAACCGATATAGTCTACCATTTTAAGGCTATCAAGCTTGTCACCTACCACCATAATGAAGTATGGACTTCTTTTCTTGCCCAACATGGAACATCACATAGAGGCATGGGTTTTTGTAGTGGAGCCCGTCATTGTTGCATGTGGATTCAATGCTCTTTTGGGGTAGATGAGGTAGTTTTTGAATTCTTCTCTCCCTTCTCTCTTATTCTTCCTATATATTTTATGGAGGGGCATTTTTCTAAAAGTGGGTCATTTTTTTCTCTCCTACCCCCTCCCTCTTTCTTCTCCAGTGGTAAAATGTGGAGTTTAAGCCTCCTCTTTTTTTCATTGTAATGGTGTTTTCTTTCCTCTTTCCCACTAATGGTGTACTATGTGATCTCATGGAGTAATAAAATATATTTTCGATGAATTTTTTCCATCCTTTGCTTATTTTATTATCTCTTCTTGCCTCTCACCATCATCAGGGTATATTATGCATATCTCTCTGATGTCTATTGTAGGTTTGGGAGCAGCGTTTAATGGGTTTGAAGTGTTGTTCTATGTGATTTTTATCTTTGGTCTATGATGCATCTTGTCCATCCTTTCCATTGCTAACCTCTCTCCTTTTCGTAGAAGTTGGATTTGTGATATACAACCTTCCTTTTTTGGTGTATCACCACTTTAGTGTAGGCTCTATTTTCATGCATTTCACTCACTTCTAGTCCTCGAAGGTTAGATTAGGATTATATAGTTTTCATGCATTATATTAGATTGTAGCAGGTAGTTTAGGAAGAAGAAGTCGGATTTCTCTAGAGGACCATCTCAAGCCTGCATGTCCCAGAGCTTGTGAGATGGTCCAATGTTATGAAAATTACTCTGGATGCCCCATTCAAAATCTGCCATTAAGGGGGTGATGTAAATTTGCATCAACAAGGGTATTTCCTTAATTCCAATACCAACTTCTAATCTTAACCTTGACGTTGAGAGTCACATTTCATAATTTAGAGATTCTATTATTTAACAATGCACAGACATGCTTAAGAATATGGATTAATTGTGACAAAATTTAAGTTTATCTTTATCTACCATAAATATGGAAGGTTTTGGTTGAATTATTGCATTTCAAATATTTTTTATACTCCAGATACACAAGGAAATACTATCAATTAATTAAAATTATGCTACATTACCATGTGAATATATTGATAATGATGGGTTCTCGATAGAAACTTATTAGTGGCTAGATCTCATACATGTAACACCTCAGTAGTAATAGATTAATAAATATGACTCAACACTACAATTATTGTCTTATGACAATACTCCATAAGAAATCTTATAAGTATTAAACTTGTATACTATGTAAATATTTTCGAGAAGTACACTCATCTCATACTATTAAGAACAACATTGCATGATTTCTTAAATTTGAATTGAATCCATCTCTTAATTGTATCTTCTTTACTTTTCCTTTGCATTTTCATTCTTTACATGTTTTCAGCCCCTTTCTATTTAAAAAAACTATAAATCTTCGGTTAAATAACAAGATCCTTTAATAAGCAATATTTCAGTGATGAAAAATCATCAAGTATTCTCTCATGGATATTCATTAGCCCTTGAAGTTACTCTCCATTCAATGTAGATCATTTGCATCATTTTTTTGTCCTTAACTGAAATATTGAAGTTATTAGGAGTGGTCTATAAGGAATGTGGAATTCCATGATGTTCATAGTGTAAGTTGGATTTTATAATATATCACAACATTGGTTAAGAATTTAGAATATGTATAAGTTCATGTAGATATTTGTAGATGTTCCTATTTGATATAGATACCATAATTGAAGTTATTAGCAATAGTCTATAAGAAATTTATAATTCCATTATGTTGATATTGTAAGTTGGCTTCTACAATATATAATGATATTGGTTAAGGATTCACAATTTGTACAAGGTTATGTAGATATTTTAAACAATTTATGTTTTCTTTGGCTCTGGGTTTTATGTTTGATATTTTTGTAGCATGACATAATGTTTTGTAGAGTTGAAAAATCTTGTGTGGAATTGGAAAATCTTGCACAAAATTCTTCATATTGTAAAGATCAAGAAAGTTTACACAACATTAGGTAGGATCACAAAATATTCATACTATTACGTCAAATTCAAAATATTATGTATATTTTTCAAAGTGGACATCTTATTTCAAAAGACTATATTTTATAAATCATTTTTTTTTGTGATGTAGTACTCCTTTTTAACTCAAATGATCTTTCTTAAAGTACCCTAGCTAAGAAGCAAATTTAGCCCGTTAAAGACGTATTTTGAAGGTATGAAATGGAAAGACCAAGAGAAGATGTCTCTAGTGTTGCAATATAGGAACCATATTTAATTTCCTTTCCTCTCTATTTTACCATATATATTCATTATACACCGTTCTAATGTTTTTTATTTACAACAAGTTCTCAAAAATTTATTCAATATTTGTATGAATTTTCTCTTTGGGTTCTATATAAAATCTAATCCTATTATGTATTCTCTACTTGTATGTACCTAAAAATATGGGTATAGATATTGTATGTTGAATACAAGTGAAACGTTTGTCCCTCATGAAGCTCTAACTCATATGCATTCTCCACTAATATTTTGCAAAATCTACATTGTCCAATATTATTCTACTTGTGTTTATCATATATTATGTAGTGTCTAATATGTTGGCACTTGAACCCAACTAAAAAAATTGAAAATATGAGTATTTTTATTATAAATTATTTTGTCCTAAATCGTATTCGATTATAACACGTAGTGTACTAATACTATTTTATTTTCCATTATGTTTGCGAGTAACATACTCATTTGTCTATCTTAAATTAAATTAAATTAAATTAATTTAGAAAAAGGAACATTCATTTGCCTACCCAAGCCTATCATTTCCTTTAATTAACTTAAAGGGACCCTCTCGCCCAATATTTTTTCATTTAATCAATTTACTAAATGCACCCCTTTTAAATTAAGCCCACAAGTTCATTTGAAGGATCACTAGGTTTCCCACTAGTTAGTTTTCCCCAACATATTTAATCTATACCGCCAAGTCCCCATGGTACTTACTTAAACACCCCAGTCCCCTTTAAATTATTATTTTACCCAATACCCATAAAATATCTATCCCACCAATTTAAAGTTGTAGGGTTTAATCTGGGCCCTTGGATCCTTTTATTTTCAACCCTAGATCTTAGGGGTTTCCTACAACCCTAATCCTCATCTTTATGTTTCTCCTTTTTACTTTTGTTTTGATTATTTTCTCCTCATTTACACAAGTAAATCATAGGAGGAGGAAAAAGACCATCAAATCCATTTGGGAGCTTCATTTTCTTATTGAAATAATTTTCTTCAAGGGAAAATACCCCTATGCCATTATTGTTGGATTTAGATTTTGGATTAGGGGTTTTTTAAACAATCTTTTTTTTGCTTTGTTTTTATTAACCAGGGTTTCAATTTTTGTTTTGTTTTATGTACACACACACACAAAATGTGTGTGTGTGTGTGTGTGTGTGTGTGTGTAAACACATAAAATGTATTTGATTGGTAGGTTACATTATGGTTGTGGCTTGCATGAGGGTTTGAATGGTGGGTGACATGGCCACAACTATGGGGTTTAGGTGTCAAGAGGGTGTGCTGTGGTCATGACCACACCTCATGCGACTGTGATGTGGCCACAACCACACCATGTTGTGGCTACATTACAGGAAAATTGGTGGTGGCGTGGCCACTCTTCCCCACAATATGTGCTTTCATTTGTTTATTCCATTGTTAACTCGAAAACACACAGTTGATCCTTTTCGCAATATAAAACTTTTAAACCTTATATATATAGATATTTAATAATGTATATATATATATATTAAATTTTATATATATCTATATATATATATAACATTTTATCATGATTTAAATATATTTGAATATATGTGATGAAGTAAATATATATATACATATATATGTGTGTTCCACAATATAATATATATATATATATATATATATATATATGTATATGTATATGTCTATGTATATATATTGTTGGGCCCTAGAATATTGGCTAAGTACAAGAATGCATGTGGGCACGTGGGGTAAAGGCGCACAAGGTAGAGTTCTAACAGGGTTTTGTACAACACATGGTGTGTGTGCAAGGAAAAATAGAGGTTTTGGGACTTATCCATATTTGGCGTTCTAGATAGCACATGAGAAAAGTGTGACCCATCTAGCATGTGGAGTGGATAAGGTACCAAACTGGTACCTTAATGGTGATGGGAGGAATATTCCATGCATGTGATAGAATGATCCGGAAAGACATCATTGAAAAGACTGGAGAGCTCGAATCAAAGAATGCATGTTCCAGTAGAGGACCACTTGGACACTTGGTAATCGATCACACCTCATAAGGCATGGTGGTGAAGTAGAAAAGCTATATATAGAGGGCATCAATAGAGAGAAGAAAAAGAGTGCATTGAAAGAGGGGTGAAGCTCTCACAAAGATATATTAGTGGATCCTATGGGTTGGGATTAGGAGAAATATAGGAGTGATGACATATTTAGAGGGATAGGTCTATGTTCATCCTTGCAATATGATGGACATAGTCTAGTTTCCAATTCAATATTTAGAGGGATGGGTTTGGAAGGATGTAATGTGATTATTAAACATATTAACTTAAATATATGTGGCTATTGGTTCATATCTATTCAAGTGCATGAATGTATTCTATGTATATCATGTGGATGGATGTAATCCTTTGTGCTTTTCCTTTCTGCTATTATTTAGATTTGTGTTATCTTGATGTTTATCATTTGTTAGCTAAATGAACATGTTAATCTAATAACTCATCCTAAGATGTCGAGTTAGAAAGTATGGTTCTTTTCTATTTGCTTGCACTTAAGCATTTGTCATGGATGAAATATTCTCACATAACTCACAAAAAGAAGGGGCTTTGTTCCTGCGTGTACCTCAAGTGAGCGTTTAGTGGTCGTTGGGTGATAGGCCGATGTGTATGGAATTTTACAGCTTACTCTACGGGTGTAAAAATGACTACATCTTGGTTTTGTTAACGAGGCATCTTTTTGAAGTTGTTGTGAGAAATGAGATACATCTTGGTTCCTTTGATGTGTGATGGAAAGAGCACTTGACCATGAAAGTGTCGAAGCATGGTTTAAGAGAGCGAAGGATGAGTTTTCTCAAATATTTAGTACCGGACCTATGTTTGATGCACACGAGATGGGTAGAAGAGCATCTGTATCATGAGATGTATAAGACATTTTTTTGTTTTCAAGTAGAGTTTTATGAATGGCTCTCAAAGCATATGCATCTAGATCAATATGGTACTATAGATCGTGGGTATAGACAAAAGATGGCTATCGAGGCTACGAGGATGTGGATCTGAATTTGACACGTGTTGTTGATCACTGGTGGAGAAGAGTGTTGACTAGTTAGACTCGGAATATGCCATTTATACGTATTCTTGTCCATAGGCTACTAAATTTGAGTTCCTACAGGAACCTAGAGGATAATTTTTTCAAGCTATCCCTTTGGCTATGAAGATCTTAACTGTTACATTAATTTTGGAGGCATTCCCTATGACCATTAAACTTATCTAAGCATTGGGAGATGAAGCTAGGGTGGAGGAAGATGGTAGACATTATGGAAGAAAAAGAAAGGGAAGAAAGATGACTCAAGTATGGTGAAGCACATGAAATGGAGATTGTGAGACAACATGACGTTGTAAGTGTGATGGATCTATGGAGGAATATGTTGTGGGAAGGAATTGAGGTTCACACAATGGATATGGAACTTGAGCGATCTGTCTATCGCAGCTTGGAATGCGTGGGAGGAGACCCCTTCGGATTCGATGAGAGTTATTCATTTGGAGAAAGAAGAGTCATTGGAAAGCATCCGAACCCACCTAGTGACTTGAAACAGTGCTTGGTTTTCCAAATCAAGAAACAAGTATTGCTAACCCAGATGGTATTGGTGGAAGTAACCGATCGATGCCCAAC
The DNA here is from genome assembly GCA_018340775.1 of Taxus wallichiana var. yunnanensis. Taxonomy (NCBI): domain Eukaryota; kingdom Viridiplantae; phylum Streptophyta; class Pinopsida; order Cupressales; family Taxaceae; genus Taxus; species Taxus wallichiana. Next base: position 752,204,899 of record CM031240.1, on the reverse strand, counting down.
GAGATATAATTTATTATTTGGGACATATGGTCACACGTACCATTCTTGTGTTTCAAGGAATTTTTTGGAAAAGTGCAAGAATGCAAAGCTTGTATATCACATCTTAAAGTGGTGTAGGATACTCGACCCGACATACGAACAATATTACAAACCATTGGCACGTGGTTCAATGGGATGTTGGGATCACTTGGGATGAACACTTCAGCCTTGTTATTGATACAAGAGGAGATGGTGGATCTAGAGGATCTAGAGGTGGATCAAGAGGCATAAGACTTGGTGGATCCAGTCGATCTGGTGTTAGAGAAAACACCGGAGTGAATCAAGGTTTTGGATTAGGCGGGAAAGGGCCTCAACAACGACTACAAGTATTTTTCGAGATTTCTCTACATCTACTAGATTACAGAGGTATTAAGGATGTTGCAGATCATGTCCACAACTATGAATTATTATGACACATGAAAGGGATCACTACCCCGAGTAGAAGGCAAGTAATTTTGCAACGACATTGTAAGGGTGTGCACATAGTTGGTATTGGAAGTATGAACCCAATAAAATGGATGTAAACTACATTGTATTGAAGAACACCTTCTTGGTAGAGTACCATATCCCTGAGTTCAAGAAAAAGAGGATCAATTCTTTGAAAGAGATCTAGCAGGAATGGAAAAGAGTGTGTGGGAGTATGACACACGTTTAAAACTCTTTTATCAAAAATGTCATCCGAATTCACCCATCTCAGCATGCCCAATGGTTTGTTGGAGGATTGATAACACCATTTAGAAGGGTTCTTTCACACAAAACATTCATGGACCCACATGAGGCCTTGGAGGATGCCTTGCATGTTGAAGCCGTTTGAAGCATTGATACAGGTGTAAGCCCTTTTCTTGATGCTCAAATTTTGCAATGGCCAAGAAATTGGAGAAGCTATTTGTGAACTTAGCACATGAGATAGAGGGGCATGCCAAGGATACTTTCCCCTATAAATTGGTACATGCCCTAACAATAGATTTTGAAATTTTCAATAGGGATCATGATGCAAGTAGGTGTCCCCTACTTTAGCATTCACTCCATAAGAATATGTCTTGGTATTACAATATATGTACCTCTATGACCCATGATACCAAATACTGTATGTTGATTGATCAAATCCATGATTTCATTGATATTGGTGTGTGCTAGATGAGCCTTGCAAGTAGTTCTAAGGATGATGGTCACCACTATGAAGGGCAACACAATGGAGGGGTGCATGGACGAGGGTTTCATGGAGGATTTCGTGGTTATAAGTAATCTGCGGTGAAGAAGCGGTGAGCTCAAATGAGGAACTTGTTATAATCATGGATCTACATAGCATTACAAAATTGAGTGTCCTAATTTTTTGTAATTCTCGTGGTGTGGAAATAAACATAAGTATGAAGAGTTTCCAAAGATTTATGAGCATATGAAATAACATAACCAAGAAGGAAAAGGTGCTAGGATGATAAGCATCAAGAAGTCTCGATTCACGTGGATGCCGGAGTGGCACGTGAGTCGCTTAGAACCTATATTGGTGAAAATGTGAGTAAAGGCCACACACACCAAGGAAATACCAAGACAAAGGACACTGGTTTCAAGATAGGAAGTGGTACATGGAAATTATCTATACCTTATGCATCAAAAGGAAGTATATTAAGAGACTATGGATGTGACTTAGAGCATCCAAAGTCTGAAGGATCGATTAAGATAGTTGAGAAAATAAAGAGTGTGGAGACTCCACAAAAGGATCTAGATGAGATCGGGGATGTATGCAAAATGTTAAGGCAAGAGAATATTATTCCTATTATCCAAAATTCACCCCTCAAGGTAATTTTGATAACATGCATCAAATTCTTCAGTCCTGAGCAAGTAGATTGATTCAAGGCCCGAAATCATGTTTTTGGGGGCCCCCTCGGCTTCTCTCTAACTCTCTCATCCAAAAATAAATCCCAACGAGTAAGAAAAATGGGAAAAATGCAAAAAATAAGGTTACAGGACTGTTTTAAAGCATTTCGGTACCGAGGGTGTGGATCATCTAGTGCGAAGTCGTAAGTTCGTCGTACCAAGTTCATGGCCGAAATACAAAGAAAATCAACTAAGTCAGACATTTTTTCCCAGGCGGTCCGCGAGATAGTTGGGACATCGGGACGCGAAGTACGCAAAAGTGAAGCGATCGAAGGCAATAAACATCATCAAGTCTTTTGTTTTGCACGGTTTGGGACAGTCGGGACAAAAGTATGTGTGGGACACGAATCGGCCGATTTACCGAAAGACAATCCATTTCGGGAAGTTCAGAGATTTTTTTCGGACATCCGGATGAAAGTACGCGCGGGATGCGAAAAGCCAAAACGGCCGAAGGCAAAGAAGAAAAGTCAATGTTTGACCCGTGAACTTCAAACGGCCATAACTTTTGACTCCGAGCTCCAAATTTCAGAAAATTGGACTTTCTAGAATGACCACGATGTCCTCTACACCAAAAATTGGCTCCATTCAGTTAATGCTCATTCCGTCAAATGACAGAAAATGCCCGCTGCACCCAAAATAGCTACCCTGCACTCGTAAAAGGCCATAGCTTTTGTATTTCTCAACGAAATCACACAAAATTGGTACCGTTGGAATTGTGGGTCCAATCCTCGACACACAAAAATCAATAAATTTCATATTTGATGAGAGATTGATTGATATTTTTATAAACGTGGCTGGGTTCATAACAATGTTTTATTTGGTGGTTGGGAGTGCAATTAAGAGGCATGGTCATCATTATTTCTTTCTCTGCTGCAGCACTGGGACAGTATGGGGAGAATTTTCTACTTAATATAGAATCATTTTACTCCATTTAATGCCTCTTAAAAGTGATGGAAGGACATATTTCGGGATTTTCATTTTGCTCTCTCTCGCTTCTCATTTTTTCTATAAACCGGGAGTGTTGGGCTCATTGTAAAGGCGGGAGTTTTCAGATAACAAAGCTCTATCAAAAATGATTTGTGAAGCCAATGTTCTGTAGGCCCTTGTAGTGGACTCCTTGCATGGTGATCTAGGACCTTATCTTGTAATAGATTGAACTGTGTATATCATGAAGCAATAAAATATAGGTTTGTGGATGTATCTTCCCCTATGTTTTCTTGCATTCTTCTTGCCTCTTTAATCTTTATTACAAGAATAGTGTGTCTATTATTATGTTCATGCAGGGATCCACTATCATTGTGTATGTTTGAAATGTTGTTGTAAAATGCATTTTTGCTAGATCGTGGGGAACTGTCATCACTCCCTCTAGTGTGCATTTTACTTCTTTATCTCACACATTGGAAGGATACTCTCACACACCCTCCTTTTCTGGTATATCACCACTTTAGTGTAGGCTTTCATTTTATGCACTCTCTCTCCTTGGTTCCTTGGAAAACTAGATTAGAACAGTTAGCTTACCCTGCATTAGAGTAGATTGTGGCAGGTAGTTAATGAGGAAGAACCAGCTTTCTCTGGAGTTCTATCTCAAGTAGCAAGTCCCACAACTTGGAGATAGTACCCATGTTATCCAATCACACCATGAGTTCAATTATATGCGCTCGTATTAACACGGGGTGCTGTGATTCCATGATAACAATTCCCTTGATAGAAGAATGGTTAGGGAGAAGATACCATACACTGGAGATGAGATTAAGAGGAAGTTTCTACATGCTAACCTCCTCCTCAAATCCTTGACTATGACAAGGAAATCACCTTAAATGTAGTTCTAGATAGTTGGCTTCTGAGTAACGTATCGGGTTGACATTCGTGTAGAAGTCAATGTTCTCACTCTAGATGCTTGGCATAAAATAGGAAGGCCTGCATTACAACCATCTTTAAATGTGATGTATATGGAAAACAAGACTAAGTCAATTCCCATTGGAGTCTTGAAGGATGCAGTTATCACCATTCAAGGGGACAAGTTCATTGGAGACTTCAAAGTGTTGGTGCTCACCGAGGCAGAAAACTTTCCAGTGTTCTTTGGGCACCCATGGTGTTACAAGAACAATGCTAATGTACAGTTTAGGATATATTAGTTTTGAGAACAAGGAAGAATGGGTCATCATCCCCTTGACCAATGGGAATTTAGAACCTTATACTAAGCCCTCGGAGAATAATTCTTTGATAGGATATATGTGTGCTCTATTAGAGACCCTAAGATAATTAATCCCATGGAGGGAGTTTTCTAGTTTGAAGATGTTGAGTCCTTGAGTGATACCACCAGCATGGCATGTGACAATTGGGTGCATGGGACTTATGTGTTGATTGGGTGACATTTAAGAGGATTTGTAACAAGGGTAATAAATCCACGTTTTATACAAACAAGTGCATAGGAGGGAGAATGTTACAAAGTTACTCCTGAGGCACCGATCCTAAAGATTTCTTGTGAGAAATGGCGGTTCAAAGGCAAAAATGAGAATGTGAGGAGAGATATGTTCAGATATAACCTTCTCGGGACTACTACACGCTGGTGGGCTGACACATCAAGAGAACCTTTAGAATGGCATGAGGTAAGGGTCTCATTCTCTAGTAGATTCTCATGGAGCAACGCGCCACTATCATACAGGACTACCATGGTAAAGAAACCACCTCATTTTATGTCCAAGCATGTGAGAAGGTGTAGATAAAAGGTTCATAAGCTTTACCACCTTACAAGGCTATGCACACACATGGTATATTCATTCGGAGATGTGTCATCAAATAGGTAATTATCAAGAGTTGGCGGTTGATCTCATTCAATCTTTCGAATATAGAAGTATGAATCCATTAGCGGATATGGCATTACAAGTTGTCAAATGCCTTAAAATGGGAGATATTACTATGGAAGAAGATAGAATACAAGAAATATAAGGATATCTTAGTTTAGAGATGCACTTTGATGAAGAAGAAGTAGAGAAGGTACAACTCTAGCACGTGTGCATGGAAAAGGAAAAAGGAAATATGGTCTATGTGATAGATGGTGAAGAAATGGACTTTCTAAATGTTAATAATTTTATTGGAACATGAGAGGTCATAGATAGTGCTGATGAGTAGGTACCCACCTACCAAGAGTTGTTAAAGAAAAAGAAGGTTAAAATTGGTTCAGAGGAAGAACCTAAGGAAGCTATCATTGGGGATTATTGGTCGGAGAAGGAAGTTTCTAAGATCATTGATCTATTACACAAGTTTTAGGATTTTTTCCCTCGCAAGTACCATGAGCTCAAATGTATTCACCATTCCTTAGGGGAGATGAGGATCAAGTTGAAGGAAGGTGTGCACCTGATTCAAAGATACCTTATCGAATGAATCTTATCTTGTGCATAAATTCAAGGAAGAGATAGATAAGATGTCATTGAAGAATCGAATGGGTAATTCCAATGGTCATAAGTATCAAGAAGGATGGAAGGATAAGGATTTGTGTGGATTATAGGGAGTTGAATGTAGTTTGTGTCATTAACCCTTTTCCAACCCCCTTCACTAAAGAAATTTTGGAAGGAGTGGCTAGGCATGAAGTCTATTCTTTTACGGATGGATTCTTAGGGTACCACCAAGTTAGGATTGCAATGGAAGACCAGGAGAAGAAAATATTCACCCCCGAGTGGGGAATTTTCACATACAAGGTTATGCCTTTGGGATTGAAGAATGTTCCTACTATGTTTTTGCACACTGTGGTATAAGAATTTCAGAATTCGTCCACAAGTTTTTCAAGTTTACTTAGATGACTCGGACTATGAATGGGCTATTAAAAGACCATTTTGATAATTTGAGGTTGATGTTTGAGAGATGTCGTCCGCTTGAGGATATTCCTCAACATTAATAAATGTGTCTTTGTTACTCCTTTAGAACCATATTGGGGCATATTATATGCAAAGAAGGCTTACTAGTGGATCCCACTCAAGTTGCAGCTTATTGTGGGATTGGGAGAGCCTACTAGTAAGAGTGTTGTGCATGGATTTCTTGGACATACGAGGTTTTATAGAAAATTCATTAATGGTTATGCCAAGATCACCACTCCCTTAGAGGAATTACTTAAGCACAAGAGTGCCTTTCACTATTGATAGCGCAACAAAAAAAGCATTTGATACTTTAAAGGATAGGCTTCTCACGATGCCTATACTATGTTTTCCTTCTTGGGATAAGCCTTTTCATGTGCATGTTGGTGCCTCAGGGACAACCATGGGAGTGGTACTAGCAAAACTTGGTGAGGGGGATTTTAATCACCACTTTTGTTTTACTAATAGAAAATTGACACCAACAGAAGAAATTACACAAGTATCGAGCATGAGGCACTATCTATGATCTAGGTGCTGCATAAGTTTGGGAAGTGTCTATTGGCAATACCATTCATATCCTACACGGACCATATGGCATTGAATTATTTAGTCAACAAGCCCATTCTCGCAAGGGTGTATATGTCGTTAGGTCCTATTGTTTCAATAATTTTAATTCTTGGTGTTATTAAAATAAGAGAAGAGTAATTCGGAGTTGATCACTTATCTAGGATTGATCAAGGGAGGATGCGTAAAGCATTGAGGATACTATGTGGAGGCGCAACTATTTAGGTCATGGGGTGTGCCCTTGAACTTAGAAGACATCAAAGTGTTTCTCAAAATAGGTGTAGTGCTGAAGGAATGAAGGCCTTGGAGAGAAAGACGTTAGCTATATGCGTTGTACTTACATGCTGATTGGTGGAGATTTGTACAAAGTAGGCCATGATAAGGTTCTATGTGGATTCCTACTAGAACATGAGTGCATTGTAATTATGGAGGAATGGTGGGATTGATGGAGGACACTATGTAGGAAATGAAACCACGCGGAAGATTCTACTTGCAGGGCTTTGGTGGGAAAGCATATACCAAGATTATATTAAGTTTTACAAGGCATGTGATCATTACCAATGCCTTGATAAACCTAGAAGAAAGGATAAAATTCCCTTACAACCAATAGCCAACATTGAACCATTTGAAAAATAGTTAATTGACTTTGTAAGACCTATTTCACCTACTATGGGAAGGATTGGTTCGCATTTCATCATCACTTACATAGATTACTTGACAATATGGGTAGAAGTAGCACCTAACAAGGATTGTACCATAGTAATGAACAAGTATAGATGTCCCTTGAGTTTAACAAGTGATAGAGGTATGTGCTTTTAAACAAAAATTCAGATTCTTTTAGTAGAGTTTATGGTGGCCCATCACAAGACCACCCCTATCATCCACAAGTAAATAGAACTACTAAAGCATTTAACAAAATAATAAGACACATGTTGACCAAGATATGTGATGTTGGAAGACAAGATTGGGATGATAAGGTTTCAGTCATTCTATGGGCATATAGAACAACTTATAAAAGGTGGAACAAGGCCTCCTGTTTCAATTGGTGTTTGGGTGTGGAAGTTGTTTTTCCCGTTGAATTCATGTTACCATCACCGCATATAGTGCGCGCGAAGATTTATTTGATGAACCAGCATTGGAAGAGAGGATTTATAAGTTAATGCAGTTAGATGATAGGTGATCACTTGCTAGATGGATTCAAGATAGAAAATATAAGACAAAATGCATAGTATGATCGTCATATCAAGAAAAAAACTTTGAGGCTAGGGAGATGGTTCTTTATAATGATTTGAATTTTCTACGCCATCCTAAGAAATTTAAAGTCCATTGGTTCGCCCTTACATCATCTCGTACATCCTGGATACATGTTCTTTCCAATTACAAGTGTTGAATGTGACAAGAATGCCAGGTCATTTCAATGGGAATAGGCTAAAGCCCTACTATAAATAAGTCTTCTTTGTGTATGTAAATAAGGAATTTTTTCCATTTAGCTGAGGATTTCCTTTAATGTTTTTTCTTTTTGTGTTTCCCTTTTTATTTCTTATTCATCTCCATTTGTGTTGCTTTGAACCTTTTGTGCCGGTAAGCACATTATTTTTTCCTAAGGCTGTGTATACGCAGAGGACCGCACATTTGTTTAGTGTGCAGTGGAAGATCGATGTGAAGAATAAGTTGATAGTAGTGTTAAATGGCCATGTGAAAGGAAGCACATGAGGTTGAGAAAGAGCATGAGGAAATAGTGGATAATGAATTACGGTGTCAAAAAGGCTCTAACAAAGACCACGTGCAAGGTATGAAGAGCGTAGAACAACATGAGGTAGGCGAGGGAAAAAATAGGTAAATGATGAGAAGAAGTGCCTTCGGCACTGGAGACATGCACTTAAGAGTATTCATCGGTTTGGATTTTTTACGTGCTTAAGGTTGTACAAAGGTTTTTATGCGAGAATGGGCACGTGGGTAAGGGCTCTTAATGTCGGCTTAGTGGAAAAATATGCATTTAATCTTAGGTACATCGGTAGGTAGTATAACATTTATTGTTGAAGGAGAAAAAATTATAAATATAAATTCGGAATGTTATTGTTTACATTTCCATTACAAAGTTAGAGATCTTGCGAACTAGGGCATCTAGAGATATTTGTGTAAGAAGAATCCTAGAAATCTAAGTGTGTGACTAGAGTGGATCTACGAGACCCAAGAGGAAGGAGTACATGGGTATGGGGAGAATCGGTTCATAGTGTGCCTTCTTATGGAAGGTTTTCTTAGTTAGGATTTGGAAGCTAGGGCACGAGATAGAAGGATTTCTTCCGGGAGTGGAGTTTGGATTTGAGTTTGGAGTTAAGAAAAATAGTGGAGAAGATTAAGGATTTTTACTTTATTCTAGATAGAAAAACATGGCACCTAAGAAGGAAATCATTTCACCAATGAAACAGAAGGGAAAGGGTAAAGGAAAAAAAACCCCTACCATCATGAGATCCAATGAGGAAAAGGTATGCAAAAAATCAATACCTAGATGGAGTATTGCTAGAAATGAATGAGTGTCACACCTAAGACAAATGGCCATAAGTCATTATAACCATCTCATGAACACAACCGAGAAGGAATTGACATTGTAGTTGGTTCGTATAACTAAAAAAGGGACACTAAATGGGATGCCTATGTATAGCGGTGAGGTAAAATTCAAGTTAGAGAAGGTAGGGCTATTGAAACTATATGAGTTACCTTACTTTGGTAAATCCCAAACGACTATATTAGTGGTTGATGTCAAGTGTTCATGAAGATCACTTCTAATTTTCAGGGCACACTATGAGCATAACAATGTAGTTGATATCCAATTTTGTTGGCTTAATTTTCGAAGGAGAGTGTATAGATGATTATTTAGAGGACAAGGAAGATATCAAGAAGATAGTAGCAATGTATGACTACAAGAAGGGTTCACAATAATTTCTAGACCCCGTTATGAGGATGGCTAAATGATAAGGAAATATGGACGTAAGTGAACAAGGAATGGCTAAATATATGTAGGAAGATATCAAAGGGACCATCTATAAATTTTCCACCTAATTGCGGATGGAATCATAAGTAACGCGTAACAAGGAGAGAAGATATTATTCAGCAACTTCCTCCTCACCATCATCTTCTCATAGATTGGAGTACCGATAGTCCAGAAAAATCATCGGGAGTATCTAGAGAGGATAAGTCACCCACAAAGAGGTTTGAAAATTACACTTTTGAAACCATGATGGCTTCTAATAAGGCACACTGGACAAGTGGTACAAATGAATGTGTGACAATTTGGGGTAGAGTGGAGGATCCTAGAGTAGTTTCCTACACTCATGGATGGAGAGGTAGAATTTTCCATATACCATAATTTTTGCATTGGCATATTTACATTAACATATGGGACTAAGGGTCCATGGTGCAGGCTACCCTTCTCCTTCACAGTACAATACTTCAAAGCTGGAATCAACTGGTTCATGGAAGCCAAAATACTAAGGTTAAACCTTAGTAAGGTGGACCAAGACTACCACAAGTGTCTATGCTGAAAGATCATGTACCCTAAAAAGCATGTATACATGGATAAATATGTCTCCCATTAAGTACAAATGATGAATCCAATAATGTTAATAATCGCCATAAGGACCAATGATAGTATATTTGCACCTAAGGCCTATTCTCAAGGAAGGCAACATGTCTGGAGAGTGAAGTCTCCATACCGAAGACCCCATAGGGATAATGAAGGCCACACCAAAGAAGAGAGAAAGAGAAGAGTGGCAAGAGAAGAAGGCACAAAGTGTGGAGACAAAACAATCTGTGGGCGCGCTGTAAAGAAGTAAGTGTAGCACTTACACACGCAACAAGAAGTCCCCTATCAAGTCAAACTCCCTAGAAGAAGAGGTTTTGGAGCATAAAAATACGCTCACCCATGAGGAATCACAAAGAAATATGTCGCCTAATGAGGAGAAAGAGAAGGAAGAATATCCCGTACTAGAATCCCCAATAAGGATGAAACAGAAAGTGGTAGAAAATGCATATTAGGAGGAGACTAAAAGCCTAGAAGCCTTCATTTATGAAAGAGAGGATGACAAGCCGAGGGATCTCAAGATCATCCATTATACAAGGTCCATGACTCGAGGAGGATGGAGATGAATAGAAGAATGAAAATAAAAGAATACAAAAGGAGAAGATGATCAAGGAAAGGGGTGACTGAATAAGTAAGAACTAAGAACAAGAAAACCCCAAGCCTCACCAAGGAATAATTTGAAGAAGCCACAGAGAGAGAGGTGACGGGCATTATTTAGGACTTGGTGGATCAAGAGTTGGAGCGGAGCACAAATGATATTTTGAAGGAATTAGAAGAAGAAATCATTGAGGAGCATGGCAACATGGGTGGAAATCCCAAATTGGTGGTAAGTTTCCCAAGGGTTGTGCACACACGTGGGAAGGGAATAGTGGTAGAAAAAGGGACAAGAATGGGCTACATCAATGATTCTAGAAAAGTGTTATGTGTGTGCTTCCAGAGAACCTTAATAATAGAACAACTCTTGGATATGACTTTGTTTGAGGAAGGTGGCATTAATCCATAGACTAGGAATATGTTATCTTTGGCATTTGAGTCCCATGTGGATGAACCATAATTTGAATTAAGTCGAGAGAGCTAATGAAAATTCCAGAAAAGAAGGGAGAGAATACACTTGTAAATGTTCATCATCTATCGAGATGAACATGTTTGTAATGTGATCAACAAGGTTTCAATCGAAGTTGAGCATATACTATTTGGGAGGAATGATAGAGTGAGATTCCTTGAGGAGGAATTGGAGAAGAAAAAGGTGGAGCTCTTGGAAAAGAGAAAGGACTTAAAGTAGGAGGATCTGATTAGTGCTCAATTGAGACATGAGGTAAAAGAAGAGAAAGAAAATGTGTGTGAAGTCTCCAAGAAGGTAGAAATGATTACTAATGCCATTGTCGTAAAGCATCTTGACTTAGCACCACCTGAGCAAAAACATGAATCAACCTTGGTATGTCTGGAGGATTTGAATCACATTATGATGATGGAAATGTGACCACTCAAATTAGAGTTTCCAGAGGAGGCAATGACATGCCAAGAGAAAGAATAAAATTATAAGGTTGTTGAGATTGTTACTCGATACACTAAACTCCTTGCAGAGGTGAAGGTCGCCAAGTCACTAAAGCTGCTTATAACAACTACATTGACAGGATAGAGTGGAAAACATATTGGTTTCCACCCATGAAACAAAAATCAAGGAGATCTAAGAGAAAAATAAGCGAATAGGTTAGAAAGAGACAAAATCCTGGCCGAGGTGGAAAAGAAATCAGAATTAATCGAGATGTTGGGAATTGATAAAAATTTGGGTGAAGGAATTATACCCCGTATAACCCGTGGGATGGAAGTGCTTGATTATTTAAGAAAGAAATCGGAGAGAATCATTGAGATGATGATTACCAAATGGGAAGAACTGAGTTTTGAGGAGGTGAGCACCCTAGTGGGTGACCTCTATCAACAAGTGCAAAATGAGGTCGATGCTTGGGAGAAGCTAGAGGTAGAAATAGAGAAGGATTTCTGTCTCATCCTTCAACAATAAACAAGTTCTCCATTTTTTCAATCTTTCTCCCAATTATTCATTCCTTTATTCTTTTCCCACCCATTTCAAACCCTCCATTCTTTATTCATTTATAAAGAGTGTTTCGAGGAAAACAACATGCATAGTGTGGGGTGATGTTGGACCCTAGAATATTGGCTAAGTACAAGAAAGCGTGTGCGAGTGCGGGGTAAAGGTGCACATGGAAGGGTTATAGTAGGGTTTTGTAGAACACACGACACACGTGCAAGGAAAAACAAAAATTTTGGGACTTAACCATATACGATGTTCCAGGAAGCACACAAGAAAAGCATGACCCATCTAGCATGCAGAGTGGATAAGGTACCAACTGGCAGATTGATGGTGATTGGAGGAATATTCCATGCAGTGATAGAAAGATCCATAAAGACGTCATTCCAAATAGTGGAGAGCTCAAATCAAAGAATGCATGCTCCATTGGAGGACCACTTGGACACTTGGCAACTAATTTGTCACGTTAGAAGGCATGGCAAAGTGAAGAAGAAAATCTATATATAGAGGGCGTCCATAGAGAGAAGCAGACAAAGTGCGGTGAAAGAGAGGTGAAGCTTTACAGATATATATTAGAGGATCCTATGGATTGGGATTAGGAGAAATATAGGAGTGATGGCATATTTATAGGGATGGGTCTATGTTCATCCTTGCAATATGAAGGACATAGTCTAGTTTCGATGCATGACTTCGCTCTGCATTTATATGTTGGCTTGTTATGGTTTGGAAATATGTAATGTTGTTATCGAACATATTAACATGAATATATGTGGCTGTTGGTTCATATATTTTCAAGTGCATGAATCTATTCTATGTATATCATGTGGATGGATGTAATCCTTTGTGCATTTCCTTTATGCTATTGTTCATATATATATTCTGTTGATGTTTCTCGTTTGTTAGCTGAATGAACACATTAATCTAATAACTCATCCTAAGCTCTCAGTATGAATGCATGGTTCTTTTCTATTCGCTTGCACTTAAGTATCTGTCATAGATGACATATTATAACACAACTCACACAAAGGAGGGGCTCGGCACTGGTGCATTCCTCCGGTGAGTGCCAAAGACTACTGGGTGATAGGTTGGCACGTATGTCATTTTACTATTACTCTAAGGTCATAGAAATGACTACATATACATACATACACACACACATACACACATACACACACACACACACACACACACATATACATATATATACATATATATAAAAATGACATTCTTTAATTCTGGTTTAAATGATTTTACAGAGATATTAAGGAGGAGAGTACCATGAAAACTAATTTTATTATAACCCCTTTTATTTTTTTATTTTGAGAACAACTCATAAGATAGAATAATGATGTAATAATTTCAAGAGTAAAAGATAGATTAAAATCATTCACACTTTTGGGCACATGATGCAATATATTTATCCAATTAGGAAGATTTCAACTATAAACTTTATAAATCCTTTCATATCACTAAATATCTCAAGAATATAAATGTAAGATTAAGTTAAATTTATAACATGTCTATTATATTCCTATTCTCAAACTTTACCATAATGAGAGCCGAATTGTAAGAAAATAATCTACTTTTTTTTTTTTTTTTACAAAGAAAGAAAAATCCATTAACACTTTACATTTTAATACTAAGATATGCTTAGATATGCAACAACTAAATCGAGCCTTTTTTTACTTCCAAAACTCATAAAAGTATGAACATCATTTAATAAAAAATGAACTAATAAGTGAAACTCTTTTCTCTAAAAACAATAAGTTAATCCAATAGTGTACGTAGTTAATCTATTGAACTCAACAAACATCCATTCCTTCAAATCTCCATTACCATAGTGTTGAGATTTTTGGCACCCGTATAGAAGGTCAACTTGAAACTTCATTTTTAGATGGAAGGGATTGATGTGATGGACCTAACTAGAAAGAAAAAGGAAATAAACTATCATTTCTGCAGTTTTAGAATGTCTACCTCTTACCTAAGCTGTATTTCCAATAAAATCCTAGTCATGATCATGCATTAGCTATCTCAAGAACCAATGCAGATCCCGAGACAGATATTGGAAAGATAGATGAGGTTGAAGGTGGACAACCCAGAACTGGAAAAGGGATAGTTCACTTCAGGGATGAAGTAGGTTTCATCTTATCTTTATTCACTTTTTAGTTGTTATCAAGTTATCTTGAGTTCATTAATTATGATTAAATGAAATGTTCCTAGTGTGTATGAGTTGTACATAATTCATTTTACATCATGTAAATGAAATAATAATGCAAAAGAGATAAAGATACAACTCATCACATGAAGAAATTTTCATTTATTTCATAATTATAAAGTACAATGAACCCACACAAGCCATGGGAATAAATCTAAAAATCAAGAACATAAATGAAAGTACATATATGTAAAACTATGAATAAAGAAAGAAGGAAATCCATCATTTCCTGTTAGATGGATTTCCCGTAGTTTGGATTTTTCATTTTTCTCACTACTTCCTCACCACCATCTTCTCAACTTTATTTATCATTGTACCTGAAAGAGGAAAAATCATGTTACAGCTATGGATTTCAAAAATCAGAAATACAAAATAATTTATGAGAAAATATCAACTTCAAAATCATGGCATAAAAGAAATCAGCAATAAAAATATGTCTTCTAGCCTTCACTATTATTTCTAAGTAGTTATCTTAGTGTTTAGGTACAGAAATAAGGGTACATTTTACTTGTTATGTCATGATTACAACACACAAAGAGTCTACATATTATAAAATCTAGATTTCAAGCAAGAAATGAAAGGCATACATCCAATACTAGTTACAATTGCTACATATCAATACAAGAACATCAATAGTTCATATAACACTTTCCAATAAACCTCCAAGCTTTATATCGAAGGAATTTTTATGTCTTTCAAGAATGTTTAACAACAAGTTCAAATTTTCTACAGAAAGGTGTAACCATATCTAGTCATTATGTTATCCATATCAGAGAAAAGAAGGGGCAAACCTTCAAGTTTGAATAAAGTAATGATCAATTTTAAAAATAGGTCAGCTTCTTATCAGATGCAAGAACAAATAGATTTGCAAATTACATCCTTCATTGAGCTTTCAATAGATGATATAATTTGCAAGATTTTAATGATAACCAACAAATGGAGTTGTCATTAGTAATGGTACAAATTTTGAAAAGCATATATTTTTCAAGAATTATAATTTTTAGTTCTCAAGAAAGAAAGTGTCATTCAATAGAGAAAAAAAATCTATTGCCAATGTTAAGATACAATCATAAAGAGTTTCTATCACAAAATTCCTACTAAGGAAAAAGATCCTAAAGTGGCCATACACGAAATCAAAACCAAGAACTATATGTCTTGTAAGGATTGCACATAATAAATAAGCTAAATGTCATCTCAGTCATGCATAAAAGAAAATATGGAGCCCAAACAGATAGCAAGAAATTCATGGCTTATTTAGAAATCTGATTTATATGGTTACAACATTGTTCATCTGGATCTTACACTATACATTGTTTAAGTTTTTTTAAGGCTTGTGTTTTATATCAAAGAGAAATAGAGTGTGGATGGAGTTATCTTTGACATTGGCATGTGAACACAAATTCTATCAAAAGCAAAAAAACCAACCCAACATAATAATGCATAGAGGTTAACATAGCTCAAATTGATCTAAGAAGAGTCATCTATCATCAAGCTCACCATAAGCATAAGTAGTTGTTATGAGGTAGCAGGAGATCATCTATAACTACATCTTTAACTCAAACGTTGAAGAGCTTTGCACAAATATTTTTTTGTCCATCACTCATGGAACTAAAAATACAAGGCATTTCCTACTTTTTGTCATACCAAGCTGAGCGTTATAATATTTTGCATAATTTCTTCATATAATAACAGATGAATGGAAATTATGACTATTGCAAAATATAGAAATCAAACGGGTTTCCATCTATTTTACAAATATTCACACACAAATCTAAATGGTACACACTTGAGCCAAAATAATAAATCTAGACGAGTTGATTGAAGAAATGAAAGAACATAAATTCAAAGAGCAATACTGACTCAAAACAATGCCAAATGAATAGATCTCAAAAAAATATGATAAATTGTAGTATATAACTAATTTATGTCTCAAAACTAAGATAAAATGCATTTTAAAGGGGAAAATTAGTTCTTACCATTGTAATGCATGCTTTTGATATCTCAACTCGAAATACAGAGCCATTTTTGGAGGAAAAGTGTTCAAAGGGAAAAATGTAGTTAGATTTAAAATTTAGGGTCCTTCAAACTTGCCAAGTTGTGAGCTCACTTCAAGTCGGCCATGAAAGTAAGAACCCTAGGATGGAAGGAAACATATTTACAAAAAATAATCAGAGCTTGAGAGTGTTAATTTTCCACAGTAAAATCATATAATGTCATAGGTCAAAGCACAGATAACCCAAATGAAATCCAACAAAACACAACTCATATCTATGAACCACATAATGGAGAGGTCAAAATAATGCAAAATCAGGTGAAATAACTTACTAGGAGAACCCAAAATGGATTCCAAGGATTGTAAATCAACTCATTCAAGAGCAAGAAACAAATCTTCTCTGAAAAATAAAATCTAAGAATGATAGTCATGATGAACACAAGCTTGAAATGCCAGAAACTCATCACCAATATGAGTGCAAGTAACTTTATTATGGAGGTAGAGCTTGCTATCTCCCATGGAAAATAATCCATAAAATGGGTGTTGGTAGAATACCCATGGAGATTAAATAGAAGGAAAATCATAGGAAAATGGTGAACTACCAAAAGAATAAAACTAGATCTCTAGATAGCACCTCATAACAGCTATAAAAAAGTGCAGAAGGCACTATTTCCGTAACCTAAAGCTTCAACGCAAAAATAATGGTCAATGGGAAAACTTTCTAGGGCTTCACCAGGCCATCCGGAGCCAAAGAGGAATGCAAAAATTATTAGGATCAGAACCCTTTTTCCTCCTAGCTCGATCAAGAGTTAACAAAACTCAACTCCAGGGTCAGAATGCACACATGAGGTTTCTTAAAAACCCGTATTTTAACCATGGGTTAAAATTCAATGACATCGTTATGTGTTTGACCTCATGGGATACGGTAAAAAATTACAACAATCATCATTAAGGTGTTAGACCTTAGAAAAACAGTTAACCATGTAATTTACAAAGCGGTGTGGGGTATGCAATTTATTTTTTAAAATCATTACAATCCCATGTAGAGTTGGAGATTTTTAGTCCCGTGTATGGTCAAAGGGACTATTTAGTTTCCTTCTACAAGGTGATTGAAAGAAATAATTAAATAATGTTTGGAATAATCCAAAAATAGACTTTAATTATAAGGAAAAGTTACTTTTTCATGTACAGGTGTAACATCTACATAGGTGTCACATCAGTTAGCAAGAAGACAAGATCTCAATGCACAGGTCCAAGAATAAACTTTAGACAATTATTCAATCAATTACCCCAATATTTCCAAGGGGTCCATAATCTTCATCTCAAAGAATGATTTCGTAAACAAAGTAGTTTGACTATGAGTAAAATTGGAAGGGAAGGCTATTTTTTTCTTTATGTAATAACATGTATTTTTAGACCCATTATTATTTATTTATGATAAGGGCTAATAATATCATGAAAGTGGGGGTTCAAACTGTAGTCTATTTTGAAGTGTTATGGGTGAATAATTTGGCTATTTATTTTATATGTTGCAAAGAAAGGGAGAAATTTTGATGTACTAAGTGTTGAAGCCATTGTTGCCAGAATTGCCCTTATATAAGAATTAGTTGATTGCCTTTCCAACAATTTGCAGTGGTGTGTATTACAATAGTCATTCTTGTGAATTTTATTCCATGAATTTATTAATCTTTGTTATTCTATTTACATTTCTTCAAATAGGTGTTTATGCTAGTTTAGTGTGCAATTATCTACCTTGTTATTGTGAGAGATCCCTTAACATAATAGTGTTTTCCTTGAGATTAGCAACAACCCATTGGATTGTGTGTTGTTCAATTTATTTTCAATATATTGTTGATGTTTCTCACCAAGACAGAAAACTTTTGGGGTATCACCCACATTTAACACAGCTTTAGTATAGGGATACTCCAAAGAAGGAATCGACCTTGTAATCTCAGAGATTCACCTCATAATATAGACACCCATAGCCCGTGAGGTGTCTAAATTTTCTATCCACAAAAGTGAGGGAAAATGAAAGTTAAAAGATCTATTATACCTCAACATAGGTGCAATTTTTTCGATAACACATATAATACACAAATAAACCTCACAATCCCCATAATACAATCCTTACTACATTCATTTCAATAGATAAAAGAATATCCAAGAACTTTGTTTAAATAAGGTTTAAAAACAAGCAAAAATCCAAGTTAGGAGTCTACTACAAAATGTAGAAACTATTTTAAACTATCTCAACCCTTATTCACAAAGAGAGGATAAAATGACATAATACTTCAAGTGCAAGGATTCAAGATTCTTCTCAAGATAGGATAAGGAATAAAAATTACTACAAATCATTTCAAAATCATACTAAATTTTAAGAGGATAAGCCTCCCAAAATGGGGAACAATATGAAAAATTTTCCAACTTTTCTTCCATGTTCCAAGTGAAAATTTCCAAGCTTCCACACTATAAGAGAGTCTTTAATGTAGAATATAAAATTTCTCAGTTTCCTCTCAACAAAATGTAATCATCACATGCCATATCCACAAACTGAAGGACATGCTAGCCTCCCTCCAATCCCCAAGGGAGAGAGAGAGAGAATGTATGCCTCAAGATTGAACAAGTAAGGGGCAGACAAAATGTGTTAACACACATACATTTTCAATACAAAATGACCACTAAACACCATAAATCACAAGAGGATAACTCCATGTTTTTCTAAAAGGGAATATTTGAAAGGATCCCATAAAAATCCATATTATGAACCAGCCATAGGACAACTAAAATAATCTCCATAATACCATCCTTATATTTTAATCCAAAATACCCTCCTTATCACTCCATCCTAAACACCAAGCCTCCTCCTTAGAATTATTTTCAAACCAATGATTTGTTCCTTGCCAATGATGGAAGAGGAGGTTAAAACCATATAAACATTCCTTCTTCAACATCAAACCATATGAGGGGAGGAAATTAAATAAATACCATCATGGATTTCCCATCAAGCCATATGGTATAAGAGGAGTTTTTCTCCTTCCACTAAAACTAAAAATGCACCTCAAAATAGGATAAATGGAGAAAATAAGAACAACCAAGATTTACAAAGACACCCACAACAAACATGCAAGTATTCAAGAAACCAAACAACTATTATTTTATTTTGCACATTATATCAAAGAAAAAAACCAAGAGGCAAGAAGGCCTACCTCAAAAATAGCTATCCAACTTCAAGAACAAAACACACTCTCCCAAGCTCCAAGCTCCAAGCTCTCTCCAACTCTAATAGTAAAAATGACAAGCCAAAATTTTGTACCCATCTCCATGAGGAGGTATAGAATAAGAAACAAACACAAATCTCATAAATGAGAGGATGACATGTGTCACCTATCGCATTCTCCAACAAAAGATTCCAAAATCACAATGAGCATAAAACAAAACACATTTAGGAGATAATCTCCCAAATTTCCTAAAAATACAATCAGCCAACACACTTCAACTTTTAAGAAATCACAAAAATCATACACACTTACAAGATGGTGATAAGAGAGAGGTAATATGGAGGGAAAATCCAATTTGACCTTGAAAAGAGTACTGCACCCATTGGTAGGGTCCAAAGAACTGATTTCAATACAAGGGAGACCCCCTATGTGAAAAAAAGCCCTTACAAATGCCACATTTTTAGAAAATTCGAGATTGGGTAAAGTGGCTCAAGGGTAGAGGTGGTGGGCCCAACCCAAATGATGATTAGGTGGTACTAAACCACAAACAACATTATTATTTAACATAAATCATCTATAATGGATGTAGGAACCTTAGGTCCCTAAACTAGCTTATTACAAGCCTTAAACAAATTAAAATAAACATAGGTAGATTAGGAATCACTAATGGTATCCAAACAAGAATACACCACAAATAAAAAAGTCTACACAAAGATCATGCATGGCTAAAATATTCAGTCGAGTCATTCACTTGTGTAACTTGAGATGTAACTATCAAACTCACATTCTCATGTGTGACCTCTAATATAGACACTCAATTCACATGTTAAAACATCCCTTCTCGATATAATAAATTAAATAAATAATATTAATAAATCAATCATGGATAATCATTCTAACTATACAACAATCAATGTCTATATGGAATGGCTAAGCACTAACAACATGTACCCATAGTAACTCAAGTTATAAGATCCATCTAAGCACTTACATGATAACATTCAATTTTCCATTATCAACCAATGATATCAAAGTATACAACAACATCATATATCCATTCATCATATATGAAATAAAAATAATTATATCACAACTTGCTAGTGTCTTAAACCATATGGTACAAGAAACTAAGATAATGATCATGATGCTAGATTGGTGCTAGGCTCCCTAATCATCACATGTGTCAGCAAATGAGTCATAATGAAAACCACATAGTTTTAAAATATTACTAAAATCCATATCCATAATCTAGTAAAATCAATGAGTCATAAAATAAACTGATGCAAGAAGAGGTGGGAACTACATCTCCCTCTCCTAAGATTAGAATTCCTCATTGAAGTCAATGAAAGAGATAAGGATATCGATCTATCAATGGTGTCACATCCTTCCAAGTCACTTTTGTCTCATCATATCGATCCCACTTTAATCTAACCTATCCCAAGTCTTTCCCCTGAAGGGCCAATACTTGTGCTCCAGGGATATGCACAAGATCCAATCTCCACTATCCTTCATCTTACCCCCTGTAATGATGACCAATCCAATACATGAGAAATATCAGAATATTTCTATGTAAAATCAAACATGAAAAACATTGTGGGCCCGAGATAGGCGTGGTGGAAAAGCTAAGCAGTAGGAAACTAGACCTACGACCTCTAAGATCTCAAATGGCCCCACAAAGTGAGGTGAAAATATTATACCCCTTTCCATAGCTAATTAGGATCTTATGTGGCCAAACTCTCAAGAATAATTTGTCACCAACTGCAAAGTGATGTTTGATCCCATTGGTGTCTGCGATACACATTCTCGATGCACTCTAGCATTCTCGTGGATGTTACCTAATAAAAATAAACTACTGCTCCATGTCCTAAAGGTAAGATCGCATAAGTAAAACCATATCATATAACCTATCCCAACTCAAAGGTGTCCTACAAGGTTTCCCATAAAAATCTTGATAAAGAATGATGTTGATAGACCCGTGATAACTATTGTTCTTGTTAAATGTGACAAGGTACAAGTAATTCTCCCACTTGTTCTCCTAATTCAACACATACATCCTCAACATATCCATAAGTACCCGATTAACCCTCTCATTCTTTCCCTATCTCTCTGGATGGTATGCTGAACTACAATTTATCTAAGTTCCCAAAGCGACATGAAAGGAAGTGTAGATGGTGTCCCGATCATAAATAATGGTCTTTAAAATCCTCTGCAACCTGACAATATCCTCCATAAATACTTTGGAAATGACGAGTGCATTATAAGTGACCTTGGTTAGAGAAAAGTGCACAAACTTGGTCCATTTATCAAAGTGTCCATGATGGCATCATGATGGTAATAATACATAAGGATACCACAATGAAGTCCATGGAGATGACGTCCCATTTCCACTCGGGAATTTTATGAGGATATAAAATTATTGCAGGATGAGAATGCTTAGCCTTGACCCTCTGACATTAAAGGCAATGAGCTACATAGTCTTCTATATCCCGTTAGAGACAAAGTTTATAATATAACTCTATGAGGTCAATGTGCATCTTCTTCACTCCTAGATATGTTGCATATGGGACTTCATGAGCCTCTAAAAGAATAGACCTACAAATATCACCTGTGTTAGGAACATAAATTCTCCTCTAAAATAAAAGGGGACCATATTCTTCTAAAATACATCATGTATACCTGCCCTATATAGAACCCTCGTGACTCAAACATTTGCTTAGCACCCTCATAAAATTGTCCCCTAGAAGATGTCAAGAATCCTTCCTTTAAGGTCTAACTATAGTGTCATAGTAGCAATCAATTTTCACCGTATACTCAAGGCATATGCGATGAAATTTTCCTTTCACTTGATATACTAGACATACATGTCATACTCACACAAGAGCTCTATCCAATGCCATTGACAAGCGTTGAGGTTTGGCTGTGAGATTTTATTTTGAAAGATGCAATTACCGGTCCTCAAAATAAAATTCCTACATAGAATGAAATGATTCTAATGCACTAGAGTATGAATTACTACTGTATAATCCAAGTCATGGGTAGGATAGTTAAGCTTATAATCCTTGAGCTTATCCAACTCATAAGTAATGACTCTGACGCTCCCGCATTAGAGCTACTCCCATACCCTCTAATCAAGCATCGATACAAACAAAAATTCTCCACCGAGATCCATAACTTCTAAGATAGGTGTCATGGGTAGTCACTCCATAACTAACGTAAAAGCCTACTCACATTTTTCTAACCATTCAAATTTCTTCCCTTTACATTGAAGAGAAGTAATAGGATGCACAATCCTAAAGAAGTCCTAAAATATTTGTGGTAGTAGCCTATTAATCCCATGAAACTTCTCACCTTTTTCACTAATGTGGGTGTTGGCCAATCAAGAATGGATTGAATCTTAGAGGGATCTACCAAGATACCCTCACTTGAAATGATGTGACCCAAGTATTGAATCTCTAACTGAAATAAACTACACTTCTCTAGGTTCCCAAAAAGCTTATGATCTCTCAAAACCTATAGTACCTGTCTCAAATGCTCCTTGTGTTCCTCCTCAAAATGAGAATAGATAAAAATATCATCTAGAAACACCACACGACAAAGTGATCCAAAATTTCTGAAAAACACATTCAAGAGGGTCATGAAAACTATTGGGGCATTGGTCAAACCAAAAGGTACAACAATGAACTCATAATGCCCATAACGAGTGTGGAAAGCTGTTTTGTGAATGTTTGCATCTGTAATGCTCAAATGGTAGAATCCTGAATCTAGATCAATTTTGAGAACCATATGACATCCCTCATCCGATCAAACAAGTAATTAATCCTCGAAGTAGATTGCGGTAATTTATTATGACCTTATTAAGTTTCCTTAAATCAACACAATTTTTAGAGAACCGTCCTTATTTACAAATGTAATAGGTGCCCCCATGGAGACACACTATGTCGATGAGGCCCTTCTCCAAAAAATCCACTACCTAAATCTTGAGCTCATGAATCTTTGGAGTCATCATTCAATAAGGTGCCCTATAAAATGACATTGCTTCAGTATAAGGTATATGGTGAAATCCACCTCTCTACGGGGTGGTAATCCAAGAATCTCACTCAAAAACACATTTGCAATCTCCCTCAATACCTCATGCTCACCCAAAGTTGAATGATATCGAGTACTCTTTGATCAATCACTGATCATAATCGTAAAAAACTAACAACCCTTGTGCATGCTCTGCTTGAGTCTCTTACCCAATATCATACGCAAGGAAATAGGCCTTTGTATCCCACAAATATCAAATGAATTCTCAAGATTATCCTAAGACTTAATGCTCATACTTGTATATTCTACTTTGGCCCGATGAGACTCAAGGTAGTCCATTCCTAGAGCAACCTTGTAGGATCCTAATGGATACACTTCAAGGTCCAAGGTAGTGGAGAATACTCCCAAATAGAGTACACAACTCTCCACGTAGGTATCTACCGCAAGTTTAGCCCCGAGGACAACTCAATCTACTAATGAACCGACTACCTAGCCACCACTAGCCCACACTACTCGACTATAGATTATGATATAAATGAATCTAATGCTCCCGAGATAGAAATACCCCGATAGTATGTATCATCTCAATAACTATGGCCTCGATGCTCACCTAGTGGTTATAAACTCATTACGTAGAAATGATGAGCTCATCCTATGTCTTTCACTTTCCTCTTTGGGGCCTCTATACCTATAAATGGTGATTCTTTTGTGAAAATACATATGTATTGATCAAGATACCCTCAAATAAAACATCCCACTAGTCCTCTCTAAGTAGGGATCTCTCATGTACTCTATTGTAATGAACCGGCTAGCTAGCTAGACTCTGGATACTACTACATATGGGTTCATTATTCCTACCGAGTTCCCTATCTCATGTCTCTACCCACTCCAAAACCTTTGCAAACTCGACTCTCTATATATTGTGTGTTTTCCATGTTCTCTACATCTAATTTACATGGTGTTGCAACCATCATTAGGTGTGTGGTAGAGATCTTGGGACTGATTGTGGATGCATGAATCCTCCTCTAGGGCATGGTGTTGTACTTCATAACCTCTAATCCTAAAATTACTAAATCCTCTCTTGAAACATTTCCTTAGTCTTTCTCTGTGCTCTCCTGGGATGTGCTCGTTCGCTCATCAAAGGAAGCCTTCTACATCGCTTTCTCAAGTGTCATAGGAGATAACATCCTAACAACCTCAAATAAGTCTGCATTCATTCCCCTGAATAAACCTATTGAATTATAATTTCTCATCCTAAATATAATCAACATACTGTAATAAATCAAGAAATTGTCTGTCTTCTAGTGTGTAATTATGTCCAACCCTATCGAGATTATGGAATTCATAAATCCTCTTCTAAAAAATGTTCTTAGACATGTATCAAGATGTAAAGTTCTCCTCAAACAACTCCCAAGTCACTGAATATATGGTAAAATGGATAGTTATCTCCTCATTCCTCTACCAATACCTCCTACATCCGGCATGAAGTGAATAACAAACCTATCCTTGACATTTCTCTCATAGAAGGTTCAAGAGCTGGAGTATTAGGTCAAAACATTGAGAGATAGGTTGGAAGGGATGGAGGAAGGCACTACAAGGAGGAATTTATATTTGTGCATTAGTATCTCTGAGGAAGAGATGGAGGAAGACATGAATGACAAGGGTGCTGAGATCAAAGGCAGTTATGCTGGAAGTAGTGAATTTTTTCCTAAAAATTAGCTAGGTTTTCTGGACTGTTGGCAGACTTTTGTAAAATTTCTATAGTTTTTATGGTTTAGGGTCGATTTCTTTACTCTCTATTTTACTGGTAAAATGGATAGTTATCTCCTCATTCCTCTACCAAATACCTCCCCGCATCAAGCATGAAGTGAATAACAAACCTATCCTTGACATTTCTCTCATAGAAGGTTCTGGAGCTGAGTATTAGGTCAAAAAGTTGAGTGATAGGTTGGAAGGGATGGAGGAAGGCACTAAAAGGAGGAATTTCAATTTGTGCATTAGTAGTTCCGAGGACGAGATGGAGGAAGACATGAATGACAAGGGTGCTTTGAGATCAAAGGAAGTCATGTTGGAAGTAGTGAAGTTTTTCCTAAAAATTAGCTGGGTTTTCTGGACTGTTGGTAGACTTTTGGCAAACTTCTATAGTTTTGATGGTTTAGGGTCAATTTCTTTTCTCTATTTTACTCTCTTTGGTTAAAGTCTTGATATTCATTGTATGAGTTAAGCATGTTTAACTCCTTTTGTGGAATTTTCTATTTTTTTCTTGCTCTGGTTTTTTTCCTCCTTTTGTAAGGCCCCTAGGAGTCAATCCATGTTTTTACCTTATCTAATAAAAAGACATTACTCTCATATGAGTGCAGTCCAAAGTAACTATTGAGGATTAAGAGCCATGACTTGGCCCCAAATCCATCTCATGGTTCTTGTTATCTCTCAAAGTGCACCCTATAGAGAGATGGCTACATGTTTTCTAAGCTTGCACAATTGATCTCTCTTTTCTTAGATACAATGGAAACACCTCAGTGCTCCGTGGGTATACCTATTTTTAGGTGAGTCTCTAGTATCAAGGTCGGTTCCTTATTGGTGTATCCTAAACCGATTTATGGGAGTTTGAGAGAAAAATATGACTGTAAAATGATTAAAACTAAGGTGATACACCAAATTTGTATGAGGGATTTGATTGAGTATATACACAACTAATTTGGGAAGGATTCTTGATGCATGAACCAATAGTTTTTCTACAGAATATCTAAGGGAAAAACACTTGATTGTACTGAGGGAGAATCACAATAGTACTAATAAGTTAACATGC
This sequence comes from Taxus wallichiana var. yunnanensis, assembly GCA_018340775.1. Classification (NCBI taxonomy): domain Eukaryota; kingdom Viridiplantae; phylum Streptophyta; class Pinopsida; order Cupressales; family Taxaceae; genus Taxus; species Taxus wallichiana. Next base: position 752,178,682 of record CM031240.1, on the reverse strand, counting down.
ACATTAAAATTAAGCAGAAAAGACTGAATTTACAATGCAGGGTAAGGTGATTGATCGTGCAATTTGCATTCAAAAGATTAATATAAACATACAAAAGACTGCAAAATAACTTGGAAAGGTAGAAAATACTTCACACTCAGAGGGAAAAACTGGCAAAATTTTCTTCAATACTCATATATCCAAAATTCCTCCATAAGTCCTCCCTGTGCTTTGTAAAGGCACACAATATATAGCAAAAATAAAATTCACCCTCTTCCTAAAAATAGCCTAAGGCTTGTACTCGCCCATGCATCTTTTTTTTTTTATCCTTTATTTAATAATAGATAAAGGAAAAAATAGAGCATGTAATTACAAATAGGAATTATTAGCCTTACTTACATTATAGTGAAACTCGAAGTTGATTGTTCTATTTTTAAGAAAATAAGGGTGAATAATTTGCTAAAAAAGGTTGCTTGCTAAGCAAGTATCTTTCCATGAATGTGCAACTCTATCTTTGTCTCTATTATGTCCTCTTGTGAAGGCATGCAAAAATACAACTCCATGTATTTGAGAAAAATAATTACAATACTTAGCAATATTTGCAAAACTAATTCCTCCTATGGGGACCACCTGCTATGTGCACATGTTCTGATATTGACATCTCTTTTTAAAAATGTTCACATGAGTGACACTCTGCAAATCAACCCTAGCTCCTTGAAGTGGGGACCACTTGTGGTTGTGAACTCTTGTCTTCATTGGTTTAGCCACTCTTTGTGGACTTAGCATATACTATGGTTTTAAAACATGAGAGGCACTTTATAAAAACCACCCCACAATGTTCGACCACCCTTTGATTATTGGAATGACCATACTATATGGTCTGCCACCTTTGAGTTTTTCACCCTTGGCATACTATAAGATTCACTTTTTTCGGTGATCATGATATATGATTTGGTCGGCCCTTTTAAAATTATTCAACGCACGTACTAAATTTAGACATTTGAAATTCATTTGGAATGATTTATTTGTTGAACATGTGGGCTTTCTCATTCTCCACGGTGACTCACCCCTTGGTGACTTGGTCGGTGGCATCAACTCTGGTCAAGTTAATTATAACCCTGGTGGTTTATTTTGAATTTTTGTGCCTTGTTCTTTGTCGTTGATATTTATACCCTATCTAATCGTGAGACCATCGATTATGACTGTGGTTAGGGTTATGGCCCACATATAATGTTGACGGTGGCATCCTAACCATGGTTAGCATTGATTTTTGTGATGATCTGAGGACGTTGATCTTATGTCCTTGGTGTTTTATGATCATTGATCTTGACTATGGTTGAGTTCGAGTTAACCCGCTTCTTGGTTCGGAAGTAAAGGGAACTCGACCCTAAAGCACATTCATTTGGATTTTTGTGAAGCGGGTGAAGCCCTAGAAAATTTTCTCTTGAATCCATTATTCTATTTTAATTCAAGCTTAGATTTAATTGTATTTTATAGCTCCTTCTCTACAAAAGACTCTCTGTCATATCGGTTTCATGGTTGGCACTTTCTAGTTCTTTGAGCTTTATCTGGTTTTATGGTTTCTGTGCGCCATGAGAGCTTGACATTGATATTTATCTATCGTTTTGATCTGTTGCGGTTTTCTATGCATTTTTGTAAGGGATTCCACCATTGTTTTGAAGTCTTCTGAGCTCTGTTATTCGAGATTTATCTAGTTCATCATGAGATCTATTTGAGCTAAGCTTGTGAAGCTTTATGAGTGGAAGTGTTTGACCTATCTATCATTTTATGGCCCTAAAAATAGGATTTTATCTCTCTTGAGTAAGATTTTTGAGTTGGATTTATAGTTCTTTGATTTATATCTGCTCTATTTGAGCTTTCTAAGCAAGGTGGTTGAAGTGTTGGCTGCCATTATTATTTCTTTAAGCTTGGATCTATCCTTTTTTATCTTCTGTACCATTCGTGCCTCTATATATTTTTGAAAGATGAGGTTTCGTTTCTTGACCACCATTATTGAAGTTTCTGAGCTCAACTTCATTATTATTTTTTAGATCTCTTCGGTTTGTTATTGGCACCATAGTCATTTATAGGTGACGTAATATCTCTTGCATACATATTCTTCTATTTTATTTTCTTCTATTTTATGAACCTAACTTTGATTCCACACTATTTTCTAAACTTCGTATTGGACATATTATTTTTGGAACTCTGTTTACAACCCCGTAGTTTCATCTATATTTGATCAATTTCCTTGCATAGATAGTTGTACTTCTTTGATATGGCAACATCTCTGTATTCATTTTGAATGACTTCTATTTCTATAACTATAAATCATGTATTCAATTTGATCTCTTAAGCTATTACTTGTAGTATTTTGCAATCTTATTTGTATCTCAATATTGTATAATAATCAAATGGACAACTTATTTCTTTTAATTTGAAATTTTATCCTTTCCTATAACAATTAACTTTGATTTTTCCTTTCTTGTAGCAACTGAAAATTTAAAGTGTTGATTTTTATGGCAAAGCCCTAGCAAAAGTTTTCTAAAATTCTATCCTCCATCCATTTCCAAAGATAGTAGTTGTATTTTCTGATTTAGAACATAACACTTTATGTTTGAAGTTGGAATGGTAAATAATGAGACATCATCATTGTGTTATCTTAATCATAGCATGCTTTATTATTTTTCGTATCACTTACTTGATTTAAATCATTCCTTTAAGCATGTAGTAGTTTAAAAACATCATGATGGAAAATTGTAAATGTCCATTTTACATGGCGAAGGCCTGTCAAATTTTTTCCAGAATATTGTCTTCATTCCATTCAACTCGCTTCTCTTTTAGCCAAACATTAGCTTTAAAATTCTACTTTTTCATTCCATTGAAAACTAAACATGTTCTTCTATTGCCAGGTCTCTCTTCTACTATGTAAATTCTTCCATTTCAGAACAGTTATTGGAACTTTGAGTTACATTCTTCCTTTTATTGCATGCATGCACTTATGACTTGTTTATTTTCTTTGGCTACAACATGTACCTACACACTTAGGAAAATAGTTAGAAAATAATTAGGCTTTTTGGCCTCTCTTATGTCCATGTTTTCTTCTTTCTTTTCTCTTTCCTATTTCTAAGTGAATAAAGCATGCATGCATTTTGTTCTTTAGGTAGAATACATATCCTATTAGGAGGATATTCATATGCACAAAATAGGATAGTTTAGGAATATGAATTGATCCTTGAGCTCAGAATCGACAGCTTAACTTTTCTTATTTTCAGTCACAATGGATTCTATCATGGAGATGAAGGAGAAAAAAAGATGGAGATGAATATGCTTCAATTGAACAAAAAAACCTCAAGGAAATGATGGGTTCGCTCATATTACTTTGCTTTCTCTTTCATGCATGTGTACCTTTCTTTCGTAGTTGTACTTTACTTTTCAGTTACATCCCACGGCTTGTGTGGGAAACATTTGACTCTCCTTGTGAATAAAACATTGAATTATGAAAATGAGTTGTGCATTTCCTTGTGCATTCTATCTTTTATGTATGGATTGTATAATGAACTAAAAAAATCAGTAACATAATTGAATGTCTTAATCATGAAGGAAAGAACATTGATGAGAACTTGTAACATTCAAGAATTAACTCGATTTTTGTAATCGCATTTCTATTTGCTGCTTCAAAACTCAACACTTCACCTAATTTTTAATTTTTCATCTTCATCAAGACAACATAGTTGTCCTTCGGGGTTTTGTGTTCTTTTGTTGAAGATGACATGAAAATTACAGAATACATTATCTGTTCTATTTTTAGATAGCACACATAACTCATAGATTTCATTTAATCTTGTAACTAATTCAACAATAACAAATAACATAATAACTTCCTTATCTTAGATATAATTCACCCAAGACTTTTCATCGTAATGAGGAAGTTTTGAGTTGCCCATTTTTTCATAAGTGTAAAATTTTTCAACATTTTTGGCAATCCTGTGGGGAAATATGCCTACTAGCTTAAAGAATAGTTCCTTGCTCTTGTCCATTCAGGCATGGGGTCTAAGCATGTAACCAAAATTTTCCTTTTCGTAAAGGTCCAACACTTCCAAAACAAACTAAATTTGGGAAACAATCTGGTAAATAGATCACATGCATGAATGCACTTATAGAATTGAAAACATTGCAATGTGCAGGAACTACACTTATTGAAGGGAAACCCTACTCTAACAATCACTGTACAAGATTTTCAATAACAATGTTTGAGAAACATACCATTCACAGGAATGGGAAGTTCCTCTCCATTCAACTTTGAAAGCTAAAGGCATTGTGTTCCTTATACGCTGAAATCATATAAGGACCACTCCAAAGTGTGTCAAACTTTGAGTGTCTTCCTGAATTTACACGATCAACATCCCATTTTAACACAATATCTCCTTCATTAAAGACTCTAAATTTGGCTTTCTTGTAAAAATTCTTCTTCATTTGTTTCTGATTCTTTTCCATATTCAAATGAGCTTTATCTCTTAGCTGTTGTAATTCCATTAACTATGCATAACGAGTTAGTAATGGTTCATTCTCAAGCACTCCATTTGATGCAGTAAATCCAATGGAGGTAACTCAACCGAAATAGGAATTCTTACTTCTTTTACATACAAAATTTTTATAGTGAATATCCAACTAATCTTTTAGGAGTCACTTTGTCAGCCCAAAGTGTTGAATTCAACATTAGATGCCAAGATCTTTGATTATCCTTAAGTGTTCTTCTCGATGATCTTTAACAGATTCTTGTTAGTACTCCCAGATAAGCCATTACCTTGTGGGTAATAATTAGATAAATAACTTAGATATATTCCATGATTGAAAACCCAATCTTATTATCTTTATACCAAGGAATGCTAAAGCATTATCTCGATATGATAGTTCTTTGGAACACCAAATATGTAAACTGTTCCTTCATAAAAGGATAGTATAAAAGCTTCATTAGCATCCTTCAAGGCTATTTCTTTAGTCCATCGTGTAAGATAATCAGTAGTAGTTAAGTTCTATTTGTCTCCTTGTGATGATGGTGGATTTATCATGCCAATAAAGTCAAGAGCCCACTACATAAAAGGTTGATCAACTGAAATAGGTTACAAGGGTAAATAAGCTAAGCATTCATTTCCAACAAAGAAAGAACATTTTTTACACTTTCCAATCCATTCAAAACAGTCTTTGAATATGATAGGCTAATAGTAACAAGCTTTCATAATTTTTAAGGCTATAGTGCATTCTGAGAAGTGACCTCTTACTAGTCCTTCATGGAATTTTGACATTATTTTTTGAACTTTATCATAATAAACACACCACAACAAGATTTCATTTATATCCTTTTTGAATAACATGTTGTCAATGGAGATATAAGGTACCAATTGTAATATGAAACACCTTGGTTTATCTTTTTCCATTCCTTCTAGATAGGTGCCCTACTGTAGATAATTAACCAAATCAGTCATCCATCTTGATTCCTAATCTTGTGAGTGAACCCAGTTGCTGATTTTCTGGATTTGAACCATAATTTCTAATTGTTGATACATAATTTCAGCATGCTTTTTTGAATCATCTGGTTCTACAACTTGTTGTATTTCCATACATTTTCTCAGTAAGAATATCAACATCATACTCCATGACTTTCACTCTTTTCTCATTCAATTCCTTATTTAGTAAAATGCTTTCACACTTGGATGAGAAACAAGAACGTGGCTTTTATTGTTTGAAATCATATACTTGAGATTATTTAGTCCTTTGACTACCGAAAGTACTTGATTTTCAAGAAATGTGTACATTGTTTCATAATCATGCAAGTTTTGTCCAAAGAAAGCAATAGGCTGCTCAATATTATCATCATTGACTTGAGTTAATATAGTTGAGATTGTTTTAGCTCCTGCAAGTGCATACATTGTAAAATATTTATCAAAATTTGGATTTGGAAGAGTAGGAGCTTTAGAGATAGGTTCTTTGATTGCTTCAAATACTTCTCTTCCTTCACTGGTCCAAGAAAAAAATTTTCTCTTTCCTCAAAGATAGCCGTGAGTAGTTTTTGACCAATGCTACAAAATCTGGAACAAATCTCCTAACAAAGTTGAATTTTCCAAGAAAACTCTGTAATGCCTTCTTATGATGAGGCAATGATAGTTGTGTTATGGCTTTGATCCCGAAAGGATCAATTAATAAACCCTACTTAGAAATAATATGACCAAGTAGCTTGCCTTGATGTACTTGAAAAGATAGACTTCAAAGGATTTAAAGATATTCCAAATTGCTTGCACAACTGAAAAGTCTTCCTTAAGTGCATTAGATGTTCTTCATAATCTTTTGAAAATATAGTTACATCATCTAAATAAACAAGGATGCATTTATTTAATAAGCTGTGAAAATCCATGTCCATTGCGTGACGTTGAAACATTGCAGACTGGTGTTCAAAATATTAAAAGGCATCCTTTTATAAGCATAAGTACCCCACTTGGTGGTAAAAGCTATTTTGTATCTATCTTCTTCTCGAACTAAAATCTGATTATATCCATTGTAACCATCTAGAAGAGATAGTCTATTTGAACCTAAGAATGTCCTCAAAATATGATCCATATTCGGGAGTGGGTAATGATCTTTTAGTGAAGTCTAATTAAGATCTCTTAAATCTACACAGAGTTTGATTTCACCGTTCTTCTTCCTAATAGGGACAAGATTGGCTACCCAACTTGAATGCTTAACTAGAAAGATAATACCAGATTCAATAAACTTAGATAATTCTTTCCTCATCAGAGGCTCTATTTTGGGATTCGCAGGCCTCTATTTCTACCTAACAGTTTAAAATTTGGTCAGTAACTTGATTGTATGTTGTGCTAAAATGGGATCAAATCCTTTCAGCTCTTGGTATTTCCAAGTACAAAACATCCTTAAACTCTTTGAAAAGATTAATAAATGACTATTTTTTGGTTAAAGAACATACCTTTCCAAGAAATACCTTTTTCCCTTCATCAACCAAGATCTCTTCACAATTGTTAGCATGAGTTGACATTATAGTCTTGACCTTTCTTAATTGATCGTTAGTGTTGAAGATGTCTTTGAATGTGACCAAACTTGAGGTAGTTTATTTGTATTCAACTAAAAATATGGTCACCATATAAGTGCTATAATTTATCTTGATTAATTGCGTAGAAAACTCAAACTTCTTACTACAAAAACCTGCAGATTTGATAATCACTTTCAAAACTTTCCAATTTGAATCATTATCAAGTACTGAGGGCCTGACAATTAACTTTATATGAGGCTGGATTTTGCTATTATCAATCGGTTCTAGCACTTCAAAACTAGCCCCAACTACTATAAGTATGTCTGCATGCTTGTTTTCAGCTCTAGAAATAGACTAAATGTTAATAGCATTGAAATCTTCCATTAAGTCTGAAACTCTGTGTATGTAAGACTTCATTAATGGATTCTTCCAAAAATTGAAATTTTTTACTTGATTAATAACCAACTCAGAGTCACCAAAAATCTATAGCATGCTAATACCTTTCTTTCTAGCCCAAAGTAAGCCATGAATTAAAGATTTGTATTCATCTATGTTATAAGTACATGAAAATTAGAGACTTAAAGATAAGAAATACCTTTCGTTCATTGGGGAAGTGAGAATCAAACGTGCTCCCTGTCCTTTCTTGTTTTTAGCTCCATCAAATGAAGCTTCCAAATCTCTTCTACCGAATATTTTGTTTTAGATAGTAAGGAAATGGTGTATTTTCTTCATGCATACAATACTCACCAAACAGTGTTCCTCAACTTCCTTAAAAGGATCATGAGCATGTTATTCCACTATTTTTTCATCCATAGACATGTTAGAAACACTATCCAATGTTGAAACATGGGCTACCTCATCAAAATCAAACTGATCTAAGGTTGAATAATTAGCTGCTGCATTTGAAGAGTGAGGCTCAATGTGAAATCTGCCAATGGCTAATTATAGTAAATTTTGTACCATAACAAGTAGTGAAAAATAAGAAGGACCAATCTGAAGAGAGATAACCTCCTATTTTTTATGTGAAATCTCTAGAAAAGCATAAGGTAAAATATGGAGGTAAGTCTACAATAGTAACATCTTGCAGAATAGAAACATTTGGGCAAGTATGTAACATCACTTCTAAATTTTTGATTATACCAACCGTATTAGTTGCAGCTCCATCAAGTTGTTAGATGCTCCTTTCTATAGGCTCATATTGCAAACCCAATTTTACTGCAATTGTTTTTGGCATTAATGTGCTACTTGCACCATTGTCCATCATGCAATTACAAACTATATGTTCGCTAATAATCAGTGATAAATAAAATGGTGGCAGTTTCTTGATGTCATGAGCATTCATAACTTTTTGAACCATCCACTTAACTTCTTTAATGTGGTCTTGCTCAAATGTTCCAAGGACCATGTCAGTCTTCTGAACTTCCTTTTCTGTTGTATTTGAAGAAATCTGTAGCTTAGCTAGCTCATGAGAGAGTAAATCTTATTGTCCAAGAATACTTAGAGCATCCCACATTGAGATGTTAACATTATGATTTTTCATTACATCAACAATGTTAAAGGAAGCAACTATTTTAGAGACAGACCAACCGTCTTGACAGGGCATTAGTGAAAAATGATTTTGCTTCGGATGCCTTGGATATCCGAGGTATAAACATCTTCTTGGATCATGTTGTAGTTTTTTTATGGCCTTTATCAACTAGAACACTTGTTGTTTTTTGAGGAACAATAGGGTTGCTTGTTGAATTTTGATATGTAGATGTTGTCTTATCACTAACAATAGGTAGGATAGGCCTATTTTGTTGCTTTTGATTTTTAGCAAACTTCCCTTGAGCCCTAGTAGTAGTGACTCGCAATGAAATTCTCCTCATTAAAACTAACTAAATTATGTTCATGTGCTTTCTAAACATGATTTTCTTGCCCACCCCCTCCATTTGAGGAATGAACAATGTTTTAGATTGAGGTTGTGCAACAAGATTAATATTTAGAAAAGTATTTTGGAAAGTTACAGCTGAATGAGGTTGATTGCAAGGTTGACACCATTCGTTTGTAGCCATATTAACTAGGACTAAAGCGTTAGATGAGCTAGGAGCCTTTGGGTCAAACTACCTTTGTTGGTAAGGCTGCTTATAATTTTGATTCAGTTGGTAGGGGCTGTTTTGTTGATTCTGTTGATATGGTTGATTACGAGCCCGATAGGGTCTACTAGCTAATGCAATCCTATTCTCAATCGAAGTCAATTTATTTCCCATATTTTGCAAATCTTTAAATACATCATCTGATAGAGCTACAACAATAGGCTCTATGATTGTAATTGGCTGAGGAATAGGTGTTAAATCTACCAAAAATGACATTGATGGCCTTGGTGTTAATTTTCCAGCTTGTATAAGACTATTTTCATCTCGATAGGAATATCATAAGCATCTGGAAGTGTATCTCCACCCATTGATTGAATCGTAGTTGATATATCACTGTTTAATGATTTAGGATAATAAAGGAAAGCATGATCATCTTGAGACTTGACACTTACTTGGGAATTCTCTCCCCAACTTTTAGAAAAATGGATATTAAAGCTAGACATAAATTTATTGGGAGCTCTTTTAATAGTAGACAATTGTTCAATGAGAGACAAATAATTTGAATTATCTTGAACTGTTTAAGCAATTTTTTACCTAAGTTATCCCAAGCTCTTATGCTTCCAATTTATCAGTTTCTATACAATTGCAAGGCCTTCCCTTTGTAAGATGAAGCTAAAAGTCTTAAAGCTAAGTCCTCATGAGTGATGTTATGAATTGCACATAGAGCTCAGCAACATCTTTGATATGTTCAAATGGTGTAACCTGATTTTCACCCATGAATGATGGTAAAATTTTCATGGCAGCATTAGGAATGTCATGGTAAACTAGGATTACTAATGAATTACCATTAGTAAAGGTCACAAAATTCCTTGGTGATTGGATATCCATTTGCAAAAATGGGATATTAATTGATAAATTGATACATGGTGAAGGAATATTAGGAGGAGGGTTATCAAAACAAGGTCTATTATAAGGTAAAGTATTACCAAATCTTCTCCTTCTAGCAGAATTCAATGGTGAAGAAACAAACTCAGAAGGAATTCCTCTTACCAATGATCTTCTAGTCACTTTAAGCATGGAACATGCTATAATAATGGACTGAAATCAGCTCTGTGAGTCACCAAAATATCCTAGAATCTTTAGAATAAATTTCTGCAACTTGCTCCCGAAATTAACTTTTAATTTATTGTAATCTACTATAGATCTGCTGTAAAAAATATAATTTGCACACAGATCTAATTTTTTGTCCCACCAGTGTACCAAAACTGTTATCTCTCAAAGTGCACCCTATAGAGAGATGGTTGCAGGTTTTCTAATCTTGCACAATTGATCTCTCTCTTTCGTAGATACAATGGAAACACCTCAAGTCTATGGGTATACCTATTTTGAGGTGAGTCTCCAATATCAAGGCTGGTTCCTTAGTCATGTATCCTAAACTCATTTATGGGAGTTTGAGAGCAAAAGATGACTTTAAAATTATTAAAACTAAGGTGATACACCAAATTTGTATGAGGGCTTTGACTAAGTATATGCACAAATGATTTGGGAAGGATTCTTGATGCACGAACCAATAGTTTTTCTATAGAATATCTAAGGGAAAAAACTTGATTACATTGATGGAGAATCACAATAGTACTAATAAGTTAACATGCACATTAAAATTAAGTAGAAAAAGACTGAATTTGCAGTAGGGTAAGGTGATTGATCAAGGAATTTGCATTCACAAGATTAATATAAACATACACAAGACTACAAAATAACTTGGAAAGGAAGAAAATACTTCACACTCAGAGGGAAAAAGCTGGAAAAAAATTCTTCATGCACTCATATCTCCAAAATTCCTCCCGTGCTTTGCAAAGGGACACAATATATAGAAAATATAAAATTCACCCTCTTCCTAAAAATATCCCAAGGCTTGTACTCACCCATGCATCTTATTTTTATCCTTTATTTAATAATAGATAAAGGGAAAAATAGAGGATGCAATTATAAATAGGCATTATTAGCCTTACTTACATTACAATCAAACCGAAGTTGATCGTTCTATTTTTAAGAAAAGAAGGGTGAATAATTTGCTAAAAATAAGGTTGCTTGCTAAGTAGGTGTCTTTCCATGAACATACAACTCTATCTTCTTCTCTATTATTTCGAGTTGTGAAGGCATGTAAAAATACATCTCCATGTATATGAGAAAAATAATTACAATACATAGAAATATTTGCAAAAATAATTCCTCCTATGGGGAACACCTATTATGTGCACATGTTCTGATATTGACATCTCCTTTTAAAAATGGTCACATGAGTGACACTCTGCAAATCAACCCTAGCTCCTAGAAGTGGGGACCACTTGTGGTTGTGAACTCTTGTCTTCATTTGTTTAGCCACTCTTTATGGACATAGCATATACTATGGTTTTAAAACATGAGAGGCTCTTAATAAAAACCACCACATAATGTTCAACCACCCTGTGATTATTGGAATGATCATACTACATGGTTTGGCACCTTTGAGTTAGTTAGCCTTGGTATACTATAAGATTCACCTTTTCGGTGATCATGATATATGATTTGGTCGGCCCTTTTAAAATTATTTGAAGCATGCACTAAAGTTAGAATTTTGAAAGTCATTTGCAATGATTTATTTGGTGAACACATGCGATGTCCCCTTCTCCATGGTGACTCATCCCTTGGTGACATGGTCGATGGCATCAACTCCGGTCATGTTAATTATAACCTTGGTGGTTTATTTTGAATTTCTGTGCCTTGTTCTTTGTTGTTGATCTTTATACCCTATCTTACCGCAGACCATCGATTTATGACATGTGGTTAGGGTTTTGGCCCGCATTGAATGTTGATGGTGGCATCTTGACCGTGGTTAGCATTGATTGTTGCGATGATCTGAGGATGTTGTTCTTGTGTCCTTGGTGTTATGCAATCGCTGATCTTGACTATGGTTGAGTTCAAGTTAACTCGCTTCTTAGGTTTGAGTGGTAAAGGAAACTCGACCCTAAAGCGCATTCATTTGGATTTTTTGTGAAGTGGGTGAAACCCTGGAAAAATTTCTCTTGATGCCACTATTCTCTTCTCGATTTGAACTTAGCTTTCACTGTATTTTGTAGCTACTCTGCAAAAGACTCTATGCCATATCAGGTGTCATGGTCAGCACTTTCTAGTTCTTTGAGCTTTATCTAGTTTTATGGTTTCTATGCGGCCATGAGAGCTCGACGTTGATATTTCTCTATCATTTTGATCTGTTGTGGTTTTCTGAGCAATTTTTTTAAGGGATTCTTTTAAGCACAAGATAATACTAAGAGGGGGTGAATCAGTATTATGATATTCTTTTAAATTTAACACTTAATCTTAGATCCATAATCACAATTAATCAGTTTCACAGAGAATATATCAAAGCAATCAATGAATGCAAAGAAAACCAACACACTACAAATAGACATAGATTTACATGGAAACCCTTTTAGGAGAAAACCACGGAGAAAATCTTCTTTATTATATTTCTCAAATGTTTGTAGGCACCAACCTACGGGAGACACCAATCCCCAAATTACAATTTTTGTAGGCACCAACCCCTTTTTGCTAAGCACCAACTCAGCAAGAGACACCTATCTCTTCAAATATGAAGGCACCAACCTTCCTCACAAAAAAAAAAAAATAAACTCTTTTCTATCTTTTATGTTGTTGTTGCTTCAACAAGTGATAGAACAAAACTGCTGCTCAGAATATCCTTTTTTATTTATTTCAGTCCCTTCACATAAATAAATCGCTGCAACTTTTCATCAAAAATAAATCTTCCCTTCACTCCTTTTTATTTCATATTCTGCTCTTCCTTTTCTCTCTTCACACAAAATATTCAATATGTGTGCTTTTTTAAATCAAATGATTCTATCTCCTTATATATCCTTCTCACATCCTTTCGAAAAGACACATCATTCTAACCAACACAACCTTTCCATTATTTAATTAACACAACTTAATTAAGTGCATTAGTCGGCTTAAAACCAAAAGTAATTAATGCAGCCCATAAAAATTATTAAATGCACATTAAACAATGCAATATACTCCATTAAATGTGCTGGCCCTTTCTTTAATAAAATTGCTGTCATCATTAAATCGCTGCCAGCCATCATTAAATCTTCTTTTTCACCATGAAACATGGCATATGAATGCCTTAAAATGCTGATATCTTTCTCATATGTACAGCTGTGTATATCTCGCTTATACCATGTAACAATACTTCTTTTCATGTAGTTAAACTTTCATTTTCAGCCTTTCTATACTGCTGGTTATTTCCGTTACTTTCTACCATTTCAGTCAACATCCGTCAATAGTTCCGTCAACTTCCATTGTCAACATCCGTCAATAATAGTTCTGTCAACTTCCATTGTCAACATCCGTCAATATTTCCGTCAACTTCCGTTACACATTTCCATTAACCAAATACATCAATGATTAAGCCTTTGACATCAATGACAATATTTCCAATAGATTTCACCATTGTTTCAAAGTTTTATAAGCTCTGTTATTCGATATTTAGTTGGTTCATCGCAAGATGCAATTGAGATGAGATTTCAAGCTTTGTGAGTGTAATTGTTCTACCTTTTTGTCCTTTTATAGCTCTAAAAATCAGCTTTTATCTCTCCTGAGTAAGATTTTTGAGTTGGATTTATAGTGCTTTGATTTGTATCTACTCTATTCGAGCTTTCTGAGCAAGGTGGTTGAAGTGTGGGCCACCATTATTATTTCTTTAAGCTTGGCTCTGTCCTTTTTTCTTCTATACCATTCGTGCCTCTGTATATTTTTTAAAGCCGAGGTTTTTTTTTCTTGACCAACATTATTGAAGTTTACCGAGATCGGCTTCATTCTTTTGTTTGAGATCTCTTCATCCTATTGGCCACCATAATCATTTATAGGTGAGGTAATCTCTCTTGCATACGTATTCTTCTTTTTTTTTTTCTTCTTTAGATGTATCACCGAACTCATGGAAATATTTGTGGGTTCTATGATTTATTTCTCCTAATTGACTCTCGAGTTCAAAATTCATGTTGGCCTGTGGACCTCTCACTTCATAAATGGGTTGCTCAAAATTTCTGAGCATTTTATTACCTACAAGTGAGTTTGTTCTTCGTCCCAATCTGCATCATGAATTATAGATCTATATTTCTTGAGTTCGGTATATCCGTAGATGTGTGACCTTGAGAATTTTTTTAACTCGTGTGGAAAATACCTGTAAAATCTTGAAGTATTGGCTTCATCATGTACTATAATTGTATTTCCTTGTTTTCTTGTATCTTTCATGCTCATCCATTGCTAAAATGAACTTTGAAAAGACTCTGTGATTATGTGTTTGTTGTTATGAAACTCTGATTTACTTTGTACCTTCCTTTGTTTTACTATGGTGGATATAAGGTAATTTCTTCATTTTGAATACTTATACTTCAGCCTCTTCTCTATATGAGTTCTTTGTGCTAGCACAACTATTATCTCATCGCTTTTGAGAATATTATATAAGATGATTATGACTTTCTGCAAATATAGGTTCTGTATATTACTTCAGGTCCATTCTGAAATCTTTGGCTCAATTTTGTATTCTGGAGAATCCATTTTGTATTTTGAGAAAATAGTGAGGAATCAAAGTCAAGTTCATAATTTTACAATATTCTCGATTCCTCACAATTTTCTGAACTTCTTTATTGGACATATTGTTTTACGGAACTCTATTTACAACTCCTGTAGCTGCATTTGTATATGATCCATTTCCTTGCATAGATAGTTGTACTTCTTTGATATGGCAACATATCTATATTCATTATGAATGAATTCTATTTATCTAACTACAAATCATGCATTCAATTTGATCTCTGAAGCTATTACTTGTAGTATTTTGTAATCTTACTTGTATCTCGAGTATTGTATAATAATATGATGGATAGCTTATTTCTTTTAATTTTAAATTTTATCCTTTCCTGTAACAACTAGCTTTGATTTTTTCCTTTCCTATAACAACTAGAAATTTAAAGTGTTGATTTTTATGGCGAAGCCTTGGCAAAAAAATTTCAGAATTCTATCCTCCATCCATTTCCTACATAGTAGTTGTATTTTATGATTTAGAACATAACACTTTATGTTTGAAGTTGGATTGGTAAATAACGAGACATCATATTTTTGTTATCTTGATCATAGCATGCTTTACTATTTTTTTGTATCACTTACTTGATTTAAATCATTCCTTTAAGCATGTAGTAGTTTAAAAATAGCATGATGGAAAGTTGTAAATGTCCATTTTACATGGCGAAGCCCTGTCAATAATTTTCCACAATCTAGTCTTCATTCCTTTCAACTGTGACCTTCTCTTTTAGCCAAACATTAGCTTTCAAATTCTACTTTTTCCTTCTGTTGCAAACTGAAACATGTGCTTCTATTACCAGTCTCTCTTCTACATTGTAACTTCTTCCATTTCAAAACAATTATTGGAACTTTGAGTTACATTCTTCTTTTATTGCATGCACTTATGGCTTGTCTATTTTTCTTTGGGTCCAACCTATACCTGCACACTTAGGAAAAAAATTAGAAAATAATTAGGCTTTTGGCCTCTCTTATTTCCATGTTTTCTTCTTCCTTTTCTCTTTCTTCTTTTTAAGTGAATAAAGCATGCATGCAATTTGTTATTCAAGTAGAATACATCTCTTGTTAGGAGAAGATTCATATGCATAAATTAGGATAGTGTAGGAATATGAATTGATCCATGAGCTTGTAATCGACAGCTTAACTATTCTTCTTTTCAGTACAATGGCTTCATTCATGGAGATGAAGGAGAAATAAAAGATGGAGATGAAGATGCTTCAATCAAAGAAAAAAACCTCAAGGAAATGATGGGTTCACTCATACTACTTTTCTTTCTCATTCATGCATGTGTACCTTTCTTTTTTGTAGTTGTACTTTTCTTTTCAATTACATCCCATGGCTTGTGTGGGAAACATTTGACTCTCCTTGTGAATAAAACATTGAATTCTAAAAATGAGTTGTGTATTTCCTTGTGCATTCTAGCTTTTTTGTATGGATTGTATAATGAACTAAACAACTTAGTAACATAATTGAATGTCTTAATCATTAAGGAAAGAACATTGATGAGAACTTGTAACATTCAGTAATGAACTCTGATTTTTGTAATCTACATTTCTGGTTGTTGCTTCAAAACTCATCACTTCACATAATTTGTAATTTTTCGTCTTCATTAAGAAAACATAGTTGTCCTTCGGGGCTTTGTGTTCTTTTCTTAAAGATGAAATGAAATTATAGAATATGTGATTTGTTACTGCTTGAGACAACACACATAATCATGATTTCATTTAATCTTGTAGCTAATTCAAGTAGTAGTAAATAACATAATAACTTCCTTATCTTAGGTATACTTCACCCAAGACTTTTCATTAGAATGACGAAGTTTTGAGTTGCCCATTATTACACAAGTGCAAAATTGTCAATGAGCTCCAATGTACGTCGGTGGTGAAGGTGAAGAAGATATCTAATCATACTTCCCAGTCACGATTTGGATGCTGATGTCCAACCATCCCCACATATGGTGAATTTGGTCTTCCCCATAAAGTGGTCCCATAATGTTGTGAGAGTAACTTCGACGAAGAGAGGCCATGGGACCTAGCCCACCTCTCGAGAATTATTCTAATTTGGCTTTGAGTGTGCACCATCATCTAGTAGTGTATCCTTTACTAAAAATCCATCTCCTCTCCTAGCTCCTCCTATGTAGGGATACATTGTTGTATAAATCCCATCATCTGTTGTAACACATTTAATATACATGTTCCTAACTCAGGGGCACATGGCTCGGGTGTAGGTGACGTGTGTCCCAAAACTTGACCGACCAAGATCTCATACCATGTGAAGGCATCTTGTGTACGAAAGAAAGGGGAATTTTATGATTTTTTGCAAGGTAACAAAAATGATTAAATGGGATACGTTTATTGATTTAACCATTCTAAATTTAATTTTACAATTACCCAATGTGTCCGGTGTTGTAAACCTAAGCTCTAAAACCAGATGTAGTGTCCCATATTTTTGTACTCAAACCAAACTCATATGTTTTAAAATATGGAAATTTATTTTTATTATAAATTATTTATTTCTCAACTTTTTTCGGATATAACCCATAGTTTACTAATACTATTTAATTTTCCATTATGTTTCTTGGGTGACATACCCGTTTGTCTAGCTTAAATTAAATTAAATTAATTTAGAAAAAGGAACATTCATTAGGCCACCCAAGCCTACCATATCCATTAATTAACTTAAAGGGACCTTGTGCCCAATATTTTTCATTTAATAAATTTTTTAAAATCACCCCCTTTTACATTAAGCCCACAAGTTCATTTGAAGGAACACTAGGTTTCCCACTAGTTAGTTTTCTCCAACATATTTAATTTATACCCCCAAATTCACATGGTTCATAGTGAAATCTCCTAATCCCCCTTTTAAATTAATTTACCCAATACCCATAAAATATCTATCCCACCAATTTAAAATTGTAGGGTTTAATCTGGGCCATTGGATCCTTTCATTTTCAACCCTAGTGTTAGGAAATAAGGGATAAAATATGTGGAATAATCCCTCACAGAATCACAACAATAGAAAATAATATGCAAAATTATTACAAATCTCAAATAAAATTTCGAATAAAAATAACACAACACAAAGAGACAAAGTATTTAACATGGTTCACCCAATTTGGGCTACGTCCACCAAGAATCACTTGCTCGATTTTATTACAAGCCACCGCTCTCTCAATACAATACCTGTGAGTCATTTGGAGCTATGCTCAACAAACTCTACTGAAATTCACAACGCCGAATTCAAAACACATTTGCAATACATTTGCTTGTACATCTATCATATGCATAAGACCATATAAATAGACAACTGCTTAAGTAGTTTTACAAAACCATGGGTATCAAAACCATGGGCAAAAACCTTTCCCATAAACCTATGGGTCAAAAAACTCGCCCATATGAGAAAAGCACGTTTCCCAATATTTCGGGTGTAATTTTTCGAGGCCAAAAAATTTACGCCTAAAAAAAAATTTTGGGGGCTGCGCCCCGAACCCCTACAAACCAGGGCTCCCGCCCCAAATCCCCACTCGGGCTCGGCCCGACCCGACCCTAAACCCTAGCGAGGATACATGAAAAGTGTACAGTACTCTTAGTGTACAATCTTCAACACTTTCACACATGAAAACAGGCTCCACAACCTAACAATCTCCCACTTGAGACTAGTTTTCCTCTAAGCAAGCTTCTCAACCCTTCACCAGTTTCTGTGAAGACCAACCAAAGCTGAACACAACTTTAGTTTTTCCCTTGTGACCACCTTGGTCATCATGTCTGCAGGATTCTGACTGGTATGAATCTTCTCCAACTTCAACTTCTCTTCCTCCAAAGCTATCCTGATGAAATGGTACCTTAAATGTATATGCTTTGTCCTCGAGTGGAAAGAAGAGTTCTTAGAGAGGTGTATAGCACTCTACTATCACTATGCAACTTACATTCCTCTTGCTTATGCCCCAACTCCTTAAGCAATTGTTGTAACCAAATCATCTCTTTGCTTGCCTCTGTGGCAGCAATATACTCAGCCTCCGTGGTTGACAAAGCCACCAACTTCTGTAGTCATGAAATCCAACTCATTGCTGTCCCACCTATAGTCTAAATATAACTTTGTCATGCTCCTCCTGCTGTCTACATCTCCACCATGTCTCGAATCTACTACATAACCATGTAAAGTGGTGTCTCGATCCATCAGTAGCACAAAGCGTCCCCATGATCCTCTCTCAAATACCGAAGGATCCACTTTACTGCTTGCCAATGCTCTTTACCTGGATCACTCATAAATCTACTCACAGCTCCCACTGCATGGGCAATATCAGGCCTAGTGCACACCATAGCATACATCAAACTGCCAACTGCTGATGAGTAAGGTACCTTGGACATTTGGTTCCTCTCCTGCTCTGTCTTGGGACATTGCTCCTTTGATAACTTGAAATGGCCTGCCAAAGGAGTCCCAACCAGTTTAGCATCCTGCATATTAAACCTCTCCAAGACCTTCTTAATGTACTCTTCCTGAGATAAAGTCAACTTATGTTCCTTCCTATCCCGAGATATCCTCATACCAAGGATTTGTTTGGCTGCACCCAAATCCTTCATAGCAAAGGATTCACTTAGCTACTTCTTGAGTAATTTTATTTCCTGCATGTTTTTACCTACAACCAGCATGTCATCAACATACAAGCATAGGATAATATAACTTCCATCCTCAAATTTCTTTGTATATACACAATGGTCAGAATGACATCTGATATAACCTTGCTCCATCATGAAGCTATCAAACTTCTTATACCATTGACGTGGAGCTTGTTTCAGCCATACAAGCTCTTCTTCGCCAGCACACCATCTCCTCTTTACCTTTGACTTCATATCCTTCTGGCTGTTGCATATATAGCTCCTCCTCCAAATCACCATGGAGAAATGTAGTCTTTACATCTAACTGTTCTAAGTGCGAGTCTTCTGCTGCCACTATTCCAAGAACAGTTTTGATAGAAGTCATTTTTACTACGGAGAAAAAATCTCATCAAAATCTATACCTTTTTTTCTGATGCAAACCCCTTGACCACCAACCGGGCCTTGTATCTTTTCTTTCCTCCTTCTTCCTCTTTGACTCTAAACACCCACTTATTCTGTAATGCTCTTTTTCCTTCGGTAGCTTTACCAAATCCCATGTCTGGTTCTCCATGAGAGCTTAATGCTCCTCATCCATGGCTTGCTCCCACTTCTTCCTGGCATCTACCTGCATTGCTTCATCAAAGCTCTCTGGTTCTCCACTATCAGTGAGTAATAAATAATAAAGAGAAGGAGAAAAATGTTCAGGTTCTCTTCTTACCCTAGAAGACCTCCTCAATATAGGAGTTTGGGGTTCCTGTTGAGGGGGTTCT
The DNA here is from genome assembly GCA_018340775.1 of Taxus wallichiana var. yunnanensis. Taxonomy (NCBI): domain Eukaryota; kingdom Viridiplantae; phylum Streptophyta; class Pinopsida; order Cupressales; family Taxaceae; genus Taxus; species Taxus wallichiana. The sequence continues at coordinate 752,158,584 of CM031240.1, read as the reverse complement.
TGAACTGATTCATGTGTCACTTTCCCATCTAGAAGATCCTCTCTGCTGCATATTCTTTCTTGGATTCTTTCCTATTTTCCCCGCAACTCGCTAATTATACATGACTTTCTCATTAAAGACCACATCCCTAGATCGAATGATTTTATTGTCCTTAATACTCCAACATTTATATCCAAAGTCATCACCACCATAACCAATGAAAGTACATTTTTCTTATTTAGCCTCTAGCTTAGTCCTATCATCCTTGTCTATGTGAACAAACACCTCACATCCAAAGAATCTAAGAAATGAATAATCAACTTTCTTACCATACCAAGCCTCCTCAGGTATGCCTCCATCTAAGGCACTTGAGGGTCCTCTGTTTATCAAGTACACAACTGTGCTCACCGTCTTCGCCCAAAAAGAAAGAGGCAATCCTGCATGTAACCTCATGCTCCTAGCACGTTCCATTATTGTTCTGCTTCATCCTTTCGATACCCCATTCTACTGCAGAGTTCTGAACCGCTCTTTTTTTCCTCGTGGATTCCATTCTTAGAACAATAATCATCAAATTCATTGCTGCAATACTCCCCTCCATTATCTGACCTGAGACATTTTAGCTTAAGACCTATTTCATTCTCTACCAAGGCTTTCCATTTAACAAAAGTGTCAAATACATCAGATTTGTTTATAATACAATAAACCCAAACTTTCGTTGTTGCATCATCAATAAAAGTAACATAATAACTTGAACCCCCAAGAGATGATACTTGAGTTGGCCCCCACACATCAGAATGCACCAGCTCTAACTTACTCTCTTTCTTTGTAGGTCCAACCTTGAGAAACCTTACTCACTTTTGTTTCCCATATATGCGGCTTCTCACAAAATCCAAACCTCGTTTCGTATATCTAGGAAAATTCTTCTTTATGATGTTCATGCCCTTATGGCTCATATGACCGAGCCTATAGTGCCATAATGTTGTATCTACATCTGAAGCCACAAGATTACAATCATTAGTACTATCAGTGGTTAAATACAAGGTTCCAACCTTCTTACCTCTTGCCACCACAAGAGCACCCTTGGTAACCTTCCAAGAGTTTGTTGTAAATATCACAGTACAACCATCACTTCCCAACTGCCCTGCCGATATCAAATTTCATCTTAATGTAGGCACATGTCTGACATCCTTCAATAGCCAAGTATTCCCATTCTGCATCTTAACCAATGAACCTTTTCCAACTATGCTGCAAGGCTCATCATCACCAAGAAAAACATGCCCAAAATCTCCTTGAACATAATCAACAAAATAATGCCTATGTGGAGAAGCATGGAAAGAAGCCCTGAATCTAAAACCCAAGATTCAATAATATTATGCAAAGAAAGAATCAAAGCATCCTGACATACATTACCCATTGCCACATTTGCCTCCTTGTTTTCTTCTTGTTGTTTCTTCTTATCCCGAAGCTCCCAACAATTCTTCTTTACATGCCCAAGCTTTCCACAATTCCAACATACAATCTTGTTCTTGGATTTTGACCTTGCCCGATCTTTTGATTTTCCATGGTTTCCTCTATTCTTTTGTCTCCCTCTAGTTTCCAATGTCAAAGCATTCCCTAAAGTAGAAGATTCACCAAAAAAATTTCTTCACATTTCCTTGTTTAGAATCACCCCTACAACATCCTCAAACTTCAACTTTGAGTTAGCTGAACCGAGTTGCTTACCACCATTACTAGGCTATTCCAACTCTCAGGTAAAGAGCACAAAATTAATAAAGCCCTAACTTCTTCATCAAATTATATTATAACTGAAGCTAGCATATTCACAACCATATTAAAATCATTTAAATGATCTCACATCTTGACTATTCTCGACATCTTCATATTAAACAACTTTTTCATTAAAAATATCTTATTAGAGGTAGAGGGTTTTTCATACAACTTCCTAATGCATCCATTAGATATTTTGTAGTCTTTTCCTTTGAGACATTAAATAATACCGAAGATGTAAGACTCACCGAATCATTCCAAGTGCTTTCCTATCCAACAAATCCCATTCCGCATCTATCATACTTGAGGGTTTGTTCACCTTCTCAGACAGTGGAGTATAAAGATCCTTTTGATAAAGGTAATCTTCCATCTGCATCTTCCAAAGACCGATATTCTTCCCGTTGAATTTATCAACCCTAGATCTTCCTTCATCTGCCATAGCTCCCACTCAAGCTAAAACTTTCCCTGTGATTCAACACTTCAGCAAACCAAACCAGCTCGATACCAATTGTTAGGAAATAAGGGATAAAATATGCAGAATAATCCCTCACAAAATCGCAATGAGAAAATAATATGTAGAAATTATTACAGATCTCAAATAAAATTACGAATAAAAATAACACAACACAAAGAGACAATATTTAACGTGGTTCACCCAATTTGGGCTACGTCCACCAAGAATCACTTGCTCGATTTTATTACAAGCCACCACTCTCTCAATACAATACCTAGATCCGTTTGGGAGCTATGCTCAACAAAATCTACAAAATTCATAGCCAAATTCAAAACACATCTCGCAATACATTTACTTGTACATCTATCATATGCATAAGACCATATAAATAGATAAATCGCTTAAGTACTTTTACAAAACCGTGGTATCAAAACCATGGGAAAAACCTATCCCATAAACCTATGGGTCAAAAACTTGCCCATATGAGAAAAGCACGTTTCCCGATATTTCGGGTGTAATTTTTGAGGCCAAAAATTTACGCCTTCAACACTTTCGGACATGAAAACTGGCTCCACAACCTAACACCTAGATCTTAGGGTTTTCTACAACCCTAATCATCATCTTTATGTTTCTCCTTTCTACTTATTATTTGATTATTTTCTCCTCATTTTCATAGGTAAATCAAAGGAGGAGGAATAAGTACATGGAGGACATTTGGGAGCTTAATTTCCTTAGTGAATAGATCAGGGGCTTTAAGATCTTTCTTTTTCTTTTATTTCCATTAAGCAAGGTTTTCATTTTTGTTTTATTTAATGCATATTGGTGTGTGTGTGTGTGTGTGTGTGTGTGTAACTTATTTGATCCACAAGTTATAGTATGGTCACATCATGTGCGGGGGTTTAAATGATGGGCGACATGGTCACGACAATGGGTTTTAGGTGAGGGGAGGGTGTGGTGTTTTCACAACCACACCATGCCATGGTTCCATTTATAGAAAAGGGGGTGATGGCATGGCCGGTCTAACTAACCCTAATATGTTCTTTCATTTGTTTATTCCATTGTTAACTCAAACAATATAGTCAATCCTTTTTGCAATATAAAACTTACACACACACACACATATATGTATATATACATATATATATACATACATACATACATACATATATATATATATATATACATACATACATAGATATACACACACACACACACACACACACACACACACACACACACACACACACACACATACACATACATACATACATACATATTCCTATATATACATATACATATAAAATAAAATTCTTTAATTATGATTTGAGTGATTTTACAGAGATATAAATGGTGGAAAGCACCATGAAAACTAATTTTATTATAATCCCCTTTATTATTTTCTTTTAAGGACAACTCATAAGATAAAATAATGGTGTAAAAATTTGAAGATTAAAAGATAGATTAAAATTATTCACAATTTTGTCCACAAGATGCAAGAGATTTATACTATGAGAAATATTTCAAATATAAACTTTATTGAGCCTTTCGTGTAACTAAATATATTTACAATATATATAGGAGATTAAGATAAATTTATAGCATGTCTACTATATTCCTATTCTCAAAGTTTACCATAATGAGAGCAATAATTGTAACAAAATAATTTACTCAAATTTTTATTTACAAATAACAAAATCCATTAACACTTGACATATTTATACTAAGATATGCTTAGATATGAAAAAAATAAATCTCCTTTCATTACTTCTATAACTCATAAAAGTAGAAACATCATTTGATAAACAAAATGAATTAATAAGTGAAACTTTTTTACTCAAAACAATAAGCTAATAAAAAGAGTATGGGTAAAAATATATTGAATTCAACATACATCCATTCGTTCAAATCTTCATTAACATACAAATAAAAATCAACCTCCCAATCCCCATACTCCAAGCCTTATAATATTCATTTCAATAGATAAAATCATACCCACAAACTTCCATTAAACAAGGTTTACAAAACATGTAAAGAATATAAGGATAGGAGTCTATAGGAAAATGTTAAAAACAATTTTATAATATCCCAACCCTTATTCTCAAAGAGAGGATAAAATGACACAATACTTCAAGTGCAAGGATTCAAGCTTCTTCTCAAGATAGGAGAAGAAATAACAATTATTACAACATCATTACAAAAGCATACTAAAATGCAAGAGGACAAGCCTCCCCAAAATGGGGAACAACATGCCAAATTTTCCAACTTTTCTTCCATGCTCCAAGTGTATTTTTCCAATATTCCACACCACAAGAGAATATTCAATGCACAAGAGAAAATGGTCCCGGATTCCTCCCAACCAAATGACATCATCTCATTCCATCTCCCCCAAATGGAGGACATGGTAGCCTCCCTCCAAGACAATAAGAGATAGAAAATGCATTCCTCAAGATTAGACAATTAATGGGTAGATTAAAGGTGATAAAACACATACATTTTCAATGCAAAACAACCATAGGGACACCAAAACTCACAAGTGGAGAAATCGATGTTTTCCTCAAAGGGAAGAGTGGTAAGGAGCCCATAATAATCCATATTATCAACAAACTATAGGAACAATAAAATAATATCTATAATAACCACTTTGTCTCTCCATCCAAAATACCCTCCTTATCACTCCATTCCAAACACCATGCCTTGTCCTTGGAAGGATTTTCTTACCAAGCATGGTTTCCTTTCCAAGGATGGAAGAGGAGGTTAAAACCATCAAAAAATTCCTTCTTCCACATCAAACCTTATGAGGGGAGAGAAAAAAAGAAATACCATCATGGCTTTCCCATCAATCCATTATGTGTAAGATGGATTTTCTTCCCTCTTCCCCTACAATTCCAATATCCACCACAAAATAGGATGTATGGAGAAAATAAGAACAACCAAGATTTATAAATACACCCATTAAAAACATGGAAACATTCAAGAAACAAAAAACCATTCTTTTCTTTTGCACATTCTATCAAAGAAAAAATAAAGAGGTAGAAGGCCTACCTCAATATAGCTATCTAGCTTCAAGAACAAAACAAGATCTCCCAAGCTCTGAGCTCTAAACTCTAAGCTCTCTCTAACTCGAAAAGTAATAATGACAAGCCAAAAGTTCCCACCCCTATCCACGAGGAGGTAAAAAATAATAAACAAAAAAAAAACCTCATAAATGATATGGTGACATGTGTCACCCATCTCATTCTCAAACAAAATATTCAAAAAATCAAAATGAGCATAAAACAAAACACATTTAGAGGTAATCTACCAATTTTCCTAAAAATCCAATAAGTCAATAGAATTCAAATTTTAGGAAATAAAAATATAAACCACACCTACAAGATTGTGAAAAGAGAGGGGTCATATGGGAGGAAAATCCTATTTGAAATTGAAAATAATCCCCCATACCCATAGGTAGGATCCAAGGGTCTCATTTCAATAAAAGGAAGAAACCGAATGTGAAAAGTGACCCTTAAAAATGCCATATTTTTCCCAAATTCGAGATTGGGTAAAGTGGCTCGAGGGTAGAGGTTTTGGGGCCAACCCAAATGATGATTAGGTGGTACCAAACCTCTAACAACAAGGTTAATTTACATAAAACATCTATAATGCATGTAGGGATAATTAGATCCCTAAAATATCTAATCACAAGGATTAAATAAATTAAAACTAACATATATACATTAGGAATCACCCATGGTGTATAAACATTAATACACCACAAACAAACAAGGCTAAACAAAGATCAATAATTACTAAAAGAATCGGCCATTCAGCTTCTTGTGTAACTTTAGATGTAAGTCTGAAACCCATGTTCTCTTGTGTGACCTTTAATTTGCACACTCAATTTACACATTATAACATACCTTATCCGTTTAATAAATTAAATAAATAATATCAATAAATCAATCATGGATAATCATTCTAACTATACAACAATCAATGTATGTATGGAATGGATAAGCACTAACAACATACACCCATAGTAACTCAAGTTATAAGATCCATCTAAGCACTTGCATGATAACATTCAATTTTCCATTATCAACCAATGATATCAAAGTATATGACAACATCATATATCCATCCATCATATATGAAATAAAAACAATTGTATCACAACTTGTTAGTATCTAAAACCATATAATGCAAGAAACTAAGATAATGGTCATAATGCTAGATTGGCACTACACATCCTAATCATCACATGTGTCAACAAATGAGCCATAATGAAAACCATATAGTATCAAAATAGTACTAAAATACACATCCATAATCTAGTGAAAGTAATGAGTCGAAAAAATGAATTGATGCAAGAAGAGGTGGGTACTACATCCCCCTCTCATAGGATTAGACTTCCTCCTAGTAGTCACTGAAATATATAAGGATATAGATCCCTCAATGGTGTAATATCCTCAAAATTCATTGATGTCTCATCATATCAATACCACTATACTCTAACTTGGTCCATGTCTTGTTATTCAAAGGGCCAATCTCATGTGCTCTAGGATACACATGGGCTCTAGTCTCCACCATATTTCATCCTCCATTTATAATGTTGACCAATATAATACATGAGAAATATAACGCACATATCTATGTAATACTGAAACATGAAAAGCGTCATGGGACCAAGATAGGCATGGTGGAAAATCTAAGCGGTAGACTTATGACCTCCAAGACCTCAAATGGCTCCACAAAGTGAGGTGAAATATTAAAACCATTTCCATAGCGTATTGGGCTCTTATGTGGAAGTCCATCTAGCCTCACAAATTCCTAAAACCATTCTAACAATATAAGTAACATTTGTAGTCTTCTAAAATGAAAATAATAATCTTTTTAATAATCTATCAAAAATATACTTATACAATATTCAACCTTCTATGTTCTAGATAATCCCAAAATAAATTCCATAATAAAATTAGCCCAAGGTTTTAACTATAAATACAATTAAAAGCCTAAAAGGAATGCCCCAATTTAGAAGGAGATACACTTTGGTCAAGTTGTAGGGACCAAGAGTGTAGTTTGAGATGACCAATGGGAGGATAAATTTTCCTTGAGCTTCAAAGATATATTTTATTAAAGATAGAGATCTATTTTGATTTTCAAAAATATGAATACATGCACCTATCTACTTGTAAGGAGAGATAGATCGAAAAATTTAGTTAGTATGAGGATGTCGATGACTAGAATGACATTATTCTAGGAGCATACATAGACGGGGAATTTATAGAGGAGATACCTTGTTAGTGAGGTATGATTATGTATTTGATTTTTTTAGGTTAGATGATTGTAGATGATACAAAGTAGGATCACAATGTATAGTGTGCCAATGTGTGTTATATAACCAACAACAAGAAACTCACTAGGAGGAACCTCTAACAGAAAACAAAAATTGTTAAATGAAAAACTAAATACTTTTGTAGAGTTAATCAACCTCCTTTCCAGGTTGTAGCTCCTAATACACATTAAAAAGAGGAACATAGAAGAAGAGCATCGATCTAGTCCATTTTTTTCTCAACCTACTCTCAACCTTCAAGGAGTTAGTGATGGAAAAACAACTCGAGTGCACAAAATCATCCCAAAGCACCTATTACAGTAGCTGGTGTGTTTATTCACTCTCTAGAAAATATTTTACTAAGTAAAGGGTAGAAAAAGAGATCACATCCCCTTTCTATTACATATATATTGTGACATTATTAATAAATTGTAATATTATTAATAATGAGTTTATTGAACTCATATTAATAATATAGTTGTAATAGTTAGTATTAGTATTTTGGTGTGTGAGATGATAAAGTGATTAGAGAGATATCCTTGGGATAAATTTAATAAATTCTAGGAAGGGGTTCGAGAGATATGAGAGATGAGTATCGACTTCTAGAATCAAAGAGATCAAACTCTATATATTATAATCTCATACATGGATAATATATCCCGAGATGAATTAAGTTTTTGAATTATAATATTTAGTGTTTTATAATTGTGTAGTTTTTATCAGTGGTATCGAGTTGGTTGCGTGAAGGCTATGAATTTTTAAAAATGGTGAAAGGGAAGATGATATATGTTTCCCTGGTATATGATATTTTCTTTGTGAGGCATAAATCTATTTAGAGAGCATTGTGTAGGAAGTATTATCATAGTTGAGTTTTGTGCATCTATAGACCTACATACCTTCAACTGTGGAAAACAGAGATATCTCTGTCAAATTTAAATTGGAGAATTTTATCTTTGATTTCTTATCTGATTTGTAGTCATAACGTATTTTTGGCTTAATATCTACGGATTTTCTAATGTTTACAAATCATTCAATGTAAATGAATTATCCATTACATTGAGAATACGTAAATTTCCTTGTAAGATCTATAGTTTTACATTTCATTTGGAGGATTTGTGTGAGATCAGAGTGGTTTTTCTTGGTATTGTTTGGTTTATCTTGCGACCAATATTTTATTCTATGTAGATTTGTATGATGAAACTTCAGGATCATAAATAAAGATCAATTTCCTTGAAGCTTGTTTGAAGCTCCTGCCAAATCTTATCAAATTTACAAACCTAGAAAAACATCTCAGATCTGTGGTTGTGCATTAGAGAGAAAATTTAGAATGGCTTTCCATCCAATGACCATGGTGGGTTGGATGCCTTTTCTGATAAATGCATGGTAATTATTCATAGTTTTCTTCCATATTACATTGTGTTTCCTTAGAGTATTGCATTTCAGGTCTAACACGTAGCATTGGAATGTGTCAAGAAAATTTCCATAAATTGATCTAACAAATCTAAGCAAGAAAGAGATTGATCTAGTGATAACACTCAGGAAAGCATTTTATCAGCTTATATATATATCTGTGTGTGTGTGTGTGTGTGTGTGTGTGTGTGTGTGTGTTTTTGCTTGAGAGTTATTTGCATTACAAGGTGTTTCAATCAGCTCACATATATGTTCTCACATTTCTGTGCATACTATTTATATTTTATGTGCCCTCAAGTTGTTCATCACTATAGACATCTAGATAATGAGGTGGATGAAAATTAATCAGGCAGTTATACATAATAAGGAGAAATACTGATTTGGTCCTCCTCCTACGTCTGAGTTTTCAATCCTTAAGATGTACCATATCTATACTAAATGCTGAGTTATCTTCCACGTGAAATATTCCTACATTCTAGTTCTAAATTTTTACCTCTCATCAGCTACCAATGATGGGGCCACATGAAACTATGGTGGCAATGTTTGTGTATGTGTTTTTTCTTTTATTTCAGATTCGATGTATAAATTCGAGTTCCTATTTGAATAAGTGAAATATTCACATTGAGTGGGGGAATTGGAACATGGTCTCAATGATTTATTTTCCCTCTATTTAGTTTGATTTAAGTAAGGAGTGGTTCGTACATGATTCCCTCAAGGAAATGCATAGTGGAAAAATGAAAGAACAAAGGAAAAGCAGCAACATGATATATATGTTGTTGGTTGTCTTTAAAACCATCCTTTGTTTTAGGTTATTGGTTGTCCTATAAAACCAACCTTTTTTCAGGTTATTGGTTGACCTACAAAACCATCTAGATCATGAGCATGCATGGGCTACAAACTATAGAAAGAAGTGTGATTGTTGTATCTATAATGTCAACATTAGGGGAGTGTATATTGGGAATTTATAATGTTAACAATAGGGGAGTGAATTTTACAAATATATTGTGACATTATTAATAAATTTTAGTATTAATGATTATGATTTTATATAAATCATATTAATAATATAGTTGTAATAGTTAGTATTAGTATTTAGGTGAGTTGTGAGAACAACTCACGTAGCTATTTTGGTGTGTGAGATTATAAAGGAATTATAGAGATATCCTTGGGATAGATTTGAGAGATTCTAGGAAGGGGTTGAGAGATATGAGAGATGACTATTGACTCCTTAAATCAAGGATAAAAACTCTATATATTGTAATCTCATACATGGATAATATATCCCTGGATGAATTAAGTTTCTAAATTATAATATTCTATGTTTTATAATTGTGTAGTGTTTAAAACTTTCAACATAATTCATCAAATAAAGAAATCACTGTGAGAATTTTCATGTGGGAGTCACTAGAAATCCAAGGACAATGATATTTGTTGGAAGTAACAATGGCCAATTGGTCTTCCTCAAATGGATGAAATCAAAATAATAGAAAGTTCTCAATAATTCAGTACTAAAAGAATTGGTCAAGTAAATAGAAAATTGAAACCTCCACTGTTCTATATGTCAATGATAATTGGGAAAAAATTAGTACACAACTTGCATGTTTGATTCAGGGCAAGTAGCTCGATCATAAAAAAGAAAATTGCAAATAAATTGAGACTAAAATATGAATATGTCTCTAGAGGAGTAGTGGAGTTAGATGTGAAAATACTAGGAGTGATTGGGATAATAAAAGGATTAAGTTCTACACTAGATGCTTTACCAAATGTCACAATCTTGAAATATGTATCTCTGCAATTGATTTTCCAACACTCTTTGTATTTTGTTTTTGAAGAGACTTCACTTTGCTAATATTAGTGGGTAGCTATCTGAGGACTAGTCACATATGCTCTTCGAGAATGAGATATGGAGCCAAGGCAATAATTAGGTTAGAACCAATTTCCAATTTCCACACTTTGAATCTCATATACCAAGTCCCATTAATGCAAATTGTGTAGCTTTTGACCAAGAAGAGTGATCAAACATTATAGAAATAACTACTAAGGTACAATGCATTCTCTATTTGAAACTAGATGAATGGGAAAACAAAATACATGCTTTTAATCCTTATAAGGAAATGGAAGAATTTGAACCAGGAGTATATTGTGTGCATGTGGAAATCCCGACTATCCCTAGCATTACCAAGCTAGATAACAAGGATGACAATGAAGTATGGAAACATGTTTTTGATGGTTTGAGCAACAAGACAAGTGTTAGAGGGGTTCCCATGTTGGTATCACTGCAAAACATAAATCACTTCTCATCTTTTTGTTTCATGTTTGCTTGCTCAAAAACACATCTAAAAATGAGGCCTTGATCCTTGGACTTCATTGGGTCGGTAAGAGAGGTATAAAAACTTGCACGTGTTCAAAGATAGTGAATTAATTATGAACGAGGTTAGAGGACAACATGCTACAAATAATTACATAATTAAGATCTATAAGAATAGGATATGGGACCTCCTAGAGGAATTTTGAGCTTTCAACATTAATTCCATACCAAGAAGAAAGAATTAAGCTTTAGAAAGACTTGCGACAATTGGGGCAAAATTCAATGTGATAGATAGTATGAAGAAAAATAAAATGTAGCCCCATATCAAGGTAGTGGTGAGGAAATCATTTCCAGATAACAATATGAGTTGGCACATGTTTGAGAGGGATCAACAAATCATCAATTTTATAGAAGAAGACATTGATATTTCTTCTAGGAATGTAGATAAATAAGAGCAATAGTATTTGGTTCAGGTAGTGAAACTTTGGAAAGATAAGCTCCCAAAAGTGTTAGTGACATTGGATTCAATCTTAAATTCCACCGATATTTTTGTAAATATCTAGGTCAAAGGGAATATTCAAAACCTATTTCAGATCAATGAAGGTAAAACCCTCCAAATTGGAAAAGTACACACAAAATAGGAAAAATATAATTTCATACAACTTTTCCAAGAGTAACAAGATGTCTTTTGTTGGAGCTATGAGGACCTAAGGGGTTTCAATCCTATGTTCACATAACATATAATTAAACTGGATCTAGATACTAATCCTATTAGGTAGAAGTAAAGATCATTCAACCTACATATAGAACCTCTAATGAAGAAAGAGATGAATGAGTTGATAGGGAAAATATCAATTTTCCAATAAAAACTAAAGTTGGGTTGCAAACCTAGTACCAATTAGGAAAAGAAATGGAGAAATCAGGTTGTGCATGGACTTTCAAACCTTAACAATGCATCTGTCAAGGACCACTATCCACTCCCTTATATGGAGAAAATCTTGTAGGTAGTGTCTAGCTCGAAATATTTTATCTCTTAGATGGCTACTCGGCTATAATCAAATAATGGTTAAAGAATATGATTGATTAAAAACAAATTTCACCACCGGTTGGGCACCTACTCCTACAAGAAAATTCCATTCAAGTTGTCAAACGCTTGCGAAACATTTCGGTGAGCAATGGACATGGCGTTCAAGGGTTGAGAAACAAGATAGTTCTAATATACTTAGATGATATCACAATATTTTCAAAGAACGTGAAAGCCACCTCTTTCAGCTCGGAAAGTGTTTCAAAGATGTAGGAGATTCATATTCCTAGCTCACGAAGGAAAGCTCTTAGGTCCTATCTTTTCTAAGGAAGGATTAATAATTGATGCAAATGAATTTGAATAAATTCAAGCATTTTCATTTTTAGGTCATAAGAAGGCTCTCGGTCTCCAAAGATTCTTGGGGAGAATAAACTTTGTCTATAGGTTTATACCATATTTTTCCACTCTTCTTAAGCTAATAACATCGATGTTGAAGAAGAGTATGGCATTTAAGTGGACAATAGAGTGAAAGGAAAGTTTTGAGGCTATCAAGGATTTTATATCTCAATATCTTACTCTCATTAATCCATATTTCTCCAAATATTTCATGCTCTATGATTTTGGTGGTTTAGACACTATCTCAACACTTCTAGTGCGAGAAAAAAAATAGGCATCCAAAAGCCAGGTTGACTTCTTTAGTCAAGGATTGGAGGACTATGATGTTATGTGTAACTCTTTCATTGGGAAACATATTATTGCAATGATTAGGAGTTTGAAAAAAATTAAACATGTAATTTCAAACAACAATATTCAGCTATTGGCATCCCATGCGGGAGTCAAACACTTCGTATTGAATAAGGATTTTAATGAGAAACAGGCAAGGTAAATCACTCGATTCATGGAATATGACATAAATATAAAGGTCACAAAACTAGTATGTGGAAAGGGATTATGTGAACAAGTACGCTCGAGTCAACATGTTGATACAAGTAATGAAAAATAAGTTGTTTTAGTACTACAAATTGATCAGGAACAAGAAGATGTTAATGTACCCATTTCTTGTTGGACTCAAAACATGATACATTTTCTACAAACATGTCTATGCCCTCCACAAATGAGAAAATAAACGATGAGATATTTTTGACTCTAGGCCATTCCAAATGTGCTTATTGACAGTGTTTTGTTCAAGAAGAAGGTCAATGGAGTCCTATTGAGGTGCATTGGAACTAATACGATTGAAAAGGTGTTATAAGAGTTTCATGATGGAGAGGCAAGAGGTAATTTTTCACCATGGGTAATAGCTCTCAAGATAATGAAGGTGAGTTGTTATTGTCCCACAGTATTCAGTGACTACTACACATGGATCAAGAAGTGTAAAAAAGTGTGAATTTTTCACAATAAAGGAGAGGCTAGAAACACTTCCATCCCATCCAATTTAATTTGATTATCCATTAATGCAATGGGGATTAGACTTCATTGGGGTCATTAGTCGAAATTAGATCCAAGGTCACAAGTGGATACTCACAAAGAACAAATTATTTTACCAAGTGGATCGACATGGTGGCACTCAAAGAAGTGAACGAGCATATCATACTAGAATTCTATGAAGGAAATGGGAAAATGTTTGGTTTACCAACAACTATAAATTCACAAAATGCATTGGCATTCCTAGGTTCCAAAAAACAAAATGGGTTGTTAGGAATGGGATCTATTTGAGCACCTCTTCAAAATATTACCCCCAGGGTAATAGACAAGTAGAGTCCACAAACAAGAATTTGCTAAAGATCATCAGGAGGAATCTAGATGAAAATCAAAGAACATGGCATACCATGCTCAAATAATCATTTTGATGGACAAGATCACATCAAATATGTGAAAAAGTAGTTCTCCATACAAGTTAGTCTATAGGAAAGAAACAATGTTCTCCATATCACTTTAGTTTCTAGCATTAGATCTCATGAAACAAGTAGATTTATTAGGGTTTGAACCTATGGAAGCTAGGTATGCAGAGCATATGGAGTTGGAAGAGACAAGAGAGAATGTAATGCAAACAATCAATAAAGATCGACCTTAGTCAAGAGGTCATTTCACAAGAAGGCATTAGAAATGAGCTTCCATGAGGGGGACCAAGTTCTAAAATGGGATGTACATCAGGAAAAAATAGGTATGCATTCCAATTTTGATGTTATTTAGATGGCCTCTACATGGTCACATAATGTAAAAGCAATAATGCATTCCAATTGTCTACTTTAGATGGAGAATAAATTCCGATTCCGGTTAAAGAAATCTATCTTAAACATTGATACTCAAAGGAAAATTCTCACCCTTATACATATTAGTTTAGGACATTGAATTCCTCTATGTGTGTATACACATTATCTTAGTGTAGATTAGGTTTAAATTTCCCTAAGTTCCTTTAGCATAGATTTGATTGCTCCTAAGTTGTATCATCACACATGTCATTGTGCCTCCCAAAAATGGTTATAAAAAGAAAATAATTTTAGACTCGAAGGAATAGTTGTTCATTTAAAAGAAATCAAATGTAGAGTAACTAAAATTAGGATTAAGTTGAAATTTTACTAAGTTTCCACCGTTTGGGTCCTTAAAGATCAATCACAGTCAACTTCTAAACATTATCATATAAATAAAAAAGTAACCTCTAAAGAACATGCCACATGTGGAACTTTCATTATAAAGAAAAAAAAATCAAGTTTTAATAGAGTTCTATGATGTAAAAACATTAAAATTGTCTTATTTAAAACTTTGTAGTGTGCAAGACATGCCAAGAAATCATTAGTATTGTGTGCTTCATACTTGGAAGAATAAGGTTTCAGGATAATCCATTTCATTCTCACGAGAATAGGGTTACGAGAGAGGAACAAGTGAAAATCTCAAGTCAAGGAAATTTTCCACTCTCAAAAACTTTTTTAAGATTTTCTCATGAAAGTTGAGAGTGCAAGTAGCAGAGTAGGTTGAAGTTCAATGGTGTATAGGCCATCTCTAAGTCTCAACTAAAATAGGTTTCAGATCATTTTGCAAGTATATAGTGACTCCGTGCACTGTGGAAAAGGAAAGGGTAATAGTACAAAACATCTAGTAGAAAGATGTCCCCCACAAGTCGCCAAATGTTTGAAAATTTTTTTCCAAAGGAAAAATTGGCCAACCCGGTGCACATTCGGTCAACCAAGAGAAAATGAATAAAAATATGATTACTCTAATAATTCCCCATACTAAGCCCCTATCGTGGCCTTGGACATGATAAAATTCAAAAAAATCTAAAAGTTGAGCTCGAGGGTGAGAAAATCTCCATTTGGGCCTTGATAGGCCACTGAGCTAAAAGGAAGCTTGTCGAGTCGGCAAGATGAGTTGGGGAAAGAACATCAAGCTTGTTGAAAGGTGATCTCTTTGTGGGAGGTAAGAAAATGTATCATGGTGTCTACGACGAAAAATACAACCAGTGGTTCGCGAAATGGGAGGCCCGATAAGTGTGAGTCGGTTTTAGTGTTGAGCCACATGGGATGATGGGGTTAGCCATGGAGGAATTAATGTAGACAAATTATTGAAGGCCCGATCCCTAAGCTCAGCCAAATTAGATGCATCATGGATTGATGATTCCGGGGAAAGAATCGATGAGTTGAAGTTTCAAAAACCCACAAAGGGAGACTCGGTAGAACCGAGTTGGTATCTTAGGGTTTGAGCTTGATGGTGGGAGCTCATTCGAGCTTGGTGGATAGAACCATGGGCCTTGTGGTTAAGTTAGTCTTCCATGGAGATGAGAAGGGACAGAGATGAAACTTGGAGGCAAGACATGAATTACAAGGTGGAGGTAAGCTTGTTTGGGGAGCTATTGCATGTCTAAAAATAAAAATTAAGGGTTTTAGAAGTACCCATTTTAGGCTTTCGTAGTTTCCACTTTGGGAACTCGAAGATGAAATTTGTGAACTCACCAGTGGAGACATCCAAAACATAAAATTCTGAACTCGGAAGTGAGTGATGTAGAAATCCATGGTGTATTTGGGGGTTGCCCCTTTTCGGGTTTTAAGTTTATGATCTTTGGGGTTCGGGAGTGGGGGTGTTTGAAGGTTGGGAGAGCCATCGTTTAGAAATTTGGGTGGGTAAAGCCCGAAATGGGTGCGAAAGGTCTCCAAAATTAGTGGGTCCAAGCCCCAAAACTGATTCATTTCCTCCCAAGAAAATCAAAAGCCCATCGATTCATACATTGGGGACCGAGCCATGTTATGTTTCAAGTCAAGGTGATAGGTGGAATGAAGATTTGACATTGAATTAGCAAGCCATTGCATTCAATTCATAGCTCGATCGGTGCAAATGGGTAGCTAGATGGTTGAAGTGCAGAGCTTGATGCATTCGAGGAAGACTAGCAACTAGGATAGTTTCTTCAAGCATAAGGAAGGATCATTAATGGACAAAAGATTTGGCAAATCCTCCACACTCATTGTCAAGATATAATGATGATTTAGGAAGGATTTGGAGTAATTTCAGGTTCTATTTTCTCTCTCCTCTTTTCAAAATATTCTATTATAAGTTGTAAGGAGGGGAAAAAATCCAAAGGATGGATAAATTTTCCTTGGCCCCTCCCTTATTTTCTTGTCTACGAGAAAATATATGGAGCTCAAGCCTCCCATTAAAATTGTAATGAAAATTTGATGCTTTTTGGACCTATGTAATTCATTATATCTACTATTGGAGCAATAGAACAAACTTGTGAATGTTCAACAACCCTCTTTGTGTTATTTTCTTCCCTCTAATCTCTCATTACAGGTTTGGTTATTTGTGCATGTTTAATCTGCTATTGCAGATATTAATGGATATGTTTATTTAGTAAATGGAATTGCAATGAGTTTTTTTTTTTATGGTGCTATTTAATTATCCTCTTCATAACTCCTTTTTCCATTTCATGCAACTAGAAATTATCCAACATTCCTTATTAGTGCATCACCTCTTGTTAGAATAGGTTTACTTTTCTTCTCTCTTTCCTCCCTATCTCCTTGCAAATTTCATCTAGGATTAGAATAATTCTCTACAAATTGGGCATGTGGTGTCTATATTTAGGAATATGAACCACCCTTTCTCTTGAGATATTCCCCAATTCACAAAGTCCCACACTTTGGAAAAGCTCCATGTTTGCAAATCACACCGAATGACCGATCCATCAAATTGCCTCATTTTAGGGGTGTTGTGATTTTACACGAACAAAGATAGTTAACAAAGAATGAGGAGTCAAGTGCAGCGAGTGTCAATGCCAAAAAATGTGAAGCAAATCTCAATGAAAGAAGTGGAAATTCCTAGTTAAACTCTCAAGAGAGCTATTAAAAATGGTAGCTATAGATATCGCATAAACACATTGAAATTTAAAGTCAATATTAGTGCACATAACTTTGGCCCAAAATAGAATGAATGGAAAATCACTCATGAGTTGTAACATCCATAAAGTGAGTCCAATGTTGAAGCAAAGTAATGGTCATGTTAAGTTAATCATAGATACACTAGGTGTTTTGAACCCCTTAACAAGTTGCTTTAGCTTAATAGAGCTGACTTGGATATCATCAACAATGGAAGGCTGATTCATGGAAAGGCATAAAATGGCTGAGGACAAGTTAAGGAGTACATATTTGAGATAGAAAATAAGATACAAAAATATGCACCTTCCATTATTTTTAATTTTTAGAGAGAAAATTACTTTTATCAACAAAGAGTGGAAAATTGCAACCTCCCAAAAAAATAAAATGAGTTCTCCAGTAATACAAGTATCAAAATTATAACATGTTATATTAAGGGAAAATTAAAGCATTGAGAAAACCCTAAGCATATCTTCTATGGCGACCATGAGTGAAAGGTGAGATGGAACTACTACAAGCACAACCCGTAAACAGAGAATGTTGGCCATTTCATCAAAGAAAAAGGATCCCATTTTTCAAAATGGGAAAACCACATATAGGTTAACCATGCCAATGAAATATGACACAAAACTACACTAAACATCTTAAAAAATCGAAGGCTTAATTCGAGACAAAAAAGAAACCCATAATATAAAACAAAGAATATTTTGTGCGAGAGAAAATTAGCAAGTTGAATACAAAGGAGGAAAAGGATGTAATAAAGTAAAATACAAGGGGTATTTTTGCCATAAAATTAGTTAGTTCAAATATTTAAGGAATTGAAACCAAGCAATGAAATTTTAAGAAATGCTAGAAAAATCACAAGTAAAACATTCCAACAACATACTCTAATGCATAAAACCCATCATACAAATACCGAATACATAACCTAGAGTCTTACCTTCAAAGAAGAAATGAAGGCCACTCGGATAACTAGAGCTCTAGGCTAAAATAATGGCAATAGAGGAAACAATAAAAAATCTAGGAAGGAGAAATAGAGATTCAAGAATAATAATGGTGAAATGGAAAAACCTTCAATTCAACCCAAATCAAATGTAAACCCAAATCAAATGCACAAGCCTAGAACGTAAAAGAAGAAGAGTTGAGCATAAAGACCAAAATCTATAAGACAAAATGGGGAGAAATACAAAGCCCCAAAAAGCTAAATGGTTGCCCAAATTAGGAGAATAAACTAAGGGTAATTTCATATTTGGTAATAGAAACCCTACATCATGAAGAAAAAATGCAAATTTTGAAGCACCAACATGATGGTCAATGATGCAGAACAAATTTGAAAATGCCAAAATGAAAATGAGATGAATGCAAATGTTTTCTTTAGCATTCTCAGTATTTTCAAAAATAAACCATGGGTGATCAAAAATCATCAAATTTAACCACATTCGAGTTTTTATGTCCATGTGGGGGTTGGTGGATTTGAGTAATTAATTCTTTACATGTAAAGTTGGAAAGGTAATTATTGGGTTTAAAGTCAAATTAGGTGTCAAAAGTAATTATGTTCTCTTTTCCAAAGACAAGGGTGGGATTACTTTCCCAATTTTAATGATTGTTTAATATCATGTGAAATTATGTAAATCCCCAAAATCAATTAGTTTCAATGATATGCATCTCTAGATCAAATGAGTTATAAAAGTAATTAATCATGCATTATAGAAGTAATCAATCAAGCATTGTTTGTTCTACGATAAAACAAAGAAAATGATTAAAATAATGCATGTGTATATGATGAAAGAAATAGAATTTCAAAGTTACGCACAATTTTAATTACCCCGTATTCCTTAATCCTTCCTTAATTATGATCCATATCATTTGCAAATGCACGATTGAGGGTCAAGTGCGTTTTACCAAGTATATGTGAGGATACTTTTGGATTTAACCCCAATTTATTTGAGTGTTAAAATGAGTCTTAGGTTGAGTTGAAGGAGATATCTCGGGAATTAAGTTATGAATCTTTTATAATTATTCATTGAGGGAATTTTTTTGATGTAATGAGGTCTTTAGATAATTTTTCCCGAAAGTGACATTTATGAGAAGAATTTTTTTCCTTTCTAGCTACTTTGCGGTGTTGTGTATTTAAGGTAGTAATTATTGTGAATTATTTTTCCCGAATTCGATAAGTTTACTTCTTAAGTTTCTAGCCTATTTCCAAAAATAGGTGTTTGATTAATTTTTTGTGCATGTTATTGGAAATTGGTATTGTGAGTCTTCCTTCCGACCTTTCATTATTTTTCCTTGGAATTCACCCAAAACCCTTTTTGGATCGTGCAAGTTTGTGTATGTTCGTATATTAAAAACCTCCAAATATATTGTGTATCACCTCCTTTTGTCATTTTAAGTTTTCTTTCTAACCATTACCCCCACCACTTAGTGTCGGGATACACTTTGAAATGGAACCAAACCTTTCAATCTAGAAATTCACCTCACATTCGCGATACTCATAACCCATGTGGGTGTTTTAATTGTATATTTCTAGAAGTGAGGAGAGTGAGAGATAAAAATTTGTCATTCTTCAAATAAGGTTCTCTTCTACTAGAGAACACCACCATGTACATGTTATCTAATTTTTCCCCTTAGACAAAATTGGACAACATGGACCTAGGCACCTTATTAGGTTACACAGTACAAATAGGGCTATATCTAGTTTACGAAGTCTAAGGAGCAAATTCAAAGAATTTAGGATTGAAAATGATATCAAGGATTTTTTCCTCTTATGGGTTCTGACCCTTAGGATCATCTTGAAAAATGATGGACTTTAGAACCCTAGGACCACATTTGGAAAAATAGGAATAATCATTTAAAATGTGATAGACCAAAAAGTAGCTTAAATTTATGCCTAATCAGGTCTCCCACTCGACAAAAAAAAAAAAAAATCCAAGATAAATCTCTATGGTCAAAAATTCACATTTTGGGGCTTGGGGGGCAGAGCCAAAAAGAGCTCGGTGAGTAGCTCGGAAAATCGAGTTGGGTGGTTAATGGAAGGCCATGATGACCTATTTACGGTGGCTCGATGGTCAAGGTCAACACTATTCATAGGATTGACTTGGCTTAGGAATTCACCTTGGGCGTCATGGCAAGCTTGATGGGATGAGGAAAGAGATCACTATGGCGAGCTATGATAAAATTCATGGTAACTCATGGGAGCGAGTAACGATCTTGTTATGGTCAAATGGATGAAGTCGGCATGGTATCTCGGGATGTAGGATATAATGAATTGAAAGAAATCCCAATGAGCTCGGATCATTGCGATCATGAGGGATTGACTCGGTGGAACTAGTCTCATTTGGTGTAAAGTTAAATGAAGTCGTTAGAGCCGATTCAACTCACGAGAAGATTGATATTTAAAGGGTTTGCATGGCTCATGTTTAAGCTTACATGGAGAGTAGTTTTTATCTTTTCTTGAGCTTGGAGGATGGGGTCAAGCTAGCATTATGTTTGGAGGTCAGAGTTAAGGGACATGTCGGTGACTTGCATAAGGAAATCCTTATGTGAGATTAGATAAGGCCATGACAAGCCACGTGAATCGGTTCACATGGAAAGATAAATATAATACATGGGGCCATTGGCATCATCTCTTCTGAATGAGATAGGGGAATCTTCTGACCCTGAAGTCCAAAAATTTTGAACATCAAGGGTTCCTGTTTGAGTTTTGGGTGAATATTTTTGGGTGTGCATCGAAATGACCTCATTACAGGAGATGAACAAAAGCATCAACGATGGAAAGGAAAGTAATATTCATATTTGAGCCAATATAGGACTTTGGGGAAGAAACAATGTAAGAAGAAGGTAGAAGGCTGACCTCCCAGAGCTCGGCCAAAGAAAATACACTTGTGGGAGGCGATGCTAAGGCAAGAATCAATGAGTTGATGCCATCTTGGCTTGTGGAATTGAGAAGGAGGCTCGGGCTTGGGCCTAAGGAGGTAAAAATTTGGCCACGTAAGCTGGACATGTCGGAGTGCTGGTCCAAGTTGAATATGAAGGTGCAAATGATGTAAACAATGCAAGCGAAGGATCTCAAGAATCAAGATAGTTGGGAAAGGCATGGAAACCCAAAATATTAATTTGTTAGACTTCGAGGATCAAACTCTTCATAGTTGGTGGTGCGATGGGTCTAAAGTGGAGTTGGGGTGAAGCCCAAACTTAGAAGGCCTATAATCCGAAGGCCGGTTGGTGTGGTGCAACAAGGTGGATTTAGAGGTCAACCCCTTTTTTTCACGTTCAACAAGACAATGATTTTAGGGGTATGTAGATGATTAAATCTAAGTATTGGAAAGAGATGCTGGAAGGATTAATATGCCAAAACCGAGAAGGCCGAGGAAAGTTAATTTCAGGTTTTGGGGTAGACCTCTTTGGAATTCGAGTGGGTTGTCTTTCATGGTTGAGAGAAAAAGGAGCCCAAAACTATTGGGCCTGAAATTCTAAACGCAATACTCTCACACGTTTTAAATTGTGAACTCGGCGAGTTCATGTTAGAGACCGAGGTACAAAGGAAAATGCATTGAACATGTTAGAAGTAGTAGGTAAAAATTAAAACAATGATCTCGGTGGCATGCAAGAAAAGGTTGATCGGCATTAAAGGATAATATCTCGGTGATGAAAAGGGATCTCAACGAGCTCGAAAGGGAAATACATTGGCCCGTTTTCAAAATAACTCAACTCCTATATTTTAAAACCAAATTAAATGAAATTATACTTGATGGAAATTATTTTTGGAGGATAACCCAATGGTGATGGTAAAACAAATTTTTAGAGGGGCATATGAAGGTGAAACCCAATGAAGAAACCAAATAAAAAATGATGATATGTTCCTTGATACTCTACCTTTTCTCATAAATTTACAAACATTGTATAGCTGATTTTGTGCTCTATGCATGGCAAATTTGGAATTCATATTTTGAGGTTCTGACCTCTAAAATTTGAAAAATAGTGAGTACTTGGTGAAGGCCATTAATGAAATAGGTTGAAGAAGAGTTCATGATGAAGCTAGCAGATGCTTGGGGAGGATAGGGCTAGCTAGAATGAGGGCCATTTCCATCATACACAAGGCAATACCATTAATGGACCAGGATTTTGAAGATATTCAAGCACCCATTTGTAGATTAAAAATGATTTTTATGGCTTTTGGAGAAATTTCGAGGTTTTCTTTTTGTCTCCTGTCTCCTAAAAATTTGCTCTATAAATATGTAAAGGTGTTGTGCATGCAAGAGGTTGATCATTTTTCTTCTCCCATATACCCCTATTCCTCTGGGGCGCTTAGCCTTCCTCCAAATCTTTATAATGGCTCCATGCCTCGACCCACATGTAATGTATTGTGTAAAATTTAAGGAGCAATAAAATTGTGTTTTGTGTTCTTGTTAAAACCTTTGCATAATTTTAGTGGTTTTTCTTACCTCTCTTTGTGAATTGGGTGCTATGTGCATATTTTATTGTTCTTAAAAGATATGTTTGTACTTGTGATTTTTATGGAATGGTGAATGTTTTCATTTTGGGTTGTAATAAAGATGTCTATCCTCCTCTTAGTGCATTGGTGTAATTTTGATCTATGTTGCATCTTGTCCAAACTCCCAAAATTCATTATTGCTACATTTTACAAGGTTTGGAATTGATTAGCACTTCTTTCTTGGTGTATCACCACTCTTAGTGTATATTTTAATTTCCATGATCTCTCTTTCCCCATCCCCTTGGAATCTTTAGTTTAGGGTTATTCAGTAGATTTTCTTATATTAGGAGTAGTTAGTGGTAGGTAGGTTATAAGTCGAAACCGGCCTTCTGCGAGTGTTATCCCATTTCGCATTGTCCCACACTCGAGATAGCTCAATGTTTGGAAATCATGCCAAATTCCCTATTCAAACTCGGGAAAATCTGAGGATGTTGTGGTTTTTCCACAAAAGTTTTTGGCATGCTTTGTGAGACTCAAAAAAATTCAATGTTCTATTTTTGTAGATATCCCATTATAAATATTAAACTACCATGCAACCACACCATAATACTTTTGGTATGCTCAAGTCGGACAACAAAGAGTTAGAGTTATATTTTTCAAAAACAATCTATTGAAATCCTTGTCACATTGAATCCAAATCTCAAAAGAATATGTTTCAAGAGGTTTCCTTACACTTTGGAATTCGAGGTTGTGATTTTTAGATTTTAGATGTTACAACTATAGGGTAAAAGTTTGAAATCAAATTTGGAGGGCTTAAAATGTGAAAAATGAGCTCAAACTTTCACAGATGATAAATTAAGGGGTAAAATTCAAAAGGATATCTTAGATTTTCAAAAATCTCATTTTTAGAATTTTAGATTTTCATGATTTTTGAATTTCGGGATTTCAAATCTTTTCAAATTTTAGGTTTCATGATTTTGGGATTTCGGACCTTTTGCAATTTTGGAATTTGGACATTTCAGGACTTCAAAGATTGTTTGATTTTGAGATTTTGGATATTTCTCTTACTTCACTTTCAGGGATTTTTAATTTTAGAGTTCTCTACTTTTTAGGATTTGAAGTTGATTATAGGAAATAAGTTCTCCCTCACAGGTCATTGTTTGGGCCCTTTAAGATTTGAATATTTGAAATCTATCTCATATCATCAAGTTTTTGTGCACTTCATGTAATTTTAATATTTGGAAACACACATGCAAGCACAATGGTGACTCCATTTGGTCACAATGTCATCTCTTTATCTAGCATACATTCTCTCTCTTTTCACCCATTTCCATCTAGTTTTCTCCTTTCCATCTCTTTCATTTTCTCCCATTCATGATGGCTTGTAATAAGCGGATTCATTTATGACATGGAATTCACATATAACGTAAGAACCCCACCATTTCAATCTATCTCTAGATCTATATCAATATTATAATGCAAACAAAAATCGGTATGCATGCTTGGATAAATAAGAGATATCTCAATTTGGTTACCCAAAAACTATCAAGATTTCCAAGATTAGGGGTATGTTGGAGATTTTGGAGGATATTATTCTCCCGAGGGTGATCATTTGCAGCGAGTGTTCAAGAGTTAGATTTTAGAATGATGCGGTTGAGGGATACATCTTAGATTCGGCATGAAATATTGGTTTTAGGACCCCTTGTCCATGGTTGGCCCCATTATAATCTATTACATCCCACATGAGAATCTTTACTTTATTGTTGAGATGTTTCCAATGCTCACGAAGTGGATCAAGGAGATAGAAAATTTTGTGGACAAATACAATCATTCCTATCAATGAGAGACCATCACATTTTTATCAAACAATTCCCTCCCCTCTCCTTAAATTGCACCATCTCATATTGATCCACATTTCCCAAATGTCTCACCTAATGCCTCCATCATGGAATCCACTTATTCACCTTCTACTCTTCCGTCCCATCTTTTTTTTTTTACCATTGTTCCTTCAAAATCCAATTTCCCTCTACCTAAACAAATGAAAACAACATTGGAGACCCCAATCAACACTCCTCTCTAAATCCACACCCCGTCTCGAGGAAGGAACTCATTAAACTAGTTATACAGAGAGGAAAATAGAAGAATCTAACAAGGAAGAAACAATTCAATTTTTACAAGGTTGGGTTGCTAAACTTGGAATAAAAATAATCCCTCTACTAGTTAAGCCTCGAGAGGAGGCTAAGATTAGCAAAGAATAATTGGTAAAGGATGAGCTTGCGAATGAAGTAAAGTAAGAACATGTGGAGGAGGATAAATAATTAAAATATTAAGAATGTAGTTTCCATGATGGCACTTTGTTTTTAGAAATAGTTGATCAATCAACTACTACAAAATAAGTTGGCGAAGATAATGGAGCAAATCCAAATCCAAAAGAAGAGGAGCATCATGTTTTTGTGGAAGATCACAAAGGCCTTAGGATTCAAGCACGGGAAAATCATGCACAAAAATCCATGTTCTTGCCCCATTTCATTTCCTCCCGATTTTGATTTCGAGAATAAATTTTAGCTATCAAAATTTATGTAGGAGGATGGGGAGCCTCATGCTAAGATAAAAGAAAATCAAGAAAATTCCATGGAAGAAAATGAGCCAATTGTGAAGATGAAATCATAGAGCTTCTTTCTTTGTTGTGGTATTGAAAATTCTAATTTCCCTCTTCGTTGATGTTCAATTGAACATGTCTTGTCAAATGAATCCATTATAGGCGAAAGTATTGAATACCTTGTTATATATAGTAGCCCTTGGGAGCAACAAAAAGGAGGAATTGAATCTTCCTAATTTCATAGCGGGCATGGAAGAGAAAGAGAACAACGACACCGTCACTTTCATATCATTAACCATGGTGACACATCAATTATGTCAGTAAATGTACAAAAATAAATAAAACCATGTTACGGATAATCACCTTTTGTACGGAAGTCTACATGAATGCTTTCTTCTTTGAAACTTAGACTAGTGGGAAAATCGGTAGTTTAGGACATGCCTTGTAAGATATCTAGCTTCATTGAAGCTTGGAGCCAAAGTTTCCACAACTTTTCATGTTCAATCCCAAACATGAAGGCGAGCTTGATAATTCGAGGATCAACTTAATCACTTAAGACATCTTTAGGAACATCATTAGGATCATTTCGAAAGAGTATATTTTTACCATCATTTGATACCATGATGATATGGGTGTAGAATCAGATTCATATCATAATTTCAGTCATATACACAGCCATGTTTTGTGCAAAATTATCCGCATGGGTGTAGGTTGTGAGAGGAGGAAGTTACTTTGCACTATGAGTGTCTAGATTTGTTTGAAGTCTCCTCTTTCCATGGTTAGTATAGGGTAGGATTAGGTCTATTTTCAGCATCAATAGTTCTCAAGCACACCCGACATGTCTACTTAGGCATGCATTGTCTTATATTGTGTATCTATTTTTTGGTTTGTATTGCTTTGACACAATACATGAAGTTTACATAAGTCGTATGCATGCATAAGAAGTTCATACTTGTAATGAAAAATTGTTGATTTCAAAGGTAAAAAAATTTAGAGCAACTAAAATAAGGATTAAGGACAATTTTACTAACTTTTCATTCTTTGAGTCTTTCAAGGTCAATCATAGGTGAAATACTCCCCCATAAGGTCAAAAATTACAACAGCTACAACCTCGGTAACATGTCACAAATGGAACTTTCAAAAGAGAGGAGATATTCAAATTTTTATAGAGTTCCATGATGTAAAAAGTTTTAGATTATATTATTTAAAACTCTATAGTGTGTGATGCATGCCAAACATCATGAGTTTTTATACTTCATACTTGGTAGAATAAGGTTTCAGGGTAGTCCATTTCACTGTCATAGTCTATTTCACTTACTTAGAGAGGAAAGATATAAAATCATAGGTTAAGATAATTTTCCACCTCATAATTTTAACTTTAAGTCTTTCTTATAAAATTGAGAGTGTAGGCATCAAGATAGCTATAGTTTCAACAATGTATAGGAAAATTCTAAGTTTCAAATTACAAGTTAAAAATCGGTTTAAAGGTATATAATGACTCTATACCTAATGGACATGTTAAGGCTACTAGTACATAACATATAACGGAAGATGTCCCATGAGTCATGAAATTACTATCTAATTTTTCTCCTCGGATCAAATTGGACAATAGGGACCTAGGCACCTCGAGTGGGACCCATAGGTTGAAATAAGGATACATGTAGTTTTTAGAGTCTCGGAGCACATTCAATATATACATGAATGAAAATGAAATTGACAAATTTTTCATCTTCTCGGGTTCTCGACCCTTAGGATCATCTTGAAAAATGATGGACTCCAAGCCCTCCGCCCACATCTGCGTAAAAAGGAAAAATCGGTGAAACACTTGACATGCCAAAAACACCTTTCTTTATGTCTCGATAAGGTCTCCCACTCGAGAAAATTCAAAATATTTTTGATGATAGAGCTATGGGATCAAAATTCACATTTTTGGGCTTAGGGGCCACCAAGCCAAAAAGAGCTCACCGAGTAGCTTGAGAGGCAAGCTAGGTGCTTAATGGAGGGACTATGATGGACCAGATCAAGGTGGCTTGATGGTCGACCTCAACATTGTTGACATGACTCAATCAACCTAGGATTTCAGATCGGGCATCACGGTGAGCCTAGATTGATGGGAAAAGAGCTTTCGGAATGAATTTGGTGGAGCCAATTTAACTCGTGATAAAATTAATGTTGAGAAGGTTTGGCAAGGCTTGAGTCAAGCTTGTATGGAGAACCATGTTTATCTTGGCCTAGATTTTGAGAAAGGGGTCAAGCTAGAGTTATGTTTGGAGGCTGTCGAGTTAAGGGTCATGTCGGCCATGTGGATAAGGAAATCTTGGGTCTGAACCGATAAATATTTGATATGGCCATGACGAGCTGCATAAATTGGTTCGTGTGGAGAGATAAACATAATACATGAGGCCATTGGTGTTATATAATGCAAGAAATATGGGGTAATTATCAGACCCTAAAGTCTGAAAATTTCAGACTTCAGGGGTTCCATGTTTCTAAGTTTTGTGGTGAACATTTTCGAGAGTTCATTGAGGGGTGACCTCATCGTAGGAGCTGAATAAAAGAATCAAAATGACTAAGTGAGTATGTTTCATAACAAATAATAAATGGGACATTGGGGAGGCATCGAAGCAGGCATAATGTGGAAGGTCGAGCCACTCGAGCTAGGCCAAAGAAAATTCATCGTGGGAGGTGATGATAAGGCACGTATAGATGAGTTGAAGTTGAATCCACTCATGGCACCGAGCATGAGGATCAAGATTGGGCCCAATAAGGTCAAAATGGGGACATGGCATCTAACCATGTTGGTGAGTGGGGAGCCGAGTTGAATTTGAAGGCTTGGAAACATGAGAAACATAGAATAAGGAGCTTAGGAATAGAGCTACTCGGAAATGCATGGAATCCCAAATTCGATGTTTTCGGACTTCAAAGATTCAACTCTTTGGATTTGGCAACAGGATGGGTCCAAAGTGGGGCCGGGTGAATCTTGAATTCAAAAGGCCCAAAAGCTATAAGTGGCATCAATGTGGTGCAGCAAGAGGTGGATTCGAGAGGTTAGCCCATTTACAAGGACAATAAGGTGAGGATTTCGGGGTTCACGGAAGATGAACTATAAAGTATCGGCAAAGAGATATCGAAGGATCAAAACCCAAAACCCAAAAGTGTGAGTGTAAGTCAATTTAAGGTTTTGAGGGTGGATGTCCTTAGAGTTGAGTGGACTGGCTTTCATGGTTGGGAGTGCAAGGATCTCAAAACTATTTGGCTTGAAATCCTTAAATAAATAATCCCACCTGTTGTAAATTACAAACCTATCAAGCTCATGTTAGAGACCGATCTACGCAATGAAACATGATAGACATGTTAGAAGTAGTTGGTAAAAAGTAATATGGTGAGCTCCATTGTGTGTAAGGAAAGGAAGATCAACATTAAAGGATAATAACTCGGTGGTTGAAAATGGAGCTCGATGGAGCTTGAAAGGAAAAATGGTGGTCCATTTTCAAAATCCTCAACTCCTTTTTAACAAAATTATATGAAATTATAGTTGATGGAATGGATTTTTAGATGATAGCATAATGGTGATAGTCAAACCAATTTTTAGAGGGGTAGATGAAGGTAAAACATAGTCAAGAAACCAAAGAAAAATAATTATATCTTCCTTCGAGATCTACAATTTTTGACAAATTTATAGTCATTATAAAGATTATTTTGGGCTCTATAGCATGGTAACATTGGAATTTGGATATTATATGTTCTTTACCTCTGAAATTGAAAAATAGTGAGCAATACATGAAGGCCATTAATGAAGTAGGTGGAAGAATAAGTCATGATGAAGCTACTAGATGATAGGAGGAAAGGCCTAGGTTCAATTAGGGTCATTTCCTTCATGCACAAGGATATGCATTAATGGATCAAGATTTTAAAGATCTTCAACAATCCATTTTCAAAGTAAATAATGATTTTTCATGGGTTTTGGATAAATTTCTGGTTTTTTTCTCTCTCTCCACTCTCCTCAAATTTCCTCCATAAATATGTAAAGGGGTTACACATGCAACAAGTTGATCATTTTTCTTCTTTCATGCACCCCTATTTCTCGGTGGCTCTAAGCCTTCCTCAAAATCATTGTAATGGCTCCATTCCTCTCCCCACATGTAATGTACTATGTAAAATTTAAGGAGAAATAAATTTGTGTTTTGTGTTGTTCAAACCTCTCCATACTTTTATTTCTTTGTCTTACCTATCTTTTCAAATAGTGTTTTTGTTCATAATTTATGGTTATTACAAGATATGGGTGTAGTTGTGCTTGTTATGAAATGCCAAATATTTGCATTTTGGGGCTATAATACAATCTGTCTATCCTACTCTTAGCGCTTTGGTGTAATCTTGATCTTTGTTACATCTTTTCCACCCTCTAAACATTCACCCTTTCTCTTATTTTCATGGTTTGTAATTGATAAAAATCCTTTCTTGGTGTATCACTTCTCGTAGTTTAGGTTTTACTTTCAATGCAGCTCTTTCCATGTCCCCTTGGAAGCTTTAGTTTAGGGTTACTAGATTTTCCTTCATTAGGAGTAGTCATTGTGAGGTAGGTTAGGAGCACGAACCGATATTATCAAGAGATCTATCCCATTTTGCATTGTCCCACACTCAGATAGCTCAATGTTTACAATCATACCAAATTCCTTATTCAAACTCTAGAAATTTCGGGGTGCTATGATTTTTCCATAGATGTACACTACATTAACCTATTGAAAAATTGTTTCCATTCTCTATCGAATGGTCATATGATCCAAGAGTTCCATATTATGGCTCATATACAAAATGTCCCTTTGGATAAAAGGTTTTTCCTCGACAACAAATGTGTTAATACTAAAAAGACTACTCGATAGTGGTTATAGATAAGAAAAATATTTCAAATGCTTGTAATATTCTTAAGCCTCAAATAATTGTATACTGACCCAAAGGAGGGTGTAGTGCCACTACCTCGACTCCCAATGATAAATCAAAAGCACTACAATTTCTCAAATTATTCAATGCTTGTCACAATCTAGTGTAGATTTTAGTGCCTAATCTAAATTAATTCATGAATATTTGGGTTTTACAAATTTTGATTTGGCTAACAAAGGATAATGTTACTTGCTAAATTATCTAAATTTTCTAGGTACAAGTTAATTTTCCTAACATTTACAGTAATAGCCAATTTTTTATATCCAAATCACCTTTACCACATGCATTAAAGAGAATTTTTCTATTGATATATAGCCTAATGATACCAATAGCATTTTCTTTCAATTTAAATTTACCAAGATTTCAAAAATCATTTATAGAGATCCACCCCATGTAATTGTTATGCCAAAAGCACAACACCCCATGAATGGCCTAGTTTGATATCGGGCATTCTGTGTGATTGTCAAACATTAAGCTATCCTATATATGAGACCCTGAAATGGGATAGCTCTCCAGAGAAGGTCGGTTCCTGCTCCTAAACCTACATTCCACAAACTAATCCTAATGCATGAAAAACTATTGACTAACCCTAGCATAGAGCTTTCAAGGGGACACATATAGAAGCATTGCATGAAATAAACCTACACTAGTTGTTTGCAAGAAATAGAATCCTAGGGTGAAATTTATACCATTTCAGATTTTGGGATGGACGAAAAGTTTGGAGTTTGTAAAACCTCTAGAAATCCCATTTCTATGCCTACATTATGAATCTCTCTCTTTCACCTTTCCACTCCCTATGATTTTGGTAAAAATGGTGGAGTACAAGAGAGAGATATCATCCTTTTAGCACTATTTTTAAAAATGGCTTCAAACCTCACCTTCCTTCTTGGTATCTATATTTGGCCTCTAGATTAAATTTTACCCATAAAATGCTTTCCATCAAGTATAATTTCTCTGAAATTGGTCAAAAATTGCTCAAGTTATTGCATTTTGAAATCCGCCACGATTTGGCTTCAACTACCTCCTATCAAGCTACATTTCCTCCTATCAAGCTCTCTCATTAATGTAGCTTCCCCTTTGCATGCTATCTATCTTGATTATGACTTGAAACTTAAATGTTTCACCTACTAATCTTACCCAAAATGGATCATTATCCCATGTAATTTGGCATGGACTCGTTTGATTTTTTTAGGTGGAAGTGTCTTTGTTAGGGTTTGAGACCCTCTATTTCAAATATCTCACGCCCGAATCTTCGGAGGTTACTTTCCGCCAAATCCTAAATAAACCCTCAAAAGTATCCATCTCAAAATATGAAATCACTTGGGTAATGATGTGATTCAAGCCTTCTGGTATCACCTCACCACTCTCTTCGGATTCACCTTGCCCCATAGTCTAAAAATTATCCTCGTCAAATCCTAAAATGTAAAAACCCCACGAAATTGGAAAACTTTCATACTATGGTACCTCCAATTCTCCGCTTGTGACTCCCGATGGATGGGCTCCTACTCAATCTCATAATGGAGTCCTCATGAGAAATCGACTCAGCCATGTAGAAAACCTCTTTACAAGTTGAATCATCCCACTGGATGAATTCATTCAACTCATCTTTCACCCATGTCGATGCCCTTTCCGTTAGTCCCATGCCATTAACCCTTTGTATGACTTAGCTCAAACACCCGAGCCTTCCTTTCTTCTTCATCCATATGGATTCTCCTCCTTTTCTTTCTCATGGTTGAGATGACATCACCTTCAAGCCCTTGAACCGAGCTAACTCCCTCCCTTGACTTTGACGACTCATTTCTTGTGGTCCCTCCGCCTTTGCATCCATCGAGCTCCCATGGCCATCATGGCCCATTAACTTTGCATGATCTAGCCTAACTCAACTTAATCATCATGTACCCAACTCACCTTGCCAAGTAGCTCTGCTATCTCTCCTTCATCCATCACATCAATGCATGATCTAGATTAGTGAGCAGCTCAACAAGCTCTTTCTTAGCTCGGTGACCAAAGACAAAAGCCTAATTGAAGATTTTCGACACTGGACACCATCCTTTCAAATTGTTTTGGATTTCTTCATGTCAGAGGCCGGAATGGAACTAAATGTAAGGTAGTTTGAGGCTCGACATGATTTTTTACCATTTTTACTTGTTTTGAGGCTTAATGTGGGCCCACACATCCCGCATTTCATTATCTTTCAACCGATATTAAGGGTCAAAACCCCAAAAGAGGAAAAATTCCTTGATATGATTATACACTTTCAAACCCACCGAAAGTGTTCTTGAGACCCTAGAAACTGCCTTGAACTCAATTTCAGCCTTATGGGCCTTGTTGTTAGGTATCTAGGTTCCTATTGTCCAATTTGGCTTGAGGGGAAAGATTAGATAATAGTTAAAATTCTACGAACAAAGGGATGAAAGGGAGTCACAGGAGGAAATTCAGAGGTGTAGAAGTATGAATTTTTTGGAATTCGAGGTTTTTTACTTTTCAAGAATTGGTGAGGAGAATTTTTAGACATTTGGGCGAGGTGAATCCTAAAGATCCGGTGAGGAGATACCGAGGCTCGAAATCCCAAAACAAAAAATGGTACGCGAGATTCGATCTATGTAACACCTCCAACATGGTTTGTATCCATGACAACTTATATTTTAGAAGGTGCAAACATTGACATTTGATTCTTCTATTAATATGGTGTACTCTTATTATCTATGAAATCATGTTTGAAGTAGATAACATGTTATCTTCTCGAACTATGTAAAATTATGCCATGTTTATGCTAAATAGAAAATGAAGTATTTCATCTCTTTTTATGTAGAATAATTCACTCCTTGGGAAATGAGAAATTGATTTAGTTGAACTAATCCATGAGTCTTTAATGCACTTTAATTAATGTTTAAGTTTTCATAATTTTTTGATACAAAACAAAAACACCTTAGATCATTTTCATTGATAGAAGGTATGCTTCTAATTAATGAACTTGTCGTCATAATGAACAATCTGGATAGATCATGTGATCTCGAATTCATCAAGTAAATAAATAATGATCTCCATGGATTCCTACTTTTTATTTGAACTTGGATGTTAATCTAGTTCTTCTTTGATAAGTTTGGATGCAATTATTCTATAGATTAAGGAACCTAATTAAACTATGTTCCTTAACTTAGTAACTCTATCCTAAAGTATTAACATATCCTAAGTTACTATGTTCTTTTATTAATGAGGGATGTGAATAATTAAAGAACCTAAGACTAAAACTTTAAACTTAGAACTTGGGACCTATGTTAGTTCTTAATCTAATGTTGAACCTAAGTTAATGTTGGAAAACCTAAAAGGAACCTATAGGATTATAAGCCAAGGGGAAATTTGGGGGCACCATCTTGCATGTGTTTATGAGGCATTAGTAGAAATTAAAGAATTACGTCTTTATAAAATTTGGTGAATGCATGAGAAAAGTTTAGGAAATGAGTTAACACCTCCATTTAAGTTTTAGTTGCATGAAATTTTAAATTTAGGCATTGCCAAACATATGATGGCAAAGTGGTGAGAGATGGGGAAGGATAGGTAGTCTATTTTGCATTTAATATTTTTGGGAAATGGAAAAAACTTCTAGAAAGAAGAAAGAGGGAAAGGAGAGGGGTTTCAGGTTATGTTATCCTCATTTGGTCTTTTCCGAGTTGAAGTTTTAGATGTGGTTTTTCTCTTGAGACCAAATTTCTATCGGGAATGATAGGCCCTATCCATTAATTTATGTTTTTACTTAAATGTTCATAAAAAAACTTTTCTCTTTAAGGAAATATTCTAGCTTTCTTTCTCGTGATTGCGTACTCTTGGATTCAATGATTTTTTTTGTTTTCATAGATGCATTATCGAGTTTGGTTTGATAGTTGGAAAATGTGTTGTAGGAGTATCATTTTCATACTACTGGTAATCTTGCTTCTTCTTGAATCTTTATAACAATGGCTTGAAACAAAGTTGAGATCTGTAGGTGATATTTTAACTAAATGTTTTTCTTGCAATGTATGTATCTTGATTTATTATAATTAGATAATCTTGCTTAAAAAATTCCTTATTATTTTTGTTAGAAGACTTAGAGATAGGAAAATTGTTGGATATCTAAACTTTTGTCAGGGATTTTTCTATTCTAGTGTTTTCATTTTATTTGCTTGTCTTGTTACAAAATTTGAAGACCATCATTTGTTCTTGATTGAGGAAAAAATTATGCTAAGAGTTGCATGTTATGAACATTAGTATGGCTATGTAGAAATCCTCATATTTTGACTTGTATGTCCTCTTTCTATTGTCATTAAAATAAATTCAAAGGATATCTTGTGGAAACATTACGGAGATACAACTTGTTGACATTGTGTCTAATTGTTGATAATCTTAGTGGAAAATGTTATTTTATTTCAACGTGCTTTTTGACCGTAGGTTAACAGGAATACCCACTTCATATTAAGTCCAAAACCCATTTAGGGTATCGATTGTTCTAATTTCTCATTTCATTGAAAGCATACAGGATTGTATATCCGAAAAAGTCAATTTTTCCCTGTTGTATATTTTTTTATGTTCTCTTAAACCCATGTAGGGATTTTGAGATTGATAACATAACTTTTGAGATCGAATGTAGATGTTATTTGATGAATGTAACTCTTATTTGAAGGATGTGTTGATGCAAAATCACAGCACACCTAGATGTTGATCAAATTTCTAGGTTGATCGTACTAGCATCCAGTGTGATTTCACAACATGGAATCCTTTCTCCTTGTGTGGGACTTGTAAATATGAGAAAGGAATCTCCAAGAAGGCTAGTTCCTGCTCCTAAACTACTCGCCACAAGCTATTCCAGTGTAGGAAAGCTAATCTAATCCTAATCTAACCACCAAGGAGACAGGGAGAGAGAGAGAAGAGAAAAAGAACAAAAACTCCTACACTAAAACTATGATACACCAGAGAAGGAGAATGTTGAACATCTATCAAAACTGCCATGGAACAAGGAGAGGTGAGCAATGGGAAGGATGGACAGATGCATCATAGGCCCAAGGATAGATTTCACACAGAAAATGTCCCAAAACTCCATGAACACAGCTCCAGACCTGTAATGAACATTAGAACATGCACAAATACCTACAATGAAGAGAGGCAAGAAGAGAACAAGCAAAAGAATGAGCAGGGATGGACAGATGCATCACAAAACACATTTTTTGTTGCTCCAGAAGTTTGCACAGAACATCATTTCAATAGTAAAAGGCAAAAACGCCATTACAGAGCAGGGGAGGAGGTTCGAACTCCATTTTCAACCCTAGAGAAGAAAAGAAGGGAGGGCAGAGCTGAAAAGATGAACCACCTTAGAAAGAAGCCCCTCCTTACAATTTATAGGAAGAATGAGAGAGGGAGAAGAGAGGAATTCGAAATCTACCCCAACCACCTTGCGTTAGGTTGCATTTAACTCATCTCATTATGGTGGTGGGTGAGAACCTAGCAAAAGCGATGAACTTTATTTTGCATTAAAGTGGTTGTTGAAACGTCGATTCGGCCATTACTACATGCCAGAGATGTTTCTTGACTTTCTCTCTCAAACTGAAACAAAATGCAATATTGACCCCAAATCATGTAGAGAATTTCAACAGATTTCCATTGATATAAAGAATGTGAAAATCAGAGCTCTGGATCGAAAGTTATGGCGATCTGAAGATTTAGGAAAAAAACAGGCCAAAACGGATCGGCGGGAAAATATTTGAAATTTTCCCGTGCTCTGCCACTTGGATGACACGTGTTGGGTGCTGATTGGCCGCGTAATTCTCTCTCCTTCCCTTTCCGTGGGTTTTCCTTGAAAATTTTGACTTTTCTTACACTTTGGAAAAAAATTCATTTTCCCCCCATGCCCCGCCACTTGGGACACGTGGCATCATTTGGTTCGTCGACAGGGGCACGGGGAAAACCTTTACCTTTTAGTTTTTTGGCCAAAACTTTGCTAAGTTTCCAAAGCTCTCCCGAGCTCCAAACTCCCCTTCCCTTAGGACACCTGTCTTGTGTTACCTAGCTCGGGCCCTCTGTTCCATTTTCCCCTTTGAAAATTTTACCGACCACTTAGCAACTTTTTAACCTTCCCTCTGACACGTGGCACGGTTTTGATTCATCTGCGGGCCTCCTTCTCTCTTTCGTTCATTTCACCTTTTCACGTCCCACGCCTCTCTCACGTACCTTTGGCCCGGATGTCCCAAACTGTCTGGGACAAAAACTCCAACCACCTGATTCGGGATTCCTTGTCCCTCTTTGTGGTGAAGACACGTGGCAAGATTCCATTATCTCTCGGTTCTTCGGCTTTCCACATCCCATGCATACTTTTGGCCTAAATGTCCCGGTGAAAGTCTCTTATTTCCGCCGAATCGGTTGGTTCGCGTCCTCCACATACTTTTGTCCCAATTTTCCCGGACTGTCTGGGGACAAATATCTCCGACCACCCGAAATGGACTAACTTGCACCAAACCGCCGATCCGCGTCCCACGCGTACTTTTGGTCCAACTGTCCCAAACTACGCGAAACAAGACTTAGGAATTTTCTTCATTTTTTCGGCGGTCCGGCTTTTCGGCCCGTCGTCGACGTCCCAATCTGTCCCAAAATGCTGCGAGACCACCCGAGGCTTTTTGGTTGATTCACACCCCGACGTCCCAATGTCCCGGACTGCTTGGACTAGGACTTAGCCGATTTTCTTCATTTTTTCAGCTCCAAGCTTGGTCTTTTGCAATTTTTTCACTTTTTATAACTCATTGGGTTTTCTTCTTGGATAGGAGAGTTAGAAAGAACCCGAGGGGACCCCAAAACATGATTTTTTGCCTTGAATCAATATACTTTCTTGGGACTGAAGAATTTGATGCATGTTATCAAAATTACCTTGAGGGGTGAATTTTGGATAACAGGTTTTGACACTCGGCGGGGTCATCTGCCTGCTCGATGAAGTTACTAGTTGCCTGAAGCATCCATTGGGCATGGAGTCATGAGTTGTAACCTGCAAACTGATCTAAACTTTGAAAACCTCCTCTCTGAGCCACTTGGAAACCCACTGAAATGGAGTCGTTCTCACCAAAATGCCACTGAAATGGACTGTGCAAGAGCAAAACCAGCACCACAAAAACTATGTATAGAACTGAAAATCATACATGCTCCAAATGGAACATGCAGAGTGTGCACAAGCACTTCTTCTACTAAAAGCAAACCTACCTACTCTACTCTAACTGAAGAAAAGGCAAGCTAAACAAACCCTGCAATTGGTTGTGAGAAATAGCTTCCCTTTCTCAAAAGTGGCAGCCATGCAATTGATTTGGATCTGATCATGGCTATTAGGATGAATGGAAAATCAACAAGAAGTCTGGTCTTCCTCCCAATCATCAAGGTATCAGTTGAAGGAAAATTCGATACCTCTTTTAGTTGCTCTGCATTTGGATTGAAGAGGTATGACAGCTGATCCTTGGTACTTTGTAGCTCACCCTCATGCTCAGAAGCAAGCATGATTGGTTGTGACTTCTCCTTTGGCTCCAATGAAGCCAAATACCTGATTGGGCAAGGTCTGATCCGTTTGATATGCCCATAGCTCTGATTTTCAACTCCAAAAATGGAGTCTTCTTGTAGACCCTCTTGAATGGATGGTGTGGAAGAAATGGTAGAACCCTTCTCCCTTTCTCTTCCTCCAATGAAGGA
Source organism: Taxus wallichiana var. yunnanensis (assembly GCA_018340775.1). Taxonomy (NCBI): domain Eukaryota; kingdom Viridiplantae; phylum Streptophyta; class Pinopsida; order Cupressales; family Taxaceae; genus Taxus; species Taxus wallichiana. The sequence continues at coordinate 752,120,311 of CM031240.1, read as the reverse complement.
CATGAAAGATTAAAATCTTCCAATCTTGGTTCCAAAGAGCTGCTATAAGATGCAGGCTACTGCAAATGAATTTTCTCCTTCATGACGATAGTAGACTCAAGTGCTTGGAATGTGGATGATGAAAGAGAGAATGGTGGAAACTCAACCGGCTCTTCTCCATCAAAACAATCCTCCAAATCGATAGATAAACTACCTCATGGTTGTCCTGTCTCCGCAAGTGCTCAACTTCCTCCATGGTGTCCTCTTGATCTGTAACTTGATCACCATGGTTTCTTTCACCCTCCAACATTGAGTTTGAGAGATCAAACTCCTCTTCAGTACTAGAATTTGAGAGAGGTGAAGTAGAAAGAAGAACTGAAGGTTCTTTTGTAGCCTTGCTTTGTGCTCAAAGCCCTTGGATCTGTAATTTTCTCCTCCACAACTAGAATGTGCTCCTCTTCTTTTGGATTTGGAGCAGCTTCTCCTTCCTCTGCTACTTGAAGACAATCTTGCTCTTGATAGAACTCTTCCTCTAGCATGAAGTTTGTCAAGTCAAACTCTTCAATCTGCTACTCTAGAGGACAAGTTGGGGCTGCAAGATCTCCTTCAGAGTTTTCTTCCTCCATGGCTGATTGTGCAACTTGAATTAGATCAGCATTCCCTTCAAATAGAGTGCCAACATGGACACTAATTTCTGAGCAAACTGACTGCTGATCTGCTTCTTCTTTTTGCTCTTCTTCTGCTGCCACAAAATCAGTCTTAACCACCATTTGTTCAACCTTAGCCTCTTCTGTAGGTTTAACCATCAAGGGGATCTTTATTATCCCAAATTTGGCAGCCCAACTCCTCACGTTGTCTGTCATTTTTTTTCTGTCGGCCTTCTCTTCTTGCTGTCCTTGATGACTGATTTTTGCAATTTCTTCTTCCCCACATGGAATTGGGAATGCAAGAGGAGGGATGGGTTGTAACTCAATTGATTTGGAAATTTTTTGTGGTGGTAGAGGAGGTGAAACCTCTTGTTTCTTTGGGGGAGAGTGTATTTATTTTAGCTCTTGTGGAGGGGATGACTGTTTGGAAGGAAAAAGGAAAGAAGAATTGAGGTGTGGTGGAAGACTGAGAGGTGGAGACATGGGATCAACATTTGGGACAGTAGATGGGGAGTTTAGAATTTGCAATTCCAAATGAGATGGTGCTGCTTGAGTAATGGGAAGAGAAAAACCAGATGATGGTGTAGAACTTACCCATTGACAAGGTTGTTCAACAACAAGTGTATAGGCCTCTATTTCTGCTGTCCATTGTGCAAGTTGGGGCAGCATCTTCATCATGAAGTCCAGCTTCTCCTGAGGGCTGAAGTGTCTTGGAAAAGGGCCTCCCCATGGACAAGGAGTCCTGCAACCAATTTTGAAAGCTCTCATTTGAGCTGTTGCTCTGGACTGCACCATCTTTACCTCCATCTTTTGGATTTTCTCCAACAGACCAACATCTTGCATCTGATTTTCTTCATTATATGCATACTCTTGCTCTTGGAAATCTCCATAGCCAAACTGATTTTGGCATTTCTGCTCATATGGGTATGCATGCTGATTTTGAATTTGTTCAAAATACTAATTTGGAGGATTTAAAAAACATGTTGGAGGTGGGAAACATTGTTGCTGTTGTTGAAAATGTGAATTCCATGATGGAAATGAAGTCATGATTGCACAACTTCATGGAATGGAAAGAAATATGGATGGAAATGGATGGAAAATGGGTCTGCAACTTCATAAATGGGTTGTTGATCAGATGGAGTCGCCAGATGTGTTTGCAAGTGCCTCCAAAGGCTGAAATCTTCACAGGAACACACCAACCTACAAAAGATGAAGTGGAAGACCTCTAAGGTCCCACCGGGCATGCCAAAACTATTGATGCAAAATCACAGCACCCCTGGATGTTGATCAGATTTCTAGGTTGATCATACTAGCATCCAGTGTGATTGCACAACATGGAATCCTTTCTCCTTATGTGGGACTTGCAAATATGAGAAAGGAATCTCCAAGAAGGCTAGTTCCTAATCCTAAACTACTCGCCACAAGCTATTCCAAAGTGCGGAAAGCTAATCTAATCCTAATCTAACCAACAAGGAGACAGGAGAGAGAGAGAAGAGAAAAAGAACAGAAAGCCTACACTAAAATGGTGATACACCAGAGAAGGAGAGTGTTGAACATCTATCAAAACTGCCATGGAACAAGGAGAGGTGAGCAATGGGAAGGATGGATAGATGCATCACAGGCCCAAGGATAGATTTCACATAGAAAATGTCCCAAAACTCCATGAACACAGCTCCAGACCTGTAATGAACATTAGAACATGCACAAATACCTGCAATGAAGAGAGGTAAGAAGAGAAAAAGCAAAAGAACAAGTAGGGATGGACAGATGCATCACAAAACACATTTTTTGTTGCTCCAGAAGTTTGCACAGAACATCATTTCAATAGTAAAAGGCAAAAATGCCATTACGAGAGGGGGGAGGAGGTTCGGAATCCATTTTCAACCCTAGAGAAGAAAAGAAGGGAGGGTAGAGCTGAAAAGATGAACCACCTTAGAAAGAAGCCCCTCCTTATAATTTATAGAAAGAATGAGAGAGGGAGAAGAGAGGAATTTGAAATCTACCCAAAACACCTATTAGGTTGCATTTAACTCATCTCATTATGGCGGTGGGTGAGAACCCTAGCAAAAATGGTGAACTGTATTTTGCATTAAAGCTAGTTGTTGAAACGTCAGTTCTGGCCATTACTACACGCCAAAGACGTTCCTTGACTTTCTCTCTCCAAACTGAACCAAAATATAAGATTGACCCCAGAATCATGTAGAGAATTTCAACATCTTTCCATTGATATAAAGAACGTGAAAATCCGAACTTTGGATCGAAAGTTATGGCGATCTGAAGATTTAGAAAAAAACAGGCCAAAACGGATAGGCGGGAAAATATTTGAAATTTTCCTGCGCTCTGCCACTTGGATGACATGTGTTGGGCGCTGATTGACCACGCAATATTCTTTCATTCCCTTTTCGTGGGTTTTCCTTGAAAATTTTGACTTTTCTTACACTTTGAAAAAATTTCATTTTCCCCCCGCGCCCCGCCACTTGGGACACGTGGCATCATTTGGTTCGTCGACAGGGGCGCGGGGAAAACCTTTACCTTTTAGTTTTTTGGCCAAAACTTTGCTAAGTTTCCAAAGCTCTCCCGAGCTCCGAACTCCCCTTCCCCTTAGGACACGTGTCCTGTGTCACCTGGCTCGGGCCCTCTGTTCCATTTTCCCCTTTGAAACTTTTACCGACCACTTAGCAACTTTTTTCCCTCTGACACGTGGCACGTTCTGATTCATCTGCGGGCCTCCTTGTCTCTTTTTGGCCATTTCACCTTTTCACGTCCCACGCATCTCTCATGTACCTTTGGCCTAGATGTCCCAAACTGTCTGGGACAAAAATCTCTGAACCGCCCGATTCGGGCTTCCTTGTCCCTCTTTTGGTGAAGACACGTGGCAAGATTCCATTGGCTCTCGGTTCTTCCGGCTTTCCACATCCCACGTGTAATTTTGGCCCAAATGTCCCGGACGAAAGTCTCTTGTTTTGGCTGAATCGGCCGGTTCGCATCCTCCACGTATTTTTTCCCAATTGTCCCGGGTATGCAGGACAAATATCTCCGAACCGCCCGAAATGGACTGACTTGCGCCAAACCGGCCGATCCGTGTCCCGCACGTACTTTTGGTCCAACTGTCCCAGACCACGCGAAACAAGACTTAGGCAATTTTCTTCATTTTTTCAGCCGGTCCGTCTTTTCGCGTCCCACGTGTCCCGATGTCCCAACTGTCCCAAATGCTTTCGCGCAGAACCACCTGTGAGGCTTTTCGGCCGATTCTCACCCCAACGTCCCAACTCTCCCAGACTAGCCTGGACTAGGACTTAGCTGATTTTCTTCATTTTTTCGGCCCCAAGCTTGTTTTTTGCATTTTTTCACTTTTTCTAACTCGTTGGGTTTTCTTCTTGGATAGGAGAGTTAGAAAGAACCCGAGGGGACCCCAGAAACATGATTTTTGCCTTGAATCAATATACTTTCTTGGGACTGAATAATTTGATGCATGTTATCAAAATTACCTTGGGGGGTGAATTTTGGATAACAGGATGCTCAAATGCTTATCTTCCTTCTTCTTAAATGGTTTTGAGTTTGTTGGAGGTCTTTTTGGATTAGACATGTTGTTCTATTTTTCCTTCCTTCATCGAGGCTTTTAGGAAGTGAATCGATTCTTTAATCCTATTGATAGAATCATACTTTATAACTTTTCTTTCTTGAAAAGACGAAAGGTAAATGTTATATGTTTGAATTTACATTCCTTTTCCTTGGTTCTTTTATACTCATCCAATTCTAGACTATGGTGAATCTCTATTTATATATTGATTGGTCGTATGTGAGAATTTCTTAAGCTGTTTCAACCCCGATGTGTGTTGTTTAGATGAAAATATAGTCTGAGTGTTTTCATTATTATTTGCATAAGAAATTTTTACTCTTTTTTAGATGATTTTTGATAGATAAGGAGACTCAAATCTCACTCATTCCCTCTTCAATCTTAGGTTGGGGAATTGTTCACCTGGGGTATCATTGTTGTTCCTTCTCTGGTTTGGTTTTACATATATCACTTTTTTACCTTGTGATAGTTCTTAGTGTATTATTGGCCTTCAGGAATAAAAAGAGTTTACGATATGCCTAGAGGGAGTATCGAGCCTTTTGTGAGTTTTGAAATTTAACTAATATGCTCCTTTCTAGAATAATAGTGATTTAGTAAACTTGTTGTGAGGTCCCAAATGCTAGCTTGTTTTATTAGATGGGTAGAAGCAACCTTATACTTTCGATAAGGTTTGTATGATGTTAGCTTTGACTGATACCTTGAGTTGAATACTAATCGAGCCACTGGACTTTTAGGAAGATTCAATTGAGATTACTTTGATTGTTTATGATGATTTATTTACCCTAACTTATCCATATGATATTTTTTTATTAATGTTCATCTTAGTCTCTATAATGAGTATGAGATAGTGCAATAATTAGTTGGAAGACAATATTCATTATTATACAAACAATAGAATTAATATGAAAGATAGTTTTATGTATATTATATGTCTTCTTGATAATTGGATTTAGCTGATTGAAAGGAACTTAAATTGGTTACATGAAAATAAAGGTAAAGTTAAGATGAAATGTTAATTCTTATTTAACTATATTGTTTTATTTTTGTATGATAAAATGAGTTTTATGATGGAATGTTAGGGTTGATAGGTTGATTTACTAAACCTTATTTTTGATTAGAAATTTTAAAACATATATCTCTCTCTCTCTCTTCTTAGGTTGTATTATTTTTGTTATTTGTGAATTTGTTGTCTGGATTGTTTCAAAAACAACAAAGTTATTTTTATGAAACAATTAGTTAAAAGAACAACATTTTAGTTCTATAGTGCTTATCATTCTTGGTTCATGAACTGGCCCATGTTAACAATTTTATAGATGGATTTCGTAAAAGATGAAAGGAAAAGACATATAATAAGTTAAATTTGTTTTATTACAGAAATTACATCTTTATTATGATGATATGTGGCTTCATTACTTGAGATGTACTTGGTGAAAAATAAACTTTGTAATAATATTTAATTTTCAAATGATCTATTGACACTTTGTAATCTCTGAAACACTTCTAGATCTAGTAAATGTATCAATCCTTCTTGATGAATAAAAATGTGATGATTGCCAAATAATAGTTATTTGCAATACTTCTAATCATGAATTAGGGTTAGTTGTTATGTATTACCCTAAAAAAGGAGGGAAGTGTATGTACTTAAATGATATGGAATGGCCAGGGGTGGGGATCGAGATGTTAGTTGGTTTATTTTCTAAATTAGAGAGGTAACTTATAAAGTTGACACTCATAAGAAAATCCTTAATTAATACAAAAGGAATATATTTGAATTATATGGATATACATGTGTAAACCTTGCTATAGTTAATCATGTGCAATTTATTTTATAAATGGATATAAGCCATAATTTAGGGGAGAAAGATACTTCCCATAAAATGAATCATAGACATAACTTATGAGCTTGTCAAAAATATCTTGATTATTATCGGTAAATAATTGAAAGTGTTCTTCCTTAAGAAGACTTCCTTAATCAAAATTAGGAATTCTTGGAAAGGATTTAAAATGGAATTTAGACTTCATTGATGAAGTATAAAATAAAATATTATAAAGGACTATTTAAGCTAGGGCTGAAATAAGTGAAGAATCAATTAACACTATCATAACTTCAAGATCAATTTTGTCATGATTTAATGTAAGTTGTTTCGTTTAAGAACAACATAAGAATGTAATTAACTAGTTAGGAAGAAAATTTTATCTGCATACCTACCTCACATGCAGTTTCAACTTGTAACCTTATATATTAAATGACCTAGTTGAATAAATAGGAGTCGTTGCTGTAATTAATATGTAATGAAGTGAGTAATGGAATATCAACTTTTAATCTAAGGTATGTTCATCCAGATGAGGAAACTCAGTTGGATGTTGACACACACAAACTATAGTGTAGTACCTTCATAATGATAGGAGTCATTACCATGATATTATGATGCAGTTGACATGTCTCAATAACTTGCATAGTTTGTTCAACTTAACTAACATAAGTGCATCATTGGATCATGGTTATGCCTTATGCGAGAGATAGGAACAAGATCTAGTGTTGAGGTCGAATCATGTTGGCTTAGGATAAATAGACACACCCAATTGATGGAAGTCGATTAAGTATGTCCATATACCCTTAGTCACCGGGAGTAGTATTTCACACTAGGACTGTTGCTAACTTTGTCTAGGTGAAACTTATAATCAAGTGGACCGTGAAGTCAATGAATACCACTCTAGATAACAAATCAAGTGTGGTGAAGGAATTATTCTGTTTGATGAGTATGTCATCTAGGAATATAAACATGATAAGCATGTTTCAAATATTTGGGTAAAGTATTGCAAGATGTCGATTACGTTGTCCTATGTCACCTATTTTTAGAAACTAGATTTCAGATGAGTATCGGTAACATATATTCATATAGTCCTCTTAAATAGGACACTTGGGTATGCCTAATAGGGTAAATGAACCAATTATACTTCGTATACACATTACTTAGGTAATGTGAGAGATTGATTTTGTAGAGTCATTATAGTTGCATATCATTTTTTTATGAGATGGTCATGCATTGGAATGTGTGTTCTAAATTATGTTAATTTAGAATAGAGAACATAATGTTAAAAAAACCTTTTTCTAAAGTCTTAAAATGGGAATGCTACATCTTGGTATCGAGCTGAAGGTTGATGGTCATGGACCTATCGAGTCCATAAATTTGATAAAACTTAATTTTCTTGTTAACAAAAATGGTTAGAATAATTGGAGATGCTGAAACAAGCCACCACTAGGTGGAGAGGCATCTACATGTCGAAAAAAATGATGAGATCATTGGTACCTTCTTTGGACATAAGATATTGTTTGGTTATACATGAACAATAAGTAATGGGTAATGAGGAGGATGAAGATGTTGGTAATAAAAATCAGCCACCTCCTATGGATAGCACCAATATTGGAAATTTGGTTGTCAATAATAATGATCTTGCCAATGCTAATGTAAATATACCCAATCAGCCTAAAAATAAAAAGTCAATATTATTGGCTAAACTCACAAAAGATATAAAACGGATAAGTGCACCTAAGTTTGATGGCACTACACTAGGGGATGGAGCCGAGAACTAGCTCAACAAAATAGAGAAGTAATTTTCTATAAGAAACTTCTCGGGGAAACAAAAGTAGTATGGGAGCTTATCAAGTTTTCGATGAGGCATATTCCTAGTGGGACAACCGTAAGGATGAATTGAATATTGACAAATCAAGCATCACTTGGGATCAATTTAAAAATTATTTTTGGCAACGATGGCTGCTACAACTTTATTATGGTCAAAAGATGACTAAATTTCAAAAATTAACATAGGGAAAGTTAAGCGTAATAGAATACTTTGGGAGAGGTTCACTAAATTCTCAAGTACATGCCTCAAGATCAAACCGATGAGAATTTCGAGGTACAAAAATTTATTATGGGATTAAAATCTATCGTAAGGGGTGAAGTAGATGTTCACATCCTAACCACCATGGAAGGGGTTGTAGAAAAAACTATTCGACAAGAACAAAAATTAAAAGCAATCTTTTCCCATAAGGAAGAAAATAGATTGAAAATTCCTAATTCTTCTTCATCTCTCGCACCCAAAAATGGGGTATGGAAGAAGTTTGGTACCAAAAATAATTTGTTGTTGATAACATTAAGAAAATAACAGAACATAAACCTATTGCAAATGTTTGAAACAATTTTGTTAAGAACAATAATAATGGACAAAAGTCCTATGGAGGATAGAACAACAATTTCAAGGCTAGAAATAAATTTGAGCCTAAACGAGGACCTATAGGAGGCTGCTACAATTGTGGAAAATATCATTATGCAAATCAATGCCCTATAAGGAAAGATGAAAACAATCAAAGCAACATAAGATACATGCTACAAGTAGTTGATAAACAAGATGAAAAGCAAGTTATGCCTATAGAAGTCTAGGTAAGTTATTTGGTATGCTTGTTGCTATAATTTTTATACTATAGCTCTTTGAATGTTTTATTTCTAGTAAATTAGTTTCAAAACTAAAAATAAAAGCTAGAAAAAATTGAAAAATCTTGGGTTGTACATTATGGAAATAATGTTGTCCACACATTAGTAGGTGTATTTTTGTAGTAGACCTAGACTTTCCTAGTTCTTCCACCGAAAGTTTGATCTTTACATTGCTCATTTGGAGTCGTATAATGTAATAATACGTGTTAACTGGATTGCTGAACATAAAGTAAAAGTTGATTCTTTTGAAAATCACATTAATTTTCTAGATGATCAGAAAAACAATAGACATCTAGAGGATAAAATGAGATATTTCGGTTAGAAAATTGTCGGCTATGCAACTCAAAAAGGCTAAAAATAAAGGCTACACCTTGTATGTAATAAAAAATTATTAAACAACTGAACGGGATACCGATTACTTGGAAAAACATCTAATGTTAAGAAATTTTAGCGATTTTTTTCCTAAAGAACTACCCGATCTTCCACCTAAACGAGAGTTTGATTTCACAATTGAGATCAAGCTCGGAACTGATCCTTTTTCCAAAGCACTATATCAAATGAATAACCTTGAATTAGTAGAGCTTAAGGCATAGTTATAAGAACCGGTGTCCAAGGGTTTGATAAGACCGAGTGTCTCACCTTAGGGAGCACTAATAAATTTTGTTTAAAAAAATATGGAACACTTAGGTTGTGTATTGATTATAGGATGTTAAAAAATAAAAATAAAAAAAGATATCCACTTCCAAGAATTGATGATGTGTTTGATAAGATGCATGGTGCATCAATATATTCTAAGATATATCTTCATTCTAGGTATCTCTTATCCAAAATTCACCCCCAAGGTGATTTTGATAACTTACACCATTTCTTCATCCTTGAGTAAGAAAAAAATGCTTTGAGGCCCAAAATTAGGTTTTGAAGGATATATTGGATTTTATCTAACTTCCCTGTCTAAAGAAAAATCCAAGTAGTTATTGAAAATTTGTGAAAATCCAAAAATGAAGTCAATGGCCTATTTTAGTGCAAATCAAGTTTGAGCGCTATAGAAGGAACCAATGCTATAAAATTACTATTAGAGCTGAAAATTTATTAATCCAAGTGGTAAAATTGCACCTAGGCTACCCATTCCTCTCTATCTAGAAATATGATCCCCAAGCACTAGTCAAACACCTACATTAACACCCATTCCTACTCCAAGAAATCAAAATTTGATCAGTAACTTCTACCTCATCTTCTAGTACCTCAAGTGAGCTCAAAGAATTCATGAATCAATTGGAAAACTTAGGTAATGAGTTGGTGACACTTAAGAGGTAACAAATGCAAAATTACACGTCATACTATCCCCAAACCAAACCCTATAGACCTCCATATCCACCTAATAGGCCACTCATTCAAACAGAAAATTGGAATCAAGTCAAACCTTCTGCTAATAGGCCATTTCAACCTTACAATCCTAATGTAGCATCCACATCCAGAGACTTGGTACCAATGAAAAATAACATGGCTTAAGAATATGACTAGTGCTTTCCATGTAATCAACCTCATAACCAATCGATGTGTTTCAATGGTGCTTTAAATCAAGCTCTTATGGTGACAAAAATGTGTGTGGAATAGGATACGGGCTAGGAAGGAAATCAGCAGTAGGAAGTTACTCAAGAGGCACCTTCGAATGAGACCAATCTTGTTGATTGGTAGGATGAAGATTTTTGTGGTATAAATCAAGCCCCTTCTCAAAATGTAGCAGCCAATACATGGTCCAAGAAAAGAAATATTATAGAGGGATAGTCATCCAATACAAATGATCTGCAACCCTCTATCACTCCAAAAGGCATTGGTACTCAAAGTGGAGCTCCCAATGTGCAAGTTCATCCCAAGCCACCTTTTAAACTAACCCATGTACCAGGTTTAACAACCCATGTGCAAGAAAATAATGTGTCGGAAAGGGGCAATAGAGAGATAGCTCATCTCCATCCAACATTATTGAGAAGATAAAGAAAACAAACATAAACATATCAATGTGGGAGTCATTAGCCATCACGGGAAAAAGAGATCTATTACAAGTTGTTATGGCTAATTTATTAGCATCATATCGGTCATCCAATCATCAAGAAAAGGTTTTTACCAACACATATCAAAAAGGAGGAAATCAAGGAAGCCACCAAGGTAAAAATTTGAAACCCCCACCATTTATATATCTCATTGATCATGGGGATAAGTTTGTTCATAATTACATGATCGATTCTAGAGAAATAAATTCCATAGTGCCAAAAAAATAGATGATCATCCGGGTTTTCAATATGAATTCATTTCTAAGGGTGTGGTGCAATCGGATGGGACAACGGTAATAATAACGGTTGGAGTAATCAAATATTTGAGCCTCACATTTCATGATTGTCCCAATATAATTGTGTTACAAGATGTATCAATCATAGAGTTTTCACCACTCTTTACATTGTGTTTGTCAAGATATTTCGCTGCTAAAATTGGGGGTTACCTATCTACCGATTGGTCACACATGTTATTCGAACAAGGTATGGAGCTAAGGCTATAATCAGATCTGAGCCTACTACATACTTTCATATTGAGCCTCATACAACAATTCCAATCAATGCGAATTGTTAAACATTTGATCAAGAATATTATCCAAGAACATATGAAGTAGATACCAAAGTCATATTTATTATGGAATTGACTCTTGATGAATGGAAAAACAAGAGGCATGCATTTTATGCATACAAGGAAATGGAATAATCTAAATTGGGAATCTATTTCTTGCATGAAAAGAATCAACCTCTCCCTAGCATTACCAAGCCGAGATCAAAAAGTTGATAATGAGGTGTGGCAGCTATTCTTTGATGGCTCAAGGAGTAGATAAGGTGTAGGAGGAGGAGTTATGCTCATTTCACCACATCATACAAAATATTACTCAGCTTTCCGTTTCAGTTTACTTGTTCAAACAATACAAATGAGTATGAAGATTTAATCCATGGATTGCATTAGGAGAGAAAAAAAGGTCAATTGGGGAAGTGTTTAATGTTATGGAAAGTATCAAAGTGAGAAAATATCAGCCTTCATATCAAATTGGTTGTAATACCGGTTGTGCTAGACAACAACATAAGTTGGCAAGTCTTCGAGAACAATCAACAAATTGTAAACTTTCTACAAGAAGAAGATGAGTTATTTTCTAGAAACCAAGACAAGTTAGAGACACACTATGGTGACCAAGAGGTACAGTTGAGGAGTAAAAATTACCAAAAGGTCCTATAACTTTGGAGTTAATCTTCAACCCAAATGATAAGTTCTAGAAAGAAAAGGAAAACATTCAGGGGCCATTTTAGTAGATGAAGGCAAGACAATACAAATTGGAAAATTAAGTACCCCATAAGAGAAATCTAAATGTGTCAAGCTTTTTCAAGAATTTCCATATTTCTTTGTTGGACTTGTAAGGATTTAAGAGGTTTCAACCCAAAGTTAGCGAGAACATTTGATTGAGCTAGATCTATAATCTAAGCCTATCACACGAAGCAAAGGCCAAAGTGAATCCTCACATTCAACCTCTCATGAAGAAATATTTGAACAAGATAATTAAAGCTATAATCATCTTTCCTATCAAAGATTCAATTTGGGTTGCAAACTTGGTACCAAAGGAGAAATAGAAATGGAGAAATCAGTTTGTGTGTAGACTTGCATGATTTGAAATAGAGCATCACTTAAAGATCATTATCCACTTCCATCAATGGATAAAATATTGCAAGTTGTAGATGGTTATGAAAGGTTTTCATTGCTATATGGTTACTCAGGCTATAATGAAATAATGGTGAAAGAAGGATATCAGTTCAAAATAACCTTTTCTACAAAATGGGGCACATATGCTTACAAGAAATTTCCATTTGGACCGTTAAACACCAAAGCAACATTTCAATGAGTTATGGATCCGGCATTGAAAGGAATAATAAAAAATAGTAATTGTATATCTAGATGATATCACCATATTCTCAAAGAATGCAGGGACCACCTCTTTCACCTAAAGTAGGTATTTCGAGGTGTAGAAGGTTTGAAGTGTCATTGAATCCAAAAAAGTGTGTATTATTAGCACTCGAGGGAAAATTGTTGGGAAACATCATTTCAAGAGAAGGGTTGAAAATTGATTCTGAAAGAGTCGAAGCCATCTAAACACTTCCATTGCCACACCACAAGAAATCTCTCCAAAGCTTCTTGGGAAGGATAAACTTCTCTGTAGATTTGTGTCTTATTTTTCCACTCTTGTGAAGCATTTAACAATGATGTTAAAGAAGAGTCTTGCATTCAAATGGAAAGTAGAAGGAAAAGATATTTTTGAGGATATCAAACATGTAATATCACAAGCCCTAACTCTTATCAACCTATAATTTTCAAAGCAATTCATGTTTTATGCTTTTGGAGGATCGAGACATAATTTTAGTTATCTTGGTGCATCTCGAATAGAGAAGGTTTAGAACAAACCATAGCATTCTTTAGTCAAATCCTAGAAGAGTATGAAGTAAGGGATTCTTTCATTCAAAATCATGTTCTAGTTATCATTAGGAGTTTGCAAAAGTTCAAACACTTGGTATCGAACAATAAAATTCAACTATTGGTGTCTCATGTTGGTGTCAAAGATTTTCTCCTAGACAAGGATCTAAATTAGAAGAGAGAATGTTTGATCACTCAAGTAATGGAATATGATATTCAAATAAAAATGACCAAGCTACTTCATGGAAAAGGCTTGTGTGAGCATCTCATTTCCAAACACAAAGCTCAGGTCAAAAGGTGAAGTAGTTATCCCGCTACTACTGAATGATCAAGAACAACTAGCTGACAATGCACCCATTCCATGTTGGACTCAAGACATGGTGCATTATCTCGAAAAAAAATTGTGCCCTCTAGAATAGAACAAATCTAGGAGAAGATATTTCAGAAAGCAATCCATCCCACATCTACTCATTGATGCAATCCTATTCCGAAGGATGTGAATGGGGTTTTATTCAAATGTGTCCCAACATGTTAGGTTGAGAAGATATTACATGAATTCCATGATGGGGAAGTAAGAGGTCATTTTGATCCATGAGTAATAGCTTTAAAAATCATGAAGGTTGGTTATTATTAGCCTACGATGTTTAGAGATTGATACTCATGGATCAAGAAATGCAAAAAATGTGTATTTTTCACAGGGAAAGAAAGGTTAGCAATGCTGCACCTTCATCCAATTTCAGTAGATCAATCATTCGTGTAATGGGGATTGGACTTCATTAGAGTTATCAATCTAAATTCAAGTCAAGGCCATAAGTGGATACTTACAACAACTAACTATTTCACCAAATGGACTAAATCAATGGCACTCAAGGATGCAAATGAATCAAACATCTTGATTTCTATGAAGGGATAGTCACGAGCTTTGGTGTCCCTGCCAATATCATATCGATAATGCATTTGCATTTTTGGGCACCAAAATCATTGAATGGGTTGTCAAGAATGGTGTATATCTTGGCACTTCATTAAAATATTACCCTCAAGGTAATGGCCAAGAAGATTCCACAAACAAAAAATTACTAAGGATCATTAGAAGCACTCTTGATGAGAATGATAGAACTTGGCACACGAAACTCAAATAAGTTCTATGGGCTGATAGAATCACACCCGAGAGCTATACATGAATCTATCCATACAAGCTTGTATGCGAAAAGGAAGCAATATTGCCTATATCACTTGAATTATCAATATTGAAACTTATGAAGCACTTAGAACTAGCTGAATTCAAACCCATGGAAATCAAGTATGCATAGCTGATGGAATTAGAGAAAGAAAGAGAACTTGAAGTGCGGACTAGGGAAAAATATCAAGCATTGATCAAGAGGAGCTATGACGAGAAATATAAATATAGAACATTCTAGGTAAGAGACTTGGTACTCAAGTAGGATGTTGATCGTGCAAAGTGAGGAAAGCATTCCAAGTTTGATGCCATATGGAGTGTTCCATATATGATTACTGAATGTAAAGGTAGCAATGTCTTCTGGCTGGCTAGGTTAGATGGTGAAGAATTGAATATTCTAGTCAATGGAATTTACCTCAAACATTTCTACTAAAAGGAGAATTTCTCACCCATGTACATATTAGTCTAGGATTTCCAATTCCTCCAAGTGTTTTTGCACATTGTTGTTGTTGTTAGAATAGGTTTCATTTCCCTAAGTTCTAGTGCACATGTCCTATTACTTCTAGTGTATGCTCCCATAAGAGAATTTGTAGCCACAAGAGAATTAAATCAACAGGGTATCAATATTAGTGTAGATTCAAGTGTTTTCATTGTACTCCAATAGATCAGATTTGTAGAGAGTCAAGTGAGGGAAAGGCTTACAAATAAAAAAATATTCTACTCTAAAAAACCTTGAATTCAATATTATCTTATAAAAGATGAAAGTACAGGTAGTGGAGAGAAAATCCATGTCCAAGAAGCATTGTTTCAATGAATAAAGGATGCAGGTCTTCAAGTTTTAGATTGGATTCTGGATTACCAACTGGACTCCATACCAAATGGATAATTCAAGGCCATTGGTCACACTTCATTTGGTAGGAAGATAACCCCACTAAGTCACAATATTATTATCCAAAATTCACTCCCCAAGGTGATTTTGATAACTTGCACCATTTCTTTAGGCGTGAGCAAGCATAAATGGTTTGGGGCCTAAAATCGGGTTTTTGAGGGATCTCTTGGCTTTTCTCTGACTTCCGTGTCCAAAGAAAAATACAAGGAGTTAGTGAAAATTTAAAAAAATCTGATAAATGAAGTCAAGGGCCTATTTTAGTGCAAATCAGGTTTGAGGGCTGTGGATGGAACCAATGCTTTGGTCATACCAAGGTTCATCGTGCTTGATTTTGGGTCTAATTTGTAAAGGAAGCCGAAGTGTATTTGTGGATATAGCTAAAAACGTTGTCCCGATCCATGCACAGTACACCACGGACCACTAGTCCCCACATTGCTGAAATCACCAATTTACAAAGGAGTTTAAAATAGTGGAAAAATTGGATTAAAAGGTCCCACGTTGTCCACGAGGATATTTGGGACATAGGCACGTGCAAAACCCAAAAATATGAAATGGTCGTAAGGTAGTGCAATGAATGGTAAAGGTGGAAAAACTAGGCCCTGATGTCCCATGGAATACTTGTGCAGCTTGACCCAAAATTTAAAAATCCCACAAGCCATTGTATTACGGATATGACAGAAAAAATTGTCCGGAACCATCAGGACTCAAAAAGCTTAAATCACTACACTCAAAGCAAAGTGGGTGTAGCGAAGTCAACGGCCCTCATGACCATATCAAAAATAGATGTGCGAGATAGAAAATCCTATATCGAGTGATGTGGAAGAAAGAGGCCCATATGGTTTGATTTTTGCAGTAGGGACATGAGTTCCCCTAAAATTTGCATACCCACAATACAAAGGAAAAGTCAACGTCTGACCCCCAAACTTCAAATGGTCATAACTTTTTACCCAGAGCTCCGACTTTCACAAAATTTGACTTTTCAAAAATGGCACAAAATCCTCTACACCAAAAAACTAGATTTCTTAATTTTAAGGAGGGTAGATATGTTAAAATAAAATAAACATCTCCAGCTCCAATTAATTAAATGCTCATTCTCGTAAAATACAAGAATTTCTTGGTAAACCCAAAATAGCTTCTGACACTCATAATGACATATATTTTGCATTTCTCAATGAAAGCACACAAGATTGGTACCATTTGAATTGTTAATATAATAATTATGTACAAAAAACAAGAAATTTAGAATTTGATGAAAACCAGATGGTGATTTTTTGTAAAACGTGGCCAAGTTCGGAACAATGATTTTATTGGTGGTTGGGAGGACATTTAACGGACAAACATTTCTCACTATTACAAGTTATGGGAAACATGGGGAGCCTTTTACCTATAAAATTCCATCATTTCATGTCATTTATTGCATCTTGAAAGTGGTAGGAAGGTAGATTTTGGGATTTTCATTTCTCCCCCTCTCTCTCCTCTCAGAACGTTATAAATAAGAATGCTAGGGTCATTGTAAGGGAGATAGTTTTGGAATAGTAAAAATATGTCAAATTGGTTTTGTGATGCTAATATGATGTAGACCCTTGTAGTGGATTCCTTGCATGATGATCTAGACCCTTATTTTGTAATAGATTAAACTATGTTTATCAATGAAGCAATAGATACAAGTTCGTGGATGTATCTTCCCGTGTTGTGTTGTTTACATTCTTATCTCCTCTTCAACCTCATTAAAAATATATTGTGTCTATTTATGTTGTTGTGGGGATTCATTATCATTATATGTGTGTGAAATATTGTCGTGAATGCATTTTATAGACTGTGGAGAATGTTTATCACCCCTTCTAATATGAACTTTGCTTCTATTTTTCACACATTGAGACTATACTCACACCCTCCTTTTTGATGTACCACCGCTTTAGTGTAGGTTTTGTTTTCATGAACTCTCTCTCCCCAGGTCCTTGGAAATTTAGATTAGGATAAGATAGTTTTTCCTTCATTAGAGTAGATTGTGGCTAGTAGTTTAGGAGAAAGAACTAGTTTTCTCTCGGATGTCTATCTCAATTAGAAAGTCCCACAACTTGGAGATAGAACCCATGTTATCCAGTCACAACATGAGCTCAAGCACACACACTTGTGCAAATCATAAGGTGCTATGATTTAGTGATAACAATATCATCGATTAAGTATAAAAATGAAGATATTCATAAAATAAATTTTAGGACAAGGTACAGACATTATGAATTAGAATTTTTACCTTTCAGTTTGACAAATGCACCTGCAACTTTTATGAATTTAATTAATAATATCTTACAAGAATACCTGGAAAAATTTGTGATTGTATTCTTGGATGATATTCTTATATATTCGAAAATCATTGATGAACATCATGAGCATTTGAAAATAGTTCTTGATATCTTAAGAAAAAGAAGATTGTATGGTAATTTGTCCAAATGTTCTTTCTATGAGACAAAAGTGCACTATCTAGGACATGTCATAAGTAAAGATGGAATAATTGTTGATCCATCAAATATTGTTTCCATAGCTAACCGGCATGCACAATTATATACATGAAGTCATAAACTTCACGGTCTTGCTAGTTTCTATAGAAACTTTGTTAAGGACTTTTCAAAAGTCTCTACACTAATAACTTCATTACAAAAGAAAGATAATAAATATTTTTAGACTGAAAAATATGAATCAAAATTTAAAAATATTAAGGATCAATTAACATCTACACCTATTTTGGCTATACCTGATCCAAATGGAAACTTTACGATAGTTACAGATGCTTTTAGAGAGGGACTCAAAGGTATTTTGTTACAAAATGAGCATGTTATAGCATATGAGAACAGAAAAATCAAGTTACATGAACTGAATTATGCTCCCCATGACCTAGATCTTGTTTCCATAATACATGCACTCCAAGTATGGAGATATTATCTTTTATGAAGACCTTTTGAATTAAAGACTAGTCATCTTGGGCAAGTATATTTTCTCTCATCCAAATATGAATGCAAGACAACGAAGATGGTTAGATTTTTTGTCACAATATGATTTTGACATAAGTTTCATTAAAGGAAAGGAAAATAGATTTGCGAGATGCACTAAGTCATAGAAAACATATTTATGAACTTATAAATTTGAGAACTCACTCTAAGGATGAGGTAAATGGTATCTCGGAATCTAATTCATACTTTCAAGAAGTAAAAACAACACTTGTTGTATATTCAAATGACATAAGATGTAAATGTTTTCACTTAGATAACAAAGGAATATTGAGATATGATAAACAATTTTATATACCTCAGGGAAATGAGTTAAGAAGGAAGTGGATGATTGAATTTCATAATTCACCTTGCTTAGGACATCCGGTATTACAAAAATGCTTACTGATATAAAAAAAAGGAAAGGGATGAAGAGAGAAACCAATTTTGTGACACATTTAATGGAATGTCAATGTGCTAAGGATGAGCATATGCACCCAATTAGTTTATTGTATCCTCATAGTATACTTTGTAATATAAGTGGTAGGTAATTAGCATCGATTTTGTTTAGGGGTTTCCTATTTCAAGAACTAAGCATGATGTTATTTTAGTTGTTGTTACAACCTAAAAAAGTAACACATTTTATTGTTGGTAATCTTAAGAATGATTACCTCTTTTAGAAAAAATAATTGTGCATGAAATTTTCATATTTTATGGAGTATGTGAATTGATCATATCAGATAGAAACCCTAGAATGACATTTCAATTTTGGTAAATTATTAATTCAGCCTTATGAACTAAATTGAATTTTAGTTTAGCATACCATTTAGAAAAAAATAGTCAAACTGAAAGAGTTAATCGTGTTTTGGAGGATATTTTATGAATATACTTTGCATGAATCAAGAGTATAAAGGGGAAGAGTACCTTCCATTAGTTAAATTCTCTTACAATAATAACTACATGAATTTTTAAATGGCACCTTTCGCATCATTGTACGAAAGGAAATTGAGAACTCGAGTTAATTACCGGGATAACATTGAAGACAGATGTAATTGGACCTGAAATCCTTGCCAAAATAGAACATCAAGTTAAATTAATTCATGAAAGTTTAAAAGAAGCAACTGATAGGCAGAAATTTTATGTAGATCTAAAAAGGGTTTATAAGAAATTTGAACTGTGTGTGAACAAGTATTTTTATGAGTTAAGTTGAAACAGATTTCTATAACTTTTGAAAGGCACCAAAGTTATAATGTTGTTATGTTGGACCTTTTGAAATAGTTGAAGTAATCAATCATGTAGCTTATTGTTTAGTATTACCACCTTCTTTATCACAAATACATGATGTTTTCCATATTTCTTTTCTTAAGAAATACATTTCAAATTTATCACATATGTTAAATTGGGATTCCTTGCAAGTCCAGGACCAAGGAATAATCATGGTTGAACCCATTAGAGTGTTGGAAACTCTCCTGTTGCACTTGAGAAATCAATAAATTAGTCAATGCAAGGTCCAAAGGTGGGACCATTTTAATGAAGAAAGTGCAATATGGGAAAACCTTGAGGACGTGAAAATTACTTTTACTCATTTATTTGAATGACTTAATTCTGATGTTTGATAAGTATTGAAGACCTTGTTTTGAACTTATCAATAATTCTGCCAGTTTTGGGCAAGAACTATATTCATTAGTAAAGTAACAACTATTTGATGTTGTAATAAAATGTGGAAAGTTGAAATTCTCAACTCTGGTTTCTATTTATGAACTTATGGATGATAGAACTATAATTAGGATTATTTTTTGGTCCGAGAATTTGGACTAAGTTAATCATTGAGACGATGATGATTTTTAGGAGGGAGGTATGTAACACCTATAACATGGATGATATCTATGATGACTTCTGTTTGAGAAGGTGCAAACATTGACATGTGATTCTTGTCTTAAGATGGTGTACTCTTATGATTTATGAAATCATGTTTTCATTAGATAATATGTTATCTACTAAAATAGGTACAATTCTGCCATGTTTATGCTAAATAGAAAATGAAGTAATTCATATCTTTTTATGTAGAATAATTCACTATATGGGAAATGAGGAATTGATTCATTAAACTAATCCATGAGTCTTTTATGCACTTGAATTAATGCTTCATTTTTCATAATTTTTGGATATAGACCAATAATACCTTGGATCAATTTCATTGATGCAAGGTATGCTTCTAATTCATGAATTTGTGGTCATAATGACCAAGTTGGATAGATCATGTGATCTCTTAATTATGACTGTACTAAGTCAAGAATGATCTCCATGGCTCCTGCTTTGTATTACAACTTGGATATTAATCTGGTTCTTCTTTGATAAGTCTAGATGCAATTCTTCTATAGAATAAGTAACATAATTAAACTATGTTCCTTAAATTAGTAACTCTATCCTAAATTAGTAACCTATCCTAGGTTACTATATTCTTAAGCTAATGAGGGATGTTAATAACTAAAGGACCTAAGACTAAAACTTTAGACTTAGACCTTAGGACCTATGTTAGTTCCTAAACTAATGTTGATTATAATTTAATGTTGGCAAACCTAAAAGGGACCTATAGGATGACATGCCAATGGGGAAGTCGGTGGCACCATATTCTAGGTGTTTATGAGGAATTCATGGACATTAAATACTTATGTGTTGCTCAAATTTGGTGAATGCATGAGAAAAGTTTGGGAAATGAGTTGCACCTACACCAAGTTTTAGTTTCATAGGATGGTAGTGGTGGGAGACGGGGAAGGACTAATGATCTGTTTAGCATTTAATATTTTTGGGTTTTGGTTCTATTATGCTCATTTGGTATTTTTCAAGCTTAAGCTTTACATGTGGTTTTTTTCTCTTTGAACCAAAGTTTGAATCCTTGCATGAATATTCATGCCTAGCATGGTATTGCAATGAAGAAGTTAGCACCGTGAAAACTATAAGAAAGAGAAGAAGAAGAAGAAGAAGAAGAAGGTTTTGAGTGTTTTTCATCATTTCAAGGGAAATAATTGAAGCTCTTCTTAGAGATTTTCTATGAAAAAGTGAAGACCGGAGCTCTATTAGGTATGATAGGCCCTATTCATTATGTTTTATGCTTTTACTTAAATGTTCATAAAAACAACTCTACTCTTTAAGAAAATCTTCTGGTTATGTTTCTGTGATTGCATACTCTTTGCTTCAATTGTGTTTTGTTTTGTTTTCTTATATGCATTAACAAGATTGGTATGATAGTTGGAAAATATGCTTTGGGAGTATCATTTTCATACTTTTGAGTAATCTTGCTTCTTCTTGAATCTTTATAACAATGGATTGAAACAGAGTTGGGAACTGATAGGTGATATTTTAACTTGGAAATGTATGTATCTTAGTTTGTTAGAATCAGATAATCTTGCTTAAAATGTTTCCTTAATATCATTTTTGGAAGAATTAGAGATAGGAAACTTGTTGGACATCTAGACTGCTTCTCTAGGATCTTGTTGTTCTGGTGTTTTTTTTTTATTTCCTTGTTGTTACAAACTTTTAAGATCATCATTTGTTCTTGATTGAGGGAAAATTATGCTAAGAGTTGCATGTTATCAACATTAGTATGGCTATGTAGAAATACTTATATTTCGACTTGTATTCCCTCTTTCTATTGTCATTAAAAGAACTTCAAGGATCTCTTGTGTAGAAATTTTGAGAAATCTAACTTGTTGTCATTGTTTTTTATTATTGATAATGTCGGTGGAAAATGTTATATTAGAGGAATACCCACTTTGTGATAAGTATGAAAACCCATTTAGGGTATCAGATTGTTGTAATTGCTCATTTTGTTGAAAGCATATAGGATTGTATATCCGAAAAGTCAATTTTGTTGTGTTGTATATTTTGTCATGTTCTCTTAAACCCACTTTGGGATTTTGAGCTCAATAGAAGATCTTTTGGGATATGAGGTAGATGTTCCGTATTGTTGATGAATATAACTCTTCTTTAAAGGATGCTCAAATTATAATCTTCCTTCTTGTTAAATGGTATTGAGTTCGTTGGAAGTCTATTTCAGATTAGACATGTTGTTCTATTTTTCCTTCCTTCACGAAGATTTTAGGAAATGAATCGATTCCTTAGTACTTTTGATAGAATCACGTTTTTTAACTTGTCTTTCTTGAAAAGATAAAATGTAAAGTTTGGATGTTTGATTTACGTTCCTTTTTCTTGGTTCTTTTATACTTATCTAATTTTGGATTATGGTGATTCTCTATTTAGATATTGATTGGTCGTATGTGAGATTTTATTAATCTGCTTTTGCACCTGATCTGCTTTGTTCATACGGTAATATGTTGTGTGTATTTTCGTTATTCTTTGCATAAGAAATATTTAATCTTTTTAAGATGAGTTTGGACAGATGAGGAGAGGCTGCAACATAACTCATTTCCTCTTTAATTTTAGGTTAGGGAATTGTTCAATGGGGTATCATTGTTTTTCCTTCTCTGTTCATTTTTTGCTTATATCACTTTTTAACCTTGTGATAGGTCTTAGTGTATTATTGATCTTAAGGAAAAAAACCAGAGTTTATGATATGCCTAGAGGGAGTATCGATCCTTATGTAAGTTATTGATGGAACATAGATCAATTGCAGAAATGTTCAAATAAATTATTCAATGATGAGGAGAAGAATAAATACAAATTGTTGACGGTTACAGCCAACCGAATACCCACCAACATGCATGCAAAACTGTGCATATACCTACGTGGAGGAAAAAATGATCAAGGCATAACCGACAATGGATTAATTTTTCTAACATTCCCCCCTTAATACATTGTTCATACAAACATACATTTCCTGATACTAGATGTCCCCCCCTTAATGAGAACACCGCAAAGAGGGTCTTCACACGAGCATGTGCCTACATGGTCTCGATACACATGGTTTTTCTAAGGTTGACCATAAACCTAGAGGGACAAGAGCACTTTCTGACTGTTCACCTTGGTGGTTTTACAGGATTACCATGAACCAAGAGGATGATTCCTCGGTGGTTTTACATGTTTACCATGAACCAAGAGGATTTTACCTCGGTGGTTTTATAGGTTTACCATGAACCTAGTGCGAGTACCATGCACTGCTTTCAATGATTTTCTGTTCCCCATGACACTTTTCAATTTAGGAGGTCCCAAACAGGAAACTATGCAATATTTACACTTTATTGAAAAAAACACACACCAAAACGACAACACAAACAACAAATACGAACACAAACAAAAACAAAATCATCACCAAATCCATGTTGTGACCCCATCATAGGTGACTGACAAGAGCATGCCGATATTCCTCCGACCTCCATGTATCCTCGAAACCCTCGGTATGTTGCTACTTTGTTAGCAGATATAGCTTTGAGGCTCATTATGATTCAAACAATCTCCACCTGTCTCCTGATCATTTGTATGCCAACTGTTGGATGATGCTATGCTAGTCACAGGTCATTGGGAGGTCTTGTTTTCCTCCTCTTAGTACTCTTTTGTCAAACAATGTAAGTATCCAATGCCTAGGTTCTTCAAAATAGTTATGAGTGAATTTATCAAACAAATTTCTTCTCTTATTGTAAATGATATCCAAAGGACCAAATGTAAGAGCAAGTCATCTCACATAATCTTGAGATCTACATATGAATCCCTATATGCAAATCTCGCAACTATTTCTAGGCTATTGGACCATGCCAAGGCATATGGGGAAAGCCTTGATGTTGCTGTAGTATTCTTGATTTCTAAGTTGGTCGGTTTTCCGAATAAAGGAACCCTATTACTCAAGTTGGCCCTTGAACCGAGTCTAAATGTTGTCATCAACATTACTATTATTATTTGCAGGGATTAGGATTCAAGATATGGAACAGAATGGAAACGTATGGCTAATCACAAAATAACGGCTCAAGAAATGAGATAGCTCTTTAAACTCTAGATCACCATGCAAGAAAATAATACCATATTTGGTTGCTCGTATGCGTATGAAATGGAGGCAGTCGATGCATAGGTTTTCACATATTTTGGCTACCACTTCCTTTTTAATGGTAACTTTAGTCGCTTTAAAACTCTTTATTTATTTTTTGAAGGAAATCCTTTCAATAAATAGACTCTTCTGATCTCTTGAATCAGAATGATGGTGAGAAGAGTATATTTTCAGGAAATAGTAGTACTTGCATTCACGTTACATTGTTTGGAACAATGGAGAGATCATGAGTGTGGGTTGGATTTCTCGCAACACAGCTTTCACGGAGATATAAACCATATCCTATCCGCACACAATTTCATCTTGATCTTGATCCACGTAGACTTCTATGTAGGTTATAGAAAGCAAAGGAATCTCTACATGTGAAAGAAAAGATAGTATGACTCCACACGGTGTTGAAAAAGCTCTCCCTCTAGCACCAAGATGTCTTCTCTGATACCAATGATGGAACAAAGATCAATTGCATAAATGTTTGAATAAATTATTCAATGATGAGGAGAAGAATAAATACAAATTGTTGATGGTTACAGCCAACCAAATACCCACCAACATGCATGCAAAACTATGCATATACCTACGTGGAGGAAAAATTGATCAAGGCATAACCGACAATGGATTAATTTTTCTAACAATTATGAACTTTAACCAATGCTCTTTTCTCGGAATAATAATAATTGAGTAAACTTATGTGAGGTACCTTGAATGTTAGCTTTTTTTTCTCTGATTGGTATGTGCAACCTAATACTTTCGATAAGGTCTGTATGATGTTATCTTTAAGGCTACCTTGAGTTGAATACTAATATGAGCCGTCAAATTTTAGGAATCTTCAATCGAGATTACTTTTATTGTTTATGACAATTTATTTACCCTTACTTATCTCGTATGATCCTATTTATGACTAATGTTCATCTTAGACTCTAGGATGAGTCTCTAAGATACTTGGATGATTAACTGGAAGAAAATATTCATTATTGTATAAATTCTTTTTCTTTTTCCCCAGTTGAATTAATCAAAATATTTTTATCTATCTGTTATCACCGAATCACAAAGACACCTGGATGTTGATCGATTTCTAGTTTGATCACTCTAAGCATCCAAAGTGTGATTGATAACATGGGTACTATCTCCAAGTTGTGGGACTTGCTACTTGAGATAGACCTCTAGAGAAAGCTCATTCTTGCTCCTAAACTACTCCACAATCTACTCTAATGCGGAGAAACTAGCTATTCTAACCTAAAATTCCAAGGGACCGAGAGAGAGAATGCATAAAATGAAAGCCTACATTAAAGCGGTGATACACTAGAAAAGAGGGTGTGAGAGTAATCTCCAAATGTGTGAAATACAGAGGCAAAGTGCACACTAGAAGAGGTGATGACAAAGGACCATAATCCAAAGAAAATGCATTCACAAAGAATATTCCAAGCACACACATAATAATGAATTCTGCAAGAACATAATAAATAGACACAAGATACTTGTAGAAAGATTAAAGGGGCAAGAAGAATGCAAGGAAACACAAACAGGGAAGATATATCCACAAACGATATTTTATTGCTTCATGTCAGGCAGCTTCAATCTATTACAAGATAAGGGCCTGATCACCATGCAAGGAGTCCACTACAAGGGCCTCGCAACACACCGGCTTCACAAAGCAATTTTGACAGAGCTTTGTTACCCAAAACTCCCCTTTACAATGAGCCCAACACTTCATTTTATAGAAAAATGAGAAGGAAAAGAGAAGGGAAAATGGAAATCCAAAATCTGTCCTTCAACCACCTGAAGAGGCATTAAATTGAGTGGAATGGGCATACATTACTTGGAAAAGGCTCCCCATACTGTCCCATGTGCTGCATGAGAGAAGGAATGATGGCCATGCCTCTTAATTGCACTCTCGCCTACCAAATAAAACACCTTTTAACCCGGCCACGTTTCCTTAAAAACGCAATCAATTTCTTATCAAATCTGGAATTTCTTGATTTCTGTGCATTGATCTCGAACCACGATTCCAACGGTACTAATTTTGTGCGATTCGTTGAGAAATGCAAAGTTATGGCCTTCTCGAGTGCGAGTGTGGCTATTTTGGGCACAGCGGCTTAGGCGTTTAAACCATTTGATCGGAATGAGCATTGACCGACTTGAGCATTGATCCACTGAGCGTAGAGGACGCCGTTGCCCGTTCAGAAAGTCCAATTTTATCAAAATCGAGCTCGAGTCAAAAGTTATGGCCGTTTGAAGTTCCACGGGTCAAATGTTGACTTTTCTCCTCCGCCTTCGGCCATTTCGATTTTCGCATCCCGCGCGTCCAAATTCAATTGTCCCATTTGGTTTCGGTGCTGAAATTTCCCATTTCGCCGATCCGGCCGGAATCGCGTACTTTTTGGCCCGCACGTCCCATTTGCTTTTGGTATGCCTGGGATAAATTCACCATTCGCTGCAAAACTATGCTTTTTTGTCCCAACCGTCCCGGACAAAACTCGTTCTCATTTCGACTGGGCCAGGATCCATTGGCTTCAATTTACTTTTGTCCCGCGCTTTCCTAGATCAATAATTCGGGCTGCCTTGACTCATTTCGCCTTCCCGCCGGTTCGCGTCTTTTTGTCCCGCTTGTCCCAAAGGTGACCCTCTCAGCTCCGATTAGTCGATTTTTCCTCTCGTCCGAACCGGAATTTTTGATAAGGCCGCGCTTTTGTCCCATTTTTCCCCACCTTTCGGAGTTTTGTGCTGATTTTGCCCGCTCAACTTTTCTAGGAACGTCCGTGCAGAGGCGACCTTGAGCGGACTTAGCCAATTTCATGATTTTCCCTTATCAACCTATTTGCCTTTTTGAACCTTTTTTTCATTTTCTCGTAACTTACTCTCTTCCTCTTGATACTTAGACAAATATGAGGGGACCCTAGAAACATGACTTTTTAGCCCCGACTCAATCTATTTGCTAAAGAATTTGATGCACGTTATCAAAATTTACCTTGGGGTGAATTTTGGATAACACTATCTTATATTTCTTCTTGATAATTGGATTTAGCTTATTTAAGAAACTTAAATTGGTTACATGAAAGTTAAGGTAAAGTTAAGATGAAATGTTAATTCTTATTTAACTCGTTGCTTTATTTTTGTATGATGAAATGAGTTTTATGATGGAAAGTTAGGGTTCATAGGCTGATTGAATAATTCATACTTTTAATTAGAAACTTTAAAACATCTCTCTCTCCCTCTTCTTTTCGGGTTGTATTATTTTTGGTTGAGTCTTTATGTTATTTCTGGTTGTGTTTTATGGAATGTTTCATAAACAACAAAGTTATTTTTATGAAACAGATTAGTTAAAAGCAAAACATTTTAATGCTATAGTACTTATCATGCTCAGTTCAATGAGTTGACCCGTGCTAACAAGTTTGGAAATCGATTTCGTAAAAGATGAAAGGAGAAAGACATATAGAAAGTTACAGTTGTTTTACTAAAGAAATTGCATCTTTATTATGATGATATGTGGCTTCATTACTTCAGATGTACTTGTTGGAAAAGAAAGTTGTAATAATATTTAGTTTTGTATTGATGTATTAATACTTTGTAATCTTTGAAACACTTCTGGATTTAGTAAATGTATCACTCCTTGATGAATAAAAGATGTGATGATTGCTAAATAATACTTATTTGTAATACTTCTTGTCATGAATTGGGATGAATTGTTATGTATTACCCTAATGAAGAAGGGTAGTTTATATACTTAAATAATATGGATGGTTGGGGTAGGAATCTGAGATGTTAGTTGGGTTATTTTCTCAAGTAGAGATGTAACTTATAAAGTTGACACTCATAAGAAGATCCTTAATCAATACAAAAAGGACTATATTTGAATTATATGGATGTATGTGTATTAAACCTTGATATAGTTAATCATGTGTAATTTATTTTATAAATGGACATTATCCCATAATATAGGGGAGAAATATACTTCCCATAAAATGAATCATAGACATAACTTAAGATCTTGTTAAATGTATCATGAATATTGTAGGTAAATAATTGAAAGTGTTCTTCCTGCTGGATTTCCTTAATCAAAATTAGGAATGCTTGGAAAGGAATTAAAATGTAATTTAGACTTCATTCCATGAAGTCTGAAACAAAAGATTATAAAGGACTTACTTAATCTAGGGCTGAAATAAGTAAAGAATCAATTAACACTATCATAACTTGAAGATCAATTTTTCATGATTTAATGTAGGCTATTTAGTTTAAGACCAAAATAAGCATGTAATTAATTGGTTAGGAAGAAGATTTTATCTGCATACCTACCTCACATGCAATTTCAACTTGTAACCTTATAGGTTAAATAACATAGTTGAATTAGTATGCATTATTGTAATTAATCAGAATGTAGTGATTAATGTGATATTAAAGTTTAATCTAAGGTATGTTCATCTAGATGAGGAAACTTAGTCGATGTCAACACACACCAACCACACTATAGTACCTTCATAATGAAAAGATTCATTACAAGGATATTATGATGTGGTATACATGTCTCAACTCCCGCATAGTTTGTTCAAATTGACTAACATAAGTGCATGACTAGATCATGGTTCTACCCTATGCAGAGATAGGAACATGATCTAGTTTCGAGGTCAAATCATGTTGAATTAGGATAACTAGACATACACAATAAACGTAAGTCAATTTAGTATATATATGCACCCTTAATCACTACAAGTAGTCTTTCACATTAGGGAATTTTTTATCCTTCTCTAGGGTGAGACTTTGAATCAAGTGGGGCTGATAAAGTAAGTGAAGACCACTCTAGATAGTAGATCAAGTGTGGCGAATGAATTATTCCATTTGATAAGTATGCCATCTAGGAATGTAAACATGATAACATGTTTAAAATCTTTGGCCAAAGTATCACAAGTTGTTGGTTACATTGTCCTATATAACCTAGTTAAAGAAGTGAGATTTCAGATGAGTAACGGTAACATATATTCAGATAGGCTCTTTAATAGGACACTTGGGTACCCCTAATAGGGTAAAGGAACCAAGTATACTTTGTATACACATTATTGAATAACATGAGAGATCGGTTTTGTATCGAGTCATGAAATGAGAGATCGGTGTTTCACCGAGTCATTACAACTACATATGGTTTTTTGTTATGAGATAATTTGGCATTGGAATGTTTGTTCTAAATTATGTTGATTTAGAATAGAGAACATTATGTTAAAAAAATTTCCTTGTTTCTGAAGTCTTAAAATGGGAATTTAATAATTTTGGGTTTCGAGAATACAAGCTTTCGAGGGTTTATTAAAGATTAGACGGTGAGTAACCTCTCGAAAGGTTAGGTGCAAGATATTCTGAAACAAAGGGGTGTGAGATCCTTAAAACACACCCCTACCCAAAATGAAATCCAGTCCTACCAAAAATTATTTTTGGTCGAGTGGTAGTTGAAACATTTAAGTGCCAAGTCACCATCGTGATAGATATCATGCAAAGGGAGAGCTACATTGATGAGGAGCTTGGTAGGCGGAAATGTAGCTCCATGGAGGGAACTTAAAGCCAAATCATTCCATGATTTAAAATTCAATAAATTGAGAAATGTTTTACCATTTTTAGTGAAATTATACTTGATGGAAAGGATATTTGAGGTAGAATTTAATGGTGGAGGAAAATCTAAAGACTAGAAAGGCGGGTAAGGTTTGAAGCCATGCAAGAACCCGGTGAAAAATGATGATATCTCCCTTTTCACTCCACCATTTTTAGAAAATAACAAGGAGTGGAAAGTTGAAAGAGAGATTCATACTTTAGAGATAAAAATGGGATTTTGAAGGTTTTCTCAACACTAGAATTATAGAATTCCTAAAGTCCAAAATGGCAATACTTTCACCCTAGGAGTTCATTTCTCACAAGCAAATTGATGTTAGAAATCTTGGAAAAATCCCTATATCTTGATAGCATCAATTTTGGAATTTCACAAAGTTTAGGACCTCCAAAATTTGTGAAAAGAGAATAATGCACTTTTAGATGAGGTACATTAATGAAGGTGGTTGGAGTAAGATTTTGGATTTCCTCTATCTCTCTCCTCAAATTTCTTCCTATAAATGTAAATGGATTACAATAAATATGAGGTTGGTCATTTTATATTCCCATGCATCCCTATTCCTATGGGGTTTCAACCCTTCCTCCAAATCAATGTAATGGTTTCATGCCTTTTCTTGATATAACAATGTACTGTGTATATTTATGTGAGCAATAGAATTTTTTCTATGTTGATCTGCCTAACCTATCATTGTTTATTGAATTCAATTTACCTCTCATTGTGCTTCATAATTTGTGCATTTTCTTGTATCATTACAGGGGTTTGTGTGTTGTGCTTATTTCATAAATGGTGTATTTAGTGTGATCTAATTTGTGGTGCAATACCACCCTCCCTAGGTTCACTTATTTCACCATATTATAGGTTGGCAAGTGGTTAGCACTTGTTTTCTAGTGTATTAATGCTCTTAGTGTAGGTTTAGCTCATTATCCCTCTATCTAGGTCCCATTGGAAGCTATAGATTAGGGTTAGTAAGTAGTTTTTCTTGCATTAGGAGTAGTTTGTGGTAGGGAGGTTTAAGATCGTGGAATTGTCCATCTTTGGAGAGATATCCCATTTCTCAAGGTCCCCACACTTACGATAGTTGAATGGTTTTAAATCACATCAAATGAACCATCTCAAACCAGGTCATTCGGGGTGTTATGATTTTGTCATAACTATAATAATGTAGATGGAGGTGTAGATTTTACTATAACTTATGATGCATGTATATGATTTTAAGATACGTTATCATCCAGCTCTAAATTTTCATCCACCATATCATCATGTGAAATAGTTGGTGATATACTCGCTACTCACTACTTACTCTATACTTCCATCACATGCTTCTTTTTAATAAAATGAACATATCTTATGATAATAACATTTCTAGTAACCATATTATAAAATATTTATGATTTTTTATTATCTAAATAACAAACAAACATACATGTTTCTCCTTTTTTCTAACCTCTTACTTAGCTCATCAAGAACATGTGCATATGCCACACAACCAAAAAAATTGAAATGGGAAACATCGTGTTTTTTGTTTGTCAAATATTTTTTAGAACAATGTTTGTAACAATTTTTATTGGACACATGTTTAAAATGTAAACAACGAAATGCTACTAGCCATTTCCTAATACTCATTTGAAAGATATTTTACCTTCATTATACCTCTAGCCATTTCCGTAATGTTTTTATTAGTCCTCTCTACCACACCATTATTCTATGGTGTATACCTAGCAAGAATGAATTACATATGTATATCATGTTATTTGTAAAAATTTAGAGAATAATTTGAAATATACTCACCTCCTCTCTTTTTCCTCAAATCCTTTATGTGATAATATCTACTTTTCTTCTCTACTCAATCCTTAAACTGCTAAAATATATAAAATAAGCTGATTTGTGTTTCAAAGAATACACTCCTATCTAGCTTGTATAATAATTAATGAATGTCATAAAATATGATCAATCTCCAATAGAATTTGTTTACATAGGTCCACACAAATCTAAATGAACAATCTCAAGAGGTGCATTTGATCTTTCTCTTTTCCAACTTGGAATGCATCTCCGAGTTTTTTCCCAAAATACACCCTTTATGTACTCTTTCTAGTTTCTCAATCAATAGAAAACCTTTAACCATATTCATTCGATGTAAGAAATTTTAAATTCAAAATTTAAATTTCCATACCTTATATGCCACAGCCATGATTCATTTTTCACGATCGAATGAAAAGATGGTTGTTTCCTTTATCTCAAGAATAAACCTTTTTAGCACTCGGAATGTCTTATATTAATGTAGGCCTCATTTGCATTCATGCAAGACTTAGCACCCGACTCATTTACCTTAGTGCATGATTTACTTACACTGCTGAAAGACTTTCTTGCTTGAGCATAAGACTCAACACATGATTGGTTTGGCTTAGCACAAGACTTGGCTACGAATATAGCTAGTGATTTTGTTGTAAATGAGACCTAGTTTTCTTTTTTTTTCTTTTTTAATATCAAGGGAAACATGCTATTTCTTCTCATTTTACCCTTTTTCTATCAATTGAGTGCTAGGGGAATTTTCCACAATCATGCACTCATTGTCTTTCATATAAACCTTATATCCTATATGTACCTACTTTCTGAAATTATAATATTGTGCTTCAAAATTGAAACATAGTAAACATCATGAATATTCATTTTCTCCACCTTATTAGTTATAATCCTTACTGTCCCATTTATTTTTATAGAGAATTTTTTTATTCCCATGAATAACATCTATCTTCCCGATTCATCCAAACTGGAAACTAAATCTAGATTACCTTGTATGTGATTACTACAATCGAATCCAAATACCATACATCACATGGACTCTATTTTGATATATTCCAATCAAATAGGGGATAAAGAAAGGTATATCTTTGGCAATTGTTTTGTATGTAATACAAATAGATATAGGATTAGATATTTCAACCTAATTTTGATCTTTCCTCTCTTAATTATATTGTTTTTTCGTTGTAATCGTAAGCATAGTTCCAACAATTCTTTCAATAGTGAAACTAAACATGAGACTTATATTTTCTTTGACCATGACAAGTGTTCTTAAATTTGACCTATTCTACCCGAGTTTGATGAAACATTATTGTGTCATCTAGATGAACTTCTTCATCTAGCTTTTAGGCTGAAAATTCCTCTTTATTTTCCATGAATACCTCTTATGCGAGATGTTAAAGCTTGATCTATAACTTCACATGATATATTCATCTTCTCTTCATGATTTAGTTTCTATGCATGGAACTTATCAATTGAAAATAGACTTAGATCCTTTGTTTATTCAATAACAACTAGAGGATAAAATTTCATAGGTAAAATCCTAAGAAATTATTTGATAATCCTTCTATCTTCAATAGTCTCACCATGGGATTTAATTTGATTCACTAAGTCGATACATAAGCAAATAACTATTTTACGGAATTTGAATCTTTATTTTATTTATTTTTAAATCATTATGAAGTAATTATAGCCTAGTGGTTTTTAATTGCTCATTACCTTGATATGAAACTTGGAGTGTGTCCCATGAGGATGTTGATTAACTAGATTCTTCCAATCTAGGAAGGATGATTTCATGCATGGATATATGAATAAAAACATATATTTTTGTCTTTCTTTTGTAGTTTCTTCAAATTTTTTCTCTCTTCTGTGAGAGTGCGTTATATGCTACTACATCTATAGGATCTTTGTACCCATTATCAAATATATCCCACACATCCTACGATCTGATAATTTCCTTCATGGTTAACGACTAGTACTCATAAGTATTTCAATTAAATTATGGTCTCTGCATACCGGATGTAAAATCCATAACTTGCTGCCAATTTAACTACCTACTGGAAAAACATAATCTGATGCTATGTTGAAAACATTATGCACTAATATATAGCCAACATCATACATAAAATTAAACAAATAAAAAATAATAATTAATGAATTCAACATTGTTTTGCATATATTGTATTAATTCTTCACTTTATCAAAGCTTTAAATCATTACAATGAAATCTTTGAATATGATTATGATTGCAAGAAAAATCAATATGGGCACTATTGTAAGAAGTATGGGCACTATGCTTATGATTGCAAGAAAAAACAATATGATTAGGAGAGGAAAAATAAAAATCAGGTTGGATGCTCTACTCCTAGATCTATGTTTATTGTATGCACAAGGATTGCCAATGTATAAAAAGAGAGTCCATGAGATGTATGGTATTAATTTTGGTTATAGTAATCACATGTCAGCTAATCCAGATTTATTTTTTCATTTGCATGAATTAGTGAAAGGTTATCTTACCCTTGGGAATAACAATATTTTATATGTAAAAGGAAAAGGTACAATCAATATTCTAACTAGAAAGGGGGATAAAATGGTGCCGACAATTACTCTAATTTTAACAAAATAAATAAGAATTCTTTATGATCCCTAACAGAGTATTCTTGAACCCTAAGAAAACTCTTATGATCCCTAATCATTTTGTGCGGGGTGGGCATGGTTAACAACATTCCTTTGCTAGTTTTTTGGCCAATAGTTTGGAAGCACCAAATACATGGTTGGGTACTGGATCCCCTCCATATCCCTTTCATGGTGGTGACAAAGATGGGGTGAGCGACGGTTAGGGACATAAATTAGTGGGTGGAGAAGAGCCTTGGGGAGATGGTGAGAGTGGAAGCGTAGGGAATAAACAATGAATAATGGAATGAGAGTTACAGGTAGGAATTCTATATCTCGTAACTATACATGGTGAAAATGGTAAAAATTCCTTATCCGAATAGAGATTGGAATAGGGAAAGCTACCCGATATACTTTATTGCATCATGGACAAGAAAAAGATCCCTCCTTTGTTGTAATCACTTCTAGATGAGTCCATAAAAACTCCTTGTACCGACTAAGACACTATGATCCTAAAGCTTTAAGATGATATTCTTAGTAAAATATTGGAATCAAAGATGAATACAACAAGCACACTCTCATGTATAGATTTAATAACTTCTATCCCAAGCTCTCCTTGCTTCATTAGTAGATCAAAGATAAGATGGACTCCTGAAGTCAAGGGTAAGATTGATCTTTATCCTTACTCTAGAGCTTATTTCATTGTTGTCTTTTAATATTTTGAGGATCTTGGAAACATTCATAAAAATATTAGATATGGGGGATCAACATGGACTAATTACTACATCCTAGTATCCCCTATTTTACCCATTGACTGATTAATTTGATACTTTTCCCATGTGTGTTATACTCCATGGACTTCCCCTTCAACTTTGGGATAACTCTTGCCTTATAAGCATATATAATAAGTTGGGATCCATTTTAAAATATAACCACACTACCTTCCTCTAGATGCATACTACTTATGCTAGGATTCTTGTGGGCCTTGACAATTCCTAAGATCTCCCCGACAACATTAATTTATTGATTTATGATAAAACCTAGACATAAAAACTATACTATGATGAATTAGCTTTTTGAAGGCACACGTATTTCAAACATGTTAGTTATCATTGGATTATGGTCGCATTAAAAAATGGGAGGTTAAGCCCACATGGTGGGTGGGGTCCCTCCTTAACATTTCACCATTGATCCCTCTTATTTCCCTACCCCTAATTTTGTCTCAAGTTCCCCTCAAGTGGGATTTTCTCCATTAGTTATGACCTTTTAGATGCCACATTTAGATTCTTCAAATCTCATTCCATAGGTCACTCTTGAGGTGGTGGAGACACCCCCATACTTTCCTAATAGATCCCCTTGTTGGTCTATTCAATTGAATAATAATAATGATCAAAAATCTTTTAGAGTGGCTAAGGAAAATGTCCCTCCTCCATTTACTTTTGAAAAAATCACAAACATACCGATAAATGATCTGGAAGTTTTTCTTTCGATTGGGGAGGTTTTAGAAGGTTAGAAAATGGTTCACAAAAAGAGAAAGACTCATAAGAATAATGGTTTTTCTAAAAAAAAAAAATTCTACGATTCAGTTCCTCCTTTTCACCTTATCTTTCTCACAGGAGGCAATTGTGTTTTATGTTGTTAAGGTACTAATGGGCGCTTTGCTTCTTCTTTCTTCTTATTTTCTCATTCCTTTATCCGGATGTCGACCCTTTCTTGTTGAACCTTTATTCTCATTGTACTTTAGAGGAAACAAATATTCTTGATGTTTATCATGTTGTAGGTTTTAAGCACAACCTTATCCGTATTGGATAGATCGCTCAAATAGGATATAGAGTTTATATGGAAGAAAATGAGTGTGTGATTGTGGAAAATCACCTAGCACTTAGTTGATTGCAAAAGTGATCATGAGAACCAATGGAATTTTTCTTGATATTAAAACCAGAAAAAGAAAAATTCATATTTGGTTTTAGAAAAATTAGGAGCTCGAGTTTATAACCAAGTCCTATGCTAAGTCAAATTAGTCATGTCGTAAGTCCTATTCTCAAGCGAGATAAGTCCCATGCTAAGGTGTATGATTCTTGCCTTTGAGTCATGTGCCAATGTAAAGGAGGTTTTTACCAATGAAACCAAGTCCTACACTAATATAGTTGAGTCCTCCGCTTAAGGAACAAAATCATCTTTTTAGTCACCATGAAAGATGATTCATGGATTTAGTATCTAAGGTATGGAAATTTGAATTTCAAATTTTTAAGTTTCTTCATAGAAATAATACGGTTAAATTTTTGTCTTTGATTCAAAACCTAGAAAGAGTATTTGAAGGTTGTATTTTTGGGAAGTAACATACAAAATCTTTCCCATTGGAAAAACAACAAGAGGAAGTGCTCCTCTTGAAATTGTACACTCAATTTTGTGTACGGACCTATGAAAACAACTTTTATTGGAGGTTGTTCATATTTTATGAAATTCATTGATGATTATATAAGGAGGAAAGTGGTATATTTTCTCGAGACATACGTCTTAAGCCTAAAATGTATTTCAGTAGTTTAAGGAAGTAATGGAGAAGCAAATTAGATAATACATCAATGTTCTTAGAACAAACAGATGAGGTGAGTGTGTTTCTAATGAAATTATGAATTTTTACAAATATCATGGTATACACAATCAATTTACTACCAGGTATACATAACAATAGAATGGTGTGGTAGAGAGGAAGAATAGAACCATTATGGAAATGGAAAGAAGTATTATGAAGGAAAAGCACCTTTGAAATAAGTATTTCAAGAAGCACATGAAAATTTTGTTTATATTTTAAATAGGTGTCCAAGAAAACTTGTTAGGAACATGGTTCCTCAAAAAGCATGGACAAACACAAAACACATTGTTTCAAATTTTTGAATTTTTGGATGTTTCTCATATGCTCATGTGTTTAATGAGATGAGGAAAACATTATACAAAAAAGGAAAAAAGTGTATATTTTTGGTTATTCAAATAATACAAAAGCATATGAGTTTTATAATTCAAATCACTAGAAAAATTGTGATAAGAAGGGATGCTTAATTTATCGAAAATGAATCATGGGTGGAAGTATATAGAAAACAATCAAGATAGCAGAAACTATTCTGCATGATGATATGAAACATGAAACTTTAGAGCAACAAGGAAATCTATCTTCAAATAGTTGACTCAGTATCTCCAGGTGTAGCACAAGCTATGCCTCCTTCTATAACAAGGAGGTCTCCAAGATTTCAGTCATCTTCGGTCCATGCAAGACATACCACAAAGAACACTAGAAGCAACTACATCACCAAAAACATTCCATCATCTTATAGCCCTTTGTAGAGGAAAACGAATAGTCTTATGAGATTTATAATGTTGATACAACTAATTCAATTGAAGTTTTTTCATTATTTTCTCAATTTGTAGATCCAGTCTATTTTTAAGAGTTTATAAAGAATGAATTTTAGGTACAAGTGATGGGTGATGAGATTGATGCTATATAGAAGAATCGGATATAGGAGCTAATGGATCTTCCTAAAGGAAAGAAAGTGGTAGGAGTGAAGTGGGTCTAAAAGACCGAATGAAATGTTGATGGAAAAGCACGAAACATAAATCAACGTTATTTGCAAGAGGTTTTACATAGCCATATGGAAATGATAAGAATTAAATGTTTTCACTAGTAGTTGGATTGGACATGGTAAGAATTGTTTTAGAAATTAAAGTAAACAAAATGGCCTATTTATCAAGAGGATGTAAAATATGAATTCTTGAATGGTTTCCTTGAAGAGGAAGTTTATGTAAATTATTCAAAAGGCTATGAGATTGAAGGTCACGAAGGAAAGGTATAGAGGTTAATAAAATCACTTTATCGTCTAAAGCAAACACCTAGAGCTTGATATGGTAGAATTGATTCTTATTTGATTTAGAATAGTTTTAGTAAGATTAGTAGTGATCCTAACTTATAAACAAGGTAAATGAGTAAGGTCAACTTCTAATTTTTTTAATATGTAGATGATTTGATCATTACTGAAAATCTATCTACAAATTCATTCAAATCAGCCATAAAGAAGGAATTTGAGATAATAGATTTTGGTGTTATGCATTAATTTTATGGCATGTAAGTTCAACAATCAGAAGATAAAGTTTTTATTTCACAATCATAGTATGAATATGATGTTTTGAAGAGGTTTAACATGTTGAATTGTAAGCCAAAACCAACACCATTCTGATGAGGTTAAAGATAAGAAAAAAAGGATAGAAAATCATGTGTGGATCCAAATTTTTTTAAAAGGTTAGTTGGAAGTCTCATGTATTTGATGACCAAAAGGCTTGATACTATGTATGGTGTGAACCTCATATCAAAATTCACGTAATCTCCACAAGATTCAAATTGGCAAGTTGGAAAAAGAATTTGAGGTATGTGTGTGGAACAAAGAATCATGAAATTATTTAATCAAGTACAGATGAGTTCAAACTGACTAGTTATATAGATAGTGACATTGATGGAAGTATAAATGACAGAAAATTACATCTAGCTATACTCTTCACTTTTGAATACTAGTGGTTTCATGGGCATCAAAGAATCAACCCATTGTCATGTTATCTTTAGCGAGAGGTAAAATACATAGCAACAACATGAGTAACATGTCAAGTTGTTTATATGAGAAACATTTTGAAAGATTTGAGGAAGAATAAAGAAGATGCTATGTAGATTATTTGTGACAACAATTCAACAATAACATGGTCCAAATATCACGTTTTTTGTAAGAGGAGACAACATATTGATACAAGATATCATTTCCTTAGGGAGTTAGAGAACAACAAAGAAATTCATCTTGAATTTTATAGATTCAAAGATCAGTTTGTAGACATTTTTACGAAGGCCTTGGAAAAGGAAGTTTTGAATATTTGAGAGGTTGTTTGAGAATTTGTGATCTTGCATATGACACATCTGGAAATATGAACTCAGCTCCAAAATAGTGAAAGATAGAAGGTATAAATTAAGGGGGAGTACTGAAATGTGTATGTGTAAAGCATATGTAATTTCTCCCGTAGATTAATTCTCGCTAGAAAACAACATTTTTAATATTTCATAATAGTTCCTAGCTTGTTAGAGTTCTTGTTTATTTAGAGTTCTACTTTATGAATATAAAGAGACCAATAAATAAACAATTTGTTTTACGCATGCAAAACATGAAGGTGGAATTAGAAGACTTCAATTCAGATTTCAAATATATGTTTAAGAGCAATTCGTAGACAAGTTAATTATGAGTTATTTTTATATATTGCAAGAGAAATTGTAATTGTTGTAGAGAATAGAATAGACAATTGAAGCTGAAGGTAGAGGGAGTTCTGCACCTAAAGTTTAGAATGTAATGAGTGGAAGCTCTGACTGAAGAATGAATAAATTTCTCATGCACAACAATGCTTATTTTAGTAAATATTTTATTTTTATGTAGTTTATTTAATTATGTGTTTAATTGTTTTTCATTTCATTGTGTAAATCTGAATATTTTCTACATACATGCTTAAAATTTTGAGAGAAATGGTAAGTTATACTCTCTTTTTCTCATGTTTAAAATTCCTTTAATTATTCTTTTTTCCACATCTGTTATTTGAATATTTACAAGATCCTATATAAGCATGTGAAGGAATGTATGGGGAAGGATGGCTAGTTTGAAGTCTTAACTTCCTCTTATCATACCACCAATTCATCACAATGTAGAAAAATAGACTAAAGTTCAAATAAAATTTCATCTAAGAAACTATTTATAATGTACAATGACTAGAAGAGGTTAATATATTAATCCACATATAAAAATATTAAATAATTCTTTATTATAAAAATAATTTATCACGTAGTATTACCTAGAATGTTAACCTATTTATCTATGTAATATACTTCTTATTTTCCTTCAAACAATGGGTATTTATAAATTGACTTGTACCTTTATGTGGACTACAAAAATCAAAAGTGTATTGTGAGAGAGTAGAACAAGTAACTGTCTAAATGTTTGAAAATTTAAGAGGATTAATAAATGATACCCTCTTTGTCCCATGTACCAAGTTCCTTTAATTCTTATTGATCCTTTTGTAAATCATCCGATAACACTTATTTAAACATATCC
Source organism: Taxus wallichiana var. yunnanensis (assembly GCA_018340775.1). Lineage (NCBI taxonomy): Eukaryota > Viridiplantae > Streptophyta > Pinopsida > Cupressales > Taxaceae > Taxus > Taxus wallichiana. The sequence continues at coordinate 752,079,960 of CM031240.1, read as the reverse complement.
AATGTTCAATTATTTGATATTTTCAGTCTCCCATATGAGGATGTGAATAAATGTATGAGGAATGATGATTGGTTTCAATGTCTTAGATTCTTCAATTCATACCTCGTATGAATCATAATATAGAAGAATATAGAATGTTCAAAAGTAAATTCAGTCCAAATTTGATATGATGAATAGAGTATGTGCATTTGTATGATTCATCTCAAGCCCCTAAGGAGACTTGACGGGCAACACTATATATAAGAATCTGAATTTGTAGTGTTTAAAATTTATTACGAATGATAAAGGATAATACCTATATGTATGATAATTTTTGTATGTAAATAAGAAGAAATTAATGAAGACCATTTACAATAGATGTAAGAATACAATAGAAAGGTATATACCAGGTAAAATCATGTAAAACATATAATATTCAAATGTAGAAAGTACACACATTTCAAATTTTTGAATATATATAACATAAATATCAAGAATAGAATAATTGTTTAATGAACAATGAAGAATTTGAAGGATGTTCACCAACTTTATAATTAATTATCAGTTCATAAATCTTACATTTTGGTATCATATAAAGTTCCACGATGTTATAATGAAAATGCAAAGTATAAGATATTAGAATTTTAAAATCATTGGTGAAGTTAAATTACGATGCAAAAGCAACAAAATATTGTTATAAAATATTTTGTGTCTTAGATCCTCCAAAAATGTAAATTTTTTTATATAAATCATATATAATTATAAAATTAAACAAATTAAATAATAATTTGACAAATAAATAAACATATAAATTAAACGTAAATTAATTTTTGTCTACTTATTTTTAAATTGTCAAAAAACATAAACATTATAAAATTTATGTGAAAGAAAAAATCAAAAAAATATTGAAAACCACTACTTTTAGAACTCCGAAAAACATTAGGTTAAATTGTAAAATGAAGATGTAGACCGTATAAATATATATTTAGGAGATACTTCCACTTTCACAACTCCTAATCCACCTATAATTCTGTTGAAGACTTTGTGAACTTCCCTAAAACAGCAATAACTGGTTTTGTTCCATGAATCTAATACAATTGCACATTTCGCCCATCCCCATATAAAGTATATAAGAATGTGCATATACCAGAATTTTATGTGCTCGAAAATGATATTAATAAGATGAAATTCATGTGAATTTAACATATTTATGATTACTTAAACCGCACATCAATTTAACTCATTATATATTAAAAAGCTCACACCAATTTAGCATAATCGTCATAACCGTACTAATATGTGCCCTTACTAGGAATCGATGCATACAAATGATAAGTACGGTATCCATTACGAAATGAAATTTTCATGGATTGGTGAAAATTCATACCGATCCTTCCTCTCTTACAAACCATAATTATCATTAAGGCATTTTAATAGCTAGTATAATATGAGAAGTACCATGACCTATCGAGATCGGGAAACATTTTTATTTCTCGAACCCAAGATTAACGGCCATATGTTTACTTCATCGGTGATAACTCTAAACTTTAGAATATATATTAACTAAATATTATAAATGTATACATATCGTATGGTCAACCTTTTGTATAAGATGACGGTAGGAACCGGTCTATTCTGCAAAACATCATCCCATAACGTTTAGGATTATATTTCATACATACAAAATATAATATCATAGATTAAACCTTTACCAAATGTTATATCATAGATTACACAACAACAATAGAAAGGTTCAATCAAAATGCTTAAGGTTTCCAATATAAGAAGCAAACATAGGTTTCCAATCTATTAAAATTACAGAAACCCTCCACATTGCCCTCTTCCTCCACGAGACCTAACTGTAAGTGATGCCTAGTTCAGGGCGGCAATGACGTGAATGGGTAGATTGTTCTAAGCTTTGGTCAGAGAAATCCAGACTTGGGAGGTTTTATAGGAGATGAAGATGGTGGTGACATTCGGACCTACACTACAAGTCAACCCTACTATGAAACCGCCTCAACCCTATCACAAACTCTGCAGTGGCTTGTGGGTGCCTCTAATGGCAATGAGGATCCTTCGCCTAGTATAAAGAACGATGTATCGGTCGACTGATGACATGGGTGGCGACACTCCTAAGAGTAGAAATATTACCTTAAACCCATCATTGAATAATGAGGAAGCAACTTTTTTCCCTTTTTGCCCTACCAAAGTTTTGTGTGATTTGGGGATTAATATAATGGTGTTGCATTACGAAGGGTGCGACCATGCGAGAGAAGATTAATGGTTCTTTCCAGGAGGTTATGTTGGGGAATACAAGATTTACACCCATGACTCCTACTGCAAGCAACCCCGTGCTTATTTTTTAGATGAGGTGATTGAAGTCGAATCCTTCTACAAAGACCACACGGTGATACACATATTCAACGTTTTTAGGCCCATTGTTCCAGCTCTTCATGATTTGACGACAAAAAAATGGATCCCTCTTTTCGATGCCGGTTAGATCTTTATCCCTATGCTAAGGGAACATTTATTGTAGTTTTCTATTTAATAGCTGATAAAGAAACCATAGCCGGAATCCTTGGACCGTCATTCACATTACTTTGTAATGAAACCCTGGTTCCCTTCTTTCAATCCATCAACTAAGTATTTTTCTTGGAAACCTGTCTAGATTATACTACCTCATTTACCTTTGCAATTTTTACACCTACATGTCTAATCTCTATTGGCAATGTTTTGGGTGATATCTTAAACATTGAATCCCAAAAACTAATTTTACACACACAACCTATACAAGAATTCTAGTATAGCTTGACACCTCAAATAACCTTCCTACCAACATTGAACTTAAATTTAATAGCAAAACATGGACATAGCCTCTAGACTATGAAGGTTTACCTTTACGATGAAAAAGATGTTTCTCTTTAAGAGATAGTGTTGTTGATTGTGGGATGGCAAAGCATTAAAACAAGAGAGCCAATTGGTGGAAAATTCCTTCCAAGAATTTTTTTCATACTAACAAAGATTTAGATTCAAATACAGATTTGGAGGAAGTGGCCGAATTGGTCTCAGAAAATCACTTTGACAAATTTTAGTTGAATGAAAAAATAAAAACTTACATGATGAAATTTAAATGAGAAAATGTGTTGAACCAAAGTCTAGTAAAGCGGCTAATGAAAATGTTTCTCCTCTAATTCCTTTAAAAAAGTACATATCGGTCATTGGAAGATCTTGAAGTTATTCTTCCTATTGCTGAGGTTTTAGAAGGGTGGATAATGTTTCATAACAAGAAAATATCCATTTATAAGAAAACCATTTCTCCCGCCTAGTTGTTTCTTTCTTTGTTGGGCGAGTTAATTTTCTTTTGTCTCTAGTTTTGATTAAGTTTTTATTGAGGATATCAAACCTTATATTTACCTGAGTATGGCCCCAGTCAGAAAACCATAATTTACCATCTATAAAAAAAGAATCAAACAAAAAATTGCAAGTGTTTAAAATAAAATTTAAAATATGTAAAACTAAAATAATTGATAATTATTAAATAAATTTCAATTAATTATTCTGAAAATGAGTAGAATTACATGTAGATTCATAATTATAATATCATTAAATATTTTTCTCTTCCTCTTTAGTCTCATCTAACCCAATTAATATTAGGTGAGAAAAATTGGATCGTCCAACCTATCCAATTAGGTTTATAACCTCCATTTTTAGGGATGGAATGTTTTATTCATCCGGTACTTTCACACATTTTTCTTTACAATTCAATGCTCACTGCTTACATTTAACATCTTTTACTCGTGTTTTAATATTAAACCACTGACATTCGGCACGAACTACTAAATTTTTGAAAGCTCAACATATGTGACGCAGAGAAATTTTTAAAAAGCATATCATTCATCTCATCAAGAGTATTTACAAATAACCATCTACACTTACTCTGTGAAAAACAAGATATTCGTAAGCCCAAAAAGGATTATTCTCCATGTACATTATAAACTATTGTCATTAATAACTTCTTGTACATTTGTCAAACCACGATTTCATTAAAACAACACTTGCAAAATGTTTTTGTTATTCTACACTTAAAATGTAAGAACTAAATCCTCAGACCGCATAAGATGTGTTTATTTTACCATGTCTAAGTAGGATTTCATGCTCACATAACAGGGTCTTAAATTAGTTTTTATCACAACTTTAGAGAAAAACATAACATAGAAAAATTGTTGAAAACCCATTTGCATAAGGCCGTCATCCTTTTTCATCATAATTTTTTTTTAAAAATGTGTTGAAATAAGAACTTTATGATAACCTTCCTGAGACATATTAAAATGTGCATAAACAACCCTACACACAATCACTAGTTTCTTGAAAGTTAGTCAAAATATGGTATTAGAGCCTTACAATCCTTGAGACTCAATCATCTCACTTAGAATTTGAGATCTATTGGATTAAATACATTCATATTAATTTAAAACAAGGAGAATATCAATCAAACAATGCACTTTCACAAGAAAAACAATCATGTCATACAAAAAATTTGATTTTATTGTCTCATAACTGCAATACATAAAAATCTTATTATTCCATCCTTTCTCCCACATCCTCTTCGTTGAAGAATGAGTAAAACTTACTCTCTCATTCTCCTATATTTCAATTCTCTCTTCATGTAACTTCCTCTTCTTTAAATAAAGCTCCCTTTTTATGTGACTCTTGGACTTCCCATATGCCTTTTGTAACTCCTTGAATTTTCAAATTCCCATAATGACTCATGATATGCCTCCTACCTCATTTTACATTATTTTTCTTTTCATGGACTTTAATCACTCCTATGACCTATGAAACCTCTACTAGACACCTACTCACCCTCTTGAAAACCACCTTTCAAGCTCTTTACAAACCAATATTCACTTTTCCATGCTTTTACAATTTGAATCCCTTTTTGGAGGGAAAATGCAACAAGGAGGAAACATCATTTTTTTGAACATTATTAACATCTTTACATTAATCTCATTGGTTTCCTAATACTCCTAAAACATTCAAATAACCAGAGATCATTATAAGGAGAAAAATTATCATTTTATTATTTCTCACACCATGATGCTCTTGCATCATACTCTAGGGGTAAGAAAAGTTTGACTCCGTACCTTGTTTTATTCTTCTACTACCAATTTCTTTTTGTCCTTTAATTACTTCCTTTTTATTGTTCTTGAGATAATCCTCATGTTATTTGGATTTTTTTCTCTTTTCTTTTTGTTGCTTGGTTCCGTGATTGCTTTCTTTATCGACCTCTTTATTCATTCTCTCTTTTTCTTCACCTTGGTATTATTCTTCTTCCTTTTTCACTTGCTTTTTATCATGCATGTCATGCTCTTCATCACATTTATCATTGAAATATTCGTCTATATCTACAAAAACAAAGCTAAAAGTCACCTTACAATGCAAAAATAATGGACAATTTGTCCTTTCCTTATCTTCTATCTTCACCATATTAACTTGTTCACACTTTTGTTGATATTCCTTTCCTATGATCATTGTTTATTGCTGCAATTTATCATTTTCTTGAGTTATTTCTTCTTCTTGGATTTCCATCTCACCTTCATCTTCATTGTCCTCTTCATTTTCCTTAGCTTCACCTCATATTCTCCACTTAACCAGCTACACATAGTTTTGAGAGATCCCAAAGAACCTCTCATCTACAAACTGCTAGAATTTCACCCTTTATTGACCCATAGTGAGCTTGCACTTGCTCACAAACTTCTTCATTTTTGTATTCTTCACTTGTGTTCTCTATATGTTCATTCAAGGCATAATTATTTCATCTTATTCTTCTCTTTATGTACATGCATTCACACATTCAAATACACTATCTGATTTAAAGTGTGTATGGCCTTTAGCCTATTGAAAATATCAATCTATGATTTGTTCCTATTCATCAATCTAATGCTCCACTTCATCACTCTATTCTTTATCTTCTTTAAGTCAAGCTAATAATTTTACAATCACTTCCTCCTCATTTTAAATATGAGATTCTTTATAAACTATATCTTTGTAAGCTAATTTTTCCTGCTCTCTCATCCTCTTTTCATATTGCTTCAACTTCCCTTATCAATCTTGATTATATTCTTTAGTTGTAACTCTAATTTCTTCTTACAATAAGCCTTATATCTTGCTTCAACTTCCCTTATCACTCTTGATTATCTTATTTAGGTGTAACTCTAATTTATTCTTACAATAATCCTTATATCTAATTTATCTTTCCTCTTCATTACAAATAGAATCCCACCTTTCCTCTTATTTTAATCTCTCGAACAATCTTCTATCTTCTCCTCAAATTTCTTCAAATCTATCAACTCTTTATGAATCAATTCCTAACATTTTTTCTGCTCTTATTTTTTCTTTTCTTATCTTTCTTTCTTTATCTCTATTTCTTCTCATTTTTTCTTGAGGCCAAACAACTTCACTATCTCTCTTACTAACTCTTCTTAGTAAATCTTCTCTTTTGATGACAAGTTTCTTTCACTTAGACTTTTCTCTACACTTAAACAAGGATTTCAACCTAGTATTTTGGTGTCTTCACTATCTCTTTTACATTCACACTTGCTCTTCATTGACTCTTCACCTGTCACTTTCTTCACCAAATAAACTCACACAACACTTTTAGCCACAAAAAGAAAATAAAAATAAGATCCATACTCGATACCAAATGATTGAGAGATATTTCAACCAACCACATCATTCCAATAATCAAGAGGATTTAGAAACAACCAACTACCCTTACTCTCTACAAAATAGGGTCTTATTAACACCAAAAAGGCTTATCCTACATTTAGATCCTAAACCTTTGTCACGAATAGCTTATTGTAAATCTATCAAATCAAAATTTTCTTAAAACCCCACTTGAAAAATACTTTTATTATACTACTCTCAAATTTTTAGAACCTACCTACTTAGAAAATGCAAGTTATAGACATTTTACTAGGTCTAAGAAGGACTTTGTGCTTGCATAAGAGGGTCTCGACTAAGTTTTAATCAAAACTTTTTATTAGCACATAATATAGAAAAATGGTTAAAAAACCATTTGCATAAGGTCATAATACCTCTTCAATAAAAAATACAGATCATTTAGAGATTAAATAAAAAACATTATCATGAATGTCCGAGAAATATTAAAACATACATACACAATCTTACATACAACACTAGCTTCTCCAAACTTACTGAAAATAGGGTATTAGAGCTTTACTATCCTAGAGAATCAATCATATCACTTGCACTATAAGATATATCCATCAAAAATGCCAAACAAGGATAATATCCATCAAATATTGTACTTGTGTAGTAAAAAAACATTCATGTCATGCAAAAAATATGATTTTATTGTTTCATAATTGAGTACATACAATATTGTTATTCCATCCTTTCGCATACATTCTCTTCATTAAGGAATGATTCTAACTTACTCTTTCCTTCTCTTGAATTTGAGTTCTCTCTTCATGTAGCTTCCTCTTGTTGATTCATAAATCCATTTTTATGACTCTTGGACTTTTCATATGCCTTTTATAACTCAAATTTTAAAATTCCCATAGTGACTCATGATATGCCTCCTACCTCATTTTACGCTAGTTTTCTTTCCATGGACTTTAATCACTCCTATGACCTATGAAACCTCTTCTAGAAACTAACTCACCCTATTTAAAATTAGTTTTCAAGCTCTTTACAAAGCAATATTCACTTTTTCATGTTTTTACAATTTAAATCCCTTTTGGTGGGAAAATTAAAAAAGAAGGAAAATTGAAATTTTTAGCATTTTTAACATTTTGACATGACTCTCATTAGTTCTATAAGACCTCTAAAAAAATAAAGTACTACAAATGGGCGTTGATCCTTTTATGAGAATCACTCACCTATATCGTCAAAGTAACTAACTCAAAAACAAGTCACTCTCTTCAAAAGTAGAATAAAAAATTTATATGCCCAACCTCTACAAATCTAATATAGTATTATGGTTATTTTATAAAATGTGATCCACATTTTTTAAGATTCATAAAAAAATATGATTAACATTATATCCCCTATCTTTGTATTTATTTTTCTTTGAAAACCACATTGCTAAATTTCATTGTGTATACATACAACCCCATAAACAACTGTTAATTTTAAATTCATAGGACTAATATTCAAGGGAAAAAATAGCACAAGCCTCTTCAATAGAAAAAAATGTTAAATATATGGAAAACATTAAACCAAATGATATTACTAAATAGTCAATGTCTTCTTCACAATAATAAATATAAATTATCACAATAGTAAGACAAGGCCATGATATGGAAAACCCTAGCGAAGATGTAGTGTTGTGGTGTGTTAGAGGAAATTGTCTTGAAGCTATGTATGGACAAGCCAATATAAGTTTCTTTCTTTGTATATTTTTTTCTTGGGATTTGATGTTACAATTGTCATTGTCTTTTTCTTAAATGATATTTAAAACATGTTTGTAATAAGCAATTTCAAAGTGGATGAGTGAAGGGCATATGGGGCACCCATTTGTAATGAAACAAAGGAGAGGTGTAGAATCCCATTAACTATTTAAAAATATGTTTAAATGAAAAATATCCATGTTTGAATTTTGTCAAAGAAGTGATCAATTAAAGCAGTTAGAATTCGTTAGCTTTTTGGGAAGATGTGTAAATAGGAAAACATGATGTTTTTTTTTTTTGAAGAATTGAACTCAAATTTTGTACCAATTTTCAGCATTGTAATTTTTTTAGCTTTTATTGTTGTGAATTTGAATTTTTTATTGGGAAAACAAATATGAGTAAGGATAGATTTTCTTTTTTATAATATTTAGGTCATGTATCAAAATATTAAAAATTAATTGTTATTATTGTTATCACTGAATCACATCACCCTTCGACTTGCACAAGTGTGTATGCTCAAGCTCATGGTGTGACTGGATAAATATGGTACTATCTCCAAGTTTTGGGACTTTCTACTTGAGATAGACCTCCAATGAAAGCTGGGTCTTGCTCAAACTACTTACCACAACCTACACTAATATAGGAAAAACTATTTTTCCTATTCTATCTTTCCAAGGGACCAAGGAGAGAGAGTGCAAGAATCAAAACCTACACTAAAGCAGTGATACACTAGAAAAGGAGGGTATGAGAATAGTTTTCCAATGTGTGAAAATAGAGGCAAAGTGCATACTAAAAGGAGTGATAATAGTTCTCCATAGTCTAAAAAATGCATTCACAAAGTAATATCTCATTTAAACATAATCATAATTAATCCTTGCAGAGATAAAAATCGACACGGTGAATTTGTAATGAGTTTGAAAGGGAAAGAATAATGCAAACAAGCAAAACAGAGGAAGATACATCCATAAACTTGCATTTATTGCTTCATTGATCTGCATAGTTTAGTCTATTAAAAAATGAGGCCCTAGATCACCATGCAAGAAGTCCACTATGAGGGCCTGCAAGACATTGGCTTCACAAACCAATTTGAAAGTGTTTTTCTATTTAAAACTATCTCCTATTTACAATGACACCAACTCTCCAATTTATAAAATTTTGAAAGGAGAGATGGGGAGAAATGAAAATCCTAAAATATGACTTCCCACCACTTGCAAGATGTCATAAATGGAGTGAAATGATGGTATGTTTCTTTAAAAAGTATCCCCATGCTCTCCCATTACTTGCAGTAGTGAAGAATGTCTACCCATGCTTCATTAAATGTTCTCCCAACCACCAATAAAATAATTGTTCAATCAAGGCACATTTTCTACAAAATCAACATTAGATCTTCATAAAATTCTAAATTTATTGATTTATGTGCATTGCTCTCGAGCCATGATTTCAATGGTGCCAATTTGGTGTGATTCTCTCGAGAAATGCAAAACATATGGTAATATGAGTGTAGCCACCTATTTTATGTTTACGAGGGATTTCTTGTATTTTACGGGTATGAGCATTTAATTTATTGGAGATAGAGATGTTTCTTTTATTTTCACATATCTACCCTCATTAAATTTAGAAATCCATTTTTTTGGTGTAGAGGATATCACGCCATTTCTTAAAAGTCATATTTTGTGAAAATCAGAGCTCTGGGTCAAAAGTTATGACCGTTTGAAGTTCGGGGTCCAAGATTGAATTTTCCTTTGTATTGCATCTATTGTGGGTTTTCGGCGACACATGTCCCCATGGCACTTGAATTTTTGGGCGTATTTGTTCTGCATCTCCCGATTCGGGATTTTTGTCCCGCGTCTCTGCCGTTGACCAAGCCAAGTGGGTTGTTAACTCCCGCCATATCTGCAATACATTAGCCGCAAATTTTTGCTCCCATGCATATCTATGTCATAACTACCCATGGACTCGCATGGGACAAAATCTTCCACATTTTTCATAATGAACTACACTGTGGTTATTTAAGCTTTTCGGGCCCGAATGTCTCGACACTTTTTCTCGATTTTTCCACATTTCAATGCCTCCCTAGCATTTTGGCCCTAAACTTGGTATGAAAAAACTTGCTACAACCTATGTTGGTTCCATCCATAGTCCCTGACCTGCAATGCACTAAAATAGGTCCTTGACTTCATTTTTTCATAATTTTGCAATTTTTACTAACTTCTTGGATTTGTTTAGGATAGGAAAGTTAGAGGAAAACAAAGAGGTGCCCAAAAATCCAAAAAAATTCCCTTCACCATTTTCTTCTTGCTCAAACCTAAAGGAATTTGTTGAAGTTATCCAAAATTATCCTAGGGGTGAATTTTGGATAATAATTTGGCGACTCAAAAGTTTATCTTCCCGATAGATGACGTTTTCGTGGCCTTGAAGTATCCGTTGGGCATGGAGTCTTCCCGCAATCTCAATCTAATATAGAACTTGAAGACCTACATCCTTAAGTCATTGAAACACTTCTTTTGAACCTAGAACTACCCTCCGCTACTTGTACTCTCATCTTTTGTAAGAAAATCTTAAATTCAAGGTTTGTGAGATTAGAAAATTACATGAAACATCAATTTCACATGTTCCCGCAACTTTGATCCATGAGGCTGAATTATGAGTGCCTATAAAGGTTGCCTCAACATCTATTTTAGCTACTCTACATTTATTTGAACTTTAAATCAGAACTATTGCAAGCAACTTATGAGCTTCCCACCGCAGCAATCCCTCTTTCTTGAAGCGCGATGAACCGTATAAAAAACATACACTAGAAGCAATAGATCATGTGCACCAACACTTAGGGAAATGAAACCTATTCTAAAAAAAAAAAAAAAAAAATGTGTGTAAGAACTTAGAGGAATTGGTAATTTTAGACTAATATGTATGAGGGTGAGACCTTCTTCCTTCTATTAACAAAGTTTGAGATGGATTACATTTACTAGAATCTACAATTGTTCACCATCAAACTTAGCCACCTGTAAGGCATTGTTACCTTTACATTCAAAGAGCATATATGGACCACTCCATAAGGCATCAAACTAAGAATGCTTTCTTATCTTTACACAATCAACGTCCCACTTCAGTTCCAATTTTCCCGCTTGGAATGTCCTAGCTTTATCTTTCTTGTCAAATCTCTTCTTGATCAATGATTCATCCTTCTCCATCATCTCGCATTGCATGTTCTCTTACTTCTTCTAATTCCATAAGATCTACATACCTAATTTCCATAGGCTCAAAATCATCTAGTTCTAACTCTTTCATGAGTTCTAATGCTGGAAATTCAAGTGATATAGGCAACACACTTCCTTTTCGTATATAATCTTTTATGCAGAGCTACCTGTAGACCTCTTGGATGTTATCCTATCATCCCATAGAGCTGATTTGAGATTTTTGTGCTAATTTATATGATTCTCATCAAGATTCCTTTTGATGATTCTCGGTAAGTTTTTGTTTATGGACTCTACTTGGCCATTACCCCGATGGTAATAGTTTGAAGAGATGCTTTGAGGTATATACCTTTCTTGACAGCCAATTTAGTGATTTTGGTGCCAAGGAATGACAATTCTTTATGTCATATGATAGTGGTAGGGACACCAAACCTCATGACTATCTTTTCATAGAAATCCAAGATGTTGGATTCATTTGCCTCTTTGAGTACCACGGCTTAAGTCCACTTAGTGAAATAGTTTGTTGTCATAAGTATCTAGTTGTGGCCTTGACTTGAAATTGGATTGATGACTCGATAAATTCCATTCCCCATTTCATGAATAATTAATCCACCGAAATTGGACGAAGGGGAAACGCTGCTAACCTTTCCTTCCCCGAGAAGAATGCACATTTCTTGCATCTCTTGATCCATGAGTAACAATCATTACACATTGTAATCCAATAGTAACTAGCCTTCATGATTTCTAGATTTGTTACTCATGGAGAAAAGTGGCCTCCTACTTCCCCGTCATGGAATTCATTTAATAAATTCTCAACTTTACTTGTTGGGACTCACCTTAATAACACCCCATTTACATCTTTCTTGAATAGGATGCCATCAAGAGAGAACATATGGGATGGAATGTAATATGAAATATCTTCTCTTAGATTTATTCCAGTCTAAAGGGCACAAACTTGTTTGGAGATAATACACCAATTCTTGAGTCAAACATGGAATGGGTGCATCGTTAGCTAGTTGTTCTTGATCATTCTCAGTAGTAGCAGACAACCTCTTCTTCACCTTTTGACTCATCATATTGTTTGGAAGTGATATTCTCACACAAAACTTTTCCATGAACCAACTTGGTCACTTTCATTTAAGTGTCATATTCCATTACCCGAGTGATCCAACCCGCTCTCTTCTCATTAAAATATTCTTTTAGGAGAAATTCCTTGACACCAACATGAGACACTAGCAGTTGAATCTTATTGTTCAAGACCAAGTGTCATAACTTCTTTAAACTTCTAATGACAATAAGGAAATTCTTTTTAATGAAATAATACTTCACTTCTTAATCTTCCAAGATTTGAATGAAGAATGCAATGGGTTTTATGAACCTTCTCTATTCAAATCTACCATGATGTCCAATCCTCCAAAATCATAAAATATGAAGTCCTTTGAAAAGTATGGGTTGATAAGAGTTAGAGCTTGTGATATTGCATATTTGTAGCCTCAAAACTTTCTTTACCTTGTGTTTTCCACTTGAATGGAAGTCTCTGTTATCCATATTTCACCCCCGGGAAAAATATTGGATCAGCCATGACCCCGCATAGAAAGAACCTAAGAAAACTTGTTTAGATCTTGTAGACAGGTTGTAGAAAGACTCGACAATAGAGTGGTGGGGGCTGAGAAAGATTAAATGACCCTATGTAAAAAGAAATGACTCTTTCGAGCCATTTCCATGTCCTAAATCCATTTTCAAGTTACAGGTAGACTCAACAATGGAATAGCAGGGTCAAAAAGAAGGGGCAGTGCCGTAGAGAAACCAAGAGCAAGAAGTGGAAAAAATGGTGAAGTTTCAATGTTTTTCTCGCTCAAAATGTTTAAGAAAGAGTCAAAATTGAATAAGTATGGAGGAGGCAAGGGAAAGCACCATGTGTCTCTGCAAAGACTTCCCAAATTTGAATATATAAAAGGAATCCCAAACGATCGCTAGGCTTCCACGCGACTAGAGCCCCAAAAGTTACAGGGGTCGTTGAAAAGTCTTTAACTAAGAAAGAAGGTCTCAGTGTCGACTTGGTTCAAATCTAAAATGGTAGCCTGGGCAGGCCTCAAAATTGGCTAAGTATAAAAGTGTAAGCAGAGAATGCCAAGTGTCAGTGTGGTGCATCTCCAAATGTTAGTACAAAGGTGTCAACCCAAATGAGCACGAGCTCAACACATAGTCCAAATTATAAAAAGTAAGAGGATCCATTGAAAAGTCCACATACTGTCAGACGTTGCCAAGTGTCAACTCGGCACTCCTTCAAAGGAAAATTATAAATTGGGCTAAATAGCAAGCGCAGTGCCTCCATGTATCCATTCTCAAAAAGGGGTAGAGTCGGGTTGAATAGTCAATGCATGGGGCAGGCCGGCGGAGGCTTCCAAGTGTCTAAATGGTGCTAATTCAAGGAATGAATAGAGAGATGGTTTCCAAATGAGCACCAGACTACCACGTGTCCTAGGTCAAGAGATATAACCCACCAAGAAAAAGAATTATCCAAACACATACAAATTGTGTAGGCAGCAGAGGAGATGCCATGTGGAGAGCCTAAACTAGCAGGTGCTAAAGCAGGCCATTAGGGGAAAGTTGGTGTTTTGCCCCATGTTATTCCAAAGGTGTAAAAATTACAAAATGGGTGGAAAATCCACCCAAAGGAAAAATTCAGCATTTAAGCCCGAGTTAAGGTCAAGGTGGGAAATCAGAGGAAAAGGTGAAATTTTTCCTTTTTTAAAAAGGCATAGAGATAAAAATTGAAGCACATCTCCCAAGCCAACCAAAGGGTGCTATGTGTCCAAGCGAGCATCGGGGCCATGGGAGTTTTTTGAGTTTTGTGTTTTTTTGCGGAAAAAGGGTAAAAAGATAAGTCATGGGCCCATAAATGTGATTTTTCCTAATCTGGCTGCCACGTGCCCCATATTAAAAAGGAGACCCATTTTTCAAACTATTTTCCCGCCCATTTGTATGGACCCGATACAAACTTTGAAGGGGCATATCTTTCGACTCAAGGCTTGAAATATTGCAAATATTACACCGTTGGAAGTGTCTTGACATCCTCTATGCCATGAAAAGATAAAAAATCATTTTTTCAGGCCCTAGTAGGTGGAAAATAGAGAAACATCTTTGGGCCTTTAATGTAGGATCTTCTTGCCTCAACAACTAGATCGGATTTGATTTGCTCCGCCATTTCTTCCTCCTTCCTTCAAGGTGCCAAACCAAAGATTGATATAGTCAAGATGGATTTGGGGGAAGATTTTTCAGAGGCATTAACAGCAATGGTTGAGCTTCAACCTTATTTTCTCGCTTCTCTCTCTTTCTTCTCTCTGGTCGAGTCTACAAATACCGAGTCATGATTCATTGTAAAGGGTTGGACATTTTTTTTTTTTTTTTAAGGCTCCCTTTCCTTCTAGCAAAGGAATTCAAGGAGTTCAGGCCTTCCATTAAAAGTGTACTACGTTTCTTGCCTCTTGGCTATCTTATAATGCATTATATCAATCTACAGAGAAATAAAACACATTCGTGAATCGATTCTAGATCCTTTCTTTCCATTTTGCTCACATTTGGTATTTCATTATAAATTTGGTTATCTATGCTTGATTACCGTATGCATTTCATTGGTTTGTGTCGATTATCAAAAACTAGTTTTCATCATTCCTTCGGTACATCACCTTGTATTTTAGTTATTTCTATTTTCTCATATCCATTTTATCCCTGTCTCCTTAGCAAATTTTAGATTAGGTATAGAGATAGATCCTCTGCAAGTTCTCACGTATGCACCTAAATAGAGGAATAGGAACCAGCATTTAATCTCGAGAACTTTTCCATTTTACAAGGTCCCATACCTTGGGGAAATTTCAATGTTATGTCGATCACACCAAATGAATCTACCTTAGAAAAGGAGATCTATAGAACTCATTTGGTGGTGTTGTGATTTTGCTAACGACAGTTTTGGCATGCACGGTGGAACAAAGAAGTCCCCATATTATTACAGTCATATTGATATGCACTTGCGATGATTCTAACTTTTAAGAAGTCTTAAAATTGTACATCTGATGACTCCAAAAGAAACAAACCCACTTTGGTTTCAGCAGTCCAAGAAAGTTCATGAGAAGAATAAAAACACGGTCAAGAACCAGAGAGGAGGGATTATTTGTCTATCTAGACTTATCCCCAGACAGAGGGAGGGGAGGAAGAATAGCCTAGAGGTCTCTATCCCCACCAAATAGAGCCTTATCAACACCTCCTCTAGTAGACCATTCTTTCAATCAAGAGGGGTGCTCAGCCGATCAGGATGGCTCACCCAAATCCTTATGTCAATTTCACTGAGAAACAACCCACTCACTCTAAATGCACAAAATCTATTCCCGATAGCAGCATTAAAGAGCATCCCATATTTCACTAGGGAAAACTAGACTTCTCCTGGTGATCATGTCCAAGATATTTCAAATTTCTATATAATCCACGAAATCCATGAGATGGACATTAATGTCAAGTTTCTCTCCTCTTCACTCAAAGGGAAATATTACAATGGTTTAGAAGCCTTGAAGAAAGTTCTATTCAAAATTTGAACCAAGAGAGTGTACAACTCTTCATGACCAGTTCGGAGAAAAGGTGATAACTTATCTTTGTTGGAGCAACTAACAATCAAGAGATCCTCAAACGAGTAGCTGAAAAATTTAAACCTCATATTTCGATGGACTTAGGATATGATTCCAACAATAGTAAAGCCCATTAATGAAGGTGCCTTCTTATACTTCCTTAGAGCTTTAAATTTTTATATTTCTTTGATGATTCAGTCATTGTGGAGCACAACCTTTCCTGAAGCCTATATCCTTTCTATAGGGGTTGAGAATCATTTGATTCAGGTTGGCAAATCACTCCTAGGCCATCCATACCTCTTTATCTAAATTTAGAAACCCACTAGCCAAATGCCCACATTAGCTCCTATACCCACCCCCAGGAGTCAAAGTTTAGTTGAAGCCTCCACTTCATCATCTAACACCTCAAAAGAGCTTAAGGAAGTGATGAAACAACTGTAAAACCTAGGAAATGAGCCAGTAACCATCAAAATACATCCGCCTTAGAGTTCTAGGCCATATCAAGCCTCTTAGCACATGATCGGCTAGACCCCACTATCAACAAAATAGACCACCATCTCAAACTCATAAATCATAGCTAGCACCAAGGACAACCTCAAGCTACTAGACCTTTCAGTCCATATGATCCAAACATAGATTCAACATCAAGGGCATTGGTTCCAACACAAAATAATATGGCAAAGGAATATGATTGGTGTTCCCTATGCAATCAACCACATATGCAATCAATGTGCTTTAATGGTGCAATAAATTAGGCCTTGATGGTGGAAACAAATATGGTGTCACAAGAACCTAGCCAAGAAAGAGATCAACAACAAGGAGCTTAGCAAGAGGGACCTCTAAGTGAAACTATGCTTATCAATTGGAAAGATGAGGACTTCAGTGGGATGAATGAATTCCATTCTCAAAGTGTAGCTGCCAATACATGATCTAAGAGGAGAAATATTGAGAGAAGACATTCACCAAGCTCAGGTGATCCTCAACCCTCTATTTCTTAGCAAGGTATTGGCATTCAAAATATAACTCCCAATGTGCAAAACCAATCCAAGCCACCTTCCAAATCCACTCAAGCACCAATTGTAACAACCCATGTGCAAGAAAAAAATGTGCCTGGGAAGGGGCAGAAAAGGATAGCTCATTCAACATCATTGAGAAAATGAAGAGGACAAGTGTGAACATTTCACTATGGGATTCACTGGCCATTCCATGGAAGAGGGATCTAATGCATACTACTATACAAAATTGGTCAAGCTCAAATCACACCCCTAACCAACAAGAGAAAGTGCTTACTAATACAGCTCAACATGGGGAAAACCATCGAGAACAACAAGGTAAGAACCCGAAGACCTCCTCCATTCTATGAATCATTCATTATTGGAGACAAATTGGTGCACAATACTATAATTGATTTTGGGGCAAGTAGTTCTGTAATTCTCAAGCAAATAGCTGATAAATGGGGTCTCCAATATGAATTCATCTATATAGAAGTAGTGCAATTAGAAGGGACAACAATGAAAACTATTGGAATCATCAAGGATCTATACCTCACTCTGCCTACCTACCCCAATGTGATTATTTTGCAGAATGTATCAATCATAGATTTTCCACCACATTTTTCTTTGTGTTTGTCTAGGACTTCACTTACCAAAATTGAGGCTATCTACCCGCTGATTGGTCACATATACTCTTTATAACAAGCTATGGGTCAAAGGCCACAATCAAATCTGAGCCCATTGTTGATTATCATATTAAATCTCATGTGCCTAGCCCAATCAATTTCAACCGCTCAACTTTGATCAAGAAGAACTCATAAGCACTATTAAGTAGATACCAAGGTGAGATGTATCCCAAACTTGACTCTTGATGGGTGGGCCAAAAAAGACATTTTGTTGACCCTTATAAGGAGATGGAAGAATCTGAGCTATGCATCTACTGTCTACATGAAGAGAATCATCCTCTTCTTGACCTAATTAAGCCAAAATATAAAGATGAGAATGAGGTATGGAAATTTTTCTTTGATGGCTCAAGGAGTAGACAAGGACTTGGAGGAGGAGCCATGATTATGTCTCCCAAAGGTATGAAATATTATTCAGCCTTTAGATTTATGTTTTCCTTCTCAAATAACACTGCTGAATATGAGGCTTTGGTCCATGGTCTTCATTGGGCAAGGAAGCTAGGAATCAAGAACTTGCAAGTGTTTGGTGATAGTGAACTGGTTACCAATCAAGTCAAAGGACTTAATTCTATCAAGAATGACCTACTCAAGAACTACAAGAGTAGGGTATGGGATCTCATAGAGGATTTTGAGGCCTTCAGCATTGTTTCCATACCTAGGAAGGATAACGAAGTTGTTGATAGGCTTGTGCATGAGTATGAACAATGTTTGATGTGGTCAACAACATCAAAAGAGATAAAGAACAATCACATATCCATATAGTTGTGAGACCAAGGTGCGCCGGATAACAATACATGCTGGTAGGTGTTCGAGGATGATCAGTAGATCATTAATTTTTTACAAGAAGAAGCTGAATTTTCAGCTAGAAATCAAAGAATATTATAGTAGTAATACGGGAATCAAATAGTAAAGTTGCATACAAACAAGCTTCCCAAAGGCTTAGTGACATTGGAATCTATCTTCAATCCTAATGATCAGTTTAGAAAAGAGAAGGCTAACATATAGATCAAAGGAGAAGATTCAAAGTCAATCCCAGTTGGAGAAGGCAAAACACTTCAAATTGGCAAAGTGGCCACCGAGAAAGAAAGGTATGAATTCATACAACTTTTCCAAGAATTTCCAGATGTATTTTCTTGGAGCTATGAAGACCTAAGAGGGTTCAATCCAAAGCTAGCACAACACACAATCGAACTAGATCCAGATGCTTAGCCCATTAGGAAAAACCGTGAGACCAATCAACCCGCACATTGAGCCTCTGATGAAGAAGGAGCTGAAAAATTTTATAGAGGTAAGTATCATATTTCAATCAATCACTCAAGCTGGGTTGCAAACCTAGTCCCAGTCAGGAAGAAAATGGAGAGATTAGGTTGTGTGTAGATTTTCAAGACTTGAATAGAGCTTCCTCAAAGATCACTACCCACTCCCTTCAATGGAGTAGATCTTACAAGTGGTGTCTGGATTAGAGAGATTATCCCTCCTAGATGGATACTTAGGGTACAACCAGATCATGGTGAAAGAAGATGATCAGTTCAAAATAAATTTCACCACCAAATGGGGCACCTATGCCTACTGAAAAATACCATTTGGATTGTCCAATGCCGAGCCAATTTTCAAAGGGAAATGGATATGGCATTCAAAGGGTTGATCAAAAAAATAGTACTTGATCTATCTGGATGACATTACGATATTTTCCAAAAATGCAACAGACCACCTTTTCCACCTAAGGCAGGTGTTTCAAGATGCAGGAGTTTTGGGGTATCATTGAACCCTAAAAAATGCATATTCTTGGCCCATGAGGGCAGGCTTCTAGGCCATATTGTATCAAAGGAAGGATTGACATTGACCCGGAGAGAGTTGAAGAAATAAGAGCATTTCCATTGCCAAGCCACAAGAAATCTCTTCAAAGCTTCCTAGGAAAAATCAATTTTGTCCACAGGTTTGTACCAAACTTTACTACCCTTGTTAAGCCAATAACGTTGATGTTGAAGAAGAGCTTAGCATTCAGTGGATAGCTGAAGGAAAGGAAAGATTTGAGGCCATCAAATAAGCTATATCACAAGCCCCAACTCTCATGAATCCATATTTCTCTAAATACTTCATATTGTATGCCTTTGGTGGCAGTGACACAATTTCTACAATCTTAGTTCAACAGAACAAAGAAGGTACAAAAAAACCAATTTCTTTCTTCAATCAAGGTCTAGAAGACTATGAAGTGAGATAATCCTTCATTGAAAAGAAATTCTTGGTAGTAATCAGAGGATTAAAGAAGTTTAAGCATCTAGTTTCAAATAATAAAATCCAATTGTTGGTCTCCCATGCGGAGTTAAAGAATTCCTTCTCAGCAAGGATCTGAATGAAAAACATGTAGGATGGATCACTCGTGTCATGGAATATGACATTGAGATCAAGGTCACTAAGCTGGTCCATGGGAAGGGGTTGTGTGAACAACTAGCCTCAGTCAACAAGACGAAGCAAATAGTGAAAAGGAGGCTATTTTTGTTCTACAGGATAATCAAGAGGAAGGAAATGATGATGTACCTACTCCTTGTTGGACTCAAGACATGGTGCACTTCCTTCAAATAGGCTTGTGTCCTCATGGGATGAGTAAAGAAAAAAGGAGACATTTCAGACTATAGGCCATCCCATATGTTCTTATTGATGGTGTCTTGTTCAAAAGAGACATCAATGGCATCTGTTGAGATGCATTGAGACAAATTAGGTTGAGAGAGTGTTATAAGAATTCCATGTTGAAGCAGCTGGAGGCCATTTTTCTCCAAGGGTGACAACACTCAAGATCATGAAGGTGGGTTATTATTGGCCCAAAGTGTTTAGTTACTGCAATGCATAAATCAAAAGCTGTAAGAATTGTGATTTCTTGAAAGGAAGAGAAAAGCTAGCATAACTTCCATTACACCCAATTTCAGTCGACCAACCTTTCATACAATGGGGATTGGACTTCATTGGAGTCATCAATCAAAATTCAAGCTAAGGCCACAAATGGAATCTGATAGTAACAAACTATTTCACCAAGTGGATCAAGGTAGTGGAACTCAAGGAAGCTAATGAGCCTAGTATACTAGATTTCTATGAAGGGATAATGACCAGATTTGGAGTGCCAACAACCATTATATCAAGCAATGCATTGGTGTTCATAGGTTCCAAGATCATAGGATGGGATGTTAAGAATGGGACTTACTTGATCACTTCATCAAACTATTACCCTTAAGGTAATGGCCAAGCTAGGTCCACAAACAAGAACCTACTAAAGATTATCATAAGAACTCTTGATGAAAATTAGAGAACTTGGCACACAAAGTCAAATTGGCCTTATGGGATGATAGGATAACAACCAAGAGATCCACGACATCCCTCCATTCAAACTTATCTATGGGAAAGAGGCAGTGTTGCCTATATCACTTGAGTTTCCAGCATTGGAGCTCATGAAGCAGCTAGAGATGTCTGAATTTGAACCGATGAAGGCCAAGTATGCCGGGCTGGTAGAATTGGAAGAAACCAGAGAACATGCACTCCAAACAATAGAGAAGGATCAAGACTCAATCAAGACATGCTTTGACAAGAAGGTAAAAACAAGGACCTTCCAGGAAGGAGACCTGGTTTTGAAATGGGATGCTAATTGGGAAAAACTAGGAAGGCATACCAAGTTTGATGCCATTTGGAGTGGCCCCTACATGGTCACAAGATACAAAAGTAGAAATGATTTTGAATTGTCTACATTGGATGGTGAGGAATTGCAGATTCCAGTAAATAGAATCTATTTTAAACACTATTACTAGAAGGAAGGTTATCACCTTGTACATATTAGTTTAATTCCTTTTCCTCTAAGTGCTTGTGCACATTGTCTTGTTGTAGTTTAGGTTGCTTTTTTCCTAAGTGCTTTGCATGCTCTTATGTTCTATTTGGAGCATGTATTATTTAAAAAAATTTATATAGTTGTGGTGTTGTTTTGTTGCTCTCATGCAAACCATTCAAAGAGACCGATGAAGTCCTGTGTCAAAATAATTTTCTACTCTCATAAACTTTTGTTTTGATATTTCTTATGAAAATTAAGAGTGCTAATAGTTGGGCTCATGAATCAAAGGCGGAATTAGTATCGAGAGGCAAATTTTCATGGGTGGTTTATTAACCCATGGGTAATGGGTAACTGTTATGGGCTGTTTTTGGGCCCATGGTTTTTTCGGTACCCATTATTTTGATACCCACGGTTTTTTCACCCACTATTTTGATACCCACGATATTGTATCAAAATGATTAAGAAATTAACTATTTATATGGTCTTATGCATATGATAGATAGACAAGAAAATGTATTGCTGATCATGTGTGTTTTGAATTCGGGTGTGAATTCTCAGAGAGTTTGTTGAGCATAGCTCCAAATGGATATGGGTATTGTATTGAGAGAGTGGAGGGTTGTAATAAAATATGAGAAAGTGATTCTTGGTGGACGTAGCCCAAATTGGGTGAACCATGTTAAATCTTGTCTCTCTTTGTTGTGTTATTTATTCTACACTTTTATTTGAGATCAGTAATATTTTCTGCTTATTAGTTTCTCTGCTGTTGCAATTCTTTAAGGAATTATTCCACATATTTTATCTTTTATTTCCTAATAGTAATTGGCATTTTCATCTAGTAGGAAGATACCACTATGAGTCACCAAATTGTTATCTATATTTCACCCCCGAGAAAAATATTAGATCAGCCACAACCCCACATAGAAAGAACCTAAGAAAACTTGTTCAGATCTTATAGACAGGTCACAAAAGGACTCAACAATGGAGTGGTAGGGGATGAGAAAGATTAAATGACCCTATGCAAAAGAAATGACTCTATCGAGCCGTTTCCATGTCTTAATCCATTTTTCAAGTTATAGGTAGACTCAATAATGGAATAGCAGGGTCAGAAAAGAAGGGGAAGTGCCGTGAGAGAAACCGTAAGTAAGAAGGGGAAAAAATGGTGATGTTTTGAAGTTTTTGGGCTCAAAACCATTTAGGAAAGATTCCAAAATTTAATAAGTATGGAGGAGGCAGCGGAAAGAACCACGTGTCTATGTGGCGCTTCTCCAAAATTTAATCCAGAAAAGGAAGCCTAAACAAGTGGCAGTTTCCATGCGTCCAAAGCCCCAAAAGATGTGGGGCCATTGAAAATTCTTCAACTAAGGAAGCAAGTGCTAGGTGTCGACTTGGCAAAAATATGAAATGGGAGCCCAGGGCAGGCCTCAAAATTGGCTAAGTATAAAAGTGTAAGCGGAGAATGCCAAGTGTCAGTGTGGTGCATCTCCAAAATTTAGTCCAAAGGTGGAGACCCAAATGAGCGTGAGCTCGCCACGTAGCTATTGAAAATTTCACATACCTGTGGAGGATGCCAAGTGTCAACTCGGCACTCCTTCAAAGGAAAATTTGGAATCGGGATTTCGAGTAAGCGTAGTACCTCTATGTGTCCATTCTTAAAAAGGGGTAGAGTTAGGTTGAATAGTCAATGCATGGGGTGGCCCAGCAGAGGCTGCCAAGTGTCTAAATGGTGCTAATTCAAGGACTAAGTAGAGAGAGGGTTTCCAAATGATCACTAGACTACTGCGTGTCCCAAGTCAAGATATATAATCCCACCAAGCAAAAGACTTAGCCAAAAACATAGAAATTGTGCAAGCATTGGAGGAGATGCCATGTGGCAAGCCAAAACTAGCAGCACTAAAGCGGGCCATCGAGGGAAAGTTGGTTTTTTCCCTTTTTATTCCAAATATGTAAAAGTTACAAAATGGGCCACAACTCTGCCCAAAGGAAAAATTTAGCATTTGAGCTTGAGTCAAGGTCAAAGTGGGGAATCGGAGGAAAAGGTGAAAATTTTCCTTTTGTCAAAAAGGCACAGAGATAAAAATTGAAGCACATCTCCCTAACCAACCAAAGGGTGCCACGTGTCCAAGTAGAGCATCGGGGCCATGGGAGTTTTCTGAGTTTTGTGTTTTTTTGTGAAAAAGGGGAAAAAAGATAAATCACGGACCCGCAAACCCGATTTTCCCTAATCTAGCTGCCACATGCCCCATATTAAAAGGAGACCCATTTTTCAAACTGTTTTCCCGCCCATTTGTACAGACCCGATACAAACTTCAAAGGGGCATATCTTGACTCAGGGCTCGAAATATTACAAATATTACACCGTTGGAAGCATCTCGATGTCCTCTACACCATGGAAAGATAAAAAATTCATTTTTTCAGGCCATGGTAGGTGGAAAATGGAGAAACATATTTGGGCCTTTAATGTAGGATCTTCTTGCCTCAACAACCAAATCGGATTTGATTTGATTAATTGTTTCTTCCTCCTTGATGTTTTGAATGAAGATTGATACTGATCAAGATAGAATTGGGGCATATTTTCTTAGAGGCATTAACAAAAGTGGTTGAAATTCAACTGTGTTTCCCTCGTTTCTCTCTTTCTTCTCTTTGATCGAGTCTACAAATACCGGGTCGGGACTCATTGTAAAGGGTTGGACATTATTTTGTTTTGCATGTTCCCCTTTCCTTCTAGTAAAGGAATTCGTGGAGTTCAAGCCTTCCATTAAAATTATAGTACGTTTCTTTCCTCATGGCTGTCTTGTAATGCATTGTATCAATCTGCGAGCAATAAAACACGTTAAGTGATGGATTCTAGATCATTTCTCTCCCTTTTTCTCACATTTTTCTTTCATTATAAATATGGTTATCTGCGCTTGATTCTTTGTATATATTTTGTTGGTTTTTGTCTATCAGAAAAACTGGTGTTCATCATTCCTTTGGTGCATCACCTTGTAGTTTAGTTATTTCTTATTTCTTATATCCCTTTTATCCCTATCTCCTTGGTAAATTTTAGATTAGGTATAGAGATAGATCCTCTGCAAGTTCTCACGTATGCACCTAAATAGAGGAATAGGAACCAACCTTTAATTTGGAGAGATTTTCCATTTTGCAAGGTCCCACACCTTGGGGAAAGTTCAATGTTATGTGGATCACACCAAATGACTCTACCTTAGAAAAGTAGATCTATAGAACTCATTTGGGGGTGCTTGTGATTTTACACTAATAGTTTTGGCATGCCTGGTGGGACAAAGAAGTCTCCATCTTATTACAGTAAGATTGATGTGCACTTGTTGTGATTCTAACTTTTAAGAAGTCTTAAAATTGTACATCAGCGACTCCAAAAGAAACAAATCCACTAGTTTGAAAGTCGAGCAAGTTCATGAGAAGAATACAAACACGATCAAGAACCGAGAGGAGGGATTTTTTTCTATCTAGAATTATCCCCAGATAGAGGGAGGGGTAGAAAAAGAGCTCGAGAGGTTTATATCCCCACCAAACAGAGCCTTATCAACACCTCCTCTTGACATGTTGTTCTTTCAATCAAGAGGGGTGCTCAGGCCAATCGGGATGGCTCAACTAAATCCTTATGTCAATTTCACCGAAGCATCCCACTTTCCCTAAATGCACAAAATACGGACTGATAGAAACATTAAAGAGCATCCCATATTTCACTAGGGAAAACCAAAATTCTCCTGGTGATCATGTCTAAGATATTTTTAATGTCTGTACAATCCATGAAATCCATGAGATGGACATTGTAGTCAAGTTTCTCACCTCTTCACTCAAAGGTAAATCTTCACAATGGTTCAGGAGCCTTGAAGCAGGCTCTATTTAAAATTGGAACCAAGCTGTGCACAACTCTTCATGACCAATTTGGAGAAAAAGGTGATAACTTATCTTTTTGAAGTAACTAACAACAATCAAGAGAGTACGAACAAGAAGCTGACGGATTTCAACCTCAAATTTTAGAGGACCTCGGATAGGATTCCAAAAGTAGTAAATCCCACTAATGAAGGTGCCTTCTTATACTTCATTAGGGATTTAAATTTTTATATTTATTTGATGATTCATTCAATGGGGGCACAACCTTGCCTGCAGACTATAGCCTTTCCATAGGGGCTGAGAATCATTTGATTCGGGATGTAAACTTGCTCCTATGTCGTCCATGCCACTGTACCCCAAGTTAGGAAACCTAGGTACCAAGAAAATGCCCACATTAGCTCCTATACCCATCCCTAAGAGTCATAGTTCAGGTGAAGCCTCCAATTCATCATCTAAAACCTCAAAGGAGCTTCAGGAAGTGATGAAACAAATGTAAAACCTAGGAAATGAGATAATAACCATCAAAAGACAGTAGGCTCGAGACTCTATGCCATATCGGCCTCGAGCTCGGTTTCAACCTAGACCCTAGTATCAACAAAATATACCACCATCTTAGACTGTGAATCGAGCTAGAACAAAGGAAAACCTCATGCTACTAGACCTTTCAGTCATATGATCCAAACATAGATTCAACATCAAGGCCATTGGTTCTAGCATAAAACAATATGGCATAGGAATATGATTGGTGTTTCCCATGCAATCAGCCACATAAACAATCAATGTGCTTTAATGGTGCACTAAATTAGGCCTTGATAGTGCAAACCAATATGGTGTCATAGGAACCTAGCCAAGAAAGAGATCAGTAGCAAGGAGCTCAGTAAGAGGGACCTCCAAGTGAAACTATGCTTGTCAATTGGCAAGCTGAGGAATTTTGTGGGATGAATCAGTTCCCTTCTCAAAGTGTAGTT
The DNA here is from genome assembly GCA_018340775.1 of Taxus wallichiana var. yunnanensis. Taxonomy (NCBI): domain Eukaryota; kingdom Viridiplantae; phylum Streptophyta; class Pinopsida; order Cupressales; family Taxaceae; genus Taxus; species Taxus wallichiana. The sequence continues at coordinate 752,053,445 of CM031240.1, read as the reverse complement.
ACCAATACACAATCTAAGAGGATAAATATTAGAGAAGGACATTCACCAAGCTCAGGTGATCCTCAACCCTCCGTTGCTTAACAAGATATTGGCATTCAAAATATAACTCCCAATGTGCAAAACCAATCCAAGCCACCTTCCAAATCCACTCAAGCACTGGTTGTAACAACCCATGTGCAAGAAAAAAAAATGTGCCTAGGAAGGGGCAGCAAAAGGATAGCTCATTTAACATCATTGAGCAAATGAAGAGGAAAAGTGTGAACATTTCACTATGGGAGTCACTAGCATTTCTAGGATAGAGGGATCTATTGCAGATTGCTATACAAAATTGGTCAAGCTCAAATCACACCCCTAACCAGCAAGAGAAAGTGCTTACCAATACATCTCAACATGGGGAAAACCATCGAGAACAACAAGGTAAGAACCTAAGACCTCCTCCATTATATGTTTCATTGATTATTGGAGATAAACCGGTGCATCATTATATGATTGATTCTAGGGAAAATAGTTCTATAATGCCCAAGAAAATAGCTGATCAACCGGGTCTCCAATATGAGGTTATCTCTATAGGGGTAGTGCATTAGATGGGACAGCGGTGACAACTACTGGAATCATCAAGGATCTGATCCTCACTCTACATGCCTACCCCAATGTGACTATTTTTACAAACATATCAATCATATATTTGCCACCACCTTTTGCTTTGTTTTTGTCCAAGGGCTTCACTACCAAAATTGGAGGCTATGTGTATGTTGATTGGTCACATATGCTCTGTAGAGAACAAGGTATGGGGCAAAGGCCACAATCAGGTCTAAGCCCATTGCTAATTATCATATTAAACCTTATGTGCCTAGCCCAATCAATGCCAACTTCTCATCTTTTGATCAAGAAGACCTCCTAAGCAATTGTGAAGAAGATACCAAGGTGATATGTATTCCAGACTTGAATCTCAATCGAATGGGCCAACAAAGACATGTTTTTGACCCTATAAGGAGATGGAAGAATCTAATCTAGGTGTCTACTATCTATATTAAGAGAATCATCCTCTTCTGAGATAATTAAGCCAGAATATAATGATGACAATGAGGTATGGCAATTTTTATTTGATGGCTCAAGGAATAGACAAGGAGCTGGAGGATGAGCCATGATTGTGTCCCCGAAAGGTAAGAAACATTATTCAGCATTCATATTTCAGTTTGTCTACTCAAATAACACTTTGCTAATTATGAGGCTTTGGTCTCGATCTTCATTGGGCAACGGAGCTAGGAATCAAAGACTTGCAAGTGTTTGGTGATAGTGAATGGTTGCCAATCAAGTCAAAGGACTTAATGCTATTAAGAATGACCTTCTCAAGAACTACAAGAGTAGGGTATGGGATCTCATGGAGGATTTCGAGGCCTTCAACATTGTGTCCATACCCGGGAAGGAGAAAAAATCTACCGATAGGCTTGCATAGTTGGAGCAACGTTTGATGTGGTAAACAACATCAAAGAGACAAAGAACAAGCACATATCCATATAGTTTTTATTTTTCACTTTGGAAATAGAGCTCTAGATGTGGATGCAACATTAGGATTGTAGGGTTGGAATGTTTTAGTAGTAGGATGTTTCACTAGATTCATATTTGTAGTTTGAATGGGTGGCCTATTAGGCTGATATGGAGGTCTATTTGGTTGGGTTTCGAGCTAATACGACCTAAAATTTTGATATTTTTCCCTATTAAGTGCAACCAACTTATTACCCAAGTTTTACAACTACTTTATGACTTCTTGGATCTCACTTGAGGTACTAGAAGATGAGGTAGAAGATTCAATTGAATTCTAATTTCTTAGAGTAGGAATGAGAGATAATGTAGGTGCTTGACTAGTTCTCGAGAGATCCTTTTTCTAGATAGAGAGGCATAGGTGGCATAGGTGTAAATTTACTAACTTGAATTAAGAAATTTTCAGCTTTAATAGAAATTTTATATGATGCGGGTAAAGTTATACCTCCCATGGATAGAATTATCATGGCAATATCAAAAATTAAAGCTTTCACGAAGTATAGGAAAGCACCTTTAGCTGCTGGTCTCATAGCCAACGAGAATCCTATCCTATGTCTTTTGGAATCTTGATTTGAAATCGGTCATCTGTTCATTAGGGGCCCTATTAATAGTTGTCAATTGTTATAATAAGGAGAAATAATCATCGTTTTCCTTAAACTAGTTATGAAGAGTTGTGCATAAATTACATCAATTTTTTATAGACCCTCTTTGTTAGACTTCTGAACCATTGCAAAGGTTTACCTTTAAAGGAATATTCCAACAACTTAACAACAATGTCCAATTCAATAATATCTTGAATTACACAGACATTTGCATTGTCATGGATATGGTCAATCGAGTTGTTTGGTTCTCTTGAGTGAAATATGGAATGTTCTTCAATGCTTTAATGAACTGGATTTTGTGCGTTGAGAATGAGTGGGTTGCTGCCAATGAAGTTAACATAGGGATTGGGTTGCACCATCCTAATTAGTCAGAGAACTCTAGTTGATTGAATGAATGACCAACTAGGTGGAGGTGTTGATAAGGTTCTATTCGGTGGAGATGGATACCTTTGAGCTCTTCTACCCCTTCTTGCTCTATCTGGGGATAAGTGTAGATAGAAAAATAGTCCCTCTTCTCTAGTTCTTGACCTCGTTTGTATTCTTCTCATGAATTTGACAAGTTTGGACTACTGAAACTAGTGGATTTTTCCCTTTTGGAATTGCCAAACGTGAAATTCAAAGTTTCTTACAAGATGGAAACTTATAACCAATTGTACATCAATCTTGTTGCAATGAAAATGTAGACTTCTTCTTTTCCATCAGTGTGCAAGAATTGTTATCTCCAAATCACAACACCCTTCAATTTTTAAAAGTGTGTGTGCTTAAGCTTAGGGTGTGACCGGATAAAATGGTTACTATCTCCAAGTGGTGGGACTTACTACTAGAGATAGACCTCCGAGAGAAAGATGGTTATTGCTCCTAAACTATCTCCACAATATACTATAATGCAAGAAAAACTATCTATCCTAATTTATCTTTCCAAGGGACACGGAGAGAGAGTACATGAAAACAAACCTACACTAAAGCGGTGATACACTAGAAAAGGAGGGTATGATAATAGTTTTCCAATATGTGAAAATAGAGGTAAAGTGCATAATAAAAGGGGTGATGACATTTCTTCACATTCTAGCAAATGCATTCCAAGGATAATTTTAGTGACGAATATTCATAATATGATGAATATTCCATTTTTGAAAATTCTTAAAAGGAAACTTTTTTTGTACGGGTCATTGACCTATTCACCTAAAAATTACAGTTTAATTTTTTTAGGGGTCGGGTTCATCTACACTTGAAACTACCCGTATATGATCCTAGATTATTCACCAGGGTAGAACACTACTAGATCACTCATACCACATGGGGACATATATATTATTAAGTACAATAAACGTGTGATAGGAGGGAAGAGGCTGCAGATGCGTGACGGAGGGGCGAGAGGTTGTAGGCGCGTGACAAAGAGTTTTTGACATGTGACATGGAGAGTTTGTTGATGCGCGATAGGAGTGCCGAGGAAGTAGATGTGCAACAGAGAGCTTTTTGATGTGTGACATAGAGATTTTTTTCGTCGCACGAATAGAGGACAGAGAATTTGTAGATGTGCAATGAAGATTTGTTGTTGCACGTCAATAAGGTGGTTGACGCACGTCAACGAACCTCATTGATGCGCATCGAAGGTTTGTTGACATGCATCAACCACCTTGTTGATACATGACAACAAATCTCCATCACATGTCTGTAGTCTTCTGTCACACCACTTAAAAATTAGGTGAAATTTTTGCTATTGGACCCCCAAAAATTTACCTTCCCGCGAAACCAGTTTTGAGGATATTCGCTAGGTATTTTCCACCTCCGATTTCTAAGAGGTCTCTTAAAATGAACCCTGATGCATTCACAAAAATATCTCATACACACAAAAAGATAATGAATCTTTTGAAGAGAATAATATAGACAAAATACATTTGAAATAAGTTTGAAAGGGCAAGAAGAATGCAAGAAAACATAGCATGGAAAGATACATCCACAAACTTGCATCTATTTCTTCATTGATATGCACATTTCAATCTATTACAAAATAAGGGCCTAGATCACCATGCAAGGAGTCCACTACAAGGTCCTATAACACATTAGCTTCACAAAACCAATTTGATAGAATTTTGCTACTTAAAACTATCCCCCTTTACAATGAGCCCAACACTCCAATTTATAGAATTCTAAAAGGAGAGAGAGAGGGAGAAATGAAAATCCCAAAATATGACTTCCCACCACTTGCAAGATGTCATAAATGGAGTGAAATGATGGTATGTTTCTTGTAAAAGGCTCCCCATATTGTCCCATAACTTGCAATAGTATGCCCATGCTTCATTAAATGTTCTCCCAACCACCGATAAAATCATTGTTTTTAACTATTCACATTTTCTGCAAAATCACCATAAATTCTTCATTAAATTATAAATTTCTTGATTGTTTTGCATCGGATCAGAGCCATGATTCCATTAGTACCAATTTCGTGTGATTCTTTTGAGAAATGCAAAATATAAATTGTAATTTGAGTGTAGGTAATTGTTTTGAGTTTACGAGGATTTCTTGTATTTTACAGGAATTAGCATTTAATTTGGTGGAGCTAGACATTTTTTATTTTATCTTCACATGTATACCCTCATTAAAATTATTAAATTCAGTTTTTGGTATAGAGGACGTCATGCCCTCTCTAAAAATTTAAATTTTGTGAAAATCGAGCTCGGGTCAAAAGTTATGACATGTTAGAAGTTCGGGGTTGTGCGTTCACTTTTCCTTTGTATTGCAGCTATTGCAAGTTTTGGGAACTCATGTCCATGTGGCACTCCAACCATCCGAGACTCTTTCTTCCGCATTGCCCAATTTGGGATTTTCTCGTCCCATGCGTCCTTCGTTGACCGGTGCCGTAGGTCATTGACTCCCACCATATCCGCATGATACATTAGCCGTGGGATTTTCTTGTCTAGCGTGTACCTCTGTCCCAATTTTCTTGTGGACTACGCAGGAAAAAATCTTCCACCTTTTCCGCAATGAACTGCACCGCAACTATTTCAGCTTTTCGGGACCCGACTGTCCCGGAAATGTTTTTCCACTTTTACTACATTTCACTACTTCCTTAGCATTTCAGCCCCAAACTTGGTACGAAGAACCTAAGTACAACCCCAATTGGTTCCATCCACATTTCCTGCACCCGCAATGTACTAAAACAAGCCCTTGTCTTCATTTTTTCACATTTTTACAAAATTTTACTAATTTTCTTGGATACTTTTTGACATGGAAGTTAGAGGAAAGCAAATACCTACCCAAAAATCCAAAATTTTGGCCCTTCACCATTTTCTCGCTTGTTCCATCCTCAAGGAATTTGTTCAGTTATCCAAAATTACCCTAGGGTGAATTTTGGATAACATTGATTTTTTTAAAGATTATTGTGGAGTTCAAAACATAAAGTGGATATAATTAGAGGATTTTTAGGATCATGTAATTTTTTTAGAGGTATTTAAATATTAAGTGCAGAAAATCCCAAAAGAAAACATATTTAGTTTTCAAAGAGGAAACAAAACCCAAAATTTTGTTAGCTTTTTAAAATTGCATAGCTAGGTGTGATACAATGTGGAAATCATTGAATATACTAGATAATGTCATTGAATTTTATGGAAATCCAATGGACAATGAAACTGAAATTTATAATGACGTCCCGTTTTTTAAAATTCTTACAACTACTAGGTATGAAATTTTACTTGTTGTTTAAGTGCGTGAATTTTGTGCCGAATATTCATAACGGTAATATTCTCTATTTGCAGATATTTCTCTATGTTTAATTTGTAATAAATGGTATGGTACCTTTTCCTAGGGTAAATATTAACCCAAATATGTAATTTCTTCATTATGTTTTAGCAATGTCTTATTTTGGCTTATAGCAAGAAATGCATGCATAGTGTGCAAAGTGGATTCTTTATGAGACAAAAAGGAACAAAGTAATTTTAAGGAAGAAAGGGTTACATTTTTAGATGCACATAGGATTGAGCAGATGTGGGCTAAAACCCAAGTTTGGAAATTACTAAGGCTCCTGTGGTTTTCAATAAGAATATCTTGGAAAAATAGTAACATATGCCATATGAGAGTTTGAGTTTCTAGATGTACTTGACGTCTAGTTTGTTAGGAACACATTTATAGTTAGATAATTCTTTCATCTTGCCATCGTAAAAATGTAATTAGAAACCAAAATGAAATCCAAAATGAATTCTAAAAATTAAACTCGGTGGAAAAACCTCAAGAATGTTATTGAGATGATTATTTATGAAACTTTCTTGGATTCCAGATGATGGAAATACTCCTTAATTTCCTACTCAAAGCAAGACTTTGATATACTTTAGGACCCCGAGAAGTTTGTAGATTTGATCATGGCACGAAGAAATCTATATTTATTGTTGATAACTAGGTCTCGATATTAAATTCCAAAAGACATTTTCCAGATTGGGAAAGACTTGTTGCATTTCTAAAAATTTCTGGGAAACAACAATTGAAGCAAGAGAAAAGCTCACCAAAACTTATTTTCAAGTATGGTTGTGAGGAGGATGATCTACTTTTGCAACCCCTTTACCCTCGCAGTCGGGACACCAATTGATCTACATAGGCCTCATTTGATTTTCCATGTAACAACGAACAAGAAAAATTGTTTCTTAGTAACGTTGATTATATTATATCAATGACATTGTCAAATTACATTGTTGCATATGGAAATGGTGAAATAAAAATAAGTTGTTTGTAAATAGTTATAAAAATCTTCTTGTTTCATACACAGAGAAGCCAAAACGAAGAACTAGTCATGTTCTTGTAAAAGTTGAAACAGAAGAGAAACACACACAATTTTCATAAGAATGAGTCTTAAAATTTGAAACATTCAAAAATAGGAGCATTGCAAAAGAAGATGTGCTTAAAATAATCATGTTTAATATGAGATTTATAAAATAAAAGGAAATTCATAGTCGTATTGTTTTAAGCATTATAATTCCCGTAAAAGAGAGCCTCCATGGCAATGATGAAAAAGGCGAGATGCAGATTTGGATTTGTAATGCCCACTTCCCTACGACACTTAGTAGATTATCATTTTGAGTTAAGCAGACTTTGGATATGGACATGATTTATACTCATGTTGATTAGCATGATGTTTTGTGACTAGATGCATTTGGATTATGATTGGATCTTGTTTTCAGTATGATCCACACTGACTCATGGATAGACTATTGGATACCGATATTATTTTATATGGATATATTGCATGTGTTCTAACATTGGATTTCTTCGCCATGATGAGTAGAATGTAGTTGTTGAATTTACATTACTATAATTGTGGATAATGATGAAATGCATAATTAAGTTGTGATTCAGACCTAGAAATGATGATTGATTGAATTACGTATAGATGTTAATACATTTCATGCATATGGTTATTTTGGATATTTTGACATGGCCGCAAGGCTGAAGGAGGTATTTTGCATTTTGCAGGAAACACAGCATGATCACAACCATGAGGGGGATTGGGAACCAAACACAACAGAATGTCGGGTGGTTACAACACTTGGTCGTCAAGGCAACTAGTAAATTGTATTGTGTTACCCTTATTCTTTTATGTGTTAAGAAAATTTCCATGAGGGGGAAATTTTCTAATGTGACCAAGGGGGTAAGAATTTTGATTACTTGTTTAACTTACTTTAGTAGGTGATTTTATTTGTGATGTTTCTTTTTAAAATTACTTTGCTAAGTGTGTTTAGATTAATGTAATATCTTGTTTTAATTTTTAAGTTTTGGAGGGAAGTCAAGTGGGTGTAATAAATTTTGATGGTTGGCTCCTTGAGCCTTGTGTTCCTCATGTATTGAATGCTTGGTTTTGAGTGTTGACCACTCCAAATCCTTTGAATCTCGAATTTGAGATTTTGGGCAATTTTAGGGGACTTGTGGGACAAGTTGAACTTGTCCCACACTTCCCAAAACCCCTTACCAACCATATCTATGGGTTGGGAATCCAAAAAGGGGATTATTTATTGTTTTGGGAAGGGAAATGTGACTTTGGAGTGCACTTGTCTTCTTTTGCATTTAATTGTGCCTTAGGACACATGGGGAAGGGATGGATGTGGAAGAGAGTTGTCATTCAACCCAACCACCCATTTATGGTGTTTTGGGATTTGAGTTGACTAAAGGGAGGTGGTCTTGAGGATGTGTGATGTGGCATCCTACAAGGAGCCACATCACCCTCACTCTTCCTCTTGTCTATTTATGGAAATTTCCTCTCTTGTTGAGGGGGTTGGAGTTTTGTTTTTGTTTTGTTGAAGAGTTCTCTTTTGTTATTTTGGGAGAGAAAAGAATTGGGAGGAAGAGAAAAAAAAGAGAGTGCTTGGACTTGCATGCTTGGATTGTTTTGGGAAGGAGCTTGGACAAATTTCTTGGTTTAGGCTTCTCCAATGGAGAGGTAGGAAACCTTCTCCTTTGTTTTGCTTCATATTATTGTTGCTTCTATGCTAAATTTGTGAATAATGCATGTTTACTTTGGTATATTGTGAAAAATGGATAGAATGCTTATTGTGTAGTATAGGAGAGGTCTATTGGAATACTCATGAGGGAGGCATAAACGTAGATTAGGATATTGGGAGGGAGTTTGAGAGGGATGCCCATCTTGGGTAAGAATGTTTACATTCTTACCTTGTCTTTGAGGGAGCCATAAGAGGAGGGAGGCATAAGAGTATGGGAGGAACAAGGGGTACTTGAGGGAGGCATAAGAGTCATAGGGGCTTGAGTTTTATTGTGGAGGGATTTGGATGGGCATCTCATCTCAATTGGGAGGCATAAGGAAAACATTCCCATAGTTCCTTCTCTTGATGGCTTGGATGAAAGCCTTGTTGTGAAAAGTATTGTATTGCTTGTGTTCCTTTTTGTTTCTTTTTTTTAAACCTTGAATGTTGTGAAAAAAAAAAAAAAAAAATTGTGGAAGCAAGTATTGTTGCCTTGAGTTGGAGACCACCCTTCATTGAGTTGTGTTTGGGGCTCGGGGGTCAATGGAGGAGATTGCTTCTCTTCTTCATTGAGTTTTGGTTGGGAGGAGAGTGTTGCCTCTCCCCCTATATTGGTTGTGGTTTGAACCACTTGGAACTTGGAGCATGGATGAAGAGCACCTTGGAGCTTGTGAAGACTCTTTCCATTTACCTTCCATACTTTATTTTGTTGTAAACTTGTAGGAGAAAGAGAATTGTATCATCTTGTTTTCATTCAAAATTAAAGGACATTGTAATCTATATTGCACCAAAAGTCACATGGTGGAATGCAAATTTTACTTGAAAGATGTTTGCATTATTGAAAGGATTGTAAAGAAATAAAGAAATAGTATGTACAAAATGCTTGTGATAATCTTGTAAATATGCTATTGGAAAGCTTGTTGTATATACCTTCTTGTTGAAATGTTGATAGATCTTGTTTAAAAATTAATGAAAATATTGTTGGGCTCTTATGTGTAATGTTAGAATATTTACAAATATATATATATATATATATATATATATATATATATATATATATACATACTAGATCTTATCTTGTTGCAAAAGAGGAATAGAGGTATTGAAAAGAAAGAATATTAGTGTACATTTCCTTCTTGTAGTATGGATAGGTAGAGTTAAGTTTTTATTCAACTTGTTTAAAATTCCATGCAATGTCTATTAAAGTTGGCTAGAAATAAATGTGAAAGCAAATACTCTAAATTTATCAAGTTCAATGCCCATCACCCCTTAATGTCTAGCACAAGTACTAGTAGGTTTGAATATCATTCTTATCTAAGTAATACTAATACTAATGAATTTATCAATAATAAATTATAATAATATTAAGGTATTATTAAGTGTTATTTTGCTATATATATATACCACAACATACTATTACCAATCTATATGCAAATAAACCACCATTCAATTAATAATGTCAATGAATTACATACTTAAACCTACGTGGTCTCCATGCTTATAATAACAAAGCAAACTGCGCATATATCTGAACAGTTGGCAGCATAGATGGACAGGTCGCTCTCCTTCTTTTACATCAACGCCCTCCACCGTCTCTCATTCGTGTTTGTAAGCAACATGGAGAATGTCCATAATAAGATTAAGTAAGATTCATAATTTTTGGACTGTGTCGTACTTTTTCATAATCTATAAACGAAGTATCTTGTGCCTGTCAATACGCCTAAGACTCTAAATGATCTGTAGATGTGCTTCCATAAGTTTATATGGAACAGAGGATTCCTTGACCAGCGGCCACTGTTGCTTGACGGGAGATATGTCCCTCTTTCGCTGATGAAGGACTCTGCCTAAGATAGGCATACGCGAGTAGAAACAAAAAAAAAGTAACGTTAAACTAAAACAGCTGAGTAGAAGCAATCCGAACAGGCGTATACAGTCTCCTTTGCACTGTTTGCTAGAAACCCAGCTGCCTCATGAATATTCTAATATGAAACAGACTTACTTCTATGAGATCTCCTCATCTCTCACCTACGCTGTCTCATAATCGTTTTTGAATAAAAATATCTTGAAGGAAACCCGAATTTGAAGTCACGTTCAGCACTGAACAGATAACAACATAGTTGGACAACCTGCTCGTTGGAACTGCCCTTGAGGCCTTCGTGCTCTGTCTGCTCGCTTTTGAGCACTCCACGCCCCGCACACAATGCAGCACCCAATGAAAGTGGAGGTGACACGCCTCCTCACGCACCGTAGATCTATCTGCTTCCCTTTCCTGTACCCACGCGCCCAGGACAACGTGAAATACAGTGGGCCGACTGTGTGCAAGCCAGGGATTTGCAGATCTAGGCGAATATTTGTTTACGCGGCCCGGCAGAGATGAAACGGGTCAGCACGCCTCCTAATGGCCTGTAGTTCCGTCTACAACCTCTCTCCTTGCTGTTCACGCGGCTAGGGGCGGTGAAAACGTGGGAAAAAAAAATGCCTATCTTGCGCCTTGGCTCCTCGGGTTGGCGTTGGTAATAGGTGAATATTTGAAAACATTAAATGACGCATTGAATGCGGCCAGCAAGAAGAGCAATCTGCACGCCAAGACAGGAGGTCTGAATGGTGGATAGGTGGTTGGAGTGATTACCCACCGCCCCAACCAACAAAATTAAACATGGTTGAAAAAAACTTTCCCCCCCGATTTGATCTTAACCATTTAATTTCAAATTTCAAAATGTGTGTATAATCGTATAGTTTGGTTGTGTTTAAATTTGTTAATATATCTATATATATATATATATATTAATTATAATGTATTAAATTTTGAAATAACGTAATATAACCAAATAATAAAGTAAGAATAAAAAAATCGAAGTGGTTGATGTAATCAATTCAAATAAATTATATCATCCTCTTGGGTTACCTTCCAGATATATTGTTATCACGATTCTTCCAGACAGTAGACAGATTAACTCGCATGACGACCCTACCCATCTCTGTGGAACGTCGATTGAGATAGATTCAAATATCTCTTACCTCGAAGCATCATCGCGGCCGTGGTGGTTTTCAAGCCTGTTTTCGAACTCGCCCGATGTAATTAATACTCGCCGAGTTGTGGGGTGTAGCTTGGTCTGCAATAAAGCCCACCGAATTTATTTGATCAGCTCGCTAGGAGTGGTTTGACTTTCAACTTTGATTGGTGGTACACGTATGAGCTAAACTTATCGAGCCATGTAGAAACAACTCGAAGTTAAATACCCTTTAAAAAAAAAAAAAAAAAAATTTGTCACATTTTCGAGACGTTTGGATGCTTTGCGGCGCCATCGTCCGCCGCTGCGTTTTCGTGGAGCGTGGCGTCGTCTCTTTCGAGTGGTGTTACAAGATTATTTTCTTGGATGAAATACAAATGTGTTATTTTGTTGCAGTGTGAAATGCTATTTCCGAGTCTCGATAATCGAATCTTAGTCTAGCTTGAAGCTACGCTTTGGATTTAATTCCTTTCACATGCAACATTATTCAAAATGCCACATCAATCATTAAGTAATTGCATAATTTATAGTCCGAATTTTTTAAAATGAAATAATTAATGTTTACTGTCAGAATTTTTAAATGCTTACATTCAATGTTTAATGTCAGATAATTTCTAATGTTAAAACTATAGGAAATCAAAAATTTCAAAATTCCTGATTTATTTAATCAAAAAATTCTGCCATGCTTATAAAATTGTTTCATCCAATCAGAAAATTAAATCAATGTTTTTGAAAAATTCAAATAAATATATATTTTTAGAAAACCATATATGAAACATATGAAATGACACATGGATCCATGTGATTGGTTTGCAAAGATAATGAAAATAATATTTTTGATTCCTTTATACCCGCCTACGGTAGGATAATAACTTCTTTAAGACAAATAACTAATAAAAGGTTTGAAGCACCATTATGATTCGTTCAATTAGAAATATTTTCGGCACATTCCTTTTTTGTTTTCGGAATATAGAAAATCACGAACAAAAAGTTTAATTTTCTAAAACAAATAAAAATCCATTATTGTGAAACATGTCTATATTGTTTTTCATGTTTAAAAAGATGATTTTAAAATAATATTAAAAATATATATAATCCTTTACCATGAAGATAGTGTATAATATTTTCTATATTCTCAAAATTATTATAGAATTTTTCTTATTATTAGATTAGATAAATAACTTGGATTTTAAGGGGATTTAAAACCCAATGTACAATGGAGAAAAGATAGAGCAATGACGATCAAAAAGAGTAGTGTCTACCAAGTACCTAAGATAGATTCAACAAACTTATCTCTAAGCTCTAACGCACGAGATCTCAATTGATTTTGAGGGAGATTTAACATTTTTACTTTTATTTTTATTCGCAATTGTAGTCCAACCTACATCAACATTAGGATTTAAATTTTATTTAGAATGAATTGGGATGATAATTTCTAGATTCTTCGAATGCTTGTTAGAATGAAACACATTAGGAATAATGAAATCTTCTAGTGCAAGTGTGAGGTATAGCCTTGGCCTCCAAAATGTTCTATCGAGAAAATATTTCGCATTTTCCTTCTCTAAATCAGAATCTAACTATCCAGTTGACGCCCAAGCAATCGGATGACTAGGATCAACATTTTCCCACTAGGATTGTCTTTGTTTACTTTGTTTTTTCTTCCATTTTGACAATCCCGTGCTAAGTCCTAAACTTGAAAGGAAATCCTTCATAATCCAAAGTTTGGATCCAAATACGATCCTCAACAATGAGATTTATAGTAGCCGAAAAATTAGCAGAGGTATCCATATCAACCAGAATACAGGCATATGTGGTAAAATCAAATAGAGATGTATTAGGATCAATGGCCAAACATTTACCCAATACATTCCCTATTGACACTAAGCATTCTTTTCTTTTAAATTGAAGGGAAAATAAAGAAAACAGACTTGAATCCAAAGGTTTCATAAGAAGGAAATGAGACTTGAAATCCCACACTTTGCCTAATATAAGAATTCTATGAGTAATATTTTCAAACATTATAATGGAAAAACCTCTAGATGTGGGGTAAATGTGAGTTTACCTTCCATGAGTGGCTTCCAATGAGTATATATCTAGTTAAGGAGAGCATGGAGGCTCGGAAAAATGTCTCTAAACCTACAAATGATCCCATTGCTCTTGAAATAATCTTCAGAAACAATGACGTCCATCCCAAAAGAAACAGATGGAGCTATTTCAACAGGAATCATCATCTCGGAGGTGTGTTTAGATGAAGATTTGGCTGCATCAAGGAAGCTTCTAGGCGGACCTAAAGGGTTCCCTGCCTTATTCCCTGCCCCGCATCCCTTCCTAGGAAGCACATGACCTGCAACCATCAACGCAGGCGCAACCCCCATAGAGTCCGCGAAATACCCTACAACACCAACCCCTAAGGATCCACCTGCATGCAAAGCCCCTGAAAAACGCCAGTCCCACTGGAGCCACGACTAGCACCAGAGACAAAGGATCGCTCACCAAACCCTGATGGACCACTCACCCGAGCAGCAAAAACGATGATAAGAGAAAATGACTCCTGAGAAGAACTTGCAGCCATGGAAACCACGTCCAAAGAGTCATCCTTGGAAGGGTACCCTGTCCGCTCCGATCCAAATTTCCTCTAAGGTGATACCGAGGTCCTACCACCGCCAAAAGTTACGTGTAATCCTCTGGAAATACCATGAGCCCTTTTAGGACTTGAGGATGTCTTGGCAGCAATCTAGCGCACAAGGGAAGAGGAGATAGACCCACTAACAGCATTCAAACCAACCACCAAACGAGAGCCAAGCCAACTGCTGCTTCCACCAGCAAAGGGTTTTACATTTGTCCCGTCTCCATCCGAATCGAGTCGTTGCTGAGAATCATGGTCCTCACAGAGGCTGCCGCATTCACAGTGACACCCTGAACCAAGTTAGATTTAGGGTTTGTGGAAGAAGTCGGGAAAAAATATTTTGAAGAAGAAATTTCAGAGAAAAAGTAAAGTTTAGGTTTTCGGAGAAAGAAAATGCTATATAATCAAGTGTTCAATAACTCCGTTTAAAAATTTAAATATTTTGAATATTAAAAAATTAAAATTCTATAAACCATTCTTAAATTTAGAGTTTGTAATCAGGAAACATCTAATATTAGTTTGTGATTAGGAAATATGTAATAATAATTCATATTTTCGGATTTTATCAAGTAAGTGACAACCAATAAGTGTAAATATAAAATAACCATTGCATTTTTTTCCTATGAAACACTTTACGAACATTCTCGACGCATCTTTAAGGAACATATTGACTAAGGTCATGAATGGTACCAAGTACTTATTCAATAATTTATCTAAAAGTACATAAAAAGAATTTATATATTGATTAGTTATAATGATTAATTAAGCAGCAAGCAACCATATAAGACTCTAAAAGAAAAACAGTTTTTGTTCCACATGTATGAATTCTTCCCCGGGAAGAGAAAGAAAAACCAATAAATAATAATAATAATATGATTAATAAATTCTGCCCCATACTAATTGAAAGGAAAAGCGTTATAAACTTTTGATGAAAATTACTTTCGTGACATAAATACAAATCGAGTTAGGCATGACTATGCAAAGGAAAATGTTCTCTATGTTCTGTTCAGTAGGCATCAGTAGTCATTAGTCATTTATGTAAACACTTTTTTACTTAGGTTACGAAAACCTTATGTTCATGTGTTTGATTAATAAATTAGTTACAAAATTTAATTAATTGTTTAAATATTTAAATATCCCATTTGCAAAATTTTAAATATTAGTATTATTTTCATTTTTAATTTTATTTAAATTTTTTCATTATTTATTTCATATTATTTTATTTTTCTTTTAATAATTGGTTGTTTTGTATTGTAGATCAATTCCATTGTTTATATTGTTTTTTCATTTGATGATTAAGTTAGCTATTTAGTTTTATTAATAATTCAATTAAATTGTTTATTAAGTAGTGATAATTTAATTATTATTTAAACATTTTTATTATATTTTTATTTTCATAAAAATACATTATATTTGATAGATATTTTGAGATAACTACTCTAAGTTCTTTTTGCTTCGTAGAACTAGTTCTAAAGGATTGAGGGGTTTTTCCGCAAAAGTCATCAAGGGCATAATTTTAATCTCATCCCTAACTTAAATTGTTTTTACTTAAATTCAATCTCCTATTATCATAGACTCAAATCAATACTCGAGTGATAAATTTGTAGCCATAACTTTATTTACATTATGAGTAATATTACTTATTCTAAAATGTGTTTAGTTGATTCTAATAATATTTTAAATTTGGTGAGCCATAAGATAGTTTTATTCAGCTACTTATTTAATTAATTACATCATTACCTTTATGAGTTCATTTAAAAACAATTTAACCAAATACACACCTTAACCGAAATTAATTGTGCATTTAAAGAAATAACAAACTCCAATTTATTTAATACGAATTTTTCTCAAACTACCATATATAAAATTCAAATTAAGTCCATATACAAGAGGAATAAGGGTAAAATATGAAACGGGATTAGATATAATCCTCTCCATAGATCTAAGTAACTCTAAAACATTTTTTTGCTCCCCTAACTTTCTCTCTGTTTTATTTTTCATTTTCATTTGATCCTAGTTTGCTTGCAGCTTTTTGTTTTGTGTATAGCTTTCAAGAGGAGCTTAAGGAGGAGGAGAATGCATTCCACGGTTTACCACTTTTTTCTTTTCAGACAACCCACCATTTTGAATTAAAATCGGGAATATTCGCTTGAGCAGTCTTTTATGGAATGCCTCTTTATAGTTTCGGGTAGAAGCGAGACATGAAATTAGTTTATATTTATTCCCGTATGTAAAATTATTTTGATACTTGCAGGTTGTTGACCCATGTAAACTATGCACGAATATGTAGATATGCTTTTAGAAGGAATAACAAGTCCGTAATTGTAATGCCCATTCATTGTTTACTCTGGCAAGTGGCTCCGTCCCAAAGCGTGGGGCTCCAAAAATAAGATAAAATAAAATTTATCATCCTTGTGCCATGGTTAGCTGGCGGATGGGAGGCATATCTTGTCACTTCCTTAATGAATTTTAATTTCTGTTTGGCGTGAGACAGTGGGAGACTGTATTCTTTATTCTTTTTGGGTAGTGGTTGAAGCGCCTTTCCTCCTGGTTGGTGGCCGCACCTGCCCATTTATTAAAATATTGACTTGCCATCTCCTGTCACGTGGTCTACCTCTTCTGCCCAAAACCACGAATGCTTGTTTTGCACTCCATCAAATGCTGAAACAGATGAATTTCTACAGCGTGTTCTGGACAGTGGATTCATTGATGGTGAAATGAAGGTCTATCGCCCTGATGCCGCAAGTGGGTGGGTGTGGATTCTCAAAATCGTGGTGCAGCGGCTTAGATTTGGAGCGCAAAACTAAAATTTTCATTGGGAAAGTGCTTCTATCCGTGAGGAGGTGTTTATCATGGTGATAGGAGCTTGATCAAATCTCGAGGCACAGTAAAACTTATCTTAGAAAATCGGTGGCCTCAGGGGCAGGAGAGATAAGTCGGCATGCTACTGCTTGGTAGGCGATCCCAAGGAGACCGTATGTTGACGCGATGGGAGGATTGTGGGATAAACCTATTCCTGTAGCTGATGAAATGCCAAGTACTCCATTCATCTATCAAGTGATATCCTCAATTGTTTCTCACTTCATGGTTATAACATAGAAGCCAATCCCATAGGAGATCTACCTATTTTAAAAAATTGGGAGATGAAGGATCCAGGATAAATTAAGAAACAAACGAACATGATGTATTAAGGAGATTTCCAAATTTGTTGGTATCCAAAATCGAGTTACCTCCATCTAAGGATACCCGATATGCCTTGTTTTTCAAAAGATGACGATCAATGCATCTCTCCAAAAATACAATGGGAGTGAGAAAATATTTGTGGTGTCGCTTCAAAAGCATTCATTTTATTCACTCTCTCCACTCATCTTTTGCAAAAGATCGGCGCCCAAAACGCATCTCATCTGAATTTGCTACCATGGTAAAGGACTTCGGGACACGAGGGTGAGGCTTTCTCTTTACTTAAGTGGGAGGAAGTTTTATGATGTGGATGCTCGTTAGGAGAAATGATGTGTTAAGTAAAACTCTAGATTGGCTTTAGTAATGTATAGATGAACTTTCAAAAGGCGTGTACAAAACCATGAATGCTCAAATCTCTAGAGATCTAGAACAGGTTTTACATTGGACCAAGCGCTCGAGTAGAGTGAGTACAAACTTTGGTGATTGCGGGGGGGAATCCTATGGGTTCATACACTGAGGAGTAGATTCTTCTTGCAAGTTTTGTTGTACCAGTGCCATCTACCATTGATCCTATTGTGGGTGCTGCAATTATGCTGAAGGGTATGACTTCTCGCTTCTTCTTCGCGTTGCTTTTAAGGTGGAGCCCGGCATACATTCTTGTGCACGCTGCAGCTGGAGGAGTAGGATCTTTGTTATGTCAATGGGGTAATGCCCTTGGTGCCACTGTCATTGGTAATGTATCGACGAAGGAGAAGGCCGCACAAGCATTTGAAGATGGATGCCATCATCCCATTATCTATACCCAGGAAGATTTTGTAGATTGTGTTAAAGAAATTACAAAAGGACAAGGTGTGTAACTCGTTTTTGATTCTGTGGGCAAGGACACATTCCAGGGATCTTTGGAGTGCTTGGCTTCTAGAGGATACATGGTGAGCTTTGGTCAGTCATCAGGTGTAATTGATCCTGTTCCTCTATTAGCCCTTGCCCCAAAATCGTTGCTTTTGACATGGCCTTCCATGATGCAATACATTGCAACTCGAGAAGAGCTCCTGGAAACTGCAGGAGAATTATTTACAAATGTTGCATCTGGTGTTCTAAAAGTCCGTGTGACAAAAACATACCCACTGGCAGAAGCTGCAAAGGCTCATGCCGACCTCGAGGGTAGGAAGACAAGCGGTTCAATAGTTTTGATTCCTGATAACTAGCTGATGTGGAAAAACATAGATCCAGGAGCGTGATGTTATCATTATGTCTTGTGTCCGAGCTTCAAATCATGGGGTTGGCTGTGTAGCTATTTTTCACCGCGTGTTTGGGGTGCTAGCACGAGCTCGCAGAGCACTTCGGGTTAAGGGCAAGCCATTGCATTGAAACAATCAGATGCATTGAGATGGCGTTTTAAACCAGGCATGTTAAACCTGCCCTTGCAATCTTCTACTACCCTTTTATTATGTCATGAATTGAATGTCCTTCTATTTCTTTTATCTCATTATGGCTTTTAGAATGAGCTTTACTTTTTCCTTGCTCCTCAATTAATTGCTCTCTGGCTTCAAAATGGTTTTGTTTGTAGCATAAAATTATTTCATAATGGACAAAATGAATGAACTAGGTAAACAATAAAACTTAACCTTTGTTTATGTTATAAGTTACTTTAAAATTTTCTGATCAATAATGGTAATTTACGAAAAGCTATCTCAAACCGATTACAATTCTAATTCCGCTTTTTTTTAATTTTTTTTTTTTTGGCTAGGTTGCTTTATGACTGCCTGATAATGCTTGTATTCTAAATGGATGTAATAGTGAAAGGCAGAAATTAAAATTGTAGAGTTTTCTCTTTCTTGGTAAAGTGTATGATGTTATAGACGTTCTATGTAAATTATTTTTCCTTGTGAAACGAACTCTGTAGTAGCAGATGTTTTCCCTTGGAGCGACTGTGAGGATAGGTTGAGTAGACTGTCGTGAGTTAGATGGGTATGCTCAAGCTATTCATATGTTGATTTAGAGACGGAAGAGAAGGCTTAGTTCGTAAGAAGAGTATTTTGCTTTGCTTTCCTCCTTCGCTGACCGTAAACCTTGTGATTGGTGACTCGTGTTGGGTCACGGTAGAGGATCTTGTGTCGATTCACTTTTTTTTTTAACACTCTATCCCTTGCTTGTTTAAATTCAAGTATCGAATGAAATGGGTTTCTATTAAATCCCTTATGTAGCTTAGCAAACCTTCAATAATTCAGGTAGGGACCTTCTGAGTAAGTGTTGACTGAGGCATGTGTGAAAATAGAATGGTTATCCTTCTTCGAATTGGGTTAGACTTGTATGATAATGGAAAAGGTATGAATCGACTCAGTTACATATTTTAGTGAGCTAAGTCCTTAACTCTTACAATGATCATACGAGGGGTGGATTACGGGTTTATTACTGATTATGTGATGTAAGATAATAACAACCTTTGGTGAAAAGACGTCTTCTTGATCCTTGCCTGTGTAATCCAACTATAGTTGTTGTATGTAATTTTAATTGGATAGAATCTAATTTATTTAACTTCTTGTTGAAAAATAATTAGGTTCGGTGAGAATTGCTTGGTATATTGAACCTTCAGATAGCTAGTTATAATGTTGTGAGTATTATATGTATGTTGGTTTATTCAGCCGAGTGAAGTTAACTTTAATCTTTGACTGATTTGTGTTCATATATGGTTGGGACCTATATTCTTCCTAAAACATGGATGTGCGTTAATGCAGTCTTGTTAACAAGGAATTTTGAATATGTGAAGTCTTTTGACTGATCTTTATCTTTTGGTTAATAATATTAGAATGATGTTTGGGTGTTAGATTTCAATCACGTAATCCATAGGATTACATGACTGAAATCTCAATACTCTCAGCCTGGTTGTCTTCACCAATAAGGTCTCACCTTGTTTGTCTTTGGAATATCTCTCTCTCTTGAATATTGGGATTCCTCCTTGTTGGCTGGTATAAATCTCGTCATCTTGTGAAACATATTGATTAGTGGTTTGTGATTTGATCCATTCTTGAGTTTAGAATTTTACCTTCATGATATTATAAAATGTTAGCTTACTGTTGCTATGGGTAGTCTTAACATGCTCAGTTCTTGCGAACTGACTTCAGTTAATATTTGTGCAGATGGATTATGCGAGTAGACTAGAGGAAAAGAGTGTTAAAGGTTCATCTGTACAATTTATGAAGTTCCTTGTAATAATGTCGAATGTATTGTAGAGTATTGTTGTTGTAACTGTTGAAACTTTGGCCTGTTTGGTTATCATGTGAGAGATGAAATTTGATACCGCTTGGTTAAGGGATATTCTAGTGTATTTTTTTAAATCCTTAGAATAGTAGCGTGGCATGTTCCATGTTATTACGCTCTTGTTCCCTAGTCATGGGTTAATAGAGATAGTATGTTCCTTTGGTTTGTGCATCGTGTTGGAATGAACTGATGAAATCTTGTTTTGTTTTCGCAACGAGTACTGTTAAACTTTGCTCTTGAGTTAAAATGTTGAGTTGTAAATCCTTCTAAGGCATAGTAGCAATGAGTTTGTAAGTACTATGAAGTGAGCTGGATAGTCCTTATAAAAGTTAAACTAAAATTTATATATATGAATGTATTAATGTAGATGTGATCTACTTGATAACCTTTGAGACTTGGAACAATCAAGAGGAAACTATCTTTTGTAATGAAATATGATTGCTTATTTCTTTCCCGAGCCAAACCAATAAACACTATCCTTTTACAGTGAAACCTTAAATGATCTCATGGTGAAATCAATGGTTAGATTATAGAAAATGATAGGGTTTAATAAGTAGGAGTGAAAGTGATTAATAAAACCTTAAATTTCTCTTTATCGTTTGAAATGTTCCCCTTTGTCAAACTTAATTAAGTAAAGTCTAGATGGAACATTTAACCAATCTCGATAAACTCTTAACTTCAATGAAAGTTTGATAGTAAACAATGTGACCCTGAAGCTAAATTTTGTTGTCCTGTTCTGTTAACCCTTGCCTTGATTCATGGTGATATTTCTTAAGCAAGGTCAAAGTTTGATCCTTAAACAAGAAGGTTATTGTTATGAACCCTAAGCGGTACTTTCCACTCAATCGGAGCTTATGCCTTCACTTGTGCAATAGAGGTGTGGAACATGTGTTAGTGGCTTGAGCAAGATTAATTAACCTTGTAAGAAATGGAAAATGTTCTAAAATCAAATGAATAAGAAAGATTTGGACATAAAATTGATGATCCTAGTTTAGAAAGCTTGGCCTTAAGCTATTTAGTCAATAGTTGAAAAGAAAGAAGTTCTCCCTTGTGAAAAGAATTGTGTGAATCATTACATGAAATTTTATAAGAACGTAAGTTAAGAATTAAGAGACACTTTAGTAAACAAGAAAATTTAACAAGAAATTCCTCATGGGATGCCCTAGCTATGAGTGTGTCATGTGGTTGGACTTCCATGTTGTCTTGTCAAAAGAAGAGTAAATTGTCCTTGATAGGTGTGAACGTTTCCGTGCTGCCTTTATGGCCATCCTTGTATCAAGTTGTTCACAGTGTTAGTTGTATCCTTGGTGACGACATGTTGCGTCATGTTATGTGTCAAGCAAGTCAAAAAAAAATTATCCTGTATTTCACATTGTTGTATGTGTTGGTATTATTGGGTCGTTACATTTTGGTATCAGAGCGTAGGTTCATGCTCTCGAACCTATGGGCCGGATTGGTGTTATATGATGATGTTACATGGTGGTGGTGGTGTTACATGATGATGCTGATGATGATGATGATGTTGCATGATGGTGGTAGATATTGGAAGAGTAATGTGCTTTAAACGTGATGTGATTATTGTCGTAATTGTGATATTGTGAACGCACGTGATGTGTATGTCACTTAGTGCGTGTTTGTCATCATGTTGATATGTTGGGGATGGGAGTATTCTCTCTCCTTCTTGTGGATTCTATGAAGAGTTCACGTGTGAATTGTTGTTTGAGATGTGTGAAAAGAATTCTAATGTGGATGACGTAGTGTTGGAGCATTGTGGCATATTGTGATATGTGGGTGTATCAATGTGTTGTATGACTAGTTTGATGTTAAAAGAAATGAGTTGTATCATGATGTTTTTACCATGTTTTGAAGAAATGTGTATACCACCTTGTTATGCAGCAGTAGATGTTATGTTGAGATGTACTATGTTCATCGTATGTATGACTGTGCAAATATGTAATGCTTCATGTTGTGATTTTGGGTCATATGGTGAGTGTATGAACCCTATCGCATGGTGCTTGCACTTTGGGTGCAGAATGTGGTAAAGTGATGTGTTACACTCAGTGAATGTATGATTGTGATCTACCCTATATACATACCATACGTGAGACGTTATGGTAGTTATGTGTGTGCCACCGTTATGTTAATGATGTTGTTGTATGTTATGTTGTGAACCCTACGCTAACCGATCCTGAGGGAAATCGGTAGAAGTGTATGTTGAGAGTGAGGAATGGTGTACCATGGGTCAATAACTCGAGTCAAAACTCGGTTTAGTAGATTACATGTGATTCTTTCCTCTCTCCATATGTGGTTGTATGTACACAACCTAAGTGCAACTATGACTATGTTTAGCCTTGTCGAAGTGGTGGCGGGATGATTCAGATGGAGGTGATGACAGTTGTATTATTGATATGTATTTACGAGTGAGGCTCGATGTTCCGAAGTGCTTTGAACTCGTTGAGTACCCCTTTGGTGGCCGAGATAAGGCCACACAGCTTATCGTAATGTGACATTATTATAAGTTGATTTTATTCATAAATTGAGCTTTTACTTTATTTTGTAAGGACCAACATGGCTTTTCTTGATTGCCATGCTTTACAATTTTGGGCATTTCCTTGGTTTGTGGCACTAACATGGGGATTTTGATACTAACTATGGCTATTTGGCCATTTATTTTGCTTGATTTGGGGTCTTGTTTTAAATTTGGAATTTTTATCACCTTGCCCAAGGCTTGTACTTTGCCACTTGGCACTTTGATTGGATTGTTGTCTTTGGTTCTATTGTCGTGATGTGTGGAATAGGGTCATGGGATGCACCATGGAATGGTTGGACCTATGGACCCGCTTTGTTGTATGGGGGTATGCCCCAAGGAGTACATATGACTAGCGGGTTGTTGAACCACGCGTTATTATGTCACTTGGGTTAGGAGTGTTCGAACTCTATGTGTCTTAGACCATAGGGTCAACCGGCCTCCTTGAGGGAGGCATAAGAGACTCGAGGGAGGCATAAGAGTTTGAGGGAGGAAAAAGAGTTTGAGGGAGGCATAAGAGTTTGAGGGAGGCATAAGAGACTTGAGGGAGGCATAAGAGTTTGAGGGAGGCATAAGAGTCTTGAGGGAGGCATA
Source organism: Taxus wallichiana var. yunnanensis (assembly GCA_018340775.1). Taxonomy (NCBI): domain Eukaryota; kingdom Viridiplantae; phylum Streptophyta; class Pinopsida; order Cupressales; family Taxaceae; genus Taxus; species Taxus wallichiana. The sequence continues at coordinate 752,029,644 of CM031240.1, read as the reverse complement.
AGAGTTTGAGGGAGGCATAAGAGTTTGGGGGAGGCATAAGAGACTTGAGGGAGCATAAGAGACTTGAGGGAGGCATAAGAGTTTGAGGGAGGCTTATGATATTTGTCTGTATGGTTGATGTTTTGGGATATATGTTGAGTTATTGTGATGTTTGGTAGTGGTATTTTGATGTATGTGTTACTCATGTCAGATGGATATGTGTTGTGATGTCATGGATATTGTCATTGATGCCCTTGGGGACCCTATGTACATGTAGTTTTTTGAGTCATGGAAAATCCTCATAATGGAATTGAGGAATGTCCGTGGATTGTAGTACTCTTTTTGTTTGAGTATTTGGTATGTCGGTCATATATGTGTGACGAGTACTATGTTATGTGGAGTGTGCCTTTCTTCATTCCGTATTTGTGTAACCTTTTGTGGTGTAATACAATCATGAAGTATATACTTGTGTGCTTGTGAATCTATAGTGTCTTTTGAACTTGATAGGGTGTTGTGTTAGCGAGTTCATGTTGGGCACCCACAAGGAATAAATCAAAACTCTTCATGATGATATTTTTTTTAAAGAAACTAAAACTAGAAAAAAATGATAATGGAAAGAGACTAATGAAATGATGAACAAGAAAGAACTGCCAATCTTCACAGAACATTGAAAGTTAAAAATTCTACCAAATGTTCCTAAGGCTACCTTGTGACCGTGCTTTAATCAACTAAAATTTTAAACCATAGGGTGTGTTTTCTTCTTTATCTATCCCTTGTTGCGTACCATTTCCTTTCCTCTATGTAATGTCGCATCGAGGACGATGCTTTCTTAAGGGGAGGAGAATGTAATGCCCATTCATTGTTACTCCTGGCAGGCGGCCTGTCCCCAAAGCGTGGGGCTCCAAAAATAAGTTAAAATAAAATTTTATCATGGTTGTGTCATGGTTTTATATTATTTGCGTGGATGGGAGGCATATCTTGTCACTTCCTTAATGAATTTTAATTTCTGTTTGGCGTGAGACAGTGGGAGACTGTATTCTTTATTCTTTTTGGGTAGTGGTTGAAGCGCCTTTCCTCCTGGTTGGTGGCCGCACCTGCCCATTTATTAAAACATTGACTTACCATCTCCTGTCACGTGGTCTACCTCTTCGCCCAAAACCACGAATGCTTGTTTTGCACTCCATCAAATGCTTCCTTCTTGTTTCCACAGATGTGTTCTAGGATAGTGCATTCATTGATGGTGAAATGAAGGTCCCCTCTCCGATGTTGTGCAGGGTGGGTGTGGATTCTCAAAATCATGTCAGTGTGCAGTGCAGAAATTTGGGAGGAGCTTGTCTTGAACCTTTTCATTCTCCAGGAAAGTGCCGTGTCCAGGAGGTGTTTTCGATATGCAGCTGCAATTCAGAGTTCTAGAGAAGCTAAACTTATTTCGAGAAAATCAATGGCCTCAGAGAGAGATAAGTCCTCTACTAAGACTTGCTTGTTCCATGATGTTTCATGCAGCAATCCCGAAGTGAGACCATATGTTGACGTTATCGCATGGGAGGATTGTGGGATAAACCTATTCCTTATAGATGATGAAATGCCAAGTACTCCATTCATATACTTGGTGATATTGGTTGGAATTGAAAGGTGCACTTCATGGTTATATCATGAAGCTTATCAATCCCAGATCTAGATCTAGCAATGTTGGAAAATTCTTGGGAGATGATCTGGTAGCAGGATAAATTTCAGATCGCCGCTAGATGTATTAAGGAACATCAAGTGCATCCTGGGAGTTTGAATAAATTTGTTGGTATCCATAATGCAAGTTATACCATGTCGATATGCCTTGTCTATGCAAAAAGATGATGTCGAAGGCATCTCTCCAAGAAAAAAATGGTGTTGCATTGTCATTTATACAAGTCGAGGGCGTTCATTTTATTGCCCCTCTCACACTCATCTTTTGCTAATTTCCATCTTCCCCAAATCAAAAGATCTTGCACAAGTGCATTTAGTAATACATGGTAAAGGACATCGAGTACACGAGGGGAGGTCCCTACAAAGTACTTAAGTTTTATGATGTGCAGGTAGTGGGAGGTAGGGCTTGAACCGTGAAGTAAAACTATGTGTTAAATACAAAGGCAAAGGCATGTGAATTTTATAGATGATACTTTCAAAGGCACATACAAAAAGCGAGCTACCTTTCATTCTCTAGTAGAGAAGCAGGTTTTTGTTCGGCAGTAGGACCAGGGAGTAGAGTGAGGAGAAAGGTTGGTGATTTAGTTGGATATGCGGGGAATCCTATGGGTTCATACACTGAGGAGCAGATTCTTCCTGCAAGTTTTGTTGTACCAGTGCCATCTACCATTGATCCTATTGTGGGTGCTGCAATTATGCTGAAGGGTATGACTGCTCAGTTTCTTCTTCGGCGTTGCTTTAAGGTGGAGCCCGGGCATACAATTCTTGTGCATGCTGCAGCTGGAGGAGTAGGATCTTTGTTATGTCAATGGGGTAATGCCCTTGGTGCCACTGTCATTGGTACTGTATCGACCAAGGAGAAGGCCGCACAAGCATTTGAAGATGGATGCCATCATCCCATTATCTATACCCAGGAAGATTTTGTAGATTGTGTTAAAGAAATTACAAAAGGACAAGGTGTGCAAGTCGTTTATGATTCTATGGGCAAGGACACATTCCAGGGATCTTTGGAGTGCTTGGCTTCTAGAGGATACATGGTGAACTTTGGTCAGCCATCAGGTGAAATTGATCATGTTCCTCTGTCATCCCTTGCCCAAAAATCGTTATTTTTGACATGCCCTTCCATGATGCAATGCACTGCAACTCGAGAAGAGCTCTTGGAAACTACAGGAGAATTATTTACAAATGTTGCATCTGGTGTTCTAAAATTCCATGTGACAAAAACATACCCACTGGCAGAAGCTGCAAAGGCTCATGCCGACCTCGAGGGTAGGAAGACAAGTGGTTCAATAGTTTTGATTCCTAATAACTAGCTGATGTGGAAAAACATAGATCCAGGAGCGTGATGTTATCATTATGTCTTGTGTCCGAGCTTCAAATCATGGGGTTGGCTGTGTAGCTATTTTTCACCGCGTGTTTGGGGCGCTAGCACGAGCTCGCAGAGCACTTCGGTTAAGGGCAAGCCGTTGCATTGAAACAATCAGATGCATGGAGATGGCATTTTAAACCAGGCATGTTAAACCTGCCCTTGCAATCTTCTGCTACCCTTTTATTATGTCATGAATTGAATGTCCTTCTATTTCTTTTATCTGTTATGGCTTTTAGAATGAGCTTCTGCTTTTTCCTTGCTCCTCAATTAATTGCTCTCTGGCTTCGAAAATGGTTTTTTTTGTAGCATAAAATTATTTCATAATGGACAAAATGAATGAACTAGGTAAACAGTAAAACTTAACCTTTGTTTATGTTATTAGTTACTGCAATTGTCTGATCAATAATGGTAATTTACGAAAAGCTATCTCAAACCGATTACAATTCTAATTCCAGTTTTGTTTTTAATTTTAATTTTTTTGGCTAGGTTGCTTTATGACTGCCTGATAATGCTTGTATTCTAAATGGATGTAATAGTGAAAGGTAGAAATTAAAATTGTAGAGTTTTCTCTTTCTTGGTAAAGTGTATGATGTTATAGACGTTCTATGTAAATTATTTTTCCTTGTGAAACGAACTCTGTAGTAGCAGATGTTTTCCCTTGGAGCGACTGTGAGGATAGGTTGAGTAGACTTTTGTGAGTTAGATGGGTATGCTCAAGCTATTCATATGTTGATTTAGAGATTCTTAGTTCGTAAGAAGAGAATTTTTCTTTTCTTTCCTCTTTCACCGACCGTAAACCTTGTGATTGGTGACTCGTGTTGGGTCACGGTAGAAGATCTTGTGTCGATTCACTTATTTTTTTACAAACTATCCTGGCTTGTTTAAATTCAAGTATCGAATGAAATGGGTTTCTATTAAATCCCTTCGTAGCTTAGCAAACCATCAATAATTCGGTAGGGACCTTCAGAGTAAGTGTTGACTAAGGCATGTGTGAAAATAGAATAGTTATCCTTCTTCGAATTGGGTTAGACTTGTATGATAATGGAAAAAGGTATGAATCGACTCAGTTACATATTTTAGTGAGCTAAGTCCTTAACTCTTACAATGATCATACGAGGGGTGGATTACGGGTTTATTACTTATTATGTGATGTAAGATAATAACAACCTTTGGTGAAAAGACGTCTTCTTGATCCTTGCCATGTGTAATCCAACTATAGTTGTTGTATGTAATTTTAATTGGATAGAATCTAATTTATTTAACTTCTTGTTGAAAAATAATTAGGTTCGGTGAGAATTGCTTTGTATATTGAACCTTCTCGGATAGCTAGTTATAATGTTGTGAGTATTATATGTATGTTGGTTTATTCAGCCAAGTGAAGTTAACTTTAATCTTTGACTGATTTGTGTTCATATATGGTTGGGACCTATATTCTTCCTAAAACATGGATGTGCGTTAATGCAGTCTTGTTAACAAGGAATTTTGAATATGTGAAGTCTTTTGACTGATCTTTATCTTTTGGTTAATAATATTAGAATGATGTTTGGGTGTTAGATTTCAATCACGTAATCCATAGGATTACATGACTGAAATCTCAATACTCTCATCCTGGTTGTCTTTCACCAATAAGGTCTCACCTTGTTTGTCTTTGGAATATCTCTCTCTCTTGAATATTGGGATTCCTCCTTGTTGGCTGGTATAAATCTCGTCATCTTGTGAAACATATTGATTAGTGGTTTGTGATTTGATCCATTCTTGAGTTTAGAATTTTACCTTCATGATATTATAAAATGTTAGCTTCTCATTGCTATGGGTAGTCTTAACATGCTCAGTTCTTGCGAACTGACTTTAGTTAATATTTGTGTAGATGGATTATGCGAGTAGACTAGAGGAAAAGAGTGTTAAAGGTTCATCTGTACAATTTATGAAGTTCCTTGTATAATGTCGAATGTATTGTAGAGTATTGTTGTTGTAACTGTTGAAACTTTGGCCTTTTGGTTATCATGTGAGAGATGAAATTTGATACCGCTTGGTTAAGGGATATTCTAGTGTATTTTTTTTAAATCCTTAGAATAGTATCGTGTCATGTTCCATGTTATTACGCTCTTGTTCCCTAGTCATGGGTTAATAGAGATAGTATGTTCCTTTGGTTTGTGCATCGTGTTGGAATGAACTGATGAAATCTTGTTTTGTTTTCGCAACGAGTACTGTTAAACTTTTCTCTTGAGTTAAAATGTTGAGTTGTAAATCCTTCTAAGGCATAGTAGCAATGAGTTTGTAAGTACTATAAAGTGAGCTGGATAGTCCTTATAAAAGTTAAACTAAAATTTATATATATGAATGTATTAATGTAGATGTGATCTACTTGATAACCTTTGAGACCTGGAACAATCAAGAGGAAACTATCTTTTGTAACGAAATATGATTACTTATTTCTTTCCCGAGCCAAACCAATAAACACTATCCTTTTACAGTGAAACCTTAAATGATCTCATGGTGAAATCAATGGTTAGATTATAGAAAATGATAGGGTTTAATAAGTAGGAGTGAAAGTGATTAATAAAACCTTAAATTTCTCTTTATCGTTTGAAATGTTCCCCTTTGTCAAACTTAATTAAGTAAAGTCTAGATGGAACATTTAACCAATCTCGATAAACTCTTAACTTCAATGAAAGTTTGATAGTAAAAACAATGTGACCACGAAGCTAAATTTCGTTGTTGTCTGTCTGCATTAACCCTTGCCTTGATTCATGGTGATATTTCTTAAGCAAGGTCAAAGTTTGATCCTTAAACGGAAGGTTATTGTTATGAACCCTAAGCGGTACTTTCCACTCAATCGGAGCTTATGCCTTCACCTGTGCAATAGAGGTGTGGAACATGTGTTAGTGGCTTGAGCAAGATTAATTAACCTTGTAAGAAATGGAAAATGTTCTAAAATCAAATGAATAAGAAAGATTTGGACATAAAATTGATGATCCTAGTTTAGAAAGCTTGGCCTTAAGCTATTCAGTCAATAGTTGAAAAGAAAGAAGTTCTCCCTTGTGAAAAGAATTGTGTGAATCATTACATGAAATTTTATAAGAACGTAAGTTAAGAATTAAGAGACACTTTAGTAAACAAGAAAATTTAACAAGAAATTCCTCATGGGATGCCCTAGCTGTGAGTGTGTCATGTGGTTGGACTTCCATGTTGTCTTGTCAAAAGAAGAGTAAATTGTCCTTGATAGGTGTGAACGTTTCCGTGCTGCCTTTATGGCCATCCTTGTATCAAGTTGTTCACAGTGTTAGTTGTATCCTTAGTGACGACATGTTGCGTCATGTTATGTGTCAAGCAAGTCAAAAAAATTATCCCGTATTTCACATTGTTGTTTGGGGTCAGGCATGGCCGCGGTCTCAAGAAGATTACATTTCTATTTGAATATATTCTCTCTCTCTCTATATATATACACCTAATTCTTAAAGTGAATACTTAAACATTAAATCGTTTAGGGGCTCTTTCTTGAAGGGCATTTGAGTAATTTTATAATTAAATTTATTAGTTGCAAATATAGTAAACCTTACATAATGTGTGTATTTACATATAAACATAAATTTTGGACATGTTGACTACATAAATGAATATATCAAATAAAGGATTATGAGAATGCATTTAGATAAAATTGTAACCCTATTCACATCTAAACATTATTGTGACATCGTTTAGAATTAAATCAAATGGAAGATATAACCAAAAGGCAAAAATATGGCCATTTTTACACATTGGGTGTTCGTGTTAAGCCACTGTAAAAATATGATGTCATAGTTTAGTGGAGTTGTGTGGTCATGGTTAAACCACATTTGCAAGAAGATTGAATTTTAGTTTTATTTATTTTACTGAAATAGAACTATCTCAACATGTACATACACACATACATACATACATCCTATGATCTAACACTTAAGTGAATACCTAAAATTTACGTCTCATCTAAGCTCTTTTGTCACATGCATCTCAATGTATTTTTTCTTAAATTAATCTGACAAGCTAGTGTTGTAATAAACATTACATACATACATGCATATATTAAAGGAGAAGAATGAATCTAATTCCCAACTATATTATTACATTTTCCATAATCTGTTTAATTATATATAAGAATAAATGTTTGCCCTGTTTTTATTATCTAAACTCATACATAAATTAAAGAATTAAAACAATGTGTTTACATAAAAGTAAAACCCCATGCCCATCTAAGCATAATCTGAACATTGTTTACACGTATATAAAATGGAATATATAACCGTAAGACCAACATACAACCATTTTGTCTTTTGATAAGCCTGTAAATTTAACTTGGGTATACATTAACTAAATGTGAAAAAAAAAATTAAACTAATCTTACAATGAATTTCAAATTTTATAAAATGGATGGGTTCTTAGATTTGGCTCTGCTAGGGTTTTCTCGCATGATTATGCTCATGTTAGCCTTTTTCACTTGGTCTTTTTAAAAAAATTCCTGTTATTATTAACATTTTTAATAGCACTTTGGACATTTATTCCACCCATTTTGGGCGGCCAATACTTTAAAATGACCACAAACTATTCCATTACAACATCTCTGTTACACACGGTGGTGAAGATGGCTCCCAAGTGCGCGAGGAAATTCATCCCAAAAGTGTACAATGAGGTAATGACTTTGATTCTCCCTCGGATGTTACTATTGAACTTTGTTCTATTGATCCTATTGTGCAGTTTTACGATAACAATTATTTAGTTGTGTATTTCTCTGGTTGTATTCCATCTGAGTCTTATCTTCAAAACTGGATTAAATCCCACAAGGAGTCCACCGACATCCGGGTTCTTGGTATACGGAACCTCATCGAGGGTTTTACTTTATTACTTTTCATGAGCCTTCACAAGTTCAATTGCTTCTCTAGCATTCCACTTATTGGTATATTGAAACACATTACTTCTTTTGTCCCGATGGAGCCATAATTTCAACCAAGCTAACCGGGTGTCTCTTAGGGTTCCAGCTTGGGTTGAACTTCCGGTCTTCGATTACAAATATGGTTTTTTTTAAATAATATTGTCCACCCTCTTGGCCATGATATTTTCATGAGCACGGCCGTTTATTTTATGCTCATCTGCATAAATAGGTTTGTGTTGAGGTTGATTTAGCATCCGATCTACGGGAACAAATTGACATACAAGTTGGGTCCACGCATATCATGCGAAGGTTATCTATTTTAACCTTCCCAACACCTACTTTCTCTATCAGCGTTTGCTCGTCGTATTCGTGATTTCTGTTGACCCATATGCTAAGATTTTCGATGCGCATACTTCATCTTTTTGCGGGCGAAAATGTTGAATGTTGGACCCAAGTTGCTAGTAAGAAGGTGGTGAGTCAGCCTACCTCGGTAGCTAGTACGTCTCCTCCTAAGTAACCCTTAGCTCCTCAATTGTCTTCTTTTTTCCTAGAAATCCTATTCAAGCTACGCCTATCATGGATAGCCAAATCACTCGATTCACATATAGCTAAGAACTTCGATTGTTTTGTCATCTTCACAATGTCACTCTCGGAGCTGCTCTTGGGACTCTATGGGGAACATTGGATTGAATGGACCTAAGTTCCGTCCTAACTTTGTGGAGCCACTTATTTTAGACCAGTATAGTTTTACTGTCAAATCACTTTGGTATTTTAAATTCACGGGGATATGTTGCGGGATGGACAAGAGGAAGAACATTCCATGTCTTTCATTTAATAAATTCTCTCTCCTTGAATGTTAGAGGTCTCATAGAATCCTCTTGAAAATTTTGATATTGTTTGTTTGCAAGAGTTTAATAATCTTGGTTTCTTTGACTTCCTTATTATGTATTGCTCTGAATTTTCTGCATTTTTATTCTTCTCATTTGGAAGGCAAAGGTGGTGTTTCTATTTTTGTGTCACCTAGATTTTCTACCATGATCTTTGCCATGGGTCATGATCCTAACAACAGGGTGGTTTGGGTTTTTTTAATGATAATGGCTTTTCTTTTGGTATTGTTAATCTTTATGCCTCTAATAATGGTCTGGAAAGGACAACATTATGGCGATGGTTAGGGGATAATATGCCTTTTTCTTATTGGCTATTCTACAGTGACTTTAATATGGTGGAACATCCTAATGACAAATTGGGTCTTTTGCCGATGAGATGGTGCATTGGAGAGCATGAAGCATGGTTCTATTTTGAAAAAAGTGGGGCTTAAGGACCCTCTTTTTAAAAGCGGGAGGACTTTACTTCTCAAAATTGGTTTACTTGGTCCAATTTTCAAGAATGCTTGTGCATCTTCACAAATGGCTTGATCTTATCATGCTTTCTAGACACCACTGGTTTTGTGCTAGATTCCAACAGATCACTCTCCTATCACATGGGGCCTGATATTCTTTTATCAAATCATAGTCTGATATCTTTCATGCTTACTTGGGATGGGGCCTCTATTAAAACTCCAAGCACACAATTTTATATGAATGTATCCTTGCTACGTCATTCGGGGTTTTGGCGTACATTTCCCAAGTCTGGAATATGGCACCACATCCACCCTATACTACCAACTGAACTTCATGGTGGAATGAAGCTATTTAAGATACTTCCAAGTTTCTACACCACTTTAGATAACAGGTGGCAAGGGTCCGTAAGCATCTTTGATGAGGCTCTCGAAATAATAGTTCTAGTGCACAACTCAATTGATTAATATTCAACCGTTTGACACTTTGTCATTCAAGTCTGAGCTACTAAACTTCAACATTAGCTCAAGGTTATTAAACTACATAGAGCCAAAGGAGCTTAGATCAGGAATGTTTACATTGTTTAAAGACTGGAAGAGATGTCCTTAAAAGGGTTCTTCAAAATTCTCGAGCTTAGAATGTTAAGGAAAAAATGAAAGTCGTCCATCTTTCCCATGTTCACGTCACATCCTTCTGGAAATATCTTCTACTTTTGTTTACCATTATACTCTTGTCTTTCAAGCTCGAGATCCTTATCTTAAAATCACTACCACTCTCCGTCGTTGTATCAAATTGGTTCCCTATACCTATAAGCCTAGGCTTCAAGATTGAAATCATTGTGACACTTCTCTTTCTCTCGGATGAGCTTCATAATGCCCTTCTTTGTCTTGCGGATGACAAATCTCCAGGTTTGGATGGGTTTCCTTGTGAATTTTACAAGGCAGCATGGCACATTGTTGGGCCAGATCTCTTATAGGTTTATCAAGAAGCCCTACAATCATGATCCCTTGGGAACTATATTAATAAAGGTAATATAAAATTCATCCCCAAGGTTGGTAATCCGAGAGCTCATAACCAATTGGCAACCCATAACACTTCTTAATGTTTCCTATAAGATTCTAGTGAAGGCTCTTGCTCTTCAGGTGGCTTCTTTGTTACCCAAAATTGTTCGATCTAAATAATCCGATATGTCAAAGGACGCTTCATTTTGAATGATTTTTTTTTTTTTTTTTAGGATGGGTTGGAATGGGCTAGTGCTTCTCTTTAGAAGGTTTTTTTCTCAAAATAAATTTTCAAAAAGCATATGACCATATAGAATGGCCTTTCATTCTTGTCATGCTTAAAGCCTTAGGGTTTGGTAGTTTCTTCCTCAATGTGGTTCACACTCTCATCGTTGATTCTTCATCTTATCTCACCATCAATGGAAACAAGTATTCGTCATTGGGTTATTTCAATCGATTATTCAGGTTTCCCTTTAGCTACGGCTCTATTTTTCCTAGCAGTTGGATGCTTTTGGTTACCTTCTTTCCAATAGAGATACTCAAGGGAGATTAAGAGGCATATATCTTCCTGATCATCAATCCCAACTCATCAATGGCCACTTTATGGATGAATCCTTTCTCACTTTGTTGATGAATCGAACAAAATGTGCAAGAGGGTGATTTCTTGTTTGGAATTTTTTTGTAAAGCGTCCGACTCTAAAGTTCAGTTTTCCAAATCATTGGGTTTCAGTCAAATTCCTTGGCCTATGTCGACTAGTTGGAACATATCCTTGTTACTAGATTCAGGAGGAGAATGATTCCTCTTTCTTAGAATTCTTTTTCCTTGAAAGTGAGTCTTCCAACTTGTGGAAATTTCTGTCGTCATTGAATTGAGTAGAAAGTGTAGAAATGGATCTCTCGTATGTTATATTAGGCTAAGAAGTTCCAGTTTGCACTAAAATTATTCCTCCCACTTAGGTCTATTATGCGGCATGTTGGTGTCCATCTTGTACCTCTTTTTAAAAGCTAGCTAAGCTCTTTTAGGAATTTCTTTGGTTAAGTTCTATGTAGGTTGGTTTTCATCATGTCTCATGGGAGGTTTGCACTCTTCCTAGGGAATAGGGTTGTATGGGTTTTTGATTTCTACGGGTTGAGTATCTCTCTATGTACTAAGTATTTTATTCGTAGTATCAAGGAAACCGAGATTGGTAGATTTTGTTACGACATTGTATCTCTTCGAGTGCAACATATGGTAAAAATTACTCAAAAAACATAGGATTTCATACTCTACTAATTACTAAAGTTCCTGTAAAAATACCTAGCACCTTTGTGGTCAAAAGCATTTGGAAATCCTTTGACGTGGTCAAACCCTTTAAGCGGTGGGTTGGTGATGAATTCCAAACATGTATCTCTTTTAATGAGCAAAATCTATGGTGGTCACCTATTTTTTCTCTTTATGATCTCCCGTTTGCATAAAAACCCAACATTAAATGCATCTCCATCATCGGTGACCTAGTTTCCTCCTAGGATTGGTTTCCTTGGCGATGCCTAAATAGAAATACAACCTTGCTAATTCTGATTTGCCTTCAATTTTGGCTATTCAGTCCTTTCTACCTGATGTTATGCTACACAAACTGGGCCTTCAACCACCCAAGGCTTGGTGGAAATAATAAAAATGCAACGTGGACATTCTATTGTTACAATACAATTTGAGTTACCTACTCCTTGTTAACTCCTACCTCTACGAATTTAGATAATATAAATACTAGATGGTCATTGCATTCTTCTCATGTCACCTAGTTAAAGCATCTCCAATGATCCCCGAACCCCTAGTTAATCCAAAGTGTACTTTATTTCTTTTGTATCGGATCTATCGGGGCCAGCATTAAGGGAACAATTAAGTCATACTATCATTCCTAATCTGGTTTGTAGTTGATTTCCTCAACCGGAGTCCTTCAAATATATATTTTGGTTTTCCCTCATGCTCAACAAATTTGACATTGGATTCACTCACTTTTTCAGCCATTTCACCATGAGTTTTTTGATTGGAAAGTTTCTTTGTTTGGTGACCATGCTACTTGGCCTTCCTACATTGCTTCCCTTTGGTATTTATTTCATTCTATTATTTTGTTCCAACTCTAGAAAGCTAGATATTTTTCCTTCTTTCAAAATTGTACTCTTTATGATGAACTAACCATTAACGGAAATGTTCTTATCTTGTCTTTTGTTCACGTGCAAATTCATGGTGCTTTGAAGTTTTCTCATCTCCACCACACTTGATCACCGGCACAATGCACCTTATACAATATGCTAGCTTCCTCTAGATGATGATGACTGATGCCCCTCGCCACCCTAGCCATCTCGGAGGTGTAGTGGAAAATCCCACAACTAGTCCATAAGTTCCCGACATCTCCATCGCAGGCTCACCCAGGCCCTCTTCTTGGTCCTAGTTGAAGCCTGCTAGTATGTGGAAAGGTATTGGTTGGCTCTTTCTGTAATGCCCCTGTAGGGCATTGAATCCCGTTTCTGCCACCTTGGCCTCCTCCCAACCACCCCAACCTGCCGGCTGTACTGGCTGTCACATTTTTCTACGTTGCGTGAGGGAGATGGGAGTCGGTGGAGGCATTTTCTTCACCTAGATCTTTGTTTGGATCCTTTATTCAATGCGTATGGTTGGGAGGCACATTTTTCTTGAGCTATGAAGCATTGATGGAGGGAAAACGTGTTTGAGTGCTCTGTCATGGCGTCTTCTTCCTGTCTCTGCCTTGCTGCGATTTTCCCTTCCTTCCTGTGCGCGTGGGTGCAGATGGAGCTTCAGGCTGGGGCAGCGGGCATGTTGCAGAGTAGTAGAAGCCATTGTGAGCGCTTCACGCAGTAGTAGGTCGTCCTACTATGTTGTTAGGCTGCATTCGTATCGACTGCATCCTCAAATTCGGGATTCTCCTTCAAGAATGTGCCTTCCATAATGCAATCTTGCAAGTTTTGAAAATGGTGAAAACACAGAGATCTGTACAGTCGGTGTTTCGAAAGATTTTTAAAGCCTGCAATAAGAAATGAAGCGTACAGACAGAATGCCGCAGTACCAATGCCGATCTTGTTGGGAATTAGGTTTAGTTAGCGTTTGTCCCTTGCGGCTTGCTCAAGCCATTCTTGGGTGTGGATGTTAGTGGTCCGGGTGAGGAAATGGAGAGGCCATTGTTATTGTCCTCAGCGGAGGAGGGAAAAGAGGAAGTGAAAGTGCCATGATGGCAAGAGTAAATCACAGTGCGGGGTGTGGTGGTGAACGGTGTGCTGGGAGCAGTGTTTTTTGTGTGATTACTCATAAGTTAAATCTGACTTGTGGGAGTCATTCCTTCTCTCAACGTGGCCGCTGGGTTTGCTCGGATACTTCCTTATCAAAACATGGACTGGTGTCTTGTCAAAGCTGGGTATATGGACTTCTCCCTTCACCAGGCAGGAGAATACCGTCATTCAGACCTGCGTCGTTGCCTGCTATGACATCACTTTTAGTGGCGGATTTGGGACCTATATAATTGCCATGGACAAAACAACATACAATTTGATTGGATCCAACTACCCAGGCACGTTGCAGTTTTGTAGAAGCCTTTGTGAGTGCTTCCAACAAGCAGGTTGTTCAACTATGTTGTTGTTTTGTTCTGTATCTGATGCATCCTCAGATTCGGGTTTCTCCTTCAAGATATGTTCTTCTAAATCGATTAAGCGACAGTAAGAGTGTTACCAGAAGACCTGATGAAATTTATTGTTAAGATTCTCTATTGATTTCTTGCTTGTTCTACGATGTAACTCATGGAAGAGGATCTCATAGGGGTGGATCTGTTTCATATCAGAATATTCATGAAGCACAGTTTGCTTTGCAAGAGAGCTTTTAGGAGATCGATGAAGGATAGAGGAATTAAAAAGAAACTTGGTGTAGTTGGATTAAAGGAAATAAAAAGGTGCATGCTTTTTGTGTAGGTGACAGATCGCACCCACAGGCACAGGAGATCTATGCAATGTTGGATAAAATGTCTTGGGAGATGAAGGAAGCGGGATATTTTTCAGATTGAGTAACACCGAGAAAAAAGTAGTGTCATGGAATACAATGATTGCAGGGTATGCACAGAGTGGACATTATGAGGAAAGTTTAGATCTCTTTCAACAAATGCATCTGGCTGACATGAAGCCCAACAATGTTACCTTTGCAATGTTCTTCCAGTAACTTCTCACCTGTCGAATTTGCATCAGGGGAAGGAGATCCATGTCTTCATACTAAGAAGTGGTTTTGATTTGTTTATTATAGTAATGAATGCCCTTGTAGACATGTTTTGCAAATGTGGGAATGTTAGAGTTGTACGCCAGTATTTGATCAAATGCCTAAAAGTGATGTATTCTCATGGTCAGCCATGATTGCGAGGTTATGGGATGCGGGGAAAAGGTGAGGATGCTAATTCTAGGGACTGCATTTTATGGATATGGAGTCTGTACAAGAGATTGTTTTTGGTTATAAAGCCATCTTCTTTTTCTTGTCTTAGACTAGGGCTTCTCCTATTATGAGAGCACCAAGGTTAGGAGGTCCAAATTAGAAACAATTATATGCATATGGAGATGGTGGAGGTGTTTGGATGAATGACGAAGGATCAAGCTCAATTGCCAAAAATGGGGCCTACAGAAGTTCTAGGGCTAATCTTGGAGCGGTGTTGGGAGGATGATGGCAAGTATTTTAGACCACCCAACCTGGCCGTGAACTCCTACCTGTGCCAACGTGAAGATGTTCGATGTTTGGGTGCCCAACGAGCTTGAAGAAAATGGAATTAGGCTTGGGTTGCTATTGCAGGCCCTGTCCATCTTGATTTTGGGGGAGCTTAATCAGGCACGATAATCTCTATACCATTGATTCTTATGTTGTTATTTAACTAATTCATTAAATAACTCTAATCTTCATATAAATGTCTCGTGTGATGGTATGATGTTTGGTTTCCACTTCCCTTGCTATTTTGTATTTTTTTTGGCGTTAGAAATGATTGCGCTGGTTAAAGCCTTTTATATTGTTTTCTGGGTTTTAATAAATATTAGTTGGGTGAACTTTGTTCTTAAGACTAATAAAACAAAGAGGTGGTGGTCTGTAATGAAAATTCCCGAGTTCTTTGTTGGTCTCACGACTTGAATTCTTTATCCAACATTGTCATTGGACTTGACCTTATAGTTCTGTTTTGTTCTTATTCTTGTTTCGGTTCGAGATCCGTAGTTCTGGTTTATGTTGGGTATTTTTGAAATAGTGATTGAGTCATCATGAGTGCATTGTGTATAGGTAAATGATGCTAGTCCTGTCTCTGTCCTTTTCTTTTAGTTGTTTTAGGTTCTAGTAACCCTTTCTAGTTGGCTTAGTGTGTGCTTAGTTTGACTGATCTTTGAATTGAGCCAAGTTGATATTACTCTCAACTAGGTTATTTGCTTTTGTTATTTGTTTTGAATTGCTCGAAGAAATACTTTTATTCTTCGAGTGTCATGGTTGATCGTCATAAATTGATATCAATTCATGTTCACCGTTTGGAGATTGTTGTCTTTGGAATCACCTTCTCTCCCTTGGTGACTGTTGTTTGTTTTGAGGAATGTAGCTGATCCTATGGAATGTCTTCTGTAGACGTTACTCACATTTCTTTTGGATAGCTTAAAATGTCAGAGGAAATACTCTTTTCTTACCTTGATTTTGTTTCACACATGTTGGAGGATACGAGATCTACTTGATCATTAGTGAGGAAGTTTTCAAATCTTAAAATTGGGATGTTGGTTTTATGCATAAGAAATTACTCTACGTTTTGCTCCGTAAAGATGCTTAAATTTCATTCTCCTGTGACTTAGAGGTTGGTGTGTTTGGAAAGTCATTGGTTAACTAGTTTTTGTGATGATCGTTGTGATGCGACCTCCTTGTTGTCATTGTAGTAGAATGGTTATGTATTGACCAGAAAGGTTTAAGTCAACTTGTTGTTGACGACAGATCCTTTGGAAGCTATGTATCCTGTGTTGTGTTCTTGTGAATGATTGAGTAACCCTCCTGTAAGATTTATAATGGTTTTGTTTGGTCTTGCCAAGTTTGTCCTTTTTCTTAAGACATTCTCTTGATTAGAAGAAAGTTTAATAGAAGGATTGTTAGGATAGGATGTGACCCATACGAGGTCATTTGTGCGTTTCATTCCTTTTCTTTCCAATTTATTTATTTTAAACTGACATAAAATTAACTGTTATAGGCACATCATCTTAATATTAATAAGTCATGTTGGTTTAGATATTCTCATGTCGATTGATTGTTTTGGATCTTCCAGTGGCATAGTGAATCCTTGGCTTGGTGAACTAACTTAAACAAATAGGGACAAATCACGTTTGAAATTAATTCACTTCTTGTAATTGTTTTTGTTTCGAAATGTTATCTTGTTAAAATGATGGTCATTATTGTGATATGGGTGGAATTCACCATGCTTTGGTTGTTAACTTCTCCTATGAGAAAATGATAATTAAATAGAGTCGATGCCTCCCTTTTTATTCGACGTTTTATGCTTTTGGACAACTCTTTAATTTCTCTTGTTTAGACTCTTGGATTATTTTTCATCATCAACGGTGCTTTTCTTCCTTAAAACAGCTTAGATAACAACATATTGTCTTAATGTTATAGATTTTATCATTCTCATTTCTTATGAACCGACATGTGTAGGAGGATTTCTGAGTAGAAAAAAAAATTAAAAGAGAGAGAAAAAGAAACACGTGTAGAAAGTGGATTCCAGCCTTCTTAGGAATCTGCTATTTATTGTACGAATGTTTTTCTTTTACTTTAAAACATTGGTATGGAAATTGTGGAGACTATTTAGAAGGCATTGCGTTATAATTTTGTATTGTTCTCATGTAGGTTGTTATTGTTTGAAAGTCAATTTGAGAAATATTATTGTCAATAAGATTAAATGAACTTGCTTTGACATGCGTATCCTTTGTTGAATTTTCACTTTTCAGAATATGATTTATCCTTGAATTGTCAACCTAATTATAATTATCTAAACTTGAATCAACTTACATCACCTTGGTTACCTTTGGTCATGTGTCGTTTGGTAGAGGACTATGTTTTGAACCTAGCAAAAAGAAAACAAGAGAAACAAATATACCTTGTGATCCCACGTAAACTAATCAACAATCTCTTATTGTGGTGAGTCCTTAGAACGGTCTTAAGGTGAAGTCAATGATTAAATATTGGAAGTTAATAAAATTATAATAAATAGAAGGAACTTGATTAAGAAACTCTTCGATCTATCTTACCCAGTTGAAAATGTAAACAATATACTTATGTCTATCTCTTGAAGTGAAGCCCAAGTGAAACCTTTAATAATTGCAGTTAGACTCTTGCCCCCAATGAAATCCTTTTAACCACTAATAAGATATTAATGATGAACCCAAGTCTTAGACATGTCATGTCTTGTAAAAATAAAATAAAATAAAAATATGACCGCTTAAAAGGGTAAAACATATATGTTTAAAAGCACAACGTTGAAAATAGTTTGATGAAGTTAAGAGCCTTGATAAACTAACTGCCTCCTAACCAATGAATAAGTTAATCAAGTTAATGAAGCAACCTCTTACCATCCAATAATTGGTTTACACTGTATATTAACATTAACAAGGTAGGGGAAAATTCTTCAAAGGAGACATGAATTTCAGATTCTCCTATCATGATTCCTCTGGGAAAAGTAAAGAATGTAAAAACACTTACAGCTAAAACATGAATCTAAAGAAACCTTCTGTGGGAAGACCTTGTTGTAAGACTGCATACTTTAGATGAACCATTGTGTCCTTAGTGTGTGCCTCATGTTTATCTGTAACCAGTGTGGGTCCGTGTTGTGGAAATCATGTCTTTGGTTGGTTGTATTCCCTAGAGAACTTGTGTAGTGTCGTATTATCTTCAAGCAAGTCAAAATATATATATATCCTGTCTTTTATCGTGTTGTTCATGTGTTGAAATGTTGGGGTGTTACACTTTCAACCTGGGGCTCTAAGCTTGAGCGAGGGTTCCCGGTTTTGTGGGTTGCCACCCCTTGGGTGAGGAATTATGGTCCTATTGAGTGTTTAGATTCCTAACCATAATGGTGGGTTGCTCAATCCACCTTAAGACAAGTTGCACTCCTCAATTTTTTTCCACCGTGTGATGATCCACCTCCTCCTCCTGGTTTCATGGCTCCTTGTGCCTAATTTTGTTTTATCATGATGTAGTTATTGGTGTTTAATATTTTTTGTTGGCCATTATTTGTATCCCTAAGTTTCATGTTTTTTTCTCCCTTGTGGCTTACCTTTTGTCTTCCCACATGGCATCGATCTTTTTAAGGTTGTGAACACTTTCTGCCACACCCTTTGTAACATTTGAAAAACACACACACGAAGACATGGGAAAGGTCGGGTAATTTTTTTTTAAGCATAAACAACACCATAAGAGATCACAATGGGCCACAACTACTCACGATAGGTTGGGCAAAACATTGACCACATAGGCAACAAGGAATCATACTACACCCATCACGAACAATTCACTATTCTCTTCGATAAGGCATAACGTAATAGTCTAAACACAATACACATTTACGGTGAAATATCCCTTGTGGGATACCACTTAAAAATGTACAAAATATTGAAGATTTGTGGCCAAATAAAATACGATGTTTACTTGATTTTTTTTAGGGACTAGAGGCGTGAACTAAAGAAAAACTTAATATCTCCCAATATATCCACCCGAATTACTTGAAAATTTAAAGAGAGCTAACTATTATTGTAAAGGACATATGAAAATTGTTTTGGAATTTTATAGAAATTAAAATGCTGCCAAAAAATTACAGTGTGCCCTAGATAGCTGGAACTCTTCTAAAATTCATAACTCTCCAAATACAAGAGCAAAAATTATGACACTTTAGGAATAACATTAACACATATATGAAATGATATTTCAACCTTCAGATCTGAAAATGGAAAACTAAAAACCCTCCAAATAAAGGCTACAAGTTGCCTAGCTTGGAAAAGGGTTGGAAATTGATGAAGATGCCTTCAAAGTGACACCAAGCCCTACCCAAACAACTACCTTAAATCTGATCTGAAATCCCTTAGGTTATTTTCCCCAAAACCCTAAAAATCCTTCCTCTGAAACCTATGATAATATCTACGTAACACAGCCCAGAAAGTAGATACAAAATGATAGCTAGGGTAGATCTCTCACTACCAAAGAATTCCCTGCTAGCTAGGGATGGATCTCTCACCACCGAAGCTAGGGTCCCTGTGGGATTTCACTCCACAAGTGTAGATTTCAACAACAGTTACACGTGAAGGAAAATAAAATGTATGTAAAAGTCCTTTTCCTTTCTCCCCCAACTCCTTATATATTTCTCTAAGGAAAAAGAACCCCAATAAACCCTAGACGCATTTCATTCCATGGAGGGGCTCGATAAAATAAAAGTAACTAAAGTTAATTTTTCCTTTTTAAGTCACCATGGTCCAAAAGTGACCCCAAACGCAAAATTTGAATATTAGAACCACGTGGCCCCTTCCCAATAGCTCCCAACATCCACAGCCCCTTGGGTATGACCAAGACTTGGACTCGACTTGGCCCTTAGGCCTTTGGCATAGGAAAGGGGACATTACAATCCTCCCTTCCCAAATTTTTCTTGTCCTCAAGAAAATGTAAATTAGGATGCTACAAAATTTTCTCTCCCTCCCAAGTAGCATCCTCAAGTGGCAATCCCTTCCATCACATGAAATACTCGATGATTACTCCGATCTTGATTACCCTCTGTCTCTATTTAATAATGGATTCTGGTTTCAACACCAACTTCCCCTCCTCATCTAGTGGTGGTAACTCAGTAGATGGTACAATATGTTGTCCAAGTACCTTCTTAAGGCATGAAACATGGAAGACATTATGTATCTTATTGTGCTCTAGTAGCTCTAGCTCATATGCAACTGCCCCAACTCGATGAACTACCCAGTATGGAGCATAAAAATGTGGTTTCAATTTCTCTGCACCCTTCTACTTTAGTGAGGACTACCTATATGGCTACAAACGTAGGAATACTAGATCCCCAACCTCAAAATACCTCTCTATCATGTGTCGATCTGCATATACCTTCTGTTGATTTTGTGCCTTTTGAAGGTTCTCTCTGAGATCCTTCAGAATATCCTGTTTCTCTTGTAACCAATCTCAAGCTTTGGGAGCTCACTATCTCACGTAATACCAAATCCACAAATGTCCTAGCATTGTACCCATACTGAGGCTCGAGAAGGTGTCATACACATGCTCATATGGTAGTTGGTATTGTAGTAATACTCACCCTTGTGTAACCATTTAATCCATGCCCACTCATGTCCTATCACATAAATCTGCAAGTAGCACTCTATCCACTTATTGACTATCTTCGTCATCCCATTTGTCTATGGGTGATAGCTAGTGCTAGGAGTCAACTTAGTACTGTTAGTCGAAGATATCTTTGCGAAAAGGTGCTCATGAAGATCTTGTCCCTATCACTAATAATATTTTTGTGACCCACGTACCCTAAAAATACCGGTATAGAAGATCCAGGCCACATCCACTTGCCTCATGCCCCTTGGGTAGGGAAGCGAAATGAGTATACTTAGTTAACGGATCAACTACAACATAAATGCAGCTATGCCCATGCACTCCAAATGAAACTTGTGATAAATTCCATAGATATTCTTTGCAATTTCTATTCAGGAATGGGGAGAGGTTGAAGTGATCCTGCTTGAAAAGGCTACTTGGATATGGTTTGCTAGCGAGACCGTACACTCTCGAGACATGATTAAGGACATAGTCCTTTATCCCCTTCCATCACAAATCTCTCCCTGATAAACCTGTATGTTTTGAAATACCGAGGATGTCTAGCTAGTGGTACATAATGTCTTTGCTTTCAAAGGATATTCTCCTTCATTTTACATCCTAGTACAAGGAAAATCCTATCCTTGTAGAAAATGAGATCATCCACTACTTTGTATCGGTCGTCCTGTATAATACCATTCATGATCTCACATGAAAAATGATTTTTGGAATACTCAACAAGTATATGAGCCTTCCAATCCACTAAAATCTTAGACATAGAACTAAGCATAGAAGTGAGGTAAGGCCTCCTAGATAAAGCATCAACAACAATATTATTCTTACCTCTAGTGTAATCTATGTCAAAGTCATATGTTTGTACCTTGTTCACCCATCTTTGTTGGTGATCGTTGAGCTCATTCTGTCCTAAGAAGAACCTTAAACTATTGTGATCCATATGAACAATAAATTTTCTACCTAGAAGGTACTATATCGAATTTGGCCAAAGCATGCATAATGGCCAACATCTCCTTATTGTAAATTTAACACCCTCTTTGCGGGGGTTTCATTCTGAATCTCATAGGTGATGGATGCCTATCCTACATGAGAACTATCCCAACACCCTCTCTTGATTCATCACACTCTAGAATGAATGGGCAAGAGAAATCTAGCAATGTGAGGACGGGACACGAACTCATCACCTCCTTGAGGTGATCAAAAACCTGTTGTGTTGCCTCTAACCAAGAAAAATCCCCCTTCTTGGTCAAATCGATCGATGGACTAGTCAATCGAAAGAAATTCTTCAAGAACCTTTGGTAGTATGTGCACAACCCCATGAGTCCTCTCAAATGTGTCAATGTCCTTGGTGGCGAGACAATCCGAATATCTCATGTCTTCTCTCTATCCACCTTGATGTACCCCACCAATCACATATCCCAAGTATAGAAGTTCAGGTCATGCCAAACTCACACTTTGAGGCTTTCACATATAATGAATTAGCTTCTAATATCCCCAATATCTCCCCAGTGCACGATATGGTCCTCCCAAGTCTGTTTTAGACTAAAATTTCATCAAAGAAAACCAATACAAACTTCAGCAAGCGGCGGTTGAACAAATGATTCATGCAAAATTGTAATGTAGCTAGAGCATTGGATAATCCAAAAGGCATAACCAAGAATTTAAAGTGATCGTAATGGCATTTAAAAGTTGTCTTATCCACATTCTTCTCCCGACTTGGATCGATGATATCCGAATGCAAATCTATTTTCAAAAAATACATTTCACCATGTAGCTCGTCAACAATCATCAATGCACGGTATGGGATACACTGTTCCCTTATTTATTTCTTATTCAAGGCATGGTCGTCCATACACATCCATAGGGTCCCATTCCTATTCTTCACTAGTACCACCAAAGAATCAAAAGGGATGGAACTTGGTCTAATATGCCCCACATCAATGAGCTCTTGTATAGTCTTCTCAATCTCATCTTTAAACCATTTGGGGTGATGGTAAGGAGAAGTAACCACTGGTCTAGCATCCTCGAGCTCAATCACATGCTCAAATCCCCTATCTGGAGGTATGCTTGGAGGTATTTCACCAAAAACTACACTATGTCATTCCAATAAGCATTTTATATCCACATGATACTCCTGTTGTCCATCCTCTGATTTCTTGGTTGAAACCAAACAATGTGCTTCCCAATCCACCCCATTGTGCTATAGATCTTCTTGATCCTCTTGGTTGTAACAACTCGGGCGCCTCTAAAGATAAGCCCCTCGAGATCATATCCCTCTCTTCGAGACTCCAAATTTCACTCCATCGTCACGGAAGTTAGTTTGAAACTCACCAAGGGAATGGAGCCACTTTGTACTCCAAGCACTATGTTGGTCTCTCCAATATGAACAATATAGAAATTATTGGTAATTGTATAGTTACCCATCATGATGGTAATTAGGGAACCCGTCGTGTGCATCTCATAGAATCTCCATTGGCTCTGACCACATTGAAGCCCTCAAATTCCTTTGTCTATAACCATCACCTCTCAACCAATGAGGTATCAAAAATTTGTGGGTTGCCCTACTATCATGAGTACCACTACTCATTGTCCTACAAAACTCCCCTAACTCGAATGCGTTGTACCTCGAGTGTACTAGACAAGGTGGCAATCATCTCCTAGGGAAAAGTCTCGTTATGTTGCTCAACACCTGCACTATCTAATGCCTCATCATCATCATCCTCTAATCCCTATGTGTCCAACTCCTCGTCACCATCACTCTCCTCAAAGACCTCTATGAATTTGGCCCTCCATCTACCCTTGCAATCTAAACATAGTATGACTTGATGGAACCACAAGTTGGATCAAGGATTGCATTTCTAAATTAGGCGAGTCTTCATCAACCTCCATTTTTAATTCTATGAAGCCGAAAAGTGATTTCCATTTGCATGCATGTTACCACACAAGAATCCTATTCTCACCATGTACTTAAGTGCTATATACGTGGAATTCCAATGACCTTGTTGTTTCATACAAAAATGTGAGTATTAAGATGATTTTTTCTTCTAGGGTGAGCCCCCTAAAATTATGTCATGTGTACACATGCATATCTTGAAGGTATCCTTGTTACGCACCATATTTCTATCATGTACATAGTACACAATGTATTGATTCCACACCAAGACTTACAAACTTCACACTATCTCAATTAACATGTACACATAATGTGAAGATATCACGATGTATGTTGTGTGTTTAGTGTTTAGAATGCCTTTGAGTCAAGGAATCATCGTTTCAACTTTACGCCATTAGATATTGGTTGGTAACTTTTGGGGCGTTTTCATAGATTCAAAATAATACCGCATGAACCTTACTGGTACATCCTTTCGGTGCTGCGCACAAGAATACACACACACACACAGAAAAACTCAAATTACACTCTAATTATTTTTGGTTGATGCAAGATTGCATGTGAACTTGGATGTTCCTATATTATATATGTTGGGTTAAAAATGTGTTAGATAGTTTTACACACACGTGGGTTGAGTTGTATAACAATTGTTTTGACCTTTTGACAAGGTATTTATGTGCTTGTGCCAATGGGTGCTCCCTAACTTCCACTTTTCTTGTGTCGATTGGGTATGGCCTGACTTTATCCAAAATAAATTCTCTATCTCCGCACCCCTATTCCTATCTTCCTTAGAATGATGTCCTCTGTTTGTGTGAAGTGTCTCTTTTCTTCTCGATATCTTATTCCCTTGTGCAACATTAGAATAACTGCGATACTCATCACCCTTTTCTCCTCTCCATACCATCCACCTTTTCCTTTCTACACACAAACCATTTAATATTTTCTCTATAAGTCCTTGTTGCGAGTTATGCGATTTCTTTTCCTTCTACATCACTAAGGGAATTAAGTGGCTTCAAAATTTTTCCCTTTCCATCTGTTCGCATTGTCATTGGATTGACTCTCCCATCGTACAAAATTTTTTGGTCAAATTCACACAACCTCCCCAATAATATATGGCATCTATCCAAATGGAAAAATATCACACATATCATCATCTATGAATTGGCCAATATTCATCTATACTCTCCATTGCTCTTACACAACTCTAAATTGTACATTGTAATATCCTTGGTAAATAATTTCTACCAAATATGGATATTTGATCAAATCCTAGGGTAGGCATATAAAAAATTGAACTTTTATGACAACAATAATAAAATAATTTTTATAAAAACAACAAATTCCAATTGCAAAAAAATTGAATTTATTTATTTATTTTCAAATCACCTTCGGGTAGATATCAAAAAAATTGTATACATTACTTGACTTAATTTTGATGATCCAAACACGTTGATGGTTGCAAGAAATAAACATGCAATATGAAAGCCTTGCAAAAACTCTCTAGATGTGTCGCCCAATATACAATCAATCTCACAAGGTGGCATTTGACTATGGAAGTGTCCAATATGCCTTGCAGATGTTTGTTTGAAGAAATTCTTGGCTTTACTTTGTTATTGTGGATGCTAAAAAACACTTGAATATGATGCCCTAGCTGAAATGAATGAATATTTGTACTCGAATGATCATTGTAACCCTAGAATAGAATTTCTAAACTTAGATTCAAGGGTTTATGTCGTCAGATATGTGTATAAAACAAGGTTTTATCTCCTCTATTGTTGATGCGAAAGCAAAAACCACTTGAACACAATGAAGTAGTTGATAAATTTCCAATTTGAATGATAATGAAACCCCCAAAGCTGCTTTTATAATTTTAAAATGTCTTCTCAACTGTGTTTCCACCTTAAGGGTTTTATGTATTCTAAATAGTAATTAAATATTAATTTTTTGACATAACATAAGTTGGGGCCCATATTAAAAATATAATCTTTAATCCCATGCATTCACTTCTACTTTTGGCCCCACTAAATAATAATTTAATTTTAAGTGTCCTTTTCCAATTAAAATATAAAGTAACTTGGACCACTTAAAAAAAATTATTATTATTTATTTCCCTTATTAATTCCCCTTAGCCTACGAAAATAATAAAAATAGGCTTCGTGTATCCAAAATCAATTAATTTCGAAAAGGCAACATTCTAGTCCGCCCTTTTCAAAACTGCTTTCCCTCATGTAATTTCAAGCGAGGGTGTTTAAAATTTCAACACCCTCCCAAGTAGCATCCTCTACAGGTAAATCCTTCCAACGTACAAATACTCTGTGATAATCTTGTTCCTTAACTTCTTTTCTCTGAAATCCAAAATTACTTCAGGAACCAAAACAAGTTTGCCTTCATCATCCAAAGGAGGCAACTCAATGGAAGGAACAATATGTTGTCCCAAAGCCTTTTTCAGGCATGAGACATGGAAAACATTATGTATCTTACTCTGCTTTGGCAAATCCAGCTCATAGGCAACCTCTCCTATCCTCTGCTTAATCCTGTATGGTCCATAGAAACAAGGTTTGAGCTTTTCAGCTCCACTCTTCTTCAGAGAAGACTGTCTATAGGGTTGCAACCTCAAGAAAACCATGTCACCAACCTCAAAAGTCCTCTCAATTCCGCATAAAATTTCTGCTGGTTTTGTGCATGTTGGATATTTCTTTGAGTATCCCCAATATATCTTGGCTCTGTGCAACCAAGTCTCTTGCCCCTGACACTCTACTATCTGCAAATACCAAATCCACAAAGGAAAGAGCATCATAACCATACAAAGCTCTGAAAGGAGTCATACCAATGGACATGTGATGAGTGGTATTGTAGCAATGCTCTCCCATGTAAAGCCACTTGACCCAAGTTGATTGCTGCCTACCTGATATACACTGAATGAGATCAATTAGGTAGACATTAATAATTATGCTCAACGGAAGCCCTGTTTCTATTCCATTTTTCCCTGTCTGGACTGTTTGTTTCTTTTTGAGGATTAAACGAAGCAGGTTATATCTCCAGCCTTTTGCTTTTTAGACATGTGAATGATCATTTTCGTCCAAAAAGGTAGCCGTGGTGGTGACGTGCAGGAAAATGATGCACCATTAATCAGACTGAAACAAACCCAACTACTTTATATACTGCATAATAGAACGGGCTACAAAGTGTCTATTTGGATTTAATGTGTCTGCACAGTTCTGCAGCGACTTTATTACACACTGCGTACAGATTATTCCTTCTATGCATTAGAGTTCATATGGCACCTCGCTGGTCTGAAACTTTTATTCAGACAAAAAATAGAGCCAAACATATATCAATGATGACTATTACAACGTCCGATCTATGGTATAGTAAAGAAAACAAGAGTTTAAGAAGATTTGTTGTGCAAGTTTTAAATGCTTAATTTATCTTGTAAATAAATATTTGGCGCATTTTATGAGGAGCTTAAATATTTAAAGGTTAAAATTGTGATAACATTTGCAAAACAGATAAAAACATTACAGTTTACAGACATGTCTGGCTGAGAGATGCATTCTCAGTTTTCAGTATGATTTGTTTTCTCCAAGGAAAAATTTAGGATATCTATAAAATATAAATATTCTAGGCTCCCTCCTCTGTGACGCTCGTGTCATTCTCAACCTCGTGGAACTCTGCTCCGGAACAGGAAACCTCCTCCTGCGTCCACTCAGTTAGAACAAAAGCCGAATGGTCATTCACCTGTCAGATATCATCCTCCCACAGCGGCCCATAAAAACCTCGGTATTATCAGCATAGCCGTGCAGCGAATCCTGGTAAATATAGTCCATTGAATGATCTCCAACGTGAAAATGGCTGAGCACCGTAATGCAAACTCTGCACGAATATCATCATCATAATACAAACTCCCTTTGGAGGCCAACTCTCCCGCATCAGACACAGAGGTCGTCGTCTCAGAAATCCCGTCCACCATAAACTATTATTATTGATGTTATCCCCAACAATTTCTCCTTCCTTCCGAGGACCATCAGCATTCTGAATTCCATTGGGACTGAATCCAATTTCTTCTTCCAGAGACTTAATAACCACATTCAATCTCTCCTCCTCTGGAATTCCAAGCTCATTAATTATAACAACACCGCCATCAATATTATTCTTTTCAGTGTAATTAATATTGTCATTAATCATGTCAAGCATCGCCATTATATCTGTATCGTTGCCAATGTTCCTCCTCTTAGCTTTAGGTAAAACCAACCCGCCATTCCAAAAATCGTCTCTCTCTCGCTTATTCTGAACATACACATGAGCAATTTATTTAAAAAAAAAAAAACTGAAACCCTGTTCAGATATGTGTTTCAAGTTTTTAAACCACCCAAAGCCTGTTATCGTCTGTAGATGGGGCCCCCTCGGGTGACAATAACTCGAAGGTATGCTCATGAACTTCTTTGTCTAAATAATGTTTCCTTCCTTTCTAGCTAGCTTCTGTGTACTTCTCCTTTTACTAATTTTTGGATAGGCCAACTAGGAGCTTGAAGATGCTCCAAGTAAGATTTCTCTCAGTTATTTTGTTGGGGGTCAGTTCTCAAATGTACTTTGCTTTACCAATTAACAAATATTGTGCTTTGTTTCCTTATGAGTCTCACGGGCTTTTTCCACTTTCATGCAGGCTATTGTTGTTCCACCATACCTCCAAATTCAAGGTAGCTCATTACTTTATAGACAACAAGATATGAGTTTTCTTTTAGATGCCCCATCTTTCCTATTCTGTTATTTTCAGCTTACTTTTTCACTTTGACATACTGATATTGTGCTTTACGACTTGGTTTTCTTGTGTGCAGTCAAAGTGCTCAGTATCAACGAGTTGTTTTGTATGATTTATTTCTTCAACCTGATGCACATTATTACAACTTCACGGCCTAAATTTGTGCCTCTTTCCGAAGATATACCCAGAGCAATGACAGTGCAATTCGATTAAGCCTCACGCTATTGTCTCCATGGCGTATCCCTCCGCCCCCTCCCAGCCCGCCCCAAAGTGGATCAATTGCTAGTTATATTCATATAGGAATGCTAAAATGAACTCTTTCCTCCACATTGATATGAAATTTTACAATTTAATGCAATTTCCATTGAGCCATTTTGGTATAATATCCTTAACAAAAACAAAAAAGTCATTTCAGATTTCAACTGTTACCTAATTGGCATTTATCTAAAATCCTAATTACAAATGTATCATGGATTAGTGGGATAATTGCATAATTTTCATAGTTAGAGATAACACAAGCATATGGTTGGGCATATGCGGGCATCATACAGATGCGCGAGGATAATGTTGGACATGGATTTATTGTAAATGTTTTTGGATACATGGGAGACCAGGGGCTAACACCTTTCGGTGGTCGAAAATACGGGAGATGATGGAGATGGCTTTGACATTGGGAATGTACATGGGATATTGTTGTTAGTGATTGAAGGAACCCGCATGTATAGTGATTTAATACATGATGTTGCAGATCAAAGAGCCTTGGCCATATGGGCTACATGGAGTAGTGCATATAATGAGCACATATAGTGTGTTTCACATAGCCTAGTGTAGGAAGAAGGGATTTCGATACTCCAAAGTAGTTGTGATGCCCGGTTAAAACAACCCAATTGAGAACCATGAACAACCTAGGTTTAGTTAGAAAATTATGGAATAATTTTTTTATTAGGAGTTAACGATCAAAGTCTTAAAGAAAGTTAAATTCAACAAATAACTTTTCCCATTATAATAATTACTAATTCCACATTAAAAAGCAACAAGAGCAATAAGTCGACAACTAGCTCAAATCTCTCTAGGGATTAATTTAATTACTGATTACATTGATATTTTAGCTAAATATTTCCTTAGTAGAAAAATTAGGGTTAAGGGACCCAAAACAATTAAATACCCAAGGTATTTAATTACACAAGATAAGGACAAGAGCAAGGTTTAATTGCAGTGAGAAAGGAATACATATTTAAAATCAATAGAGCAAGGTCTCACTTACCCACTCCCAGAACTTGATTAGGAGTGTCTACAACTGACCGTTGTTCTTTGAAAACAACTACCACTAATGATTACGGAACAATTAAAATCCACAAGAACAAACTTCTCTTTTATGAACAATTCACATAGGTCACAAGGTCCAAATCATAGGGCTAGAAGTTTCGAGTTAGGTTCGGGGAGTAATTTACCCCATACCCACTCTTTAACATGTTCGAGTTTCAACTAAATTTCTCTCATACTTAGCGCTTAAAAATTCTGTAAACCATTCCCAATGGATAGGAAATTTTCTCACCTTTCCATTGACATAAATAAGTCCTCCTAACTCCTTGAAGAACTAAATATATGACCAGGCGGAGTTCTTAGGTCAAATTTTCCCCAAGGGGACACGTGTCAAGAGGAGGGGAAAACCTTTTTGGCGGGTTGGCGGTTGCGGGGTGGCTCTAGAAATTTTTCCCATTACGTGGCACAATTTTTAATTTTATCCCGTGCCTCATGGGTCCCCCTGTAGACACGTGTCGAGCCCTAGTTCAAGCGGGGAAAGGGGTGAGGGGTTGGTGGAGCGACGGGGAATTTAGAGGCATTTTCCTACTTGGCGCAAAGCGCAGCGCATTCACATGCCCGCATGCTCGGTGGGGAGACATGTGTCACACCCAGGTTGAACATGGGAGGTGGGGCGGCGAGAGGAACTTAAGGCATTTAGCCAGAAGGGAAAAAAGGATCAAAAGCCACGTGCGGGCCGCGCATCCGCGAAAGGATAAATTCCAAGGCATAGCGCTGGAGTGGGGCCGCGGGGACAAAGGGGAATTTTCACCAAAAATGGAACAGAGGTACTAAGTCCAAAATTTTCCCGCGCTTCCACCTAGCCATGTGTCGGCACGTGATTGGCCGCGGGTTAGTGGGGATGCGGGGAAAAGTGGGAAAATTTTCCCAAGGTAAAATTTTCAAAAGAGACAAGTTTAAATTTGGTCCGCCCCTCCAAGGTGCCATATGGTAGGTCCCGATTGGTTGTGGGATGGCAGGGGCCATGGAATTTTTGTGGAAATTTTTCCAAAGTTAAAAATTAAATTTTTAACAGTTAGATTTATTTATTATTATTATTTTGAATGCCAATTTGAAGTAAAACTTCAAATGGCCATAACTTTTGATAGGAAGCTCAGATTTGGGAAAACTTGGACTTTATGGAAAGATCTCAAAGACCTATTTACATAGGAGTCATCAATTTTGGAATTTGATGAATTTTGTGAGGTAAATTTTGAGAAACCATCTGCGGGGTTTTCTGAAAGAAAATCTGGAAATATGTAACTTATAAATTTTTGTTCAATTTTGAATTCCTACTTTCTCCACATGTCAAATAGACATGGAGACTTGTTTTTAGATGAATTTAGGAAGGTTCCAAGATTCAATTTGTTTAGGAGAGTTGCAATTGAAATTTTGCATCACTTGACAAAAGTAGGATGACCTGACTTTGATTTTGATTTTACAAAGTACTGAAAGGTCTTTCTTAAGTTTTATTGTCAAATTGAGTTCCTTAGGACTTGTTAAGTCTCAAATTCAATGTCTCATATCTTATTGCTTGGTGCAAGTTTGAGCTACTCATTTCTTTGATAAATTTGATTGCCAGATTTAGAAAATAAAACAAAGATCAAACATTAAAGGTTCTTAAACATTTTTCCATTCTCCAAGTGTGGGAGTTCATTCCATGCAAGTCTATTACATTCCATCAAATTCACACAACATTTAACAGTCAATAAGCAAAGTCTGATTTCCAAATTTCAACTCATTTCAAAGAGAACAAAGCACTGCCTTTTTCCTTCATACTCATTCTTCTTTCAAACAGAGATTTTAATTCACAATAGCAATTCAATTCCAAGAAACAATGCAAGTTTGAGAAAAGTAGTGCATTCCTTTATTGATTTCCAATAACACTTTACAACCTATCTCTTTCTTTTAACTTCAAAAAACAATATACAATACATATAACAATTCTTCACATTCCTTTTCAAAACAGAGGATGGAATATAACTCTTTACATTTCACATTTCAATTTCAATATTTCTTCATCAATACAATTATTTCCTTATTACAAATAATTATAAAATTCATCCACTTGAGTGGAAAGGATTTGAATAAACTTTCTCACAAAAGGAGTCATCAAACTGTATTTTCTTTTGCTTTAGGAAAACAACATGCTCTTTTCTTTTTCCAAGTTGATCACAACAAAAGAGGGTAAAAGGCAACGCTCTCCACCCAATCGAGACATCGATGAAAGAAAAATCCTTCCTTCATTCACAAGCCCCTACCAAAGTACAATAATAGATGCGATTCAACCCATGGCAACAATGGATTCCACAACACAACAATATTTCACACATGCACATTTTAATATAAAAATAACTCAATAAAAATAGCGAGTTTACATTTGCAATAACAAACATTCAAATCACAACTCAGGCTTGATCATGTAAGCCAAAGGACCAAAGACTGCGGGGAAGCTACTTATGCGTCCAAATTGAGAATTGGGCATCCACCTAAAATCATATCACCAAAATAACATATCATATCCCATATACCTTATGCATCCCAACCCCTCCTTATATCCCCCTGCAAATTTTCCCTTATGCCGCGCCCACAAGTAAGAAATGCAAGCTATTTATTTTCTATGGTAGATCCAGAACCCAAAACTCCCTCCAAAATAAAAATGATGCCACTAGCATTCCCTTACACCTCCCCACATGGATTCCCCATAGCCTTCTCCTATAACTTCCTAAGGCGAGTCTACCCAACAAGTCAACACAAGTAATAAAACATTCTCCATACACACAACACAACAAGAAAATAAAGCAATAAAAGAAGGGATAAACTCCTATCTATCTATAGAACTTTTCTTCCAACAACAAGCTTCAAACGCCCAAAAACACAGTCAAAACAACAATGCCAAAGTATGAAATGCTCTCCAATTTCTTCCAAACCAATTGAGCTCTAATCAAAGAAAAATTTCCCCCAAGGATGAATTCAAAGAGGTTCAACAACCAAGAAAAGTCTTCTCCAAAGCAAGAGCTCCAATCACAAGAAAATGTGCCCAAGGATGCATGAAAAATGTTTCAACAACCCCCAAAACAAGAAGAGAGTTTGAATCAAATAGAAGAGGGAGAGAAAAGGATGATGTGGATCCATGTAGGATGCCACATCAAACATCCACCAATTCAAACAAAAAGACAAAAATCCATTCTCCCAAGCACAATAAAGAGGTGGGTGAAAATATGACAGTTACTTGAACACTCCAAAAGAGCCCACACCTCGGTGGACAACAATTTAATAAAATGTAAGAGAGTGCAATCCAAAACAAGCAACATGATGAATAAAATACTTTTTAAAATTCACAAATCATATCTCCATCCATAAATATGGTTGGTATATTAAATTTAAAGGTATGGGACAAGTCTTTCTTGTCCCACAAGCCTCCAAAATAGCTCCCAAGCACAAATTTGAATTTTTCATGGAGGTGGAGTGTTTCATACTCCAAAACAAACTTAGACATACTCTTACAAAAACCAACAACTTCCATTATTATTTTCCCATATCCCCATTTTATTCATTTAAATTTTAATCATATGATTTCCACATTAATCTACCACAACTTTAACTAGTTAAAGGAAGGAATACATTACTAATAAAATACATACAACAATAAACATTTTACCACATTAATAAAAACACAAACCCATGGTCATATGTAAAGATGATCCCTCCATGGGAATCTTTGACAAAATACAACACACACACAAAACAAGTTGCCATGGTGACCTTCTTGAATTCACCTAGAATTCCACTTTGGTTTGTCTCCAATCCCCCGATGTCTATTGTGATATTTTAAACCTGCAAAACAAAAATACCTCCTTGGGCCTCGTGGCCGTATCAGAACATCCAAAATGAATATATAATAAAATCACAAAATCATCTATACATATGAATCACAACAATCACCAAGGGAATCAATGAAATCATTTACATTTATATCGATGACTATATCATCATCAAATAATTTTTCCTTTTCTAGGTTTACTCATAATCTCCAAAATCACAAGTCTCGAATAACTTTCATTAAACATTCATGTCAATAGTATATCATCATCCACATGTGAGTATCTCTAATGATCACCATGCATTATATATAATCAAATCCGACAATAATCCGAGGAACTAACATCGAACACCATACTAAATCAAAACTATTAAAATGTTCGTCATATAGTCTACATGATCATGATCGGAATAATAGTGTTAAAGGAAAGCGGGCACTACATCCCCTCCCCTTAGACTTGACTTCCTCCTAGAAGTCACAAGAACCTATGTGGAAACAATGTAATAGAGAAAGGATCATGCCCTTTTTGGAATTGCTTTGCTTCAACAAGTGTGGGTCTCAAAACTTCAGTTTGGTCCAATATAATTCAGTAGAAGAAGCGATATTGCAAGGGATGAGTTCTAAACTTTTAGCATGCAAGGCTACGAAAATAAGAATCTAAGGCATAACTTTATGCTATCAAACAAGATACTGACACATAACAATATAATAAGAAGAGTTCCCAAAAGATCATCAAGAGTAACCACCAAGGAAGGGAATTATAGGGAAAATTTCCATAAACATGACATTACCACACGCTTTCCCACGATACACATACCACATTAACAAAAATTGAGGTTTCCACTAGGTTTAAATTATGTTTTCATAGTTTGTTGTTTAGACAAGGCTAGCAAAATCAAACACGACCAAGATTGCCAAGGAAAATTTCTACTCAAGGTCCATAATTTGAGGATCGTAAAGGATGAGGTGGATCAACAAGGTCACATAAATAACCAAACATTTACCGTCAAGGAAACTAATCAGGGAAATCATTTCTATAACTCAAGAGGGCACATTTAACTTTTCATGGTGATACTAAGCAAATTCAAGACTACAGGTTTCTATAGTCCGATTTTTACAATTTTAGTTTAAGAATTGAGCACACCATACCAACCAAACTAAAGAAGTCATCCATATAGCAAAAGAAATTTGTATTTATCTTATTTCTTACTCAAGCTCAAAATAACCATAAAGAGAGCATAAGGAACACCAAGGACCACTTAAGGTTGCTAGGGAGAAGAGCAAGTAACACAAGGTCTAATCAAATCCAAGGGTGAATAAAATCATCTTGCACTTTCCATCCTAATGGGAAGAAGGACTTCAACAACAAGGTGAACCAAGAGAATATGAAGAAAAGAAGACTTCCCAAAGTTATCTTATATCCTTAACATATGTCACCTTAAAATTACAATAACTTAGGTCTCGAGGACAAGATAGCACACACGATGGTTGCTTCTCAAAAATAGATAAGTCTCAATCCAAAAGGAACAAAACTCACATCCATTGAACTACTGGACAATAAGGCTGTGACGACCCAAAACTCCCACAAGAAGGCACACATACATCCATAAACAAGAAGTAATAAGCAACTAGAACACATTACTAACCATCGGGTGTTTCACAATTTCATGTAGGTGACAAAACTACAAGTTCAACTATATATTGCACTCAATACACATAAATTTTACCCATTATATAAATCAACCTATTAAGTCAAAATTTATATCTTTTCTTGATAAGAACATTCCTTTTAGTTACAAATTTCTTTCTATTATGACATCATCAGTTTACATTATAAGGAGCACTACTAAGGTGGGCATGATGTCTCACCATTAGCTGTATAGGTAGAGAGCATTTAGTTTACTCACAAAGAAGGTGGATGGACAAAATTTCCTTTCTATTTTTCTACATGGTTTTTATTTCTTCTATTAATCTACCAAGGGTATAACAGGATCACTTCCCTTTTCTATGCTCCAGTTTATTTGTTAAGTTCCAAAATCAAATCTCCTTAATTATAGTTTTATGGTGTTTTGGTTGAGTCATCTTATCAATCAAATTTTGATGAGAATTATGGTTCAAACACATCACAAAATTAATTTTATGGGAAGGAGATACAAATCAATACACCACATTTTTATTTTAAAGGAACAAGAGGCATTCAACATAGAAAACACGTTATTAATTTTTCACGTGAGAACTAGGAAACAATGAACCAACATGAATGACACCAAGATTTAAAAAATTCACCAAATAATTTCAAGCATCATACAACATTTTTAGTGGTCTCTACAAGTTTCATAAAAAAATTCAAGGAAGGCTCATTAAAGAGGTTTAATCTCACTTTTACGAATCTATTAAGGTTTAAAATTTTTTATTTTGTGGTTTAGGATGGTAACATTTTACTCTCCTAATAATCAAATAATGTTTTCTAATCAGTACTCATGTCCCCACAAGATAACACCTTCCAAGCAACTAGATGACAATGCAACTTTCCTCCAGGAACTACACGCACACTAAAAAGGCATCCAATATAATGGGGCAACCAAATAATTTACCAAATCATGAACTTAACAGCCAAGAGTTATATTTTTTAAAAGAGGAAGTACAGTACAAGCACCATCGAGATTAACTATTAAGATCTACACAACTAACATCTCTAAGAGAAAGGTCTAAAAGAACCAAAGCATCATGAGTGTTTCCAAGTAACCCAAAGATTAATAGGTCATAGGATGTTATTCATAGTAAAGGAAATTTAAGGTAAGGGTAAACTTATTTTTAAGTCAAGAGAGTAAAACAAGTACACTTAAATGAACACACTACAGAAAGGCTTAAATCTATCCATAATTAAAACGATGTATACATTCCATGAGTCAAAACTTTCATGATGCAACCAGAAACCAAGCTACAATTTAACATGCCATCGATGAAAAGTCACTATCAAAACAAACACTTTCCAGTAACATTTACATCCAACCAAAGAGGCGATCGAATCCTAAAAACATATCAAAGCCGATAATTAACCACTTCTACTCCAATAAGGGTCAAGCTCTTGCAGTTGAAATAGGATCACCACTACCACTATAAGACTATCCTCTAGACCACACTACACAACAACCTTTCTTTCTTTCCATGCATCCATAACCAAGGCATGACTTTAAGCACCTAAAAGGACTTTGAAGACACCAGGTGTACCCCATATGACAATTTTCACCATACATAAAGCATAGAACTAGCTCAACAACATGTAAGAAGGAAACCACGTAAGGTTTAGCCAAGTAGCCAAAAACATCATGAGCTCTTAGTCATAAATCAAATAAATTCCAAGAAATATTGACAATCAATAAAAGTGGCTAAGTAGCCACATTGCAAAGTTTGAAAATTCTTGCAGAAATCATAAATAAATAAAAGATTCTCAGAGCTTCTCAATCCAATCATAAAATAAGATGTTGGTCCTTGATAAAATACATAAGATTACGAATGTAAAACAAAAAGTTAACACCACATTCACTCATAACCTTTCATGGCCGCCATAGGGGTACTCGCCTCAAGGTTAGTTCACGGAACACATACATAGGAGGGTGCTAGAGAACACCCAGACTTAGTGTCCACCCTCTCATATGGGTAAGAACATGGAAAGGTGACAATCAAACCATCTTTACGAACCACTCAAGGAAGGAAGCTCTAAACAAATTCTAATTAACTCTTACCAACCCAAAACACAACCGCTATTATCCAACCACAAGGGTCACATCTTACAAGTCATCATTCCAACAACTCCAATAAGGAAGGGTCTCAATAAAGGCCTTAATGCATCACACAATTAAATCAAATTTTAGGGCATGTAAAACAACACATTTTAAAAAGGGAACCAAGTTTCCATTATACTAGAAGTTCACCAAAAATCAATTTAATCTGACATTGTTAGTTACCCTGGGATTAGAAAAAATGTCACTAAGCAAGCACGACAACTCAAACAACTTATTATTATTTTATTATCATTTTAATTCTAGTAGTTCAAATGAAAAGAGTAATGTAATATTTCTTCATACTTATTTCATCTTCAATTTTCAAACAACTTTGTTTTCTTAGATTCAAAAGTGTCCTCGGTTTACAATTCATGTCTCAAGTTTTCTAGTGTGCCCAATGGTCCAAGCTTTGAACCATTGCTCGATACCAAGTGTGATGCCCTTGGATAAAACAACCCACCGAGAACCATGAACAACCTAGGTTTAGTTACAAAATTATGGAATAATGTTTTTGATTAGGAGTTAACGATCAAAGTCTCAAAGATACTTAAATTCAACTAATAACTTTTCTCATTATAATAATTACTAATTCCACATTAAAAAGCAACAAGAGCGATAAGTCAACACCTAGCTCAAATCTCCCTAGGATTAATTTAATTATGATAACATTGAAATTTTAGCTAAATATTTCCTAATTAGAAAAATTAGGGTTAAGGGACCCAAAACAATTAAATACCCAAGGTATTTAATTCCACTAGATAATTAAGACAAGATCGGGGTTTAATTACAGTGAGAAAGGAATACATATTTAAAATCAACAGAGTAAGGTCTCACTTACCCACTCCCAGAACTTGA
Organism: Taxus wallichiana var. yunnanensis; assembly: GCA_018340775.1. Classification (NCBI taxonomy): domain Eukaryota; kingdom Viridiplantae; phylum Streptophyta; class Pinopsida; order Cupressales; family Taxaceae; genus Taxus; species Taxus wallichiana. The sequence goes on along the minus strand of CM031240.1, from coordinate 751,991,616 downwards.
TTAGGAGTGTCTACAACCAGTTTTCTATGCAACAACTACCACTAAAAATTCCAAAACAACTCAAATCCATGACAAGAAAATTCTGTTGTATTAACAATTCATAGAGGTCACAAGGTCCAAAACTTAGGGCTAGAAGTTTCAATTAGGTTCAGGGAGTAATTTACCCCCATACCCACTCTCTAACATGCTTAGAGTTTCAACTAGATTTCTCTCATACTTAACACTTCCAAAAATTTTCTAAACCATTCCCAATGGATAAGAAATTTTCTCACCTTTCTGGTGATATAAAGAAGTCCTCCTAACTCCTTGTAGAACTCAAGATATGACCGGGCAGAGTTCTTAGGTCAAATTTTCCCCAAGGGGACACGTGTCAAGAGGAGGGGAAAACCTTTTTGGTGGGTTGGCAGGTTATGGGGAAGATCTAGAAACATTTTCCATTACACGACGTAATTTCCAATTTTCTCCTTGCCTCCGCCGGTCCTAGTGGACATGTGTCGAGCCCTAGTTCAAGCGGGAAAGGGGTGAGGAATTGGCGGAGCGGCGGGGAATTTAGAGGCATTTTCCCTACTTGAGCACAAAGTGTAATTTGCATTCACACACCCATGATCCTAGTTGCGAGACACATGTCATACCTAGGTGAACATGTGAGGTGGGGTGGCGAAGGAACTTAAGGCCTTTAGCCGAGAAAGGGAAAAAGGGATCAAAATCCACATGCGGGCCCACGCGTTCGCGAAAGGATAAATTCCAAGGCCCAATGTTGGAGCAGGACCATGGGGAAAAAGGGGAATTTTTCCGAAAAGAGAATAGAGGTGCTTAGTCCAAAAATATCCCACGCTTCCACCTAGCCATGTGTTAGCATGTGATTCGCTGTGGGTTAGCGGGGATGTGGGGAAAAGTGGAAAATTTTTCCCAAGGTAAAATTTTCATAAAAGACAAGTTTAAATTTGGTCCACCCCTTCGAGGTGCCATGTGGTAGGTCCCGATTGGTTGCGGGATGGCGGGGGCCATAGAATTTTTGTGGAAATTTTCCAAAGTTAAAAATTAAATTTTTAACAGTTAGATTTATTTATTATTTTTTTTTAATGTCAATTTGAAGTAAAACTTCAAATGGCCATAACTTTTGATAGGAAGCTCAAATTTTGAAAAATTTGACTTTCTGAAAGCTCTCGAAGCCCTCTTTACATTGAAGTAATAAATTTTGTATTTTATGAATTGTGAGAGGTCACTTTATAGAAACCAATCTGTAGGGTTTTGCAAAGCAAACTGGAAATTTCTAACTTATAATTTTTTTGTTCAATTTTGAATTCCTACTTTCTCCACATGTCAAAAAGACATGGAGACTTGTTTTTAGATGAATTTAGGAAGGTTCTAAGATTCAATTTTTTTTAGGACAGATTTGCACGATTGAAATTTTTGCAAATTTTGCATCACTTGACAACATGATGACTTCACAAGCTTTGATTTTGATTTTCTAAGTATCTTGAAAGGTAATTCTTAATTTTTATTGTCAAATTGAGTTCTTTAGGACTTGTTAAGTCTCAAATTCAATGTCTCATATCTTATTTCTTGGTGCAAGTTTGAGCTGCTCATTTCTTTGATAAATTTGATTTCCAGATTTAGAAAATAAAACAGAGATCAAACATTAAAGGTTCTTAAACATTTTTCCATTCTCCAAGTGTGGGAGTTCATTCCATGCAATTCTATTACATTTCATCAAATTCACACAACCTTTAACCTTTTAAGCAAAGTCTGATTTCCAAATTTCAACTCATTTCAAAGAGAACAAAGCACTACCTTTTTCCTTCATACTCATTCTTCTTTCAAATAGATATTTTAATTCACAATAGCAATTCAATTCCAAGCAACAATGCAAGTTTGAGAAAAGTAGTGCATTCCTTTATTGATTTCCAATAACACTTTACAACTATCTCTTTCTTTTAACTTCAAAATACAATATACAATACATATAACAATTCTTCACATTCCTTTTCAAAACAGAGGATGGAATATAACTCTTTACATTTCACATTTCAATTTCAATCTTTCTTCATCAATACAAGTATTTTCTTATTACAAATAATTATACAATTCATCCACTTCAGAGTGGGAAGGATTTCAATAAACTTGCTCACAAGAAGGGACTGTCAAACTATATTTTATTTTGCTCCAGGACAACAACATGCTCATTTATTTTTCTCCAAGTTGATCACAACAAAAAAAGGGAGAACGAGCAATTATCTCTACCCAACTAAGACATATAATAAAAGGAGAAGCCTTCCTTCATCATTGGCCCCCGAGCCCCAACCCATGGAAATAAATGGCTTCCAAAACACAACATTCTTTCACGGATGCACATTTCAATATAAAACATAACTCAATACAAAACAGTAGTTTACAACTGTAATAGAAACATTCAAATCACAACTTAGGCTTGATCATGTACGCCAAGGAGCAAGGACTATGGGGAAGCTACTTGTGCCTCCCATTGGGAGTTGGGCATCCACCTATAATCATACCAGCAATATAACATATTATATCCCATAAACCTTATGCCTCTCAACCCCTCCTTATGCCCCCACAAATTTTCCCTTATGCCCCCACAAGTAAGAAATACAAGCTATTTCTTTTCCATGGTGGATCCCAATCCCAAAACTCCTCCACAATGAAATTTATACCATGACATTCCTTTATGCCCCCCAGTATGGATTCCCATAGCCTTCTCCTACACCTTCCCTAAGTAAGTCTACCCAACAAGTCAACAAAAGAAATAAAAATTCTCCATACACACAACACAACAAGAAAATAACAGTAATAAAAGAAGGAATAAAATCCTACCTCTCCATGGTAACTTTGCTTCTAATAGCAAGATTTAAATGCCAAGAAAACACAGTCCAAAACAACAATGCCAAAGTATCAAAGGCTCTCCAATCTCCTCCAAATAAAACAAAGCTCTAATCACAGAAAAATGTACCCCAAGGATGAATGCAAAGAGGTTCAACAACTATGAAAAATTGTTCACCAAGCTTATCCAAAGCAAGAGCTACAATCACAAGAAAAATGCGCCCAAAGATGCATGCAAAATGTTTCAACCCCAAAACAAGAAGAGAGTTTGAATTAAATAGAAGAGGGTGAGAAGAGGATGATGTGGATCCATGTAGGATGCCACATTAAACATCCACCAATTCAAACACAAAAGACAAAAATACATTCTCCCAAGCACAATAAAGAGGTGGGTAAACATATGATAGGTTACTTACACAATCCAAAAAGATCCCACAACTCAAGGGACAACAATTTAATAAAATGTAAGTGAATGCAATCCAAAACAAGCAACATGATGAATAAAATTCATTTTAAAAGTCACAAATCACATCTCCATCCATAAGTATGGTTGGTATATTAAATTTAGACGTATGGGACAAGTCTTTCTTGTCCCACAAGCCTCCAAAAATAGCTCCCAAGGAAAAATTTGAATTTTTCATGGAGGTGAAGTGTTTCATACTCCAAAACAGACTTAGACATACTCTTACAAAAACCAACAACTTCCATTATTATTTTCCCATATCCCCATTTGATTCATTTAAATTTTAATCATATGATTTCCACATTAATCTACTACAACTTTAATTAATTAAAGGAAGGAATACATTCTAATAAAATACATACAACAATAAAAATTTTACCACATTAATAAAAAACAAAACAAACCCATGGTCGCGTGTAAAGATGATCCCTCCACAGAATCTTTGACAAAATACAACACACACAAAAACAAGTTGCCATCGTGACCTTGTCGAATTCACCTAGAATTCCACATTGGTTAGTCTCCAATCCCCGATGTCTATTGTGATATTTTAAACCTACAAAAACATAAATACCTCCTTCGGCCTTGTGGCCATATTAGAAACGTCCAAAATGAATATATAATAAAATCATAAAATAATCTATACATATGAATCACAACAATGATGAAGGCAATCAATGAAATCATTTACAATTTATATCGACAACTATATCATCATCAAATAATTTTTCCTTCTCTAGGTTTATTCATAATCTCCAAAATCACAAGTCTGAATAACTTCCATTAAACATACATGTCAATAGTATATCATCATCTACATGTGAGTGTATTTAATAATCACCATGCATTATATATAATCGAATCCAACAATAATCCAGGATCTAACATCTAACACCATACTAAATCAAAACTATTAAAATGTCCATCATAAAGTCTACAATATCATGATTAAAATAAAAGTGTTGAATGAAAGTGGGCACTACAATACTCATGGTATTGTGGTTACATGCATAGTGTGTCACATGCCCGATGGAGCTATCCCGTTTTCCCGATAGAAGTATGTTGGGATGTTGTTTATCATGGTTTACTATTAACACAGGGCACCATCATATGGATGTAGTTAGTACACGATATTTACAGGGTCTAAGCGCAAAGGAAAACATGTTGTGGGACCCAAAATATTATTGATAACATGAAGGTATGAATGATTCCCAATGTATAAGGAGATCAAGTATGCCACAAGTATTATCTGCATATGACCCCAAAATAATTCGGTGGGCACATGGTCTTACTACAAGATCACTTAAGGTGTACGTGTCACTAACACATGTAGGTGCAAACGATGTCGTATGGTATCCCTACATGAGGAACCCAAATAATTGGCCCTTGTGTTCTAGAGTATACTTATTTAATACTATCACTAAGGTTACAACGCACCATTTGTAGTTGGTGTAGAGAGACATAGTAGATAGAGTACCAAACAATTTTGACACATGACACCATTAGTTATATGACAATTATCTCCTTACCAATGCCATCATACTAAAGAGGCTACTTGAAAAGATGTTCGTGTTTCAACATTATGACCTCATAGAATGTGCAATTATTTGGTATATTAGGGTAATGAAAATTCATGCGGTAGGGATGGATAGGGCCCACCATAGTTCATAGTGGAAAATAGTTCGAGCAATGGATATAATGGATGATCTGTAGAAACATGGTTGCAGGTTGTGGAAGGTCCCAACAACATGAGAGGAGCAGAAAACCAATACCATGGTTGAGAGAGCACAACATTAAACAACTAGCTGGAGGTTTTGATACTTAGAGTTCACATTTTCATGCATATGAGATAGAGGTCCATTCAACATCTAGGAGATGAATTATATTAGTGGCCCATAGTAGGTGGTCTAAGTATATAGGATCCAAAACTCATTGTTATAATGAGGCCCAAGATTTATTGGGAAGCCGAGGGGATGGTGAAATTATCGCAGATAGATCCGGGGAAGCCAAGTATGAGTGATAACATGTTACTTAGGTATTTTTGATAGGCGTATGTGATATTGTTAGTTATGCATGTAGATGTTTGGTTTAACAGAACATGTGGTGGAGGAGTGGTACCCGTTGATTGATTGAGTTCCCACAATCAAATCCTTGAATCTATATTAGATTTTTAGGATACTATAGTGATAGTGGATACAATAAAATCATCTGTAGGAGAGGATTCCATTACAATATAGCAATATAGATATGTGTTGGAACAAGTTGCCACCTAAGCATATATGTGATGATTTGAAGTCTACTATAGGACCATGGATCCACTGGTATAGGAGTAGGAAACTTTAATAGTAGATACCCAAAGAGCTATGGAATGAATTACGTTATCTGTAGACCACGTGACAAGAGCACTGCAGAGGCCATCAATGCAAAATCTAGGGTGACATCCCTAACTCACAAAGTGAGAATAGATAGAACAATCAAATTTTTCAAAAGTATCTGGATGCCCAAAAAGGTGGTGGGGTGTTTGAGTCATATGATGGATGGGTGTAATGCCCACTTCCTATGACACTTAGTTGATTATCATTTTGAGTTATGCAGACTTTTGGATATGGACATGACTTATACTTACGTTGATTAGCATGATGTTTTTGAGTAGATGCATTTGGGTTATGATTAGATTTTGTTTCAATATGATCTACACCGGCTCATGGATGACTATTGATACCGATATTATTCTTATTTGGATATATTGCATGTGTTCTAACATTGGATTTCTTCACCATGATAAGTAGAATGTAGTTGTTGAATTTACATTACTATAACTTTGGATAATGATGGTATGCATAATTAAGTTGTGATTTAAACCTTGGAATAATGGATGATTGAATTACGTATAGATGTCAATAAATTTCATGCATATGGTTATTTTGGAAATTTTGACATGGCCGCAAGGCCGAAGGAGGTATTGTGTATTTTGCAGGAAACACAACAAGATCACAACCATGAGGGGATTGGGAACCAAACACAACAGGATGTCGGGTGGTTACAACATTTGGTCATCAAGGCAACTAGTGAATTGTATTGTGCTACCTTGTTCTTTATGTGTTAAGAAAAAAAAAAATCCATGAGGGGGAAATTTTCTAATGTGACCAAGGGGGTAAGAATTTTAATTACTTGTTTTAACTTACTTTAGTAGGTGATTTCATTTGTGATGTTTTTTTTAAAATTACTTTTCCTAAGTATGTTTAGATTAATGTAACAACTTGCTTTAATTTTTTTAAGTTTTGGGAGGGAAGTCTAGTGGGTGTAATTAATTTTGATGGTTGGCTCCTTGAGCCTTGTGTTTTCCTCTTGTATTGAATGTTTGTTTTGAGTGTTGACCACTCCAAATCCTTTGAATCTCGAATTTGAGATTTAGGCCAATTTCGGGGACTTGTGGGACAAGTTGAACTTGTCCCACACTTCCCAAAACCCCTTACCAACCATATCTATGGGTTGGGAATCCAAAAAGGGGATTATTTATTGTTTTGGGAAGGGAAATGTGACTTTGGAGTGCACTTGTCTTCATTTTTGCATTTAATTGTGCCTTAAGACACATGGGAAGGGATGGATGTGGAAGAGAGATGTCATTCAATCCAACCACCCATTTATTGTGTTTTGGGAGTTGAGTTAACTATGGGAGGTGGTCTTGAGGATGTGTGATGTGGCATCCTACAAGGAGCCACATCACCCTCACCCTTTCCTTTTGTCTATTTATGGAAATTTCCTCTCTTGTTGAGGGGGTTGGAGGTTTTTTGTTGGAGAGTTCTTTTTGTTATTTTCTTTTGGGGAGAGAAAAGATTGGGGAGAAAGAAAAAGAAGGAGCTTGGACTTGCATGCTTGGGATTGTTTTGGAGGGAGCTTGGACAAAGTTCTTGGTTTAGGCTTCTCCAATGGAGAGGTAGGAAACCTTCTCCCTTTTTTATTTCTTATTGTTGTTGTTTCTATGCTTAAATTTGTGGAAAATGTATGTTTACTTTTGTGTATTGTGGAAAAATGGATAGAATGCTTAATGTGTAGTGTAGGAGAGGTCTATGGGAAAACTCATGAGGGAGGCATAAGAGTAGAATTAGGAAATTGTGGAGGGAGTTTGAGAGGGATGCCCATTTTGGGTAAGAAGGTCCACATTCTTACCTTGTCTTTGAGGGAGCCATAAGAGGAGGGAGGCATAAGAGTATGGGAGGAAAAAGGGGTACTTGAGGGAGGCATAAGAGTCATAGGGGCTTGAGTTTTATTGTGGAGGGTTTGGATGGGCATCTCATCTCAATGGGGAGGCATAAGGAAAACTTTCCCATAGTTCCTTCTCTTGTTGGCTTGGATGAAATCCTTGTTGTGAAAAGTATTGTGTTGTTTGTGTTTCCTTTTTGTTTTTTTTTTAAAACCTTGAATGTTGTGAAGAAAATTGTATTGTGGAAGCAAGTGTTGTTGCCTTGAGTTGGAGACCACCCTTCATTGTGTTGTGTTTGGGGCTTGGGGTCAATGGAGGAGATTGCTTCTCTTCTCCATTGAGTTTTGGTTGGGAGGAGAGTGTTGCCTCTCCCCCTATTTTGGTTGTGATTTGAAATACTTGGAACTTGGAGCATGGATGAAGAACATCTTGGGACATAAGAACCTTATTGTTGACAATGTAAAAACATCATGTATTTACCCACCTTGAGTGGAGGAAAAATGTAATATTGCTTTGCTTTCTTAAGCTTCCATTATTGCAAATTTGTTTCCACATGAAGTAGGATATGTTGTAAAAGATTTGAAGGAAAAGTTGCATTGAAATGATAGTATTTCTTACTCTAAAATTTATTGGAAATGTTGTTGAATTCTTTTGTGGAATGTTGGAAAGAAATTACAAAAGAATATACATGTTAGATCTCATTTTGTTGTTTAAAAGGAGATGTATTGAAAAGTGGAATGTTAGTGTATTTCCCCTTCTTGTATTATTGAAGAAAGGACTTAAGTTTTTAAATAGCATTCAATATGACCTTGAAATCATCTAGGCTCTAGCTCTATTATACTTCTTCATTTAAGAAACCATTGTAAATATATTTACAAATTGTAAAAGGAGATCAAATCCGCTTGAAATTTCATACAAATATCCCTATTAAAATACGTAGAAAGAGGTTTTAACGCAAAATTTCTAAGCTTAGTTATTTCCTTACCCACCTCTCATTTATTTGGAAACTAACACTTTCAATATAATTGATATCTAAGTAATGCCCAAGATAATGGATTTATCCTTACTTGAATTATTTTAATATTAGTGTATAAAAATAAAAACAAGTCACACGGATCAGGGACAAAAACAAAACCATATAGAGTTAAATAAACAATAGGTTGCTGCCAATTTTATCCTTTGTCTGTTTTTCAGTGGTGGTTTCTCTTCTCTTGGTCAATGCTACAGTCATATAAAATCGAGGTTCTTGCGGCAGTAGTGATTGTGTTTGGACGCTGGTTGCTTCCGATCCTTAACCGGTAGTCTCTATGCTTCTTACCACATAGGTCGGCCAAGTCTCCATGCTCCATGTCAAACAAGTTTGCAACCCTGACAAATCTGCAATGTTCCATGCTTGATCCCCAATGAATAACAAAACATCCAAGCAGCCTTATTAATAAAATGGGGGTCACGTGGAAGTGCTTGTTTGATTATAAAACAAAGTATTGTTTTATATATATTCGATCTAAACAGATCCACCTCGTGAGTCTCTTCCACGAGCTCACCGTGTAATCGTAAGTCCCCATGAAGAAACACGTAGGTAGCTTCCTCTCGTCACGTCTACACTCTCTCTCACTATTCCTTAATCGATTTTGATATAAATATCTAGAAGGTGGATCTCGGATTGTTGAGGATGCATTCGATTCTGATCGGATAGCAACATCGTTGACACCTTTGCCCATTTAGCCGCCCTCACGGCTGTCCTCCCCACTCACACCTTGTGGCACCCAATGAAAGTGCAAGTAACTCTCCCTCACGCGCCGAGCTTCATTACTCGACACCCTTTCCGTCCCATGCGCCCGTGATGGATTATCCATCTCCTTGTAGCATGCACGGCCATGGGGCGGATGAAAGGAGGTAAGAACGTCTTGTTTACACACAGTAGTTCGTTCCCATCCTCCTCACCTGTTTCCACGTGGCACAGGTGAATGTGTAGTGTTTTCATGTGCAAAATAAAGTGTTTCATTGTTGTAGGTGGTGGTAGAGGGAAGCGTACACACAAGGTGAAAGGAAAGAAGGTATTAATGGTTGACGGTGGTCATTGAACCACCCACCGCCCACCATAGTATTTAGTAATAGTTTGAAATGTCATACCTTACAAGTTATTGAAAATAGGGATAACTAGTTAGGTAGGTAATGTATTAAACACTATACTAGGTAATAGTGGTATGATATGTAATAAAAATTTCATATAATAATTACACTAGATATAAATAGGGTAATGTGTATACCTAAACATATAAAATCATAAAATGCAATGAAATAGATTAGTGCCAAAGTATGTTTATCGTAAAGTGTGACTCCTTTCATTATACATGTGTATATATATATATTATAATGTATTAAATTTCGAAATAACGTAATATAATGAATAATAAAGAATTAAATTTTTTTTTTTTTTTGAAGTGGTTATTGTATTTACTTTAAAATAAATTATGTCATACTCTTGGGTTACCATTCGAGATATATTGTTATCATGATATTATCGACTTTAGGCTAATTAACTCGTATGACGATTCTACTTATCTCTCGTGCAACGTTGAATGAGATAAATTCAAATATCTCGACCTTGAAGCATCATCGTGACCGTGGTGGTTTTCAAGCCTGTTTTCGAACTCGCCCGATGTAATTAATAACTCACCGAGTTGTGTGGAATAGCTTGGTCTCCAATAGAGCTCACCGAATTTATTTGATCAGCTCGCTATGAGTGGTTTGACTTTTGGCCTTGATTGGTGGTACATGTATAAGCTAAACTCATCGAGCCATGTGGAAACAACTCGAAGGTAAATAATTCGCAAAACAAAAAAAAAAAAAATTGTTGCATTTTCAGGTTGCATATTGTGGCGCACACTGTCATCTTCTTCATAATAGCGCCATCGTCTTTTTTTCCCAGCGTTACATTTTGGTATCGTGAGCGAGGTTGTTCAAAGCTTGGGACCCTTGGGCACACGCAGGAAAACGTAAAACAGGAACCTTTAACTTAGTTCAGAGCTGATACTTTTAAAATATAAATCCATAATGTTGATAATTATAGTAAACAACAAATTTTGAAAATTGACTCAAGACCTAGAACGATGAACTAACTCTCACCTTGATCTGCGTGCGGGCGCGGATTGGGTGAGGGTTCTCTTCATATAGACCTAGGCATACCACCGCCAGAGCAGGCTATAGCAGCCATTCTACCTCAGATCTTGTAGACACTCCAGGATGTCAATGCCGCTATACGCGGAGAGCCCTTGGGAGGACGACTTGCTAGACATAGTTTGGAGCCATCAGTAGATGCCCAGGCATCCCCTCGACACAGCGAGGAGCACAGGGCGAGAGAATTTCTTTGCAGAGGTGGCTAGGGCAGAGTCACCACAGAGAGTACATGGGGACAGGATCTCAGGACATAGGGACAGGTCTCGGAGCCCTAGATAGAGGGAGGAGCATACAGAGAGATCTAGGATTCATCATACGTCAACTGCAGACCATATTAGGGAGATCCTGAAGCTATGACCATCTCACTATTCAGGTGATACAGGTGGTTTTTAGGCAGAGGCCTGGTTGGTGAGCTTGAGTGGATGCTTCAAGCTCTGCCCTTGTACTAGCAACATGAAAGCTCATGTTGCAATCCATCTTCTAAAGGATGGAGCAGGGTCTAGTGGAGGACCAGGAGCGAAGCTCCATGTTGACTCGAGACGATTACACTGGGAGCCATGTTTGAGGAGTGTTTCAGAGCAGGTATCTACCAGAGATTTATACAAAGCAGCGCATGATGAGTTTCATGACCTCCGTCGCATCAATGATAGTAGCCGAGTATGAGAGTCGATTTCTAGACCTACTCGAAATTACGACTATATGCAAGATGAGCGGTATGGATTCACGGTTCATTCGGGCCTCGAACTTGGATCTAGGTGGCGCAGTGTGCATTCACCGCCTACGACATTAAGCAGAGGCCGTGGAAAAGGTGTATATTATAGAGGAGACACGGGGAAGACACAAAGAGCTAGAGAGACGAGTTCGAGCCGTATTTAGCAGATGCGAGATAGTAGGTCGAAGGGGTCAGTTCCTCCTCCACGGGGTGGACGAGTTGAGGCAAGCTTCATTCAAGCCACCACCGTAGCAGCAGATGCGCAGCTGCAGACCCACCCACCTTACCAACCTCCTCGGAGATTCGATGCACGAGAGAGGACATAGTATGGGGCCTCCTCCTGGGGTCCCATCGGACCTGGGTGCACCGAGAGCTCAATCGGTAGGAGCTCGTTAGCGAGAGACCTCATCAGTCCATAGGATCGGATCGTGGATCTATATCTCGTCATCTAGAGTACCCATTTGGAGCCGCTTCCCCCGGGAGAGGACCAGGCAGATGTTATGGTTGCGGTGTTGTTGGACATCTTTGGAGAGATTGCCCACATAACCCTACTAAGGGTAAGACATAGAGCTCGAGCCTACTTTTGTTGGAGATATGGCACGAGTCATCGGATCTACGCAGTGATTTGAGAACCGCCAGTGAGCATCAAAATACCGTGATTGAGACGACAGGTAGTATTGGTGGCATTTCTGCCTCTATATTATTTGATTCTAGTTCTTCTGATTCTTTTATTGCACCATCCTTAGTAGAGCATTGTAGGCTGGTTGCAGCTTAGGCGAGCCGTAGTTGGGATGTTGAGATGGCTTACGGAGCCAAGATTTCAGTAGACTCCTTAGTCAAGGAGTGTGTAGTGGATTTGGGACCCTTCACCACTACTTCCGATCTTCGGATCCTTCCATTAGGATCTTATGACATCATTTTAGGCATGGATTGGTTGTCGCTCCACGAGCTAGAGTGGATTATTACAACAAGACTATTGCTTGCATAGATGATCTTGGAGTAGAGTCGGTGTTATCGGGAGTTAGGAGGGCCGTATACATTCACACCATCTCCTATGCAGCTTAAGCGATGTGTGCGACAGGGTTGTCAGATGTTTGCTATTACGGTCGGTGACGCGAGGATGAGTCCAGAGGACCTTCCTCGATGACCATCCCATCTTATCGAGTTTGCTGATGTGTTCCTAGGGGAGTTACTGGGATTACCTCCCCCACGTGAGATCGACTTCCATATAGATCTAGTTCCAGGCGCAAAGCCTATCTCACGAGCACCTTATCGGATGACTACTCCTGAGTTATGTGAGCTCAAGTTGTAGCTTGAGGGCCTTCTGGAGAAAGGCCTAATCCGTCCTAGTGTATCCCCTTGGGTGCACCGAGTGATCTTCATGAAGAAGAAGGATGGATATCTTCGGTTGTGTGGTATTGACTATCGTCAGCTTGAATAAAGTAACGATCAAGAATCGTTACCCCCTTCCACGCATTGATGATTTATTTGATCAGATGAAGGGGGCTACAGTTTTCTCTAAGATAGATCTTAAGTCAGGATACCATCAGCTCAGGATTGCGGAGACAGATATTCACAAGACAGCTTTCCGCACGAGATATGGCCACTACGAGTTCACAGTAGTACCTTTCGGTTTGACGAATGCCCCCGTAGTGTTTATGAGTTTGATGAATGGGGTATTCAGGACCTTCCTTGATCGCTTCATGCTTATCTTCCTTGATGAAATTCTGATTTACTCACGCACACGTAAGGAGCACGAGGAGCACCTTCGCCCGGGTTCTTCGATGTCTTCGCGAGCAGCACCTTTACGGGAACTTGGAGAAGTGTGCGTTCTTTCAGCCTGAGGTGTAGTATTTGGGCCACATCATTTCAGGGGAAGGTATCGCAGTCGATCCTTCCAAGATTCGAGCCATCAAGTGTGGCCAAAGAGGTGTGTAGTTTCATGGGTTTAGCGAGGTATTACAGGAGGTTTGTTCAAGATTTTTCTCGGATTGCGCACCTCTATCACTTCCTTCGATAGAAAGGGAAGAAGTTTTTATGGTCAATTAAATGTGAGCGAGGCTTTGATTGCTCAAGGAATGCCTTACGAGAGCACCTATTCTTGCAGCTGCTAGATCCTCGGGGGTGAGTTCTACGTTTGCACGAGATGCTTCCTTGGCGGAATTGGAGGTGTGTTAATGTAGGAGGGTAGAGTAGTTGCCTTTGAGTCTCGCAAAATCAAAGATTATGAGCTCAATTATCCAACCCATGACGTTGAGCTTGCAGCAGTAGTACATGCCTTAGTGCGGTGGAGACATTTTCTTCTTGGTCGGAGATTTACACTCAGGACTGATCACTTGAGTCTTCGCCACCTCTTCACGTAGCCCAATCTCAACACTCATCAGCGGCGTTGGATGGGGTTACTCTATGAGTATGACATGGAGATAGAGCATGTGAAAGGGAAGGAGAATGTGGTTGCAGATGCCTTGAGTAGGTGGAGACATGTGGCTATGGCCACCTCAGTGGGCACAGATTTGCGGAGTAAGATCTTGCAGTAGCTTCCTCAGGATAGTTTCTACCTTGCAGCCAGAGCAGAGATTGAGTCTCAGAGACCCCTTGAGGGGAGATTTGATGGATTTTCATTAGATGCAGATGGTCTTCTCAGACACAGAGGTCAGATATATGTTCCTAAAGATGGAGGCTTGAGACATGACATTTTGACAGAGGCTCATCGTGCACCTTATTCAGCCCATCCCGGGGTGAAGAAGATGCATGCCACCTTGAGACAGTTGTACTTTTGGAGAGGACTTCGAGAGAGACATAGCTTCATTTGTATCCCGCTGTTTAGAGTGCCAGAGGGTGAAGGCCGAGCATCAGCATCCACCTGGCCTTCTCTATCCTCACGCCATACCGGAGTGGAAGTGGGACACCATTTCTATGGATTTCATTGTTGGGTTGCCGACGTCGAGATACCACCATGACGCCATCATGGTCACGGTGGATAAATTGACGAAAGTAGCTCATTTTTCCCTAGTGCTATATATGACAAGTGTTGTGGCACGAGTATACCTTGATGAGATTGTCGATTACATGGGATTCATGCGAAAGATCATTTACGACAGCGAACCTTTGTACACCTCGCATTTCTGGACCACCATGCAACATGCTCTCGGGACGAGGATTAATTTCAGCATGACTTATCACCCCGAGAGAGCAGATGGGACAGACAGAGAGGGTGAATCAGATTTTGGAGGATATGCTCGGGATGTACATGATGGATCATCGGTCGAGATGGGAGGAGTATACGTATTTGGTGGAGTTTTCCTACAATAATAGTTTTCGAGTTCTATAGGCATGGCTCCCTTTCGGGCATTATATGGTAGAGAGTGCAGACACCTCTTAGGCCGGGATAGGATTGAGGACAGGTTTCTCTTAGGCCAGCATTATTACAGGACATGGCAGCAACGGGTTACATTGATCGGAGCAGAGATTGCGGGAGGCACAGATAGAAGCGAGAAGAAGCATACGCACCAGCGTAGGACAGATCCCAATTTTGAGGTAGGCACGAAGGTGTTTCTTCGTGTTAGACTCGCATAAGAGCCCTATCCGTTATGGAAAAGGTTCTAAGCTTGCTCCTAGGTTTGTGGGTCCCTTTGAAATCTTGCGGCGCCTTGGTCCCTTGGCAGATCGCTTAGCATTGCCCACTAGCTTATCGCGTGTCCATGATGTGTTTCACGTTTACGTGCTTAGGAGATTTATTTCTTATCCTTCTCATGTGCTAGATTGGGCTGCATTACGGTGCAGGATCGGGGCGGTGATGGTGGAACCCGTGCACATTTTAGATCGCGGGACCACAGGCCTTCGCGGCGAGAGATTGATCGGAGTTCGGGTCGATGGGACAGTGCGATGAGGCTGCTGCTACTTGGGAGGATGCTACATCATTGCAAGTGCAGTTTCCACACTTATTTCAATGACTTCCGGGAGGAAGTCTAGTCTAAAGGGAGGGGAATGTAATGCCCACTTCCCTATGACACTTAGTTGATTATCATTTTGAGTTATGCAGACTTTTGGATATGGACATGACTTATACTTACATTGATTAGCATGATGTTTTGTGAGTAGATGCATTTGGGTTATGATTAGATTTTGTTTCAGTATGATCTACACTGGCTCATGGACAAACTATTGGATACTGATATTATTTTTATATGGATATATTGCATGTGTTCTAACATTGGATTTCTTCGCCATGATAAGTAGAATGTAGTTGTTGAATTTACATTACTATAACTTTGGATAATGATGGAATGCATAATTAAGTTGTGATTTAAACCTTGAAATAATGGATAATTGAATTACATATAGATGTTAATAAATTTCATGCATATGGTTTTTTGGACATTTTGACATGGCCGCAAGGCCGAAGGAGGTATTTTGTATTTTGTAGGAAACACAACAAGATCACAACCATGAGGTGAATTGGGAACCAAACACAACAGGATGTTGGGTGGTTACAACATTTGGTCATCAAGGCAACTAGTGAATTGTATTGTGTTACCCTTGTTCTTTATGTGTTAAGAAAAAAAAATTCCATGAGGGGGAAATTTTCTAATGTGACCAAGGGGTAAGAATTTTAATTACTTGTTTTAACTTACTTTAGTAGGTGATTTCATTTGTGATGTTTTTGTTAAAATTACTTTTGCTAAGTATGTTTAGATTAATATAACAACTTGTTTTAATTTTTTTAAGTTTTGGGAGGGAAGTCTAGTGGGTGTAATTAATTTTGATGGTTGGCTCCTTGAGCCTTGTGTTTTCCTCTTGTATTGAATGTTTGTTTTGAGTGTTGACCACTCCAAATCCTTTGAATATCGAATTTGAGATTTAGGGCAATTTTGGGGGACTTGTGGGACAAGTTGAACTTGTCCCACACTTCCCAAAACCCTTACCAACCATATCTATGGGTTGGGAATCCAAAAAGGGGATTATTTATTGTTTTGGGAAGGGAAATGTGACTTTGGAGTGCACTTGTCTTCATTTTTGCATTTAATTGTGCCTTAAGACAAATGGGAAGGGATGGATGTGGAAGAGAGATGTCATTCAATCCAACCACCCTTTTATTGTGTTTTGGGAGTTGAGTTGACTATGGGAGGTGGTCTTGAGGATGTGTGATGTGGCATCCTATAAGGAGCCACATCACCCTCACCCTTTCCTTTTGTCTATTTATGGAAATTTCCTCTCTTGTTCGAGGGGTTGGAGGTTTCGTTGGAGAGTTCTTTTTGGTTATTTTATTTTGGGGTAGAGAAAGATTAGGGAGAAAGAAAAAGAAGGAGCTTGGACTTGCATGCTTGGGATTGTTTTGGAGGGAGCTTGGACAAAGTTCTTGGTTTAGGCTTCTCCAATGGAGAGGTAGGAAACCTTCTCCCTTTTTGCTTTCTTATTGTTGTTGTTTCTATGCTTAAATTTGTGGAAAATGTATGTTTACTTTTGTGTATTGTGGAAAAATGGATAGAATGCTTAATGTGTAGTGTAGGAGAGGTCTATGGGAAAACTCATGAGGGAGGCATAAGAGTAGAATTAGGAAATTGTGGAGGGAGTTTGAGAGGGATGCCCATCTTGGGTAAGAAGGTTCACATTCTTACCTTGTCTTTGAGGGAGCCATAAGAGGAGGGAGGCATAAGAGTATGGGAGGAAAAAGGGGTACTTGAGGGAGGCATAAGAGTCATAGGGGCTTGAGTTTTATTGTGAAGGGTTTGTATGGGCATCTCATCTCAATGTGGAGGCATAAGGAAAACTTTCCCATAGTTCCTTCTCTTGTTGGCTTGGATGAAAGCCTTGTTGTGAAAAGTATTGTGTTGTTTGTGTTTCCTTTTTGTTTATTTTTATTTAAAACCTTGAATGTTGTGAAGAAAATTGTATTGTGGAAGTAAGTGTTGTTTCCTTGAGTTGAGACCACCCTTCATTGTGTTGTGTTTAGGGCTCGGGGGTCAATGGAGGAGATTGCTTCTCTTCTCCATTGAGTTTTGGTTGGGAGGAGAGTGTTGCCTCTCCCCCTATATTGGTTGTGATTTGAAATACTTGGAACTTGGAGCATGGATGAAGAACACCTTGGAGCATAAGAACCTTGTTGTTGACAATGTAAAAACATCATGTATTTACCCACCTTGAGTGGAGGAAAAATGTAATATTGCTTTGCTTTCTTTAGCTTCCATTATTGCAAATTTATTTCCACATGAAGTAGGATATGTTGTAAAAGATTTGGAAGGAAAAGTTGCATTGAAATGATAGTATTTCTTACTCTAAAATTTATTGGAAATGTGGTTGAATTCTTTTGTGGAATGTTGGGAAGAAATTACAAAAGAATATACATGTTAGATCTCATTTTGTTGCTTAAAAGGAGATGTATTGAAAAGTGGAATGTTAGTGTATTTCCTCTTCTTGTATTATTGAAGAAAGGACTTAAGTTTTTAAATAGCCTTCAATATAACCATGAAATCATCTAGGCTCTAGCTCTATTATGCTTCTTCATTTAAGAAACCATTGTAAATATATTTACAAATTGTAAAAGGAGATCAAATCCACTTGAAATTTCATACAAATATCCCTATTAAAATATGTAGAAAGAGGTTTTAACACAAAAATTCTAAGCTTAGTTAGTTCCTTACCCACCTCTCATTTATTAGGAAACTAATACTTTCAATATAATTGATATCTAAGTAATGCCCAAGCTAATGGATTTATCCTTATTGAATTATATTAATATTAGTGTATAAAAAAAAAAAAGTCACACGGATCAGGACAAAAACAAAACCATGCACAGTTAAATAAACAACAGGTCATTGCCAAATTCTTCCTTTGTCTGTACAGGTCAGGGTTTCTCTTCTCTTGGTCGATGCTTTCACAGGTCTGTATAAAATCAGAGGTCGCTAAATAGCCGTGATTGTGTTTGGACACTGGTTGCTTATGATCCTTCACTGGTAGTCACTATGCTTCTTACCACATAGGTCGGCCAAGTCTCCATGCTCCATGTCAAACAAGTTTGCAACCTGACAAATCTGCAATGTTCCACGCTTGATCCCCAATGAATAACAAAACTTGCAAGCAGCCTGTTAATAAAATGGGGGTCACGTGGAAGTGCTTGTTTGATTGTAAAACAAAGTATTGTTTCATATATATTCTGATCTAAACAGATCCACCTCCGTGAGTCTCTTCCACGAGCTCACCGTGTAACTGGTAAGTCCCCATGAAGAAACACGTAGGAAGCTTCCTCTGGTCGCCTCTACACTCTCTCACTGTTCCTTAATCGATTTTGATATAAATATCTAGAAGGTGGATCCCGGATTGTTGAGGATGCATTCGATTATGATCAGATAGCAACATAGTTGGACAGCCTACCCATTTAGCCACCCTCACAGCCTGTCCTCCCCGCTCACACCTTGTGGCACCCAATGAAAGTGGAAGTAACTCTCCCCTCACGCGCTGAGCTTCATTCTGCACACCCTTTCCTATCCCACATGCCTGTGACTAGATTATCGACCTCCTTGTAGCATGCACGGCCATGGGCGGATGAAAGGAGGTAAAACGTCTGCTGTTTACACCTGTAGTTCGTTCCCATCCTCCTCCCCTGTTTCACACGGTCCAGGAGACTGTGCACGGTGTTTTCATGTGCAAAATAAAGTGTTTCATTGTTGTAGGCGGCTGGTAGAGGGAAGCGTACACGCAAGGTGAAAGGAAAGAAGGTATTAATGGTTGATAGGTGGTCGTTGAATCACCCACCACCCAAATTGCCATAATATTTAGTAATAGTTTGAGATGCCATACTTGCAAGTTATTGAAAATGGGGATAACTAGTTAGGTAGTTGTGTATTAAACACTATACTAGGTAATAGTGGTATAATATGTAATAAAAAAATTCATATAATAATTACACTAGATATAAATAGGGTAATGTGTATGCCTAAACATATAAAATCATAAAATGCAATAAAATAGATTAGTGCCAAAGTATGTTTATCGTAAAGTGTGACTCCTTTCAATATACATGTGTGTATATATATATATATATATATATATATATATATATATATATATTATAATGTATTAAATTTCAAATAACATAATACAATGAATAATAAAGTATATATATATATATATATATATATAATATCATATATTAAATTTTGAAATAACGTAATATAACCGAATTAAAAAAAAATTAAAAAATTGAAGTGGTTAGTGTATTCACTTCAAAATAAATTATGTCATACTCTTGGGTTACCATTCAGATATATTGTTAACACGATATTATCAGACCTTAGGCTAATTAACTCGTATGACGACCCTACTTATCTCTGTGGAACGTCAAATGAGATAAATTCAAATATCTCGACCTTGAAGCATCATCGTGACTGTGGTGGTTTTCAAGCCTGTTTTCGAACTCGCCTGATGTAATTAATAACTCGCCGAGTTGTGTGGAATAGCTTGGTCTCCAATAAAGCTCACCGAATTTATTTGATCAGCTCGCTAGGAGTGGTTTGACTTTTGACCTTGATTGGTGGTACACGTATAAGCTAAACTCATCGAGCCATGTGGAAACAACTCGAAGGTAAATAATTCACAAAACAAAAAAAAAGAATTGTCGCATTTTCGGGTTGCATGGTTGTGGCGCGCCGTCATCTTCGTAATGTGCCCGCCGTCGTCTTTTTCCTTGGCGTTACAATGGGCCATTTTATATGGTTTTTCTAATGGTATGAAACTTGATCCTCGGGATATATAGATATATATGATGATTTGTATGATATTTGGGTAGTTGATGATGTCATTATTTATTTACCATTTTCCTACATTTCGTATGTATATATGTGATAATACCATGGTACTTAGGAATAATGATAATAAGATAGATAGGTGAATTTTGCAAGAAGGGGATCAATAAAATATCCAAACTCACATGATGTAATGAAGCTAAGAAGGAATAAATGGGAAAGACATCTAGTGGTAGGATGTCAAGACACGATGGTGATGAATCCAAGAACGAGAATAAAACAAGAATGGATGATATTTTTTGAGTTCTTGGATCACAAAAAGAAATAAAGTAAGATGTATTCATAGTGATTGAAGGTAACTATCCATGAATGCAAAAATATCATAGTGTTTCATTTATAATGACATCAAATTGGGTTAAAATGTGGTTTCGGCATGGGTTATGACGTCCTCAATAGTATGTTGTGTAAAATCTACATGTCGATGGAATTTATAATGTGTGCAAAATAAGGTGTCATTCACATTTTCCTCCAATAGAGTGAGGATACCACGCTAAATATCGTCGAGAGTTGGGTGAGGCTCGGGAAAGGTTGAATCTTGTAATTCCCATAATTTCCCATGGACTATTCTCCTTTGTTAAGGAAATGTTGAGGTCATAATAATATGTCTTACTCCTAAACGCGTTGGGGTTAGAGTAGTTTCCTTTGTACCATGTCAGCTAGGAGCTCAATCTCGCACCAATTTTTGGATTTCGTTGACATCTATGAATTTGTGTACAAGTCCTTCTGTCTTGTGATAATAGCCATAATAAAATGAAATGAAAATAGATAAATGAGTAAACTAGAATGAAACAAATAGATTCGTTAAATACATAAATAAATGATATAACCAAACACGAATATAATTATATATATTTTTATATTTAAAAGGGAGGGGATAGGTAGGTCATTTTATTACGATTGTTGATGAATGAAGTAAGTGACTCCATGTGAAGGCACGTGGGTTAGTGTACTGAGAGGGTAGATTGGTGGAAGGTGGTTGTGTTTCGTCTGGGTCCTGGGTCGCTATATTTTCCATACTATCTCTTGGCTAAGAATCTCTTACTTTTTTTTGGTTGCCATTGATATAGTGTTAAAGCTTTACAATCTAGATCTATGGAGACTTAGAGTCCGTGTTTATTTCGAGGAGCTTAGTGTTTGTTTTGATAACAAGCTCTTGTAGTTTGTTGAGTGCTCAAGATCTTTGTGGGGGTTTTATTAGTTTCCTGATATTTTTTTATCACCTCCATATTTTTATATTACTTGTGAATTTACATTTTCATGGACTTTTTTTGTTTTGCAGCTATGATATTTGTTTGATCTGCATCACGGGGTTTTCTCGAGCTAGTGATCTCGTGGAGAGATATTAGTTAGGTCGAATTGAGACTTACTAGTTTCGTGTTTTTCGCATCATTGGGGGACGATTCAACTTATTTTTGGTGGTCAAGCCTTGCTCATTCCTAGCTATAAGTGGGTCGGACGTGGATTTAAATCGGTACATATTGAGGAGGCTCTTCCTTGTTGTTTATAGTTTGTATATTTTTGCCACTTCGACCATTTGTAATGTACACTAAACTCAATTTTTGATTGTTGCCATGGCTCGACCATTTCTAAATCTGCGTTGCCATGTCTTTTATTAGCTCCATGGAATTTTAGTTAATTTTTGTTCCCTGTAGCTCAACCTTATTTCTTTTCACAATTTGGGGGTTTCTATTACTACCCAACCCTAATCTTGCTTTCTTGTTGATGATATTTCCATTGGGTCAATACCCATCTCACCATTTTAGTGATTTAGCTCGTAAATTTTCACTAGCTCATTGTGTGGGCTCGAGCGGCTAGCCATCTAAGTTGGGTTGGGTTTTTATTATGGAACTCTCTATAAATTATGCATGACTAGTTGAGGTTTCTCCCGCATCTAGACAACTTTTGGCTTTGTATGGACCATGTAGTTCATTATTTTTGGTAAGATATGTTTTTCCTTTATCCTTGCATTTATTTTATACATCGAGTCTCAAATATGAGTTTGGGTGTTAGGAATTTGTGGTGAAGTCTAATTTTATTTCAACTTATCCTTTTATAGCTCATTTTGCCATGATTTTTTTGTTAGTTCTATTTTGAACGAGATCTCCCTTATACATTCATGGTTTTGTTCGTTTGAGTTAACCATTATACCTACTCTATTTGTAAGCACCAATTTATGGAAAATTATGTGGTTGTTTTCTAAAGCATCAAATATTTTTTGAAACGCTTCAAATAAAGGTAGCCTCATGCGAATCCTAGTACTTTTGGATTGCACAAAAAGGTTTTGTTGATATAAATTTTGAATCGTTTAGGAAATGGTTCTTTGGTAGGAGTAAACCCAATTCCAAGTAACTTCTAAGAAACATCTCAATGTGTTCCATAATGGGACATTTGCCAAAGTGTAATAGAGAATGGATAATATTATGGCAAGTTATTATGGCTACAACTATTGGAAGGACATGTATGCAAATATAAAACCTTTCTCTTGCACACAAACCATTTGACTGGAATGCCTCAAGAGAAATGACACCTTGCAGAATGTGATTAAACCCATATGTAGCACCACTTGCACTACAAATGATGGTAGTACCATTTGTGCATGGTCTCCTTAGCTTGTCTTTAATAATTTTCATATAATTTTGTTTTTGATTTCTGATACAATAGAATCTGTTAAACCATTAGATGCTTAAACATTTGGTTATTTTAAACATACTTTGTATCACAAAACAATAAAAATCACCTTGTAATTTACGCATTGCAAATAAATCTATGTAAACATTAGATTTAAACCCACTTTATGATATGCTTGAAACCTTAGCAATCGAAATGGATAGTTGTAGCCTCGAGTTGGCTATTTGAGTTTGAGTTCGGCTCGTTAAACCTAGTTATTATCCTTTCATAAAATTAGGTAAATTGAATTTTTTGAAGACTCGCACATTAACCTTCTAGGTCCCGAAAAAGGGATAAGTTTTTTTGTTTGAGTCCCTCGTTATGTAGGAGTTGTATGAAGCTTTAGATCAACCTTGATTGATTATTTTTTCTCTTTTCTCCACCCCCTCTAGGTCTTGTTGACAATTTTTACACTTGTGTAAAAATAGCCAACTTGAAACTTTGTTTTCAATGAAGGGAATTGATGAAATGGACCTAACTTAGGGAGTCACACGATTTGTCATTATGTTTTTAGTTATAACATTTCATTAACTATGTGTAATCTATAGCTATTTGTGCTTTTTTAGAGAATGTAACACCTCACAAATCAATATCCATCATAAAATTGAATGTAGAAATAAGTATACAACTCAGTTACATAAATTAATGTCATTTATTCATGAAGAAATTCAATGTTTCCCACACAAGTCATGTGATGTAACTCATAACTACTTGAAGTAGGAAGTACATGTGCATAAAGTTAAAAGTAAAAGAGTATAGAAGAAACCCATCATTGCCTTGGGTTTTCTCCTAGTCTTCTTTGTTCTAGTTCTAGCTTCATCTTCCATCTTTGTCATCCAAAGAACTATAATGTACCTAAAAATAAAAGGAAAAAACATCAGTCAAGAGCTCAAGGTTTAATTGTACTCATGTACTATCAACTTCATGCAAATGGATTTCCTAATATCAAGAGGCATAAGGTACATCAAAGTAACATACATAAATTGATGAAGCATATCTTATAACAGCTCATGATTCACAAGAATCATGAAAGAAAAAAAAAGAAAGAGAAAGAAAAATACTATGGAACATAAGAGAGGCCAAAAATCCTAATTATTTTCTAACTATTTTCTTAAGTGTGCAGGTACAAGTTGTAGCAGAAGAGAAATAAAATGCATGTTTTAAAATTTTGTACTATCAAGTATAGATTGCACTCAATGACCAAATAAATTCAAGGACTACAAAAGAAGACTCACTCATGCATTTAAATGTTCAAGAAGAAAAGAATTAATTTAAAGATTAAAAAATTTCACAAAGATTTCAATAAATCTTAATTCTAAAAAGTCAAAAAAATTTTAAAGAAATTAAGAAGGTATTTATAACATAAATTTCAAAGATAAAATAAACATAAATCCATAAGATAAAAAAATAAAATTTATTTTAAATTATTATAATTAATTCAAGTTTCTTGACAAATTTTGCATAAATAAAGTACAAATCTAAATTTTTAAAAAATTTTCAATCATGCTTTAAAATATTGCAATGAAGAAATGGCAATACATAAAGAAAGATTTAAATATAAAAATCGTGTTAAAGTAAAATCAAATTCAATCATTTCCGTGAGTTGTTTTAAATGATCATAGCAAGAGGATTAGGAAATATTGCTCAAACATTTAAAAAATTATAAAAATGCAAGAAGAAATGAAGAGAAAAATTCACATGAATTTAATCATGTCAAACAATAAGACACAAATACTCCTCATTCGAAAGTAATTCAGCTTCACTAAATGATAGTGAAAATTTTCAAATTCGAGGAAAAAAGTAATAAAAAAAAATGTATGATTTTTAGAGCTCCAAGAATAAGCAAAATAAAATTACAAAATTACAATCACATGTTGGAAAATAAATTGATCAAAATAACATTGTTATCAAAGATAAATTAAATGAATGATTTGTTCCTTCATTTTGAATATCAAATTATTTCTATTAAATAATATTAAAATTCATTAAGAGATTGTGAAATATTGAAAATGAAAAACTTATTGATAGTAATAAATCAGAAATGAAAATTTTAATTTTAATAAGTTCATAAGTGTCAAGTAAAGCAATTATTATAAGAATTTCAAAAAGATAAAAGAGCTAATAATCTTGATCAATAATTTTAAAACTTGTGAGGAAATTATAGTCTTAGATGCTCGAATTATACAAATCTAAAAAACTAACAAAAAATAATCTTCAAAACAACTAAAATTCCAGTGAATTTAATGATAACTTAGATGCAATTCAAAATCAAGGAACTATTTAGTTCAAAAACAATTTCAAAAAGTAAAAATACTATTTAAAGCAAAAATTAACATAGAAAAATTTTTTTATCATCTATAATAGTACATTTTTAATGAAGATTTGAAATTTAAATTAAATTAAATGCTATTATTAGAAAGAGAAATTGTTAATGAATATTCATACAAATATTCAGAATAAAAAAAACATAGTTCATATTATCTAAATATAAGAAAAATATTTACAATATGTCAAAGAAAACATGTGATAAAAGTATAAAAAATCATGAAATTTCTTAAACATATATATTTTCCCAATTTTTATCAAGAGAAATTTATCTCAAAAAGAAAAATGAATCAAAGAGTTTCAAAACAAGTTAAATCTAAATCAAAAGCGAATTCATTGAATGAAAAATAATAAAAAAAATTCTAAGGATTTCAAAATATACATAAGTTTTAAAAATTTGCAAAAAAATTTACAACTATTGCAAGAGACATTCAAATTTTATATTAAATTATAAATATCTAAAAAAGTTTAAAATCTTAAATACAATTTATAAGTTAACAATGGCGAGCTTTATTTGAAATATTATATTTAATAAAAATGCATTATTTATAAATATCAGTCAGATGAAATAAAAAGTAAATGGATGGCCATTAAATAAATAATCTATATAGGCATTAACAGGGTTAAAAAATGCTAATGAAAATGATTTTCTAAAAAAATAATAATAAAAAAAAAAAAATAAACTTCATTCCATGACCATCATAATTTTTCCAAATATGATTCAATCAAAAAATCAAAAAAACCAAAGATTTAGAAATACCATTTTTATCTTATGAAATCTTGAAAAGTGAAAATTTGCTAGAATCAAAATCATGTTTTGCAAACTAAGTTTATATGACTAAAGAAAGAAAAGAAATGAAAGTCATAAAAAAATATATTTCATTTTTGAAAAAAATAGAAAAGTATATATATATAAAACAAAGTATCAAAATTTTATATAATGAAGAAAAATAAGGAAAATGAAACTAGAATCTCCAAAGCAAAAATAAATAAAGTATTTCATTCAAATAAAAAAGAAACAAAAGGAAATAGAGATCTAGAAAATATTCAATTTAAAATTTCAAAGAAAAAAAATGAAAAATCATAAAAAAAATGGACAAGTTAAAATGAGAAAATTTTTAAGTTTCAAAGATCATTTTACTCAAAATGCAACACCATGTGACTCTAATAAAATAGAAAATAAAATAAAGAGAAAATATGGTATCGATAGATATTCAATAAAGCAACATAAAATTTATTTCTCAATTTACAAAAAATCTTGAAAAATGGAAATACTTCAAAAAAATTTCATATTTAAAGTACAAGATAAAACCTTTGAAATTAAAAACGAAAAACAATGAAAATGAATAAAAAAATGAAAATGTATTGTGAGAACCCAAGCTCAAAACCAAAGATCCACAACAAAGTTTAAAAACCAAAGAATTGCCTTTTAAAATAAAAAGTGTATTTGAAATCAAATTCAAGAAAACAAATTGGTTTTTGAATCCATTAAAAATCAAGAGAAGATAAAAATCCCAAAATAACTTACCATTTTTCATCAGGAAGTAAAGTGAAAAACCCTCGAAATCAAGAGTTTTGAAAATGCTTAAAAACCAAAAAAAGCTCATTCCCAATAAATGGTGAATAAGCTAAAAAAAGCTCAATTTAGGAATAGAAAAAGAAATCGTGATCATAAACAATGACTACTTTCATTTAAATGCAAAAGAAAGAAACTAAAAAATGAGTTCACATGAAAATGGTCATGAAAATATTTTTTGAAATAAATCGATCTTAAAGAACAAAAATAATGGTGGCCAAAATTCACAGTGAACTTCAAAATGATAGAATAAACATCGGAAAAAAGTTTTTAGGGCTTTCAAACATGAAGTTCAAAATTTCACAATATTTCAAGTGAAAAATTAAAAATAGGCATGTTGAGATCAAAAGAATTTAGTTCACATTCAATTCCAAAATTTTGAGAGGTAAATGATTGACTAATCATAAATCAAATAATCAAAAGATTAATGATAAAGTGAAAAGAACCAAGATACCAACTATCAACATGAGTTAATCTAGATCATAACCAGATTCTACAATAAAAGTCTCAATGAGTTGAAGATCAAAATCTAAAATATCAAACCACAAATATATTTTCCCATCTCTAATGTAAAATCATAATTATCAAAAATAAAGATCCATGATCAAATTCAAGAAGTACAAGATCAAATGAAATCATAAAATCAACCAACCATAATAAAATGGTCATAAGTTCAAATCAAATTCACAATAATACAAAGGTCAATGATTACAGATCAAAGATCCCAACCTATGGAATCAAATCAAACAAAATAATTCAAAAACTCAACCCTTTAGTTTTTAATTTACATAAATCAATGGATATAAATCAAAGTGAGGGTCAAGTCATCATGGATAATAAATGACAACCCCAATAATTCAAAATCATTTCATTGACCTTATCAAGGTCTAAAAGTCATATATATATCATGATGATCAAAAATGAAAACAATTAATGTAAAAAAAAACATGATTAATGATTATTAAAAAGATCCCAAATATGCATGCATGATTAATAAAAATAGGCCTTATGACATATTATTAAGATGCCATCTAAATCAAAGGTGGCCAATCAATTAAAATATGCCCATGTTCCTATCCATCAAATGACATTAATAAAAAGGTTAAAGATTGATTTCAATGGTCATAGATTTTAATGAATGATATGATAAAGATAAGATATCCCTTACCTTATGTTTTAAAAATGCCAAGCCATAATTATTGAATGGTAAAGATCTTAAAGGAAAAAGGTATAGAGTGATTAATCAACACATATGCCATTATTAAGTCAAAGAAGAATTTACCTTAATCAAACTATTAATATCAAACTAAGGAACTTTCAATATAAATGTCAAAGTATATAACTTAAACTTTGAAAAGGAAAATGTCTTATTTTCAAAAATCATGAAATGGATCCCCACTTTCTAAGGAGTGGATCAAAGGATTATTTTTGCATGTGTACATAATTTTGAAAGTGGTCCCCAAGGAAAAGAGATTAATTTTAATAATTATGGTCAAGTGGATGGGTGAATATTTTTGCATGTATCAAAAAAGAATTTTTTTTTTTTTACTTACAAGGATATTAATTTTTTGTGTAATCGTAAGGGGACAAAATTGTAAAACAATTAAAAATTTATTTTAATCATGCAAGTGGATCAAATTGATAGGTCAATCATGCGGAAGTGGAAAAAAAACATGCACATGTGCATTAGAGATGACTTGACAAAAGCAAGTGGTTAATTTTAGCAAAATATTCACCCAAGTTTTTATTAAAAATAGATTAGTAAAATGCACTTTGACTTGAGTTTTATTTTTGTAACTAAGGCTATTAATGCCTCATTGTAATCAACATGTCTATTTTTATTCCTTTATTTATTCATGATAAAGGGGTAAAATTAGCATGCATGGGAGAGTACAAATTTTAGCCTATTTTTAGGAGGGTTGGGTGAAGTATTTTGCTATATATTGTGTGCACTAACAAGGCAAAAGGAGGACTTTTTGACATAGGAGTGTTGAAGCATTTTTTTTGCTAGTTTTTCCTTGAATGAGAACTAGTTTTTGCCTTTCCAATTATTTACAGTGGTGTGTATCTTTCCATTAATTCTTGTGAATGTTAATTCCCTGATTAATCATCTTACCTTGCTGCAAATCTGGTATTTTCTACATAGTCTTAGTGTGCATGTTTATCTTGTTGTGTTGTTGTGATTTATCCCTCAATACATAAGTGTTTTTGCCTTAATATTCTTACTAAAAACCATTGGTTCATGTACATCTAAAATTCATTCTCAATTTTATTGTGCATATACTCAAGTCAAATCCTCAATAAGTTTTGGTGTATCACCCATTTCAATTTCAGTTACAGTCATCTTTTTACCCTCAAAACCCCAAAAAATTAGTTTAGGATACATCAATAAGGAACCAACCTTGATACTCAGAGACTCACCTCAACAATAGGTATACCCATAGACTTGAGGTGTTTCCATTGTATCTATACAAAGTGAGAGATCAAAGAAAGCTTAGAACCCCTATTTTCATCTCTCAACTAGGGTGCACTTTCGAGAGATAACAATTTTTGGCATGCCCGGTGGGACACAAATCAGATCTGCAGTGGATTACAACAATTTACAATATATTTACAATGAAAGAAAGTCACTTTTGGAGAAGCAATATGTAAAAATTTATTCTAAAAATCAAAATATTTATTTGGTGACTCCGTAAGGCTGATTTTAGACTAGTTTTGCAGCATGTTCCATGCCTAAAGTGACTACAAGATCATCGGTAAGAGGAATTCCTGATGATTTATTTCTTTACCTTTGAATTCTGCAAGAAGAAGAAGAGTTGGCAATACCTTACCTTATAATAGGCCCAGTTTTGGAAACCCTCCTCCTCTTTCCTTCACCACATGTATTAATCTTGTTGTTCAAATCCTTGTTATTCCAATGGCTTTACCACCACCTAGAAATTTTGTGACCTTTACTAATGGCAACCCTTTAGTAATTCAAGTCTATCATGATATACTTATTTGCTTCCTTAAAGGTTTACCTTCATTTACTAGTGAAAATAAGATTACCCCTATAGAGCACATTAAATATATTGTAGCCCTTTGTGTAGTTCATAATATAACTCATGAAGATGTAGCCTTAAGACTTTTAGCTGCATCATTTAAAGGAAAAGCTTTGCAATGGTACAAAACTTTACCGATAGGGAGTATAACAACTTGGGATGAGTTAGGAGAGAAATTACTTAAGTAATTTCAAGACAATTATTTTGATCATTTATCTCTCATAGAACAATTTTCTACAATAAAAAGAGCTCCTCATGAATTTATGGCTAGTTTTAACATCAGATTTTCTAGAACTTGGGAAAGAATTCCAGCCAGTGTTAAGCCTCAAGTTGATCATGCATTTCTATATTATCTCAGAGCTTTAAATAGTGATATTTCAGCCATGATTCATTCTATGGGAGGAACTATACTCTCCCAACAGCTTATGATATTTCCATTAGGGCTGAAAAACAACCTTATTCAAGATGGTAAATTAGCCCCAAGGCCTTCAATGCCTCTTATAGCAGATTTGGCACATGTTCCACAACCTATTACCATTATAGAGCCTGTTGTTATAGCTCCATCAGATGATGTATTTAAGGATTTGTAGACTATGGGAAATAAATTAACATCAATTGAGAACAAACTAGCTCAGCCTAACAGGCCTTACCAAGCTTCTTATCAACAAAATCAACATAATAGGCAGCCTTTTCAACAAAATCAGAACTATAGAAAACCATATCAGCCAAGGAAATTTGATCCAAAGGCTCCTAGTTCATCTAACTCTCTGTTCTAGTTAATATGGTTTCAGAAGAATGGTGTTTACCTTGTAATCAGCCTCATTCAACTACTAATTGTCCAAATGCATTCTGAATATAAGCCTTGTTACACAACCTCAATCTAAAGCATTATTTATGCCTCAAATGGAGGGTGGGCAACAAGATGCTCATAGTCAGAAACCACTAGAACAGAATCTAGTCATCTTTGGAGAGGAAGAATTTTATTGCAATCATAACTAGGTCTCAAGAAAAGGCTCAAGATAAAGAAAAAAACAAAATAGACATGTTTCCTACAGTCAATGATAAAAAACAAGTATAGTCAAAAAAAGCAAACAACTATTGTTCCTTCAAAAAAATAAGTAATTTTAGCTCCTAAAGAGCAGCAAAAAAATAATTGCAACCTGATCCTAGAAGATTATTCATACCTCATATTTCAAAAGTTGTTGAAGCAGAGTCAGTTTTTGCTAAAGCTTATGCTAAAACTGTAGAAGTTTTTTCAAAGATTGTTTCTTCTTTTAATATTGTTGAGGTAATGAAAAATCATAATATTAATATTTCATTATGGGATGCTTTGAGTATTCCAGACAATGGAGTTACTTTCTCATGAGCTTGCTAAGTTGCAGATTTCTTCAAAACCAACAAAAAGGAAGCTCAGAAAGTAGATATGGTTCTTGGTACAATCGAGAAAGATCACATGAAAGAGGTTAAGTGGATGGTACAAAAAGTTTTAAATTCTCATGATATTAAAAATCCACCACCCTTTTATCTATCTTTGATTATTGGAGATCATTTAGTTCATAACTACATGGTTGATAGTGTGTAAACAGCACACATAGTAATGCCTAAAGAATTGCAGAAAAATTAGGCATGTAGTATGAACCTACAGAGAAAAGTGTGTTGCAGCTAGATGGAACAACAACTAACATAGTTGGCATCATTAGAAATTTGGAGGTAACTTTACATGCTTGTCCAAATGTTTCTATCTTACAAGATGTTACTTGTAGATTTACCTCCCTACTTTTCCTTATGCTTATCAAGAGATTTTACAAAAAAGATAGGAGGTTATATTTCTTCAGATTGGTCATTCTTATTCTTTACTACAAGGTATGGAACTAAATTACTATTAATTCAGATCCTTTGGCTAGATTTCATATTGAGCCTCATGCTTCAAATGTTGCAGAAAATTATGCAACCATAGATCAATCTAATTTTGATGTTACAACACATGTTTCTACATTAGATGGTGTTTCTAATCTTGTTTATGGATGAAAAAACTCAAGAAGAACATGCTTATGATCCTTTCAAAGAATCAAAAGAAGATTTATTTGGCATTTATTGTTTGCATGAAGAAAATGCACCATCCCTTTTTGTCCAAAATAGAAAAAATAAACAGAAGGGCTATGGAAGCTTCATTTTGATGGAGCCAAAACAAAAAAAAAAAGGTGTAGGTTTGATGCTCACTTCCCCTACAAATGAAAGGTATTTTTCAGCTTTAAGTCTATAATTCTCATGTACTTGTAACATAGTGAATATGAAACATTAATTCATGGCTTACTATGGGCCAGAAAAAGAGGTATCAACATGTTAAGTTTTTGGTGATTCAGAGTTAGTAATTAATCAAGTAAAAAATTTAATGTGTGTAAGAATTCATTATTGAAATCTTACAAACATAGAGTTTTAGACTTAATGGAATATTTTGATGCTATTAATATGCAATCTATTCCAAGAGATGAAAACAAACATGCAGAAAAACTTGCAATAGTTGGTGCTAGCTTGAGGTGCTTGATAAAAAATCAAAAAAATAAAAAGTACAACCACATATAAAACTGATTATCAGACCTTCAATACCTAATAATGAAGAAAATTGGAAATTTTTCAAAGATGATGAGAAAATTTTGTAGATTTTATAGTAAGAAGCTGAATTTTCTGCATTAAATCAAGAAAACTGCACAACATTTATATGGTGACCAAGATTGTTCAATTGAAGACAAACAAGCTTCCCCAAGGACTGGTCACATTAGAAGATATTTTCAGTTCTGATGATCAATTAAGAAAGGATAAAGGAAATATCTTGACTCACATAGATAACTACAAAGAGATCTTAGTTGATGATGAAAATAAATTATTTATCGAAAAGGTATGTTCCTTAGCTAAAAAATAGTCTTTTATTAATTTATGTAAAGAATTCAAAGATGTTTTTTTGCTTGAAATACCAAGATCTGAGAGGTTTTGATCCCAGTTTAGCTCAACATACCATAGAGTTATAGCCAAATTCCAAACTAGTTAGGTAAAAAAAGGCCTATAAATCCTAAGATTGAACCATTGATGAGAAAAGAGTTATCCAAATTGATTGAATCAGGTATTATCTTTCCAAGTCAAACATTCAAGTTGGGTAGCTAATCTTGTTCTATTTGGAAAAAGAATGGAGAAATCAGTGCTATGTGTGGATTTTAGAGATCTTAATAAAGCTTCATTAAAAGATCATTATCCGCTGCCCAACATGGATCAGATTTTAAGAATTTTAGGTTCAAACAGGTTGTCCCTTTTGGATGGTTATAATGGATATACAATCAGATTCTTATGCATGAAGAAGACAAATACAAAATAACTTTCACCACAAAGTGGGGTACTTATGCTTACAAAAGAATTCCTTTTGGACTTTCCAATGTCGGTGCAACATTTCAATGTGCAATGGACATGGATTTTCACAATCCTATTAAATAAATGCATATTAGTTTATTTAGATGATGTTAATTATATTTTAAAATAATTTTGATGATCATATTATGCATTTAAGGTAGACTTTTCAGCTTTGCAAGATAGTTTGGAATATCATTGAATCCCAAAAAGTCTATATTTTCAATCCATCAAGGTAAATTACTTGGACATATTTTTATAGATAAGGTTTAGCTATTGATCCTTTCAGAATTGAAGCAATTTCATAGATATCCTTTCCTCATCATAAGAAAACTACAAAGTTTTCTTGGAAAAATCAACTTTGTTAGAAGATTTGTTCCATATTTTGTAGCATTAGTCAAGCCATTAACAACCATGTTAAAGAAATATAAAACTTTCTCTTGGACCAACAAAGGAAGAAAAGGATTCGAAGCTATCAAGACAACTATTTCACAACTCCTACTCTGGAAAATCCAAATTTTGATAAGGATTTTACAATGTATGCACTTGTAGGAGCTAAAACCATTTCATCCATATTAACTCAGGTTAATGATGAAAATATTGAGTAACCAATTTCTTTCTTTGGGAAAATCTTACATGACTATGAGACAAGGTACACTTTTCTTGAAAAATAAGTACTTTATGTAGTTAGAGGATTAAATAATTTCAAGTACATGCTTTCCAATAATAAGATACATGTCTTAGTCTCTCATCCAAGTGGTCATTTTTTGATTAAAAGAAAATAGTTTTTCAAAGGGACTATACCCTTATTACAAAAGGCTCATGAAGTCTAGATGTTGAACAAATAAGGCCTACAGCGAAAAGAACAAGAACAAGAAATAAAACCCAAATTGGTCAAATTTGAATCATTGCATAAAAACAACTCGCTTACTGATCAATCAAAAATTCTGCAAAAAAAGTGAATATTATTGATCAAATCAATCGCCAAAAACTTAATCCAGGAAACTTATCAAGGCGGGAAGCGGTATTCTTGAGAATAGTTTTTATTTTTGACTTCTGTAATCACAATGTCGAGAGAAATTTTAATTAGAGGATTGAAAAAATGAGGCGTATTTAAAATATTTATCCTCCAAAAATCCAAGTTGGGACAACGGATACATTATCTTATTTTTATCTTTCTTTTTGATATAAAAGAAAGGAACGGAATGTGATGTTTGATTTGATAGATTTCATTCAAGCTTGAAGAGCATTTGAATTTTTGAAGAGGATTTTCCAGACAAAATTGTCTTCAAACGATCTCATAAATTGAAATCCTAAAGGCTTAACATATTAGGTGTTCGGAAGGGCATTTTTGTACTAGTTTGTTTTTCTTCCATTTTTTTTTACTTTTCTTCTTTACTCCATCAAAAAGCATCGCGGTTAGCAAAACACTTTCTACACCTAAAGGGAAAGCCTTCAAATCTAATGATTGTGTCAAGCATGTTTTGGACTATAAGCTCTATATTTGCGGGTATTTTTGGATGTGTCCAGTCAATAAGGATTCTAGTATGGTTTTTTGTGAAATCATTGGTTTGAAATCGATAAAAGTAGTATGACCTTTAGAAATATTTCCATTAATGTAGATTAGACAATGTTATTATCCCGAATGGATAATTTTAGCCAATTGAACCTTTTGGATTAATGCATAAAATTTTGTTTAGATTATGTTCAAGTATTTTCAAAGGTGATTGGTTAAAAGATGGGAACCACTTTCAAAAATATTTTTGGGATTATCGAGAGCCGAGCCCAGTTTTTATCAATGACTTCCTTATCCACTAATTGAGGAAAAACAACAATAAATGTACCTTTCGCACATGGATAAAGATCTAATCTTATAGATAGAATCAAAATCAACTTTGCTATGCTTTGGAATCATCATGAAGGGTAAAAATGTATATTAGGTTTGGCCGATTTGAGCCCAAGCCTCAAGGTTTAGCTATTGAATTTCATAACTATCCATTTCCTCAAATGCTACTAGGTTTCTTAGAAAAATAATTTTGTTAGAATAATTTATTCATCCCCAAATGAAATATTTCAGTAAAGAAAGATAAGACTTTCTCTTGGACCATGAAAAGGAAGAAAATGATTTGAACTTATCCCAACTATTTGAAAGCTCTACCTAGAAAATATTTTTTGAAAAGGATTTTGCAATATTATTACTTGACATGAGCTTGAAACCATTTCAAACCACACATTATTATTAGGTTCATGAAAATAGTGAGCTTCCCTAATGTAAATTCATTTGAAAAAGAGTGGTTTAGATTGGCATTAGAGACCCGAACCTGATGGTACACTTTTCAATCACCATTAGCGTGAAAAATAATTAGCTTT
Organism: Taxus wallichiana var. yunnanensis; assembly: GCA_018340775.1. Classification (NCBI taxonomy): domain Eukaryota; kingdom Viridiplantae; phylum Streptophyta; class Pinopsida; order Cupressales; family Taxaceae; genus Taxus; species Taxus wallichiana. Next base: position 751,956,040 of record CM031240.1, on the reverse strand, counting down.
CTATAGTTAGAGGATTAAATGAATTTCAAGTACATGGAACCAATAATAGGATACATGTCTTAGTTTCTCATCCAAGTGTTAAAGCATTCTTGTTTAACAAATAACATGAATGAGAAGAGAGCATGATGATTACAAAGGTTATGGAGTATGATGTTGACATCCATGTTGTGAAAAATTTCGAGGAAAAGGATTGTGTGAACATCTGATTGCTTATATGGAAAAAAATAGGTTGCAATTAGAAAATTCATTACAACATGCTGAAATCACATATCAATAGTCAAAAATCTTATTATAGCTTGAAAATCAGCAACCAAAACTCAATCCAGAAGTTCAGAATCAAGATGGATGACTGATTTGATTAATTACTTACAATGATACTTATCTGGAAGGTATGGACAAGAATAATGAATATATTTTAGGTTACAAGTTGTACCTTATGTTTTCATTGATGGTGTGTTGTTTAAAAGGGATATAAATGAAATTTTACTAAGATGTATTGCTTATGATAACATTCAACAACTATTATCCAATTTCATGAAGGACTGTATAAAGGAAACTTTTCAAAGTGTATTACAACCTTAAAATTATGAAAGTTGTTACTATTGGCCCAACATATTCAAGGATTGTTTGAATGGATTAGAAAGTGTAAGAAGTGTGCTTTCTTTGTTAGAAAAGAACATTTAGCTTCACTTCCCCTACAACCTATTTCATGGATCAACCATTCATATAGTGGGGTCTTGACTTCATTGGCATGATAAATCCACCTTCATCATAAGGACACAAGTGGATCTTGACTACTACGGATTATTTTACACATTGGACTAAAGTAGTAGCTTTGAAAGAAGCTAATGAGACTTCAATATTATCATTTTATGAAGGTATAATTTGCAGATTTGGTGTTCCACAACTATCATTTTAGATAATGCCTTAGCATTTCTTGGTGCAAAGGTAAAAATTGGGCTATCAAACATGGAATTTATTTGATTAATTCATCTAATTATTACCCACAAGGTAATGGGTTAGCTGAAAGCACTAACAAAAATATTTTGAAGATCATTAGAAGAACACTCAAGGACAACCAAAGAGCTTGGTATCTGATGTTAAATTCAACACTTTGGGATAATAGAGTGACTCCTAAAAGATCAGTTAGAAATTCATCATACAATATTTTTATGGATGAGAGGCAAGAATGCCCATCTCAGTTGAGTTTCTCACATTGGATTTACTGCATAAAATGGAACTACTTGAGAATGAACCAATGCAAGTTCATTATGTAGAATTAATGGAGCTATAAGATCTAAGAGATCAAGCTCATTTGAATATGGAAAAGAATAATCAAAGAAAGATCAAGAAAACATTTGATAAAAAATTTAAGTTTAGATTCTTCAATGAAGGAGACATTGTGTTAAAATGGGATGCTTGATCGTGTGAAAAAGGAAACCACATGAAGTTTTATACAATCTAGAGTGGTCATAACATGATTTCAGCTTACAAAATGAACACAATGCATTTTATCTTTCAAGGCTAAATGGAGAGGAACTTTCCATTCCTCTAAATGTTATGTTTCTTAAACACTTTTATTGAAAATTCTACAATGTTTGGTTAGAGTAGAATTTTCCCTTCAATAAGTGCAATTCATGCACATTACAATGTTTTTCAATTCAATAAGTACACTCATGCACGTGATCTGATTTACCATATCCTTTCCCATATTTTGTTTATTTTTCAGAAGGTCGGTTTTTCAGAAAAGGTAGATATTGGTTATATACTTCAACTCCATGCCCAATGGAAAATAAAAAGGCAATGGTCTACAAGATAACTGTGTAGATTTCCTACATAGGATTGCGATAAATGTTGCCAATTTTTACACTTGTGTAAAAATGGCCAACTCAAAACTTTGTTTTTTCGATGAATGACATTGATGAAATGGACCTAACTTGGTGGAGTCACACATTTTTCATTGTGTTTTCAGATTCACAACAATTGATTAACTACATGTAATATGTAACTATGTGTGTTCTTACAAAATGTAACACCTCACATAAAAATTTTGTTGGTATCAAAATTCGTTCTCCTTTTAAGCTAGCAGTAGCAACACAAATTTTATAGGGAGCTTAGAGGCGAGATAGATATAGTGTGTGTCATTTTGTATTTAGGGATGAGATCTAAGCTGAACCTTTGTTACTCGGATTTTTAGAGAAAGGGATAAGAGCTTTTAGAGGATTTGACCTCTCCTCTCTACTTTAGGTCGTGCCTCTTGACCTAGGGAGAGAGGAACCTTAGTGTAAGCTACTGCTTTTTGATGAACGAGATGGAGATATCCTTAATTTGCACAAATTCTATTAAGAAAACCTTAGGAAAATATGGTCAATACTTGCATGATTTAATTCTTAAGAGTTTTCACTTCTAAACGATGAAGATACTTTCAACACAAGGCTAAGGTTCTTGAAGACATTAAGAAATCCTTATTGTTACGCATATTTTTAGTAAGTAGATTTTGTTCCTTTGTTGATACATAGGAAAACAGGGGTAGTTAAGGATGGATCAATGGTTTTTGAATGATTTAGGTGGGAGATGAAGCATGATAAAGTTGATTATACCAGATATTTGAAGTGACTTCACAACGCTTGAACAACTCAACAACAGAAATTTTGAGAACAATTAAGAGCGTTCCTTTCCAACTAGAAGGTGTGTTTCAATGGAGGCCTAGATCAACATGTTTTCACATAATCTTTGACACTCTAACAAAAAGGCTAGAATTTAAAGACTCGAATTAAACACTTTGAAGTCTCGATCAATCATGCCTAAGGTACACCAAGACTTACGAAACTATTTATCAACAAATGATAGTGAATTGATTTTAAATTTGTTTAACTCATCTAAGATGAAGGCTCTTCCCGAAATGAATTGCAAATACCATTAAACTGTCATCACGGGGACGAGATCAGTGTGGTTTTACAAATATTTCAATGTAAGATTGCAATAGGAATGAAAGATACTATTTGAAGACATTCTAAAACAAAGCGAGACAAAAATTTCTAGAGATTGGACATAAATTAATTTCAAAATTTCTTAGAGATTGGACACAAATTAATTCATCAACGAAAGCTTCTAAAGCAATTTCATTGCTCTTCGATGGTAGCTATACATCTATGACCAACTTAACACGGTAGAAAATATAACATAGAAGAAAATAACAGGTTATCTCGGCTTTGTTCTCTCACAAAGATAGCTTTCTCAAATTTTCTCTTAATAATTCAACCTTTGACCATTTGCAAGAGTATTCTCATTGCATTTATACATTTTACTCACTCAATTTCACCACAAAAAAAAAGCATATTCGAGGGACCTTTTCTTGTTAACAATTTTTTTTGGACAACAACGTTTAAGAAATTCAGATCCGAAAGTTGCCAGGTGGACCAATTGTGAATTGATCACATTTCTTGGGCCCTCGACTAATGACTAGAATGCCATGCCAAAATTTTTGGCAATCCTTCTAATCATTTTTCATTACGTCATGTGAGAAATCCCCTTCTAATCATTTTCCGGAGACTCCACACGATTGGATATGACAGTAATCCTTTTCACTCTCGAGGCAACACATTTTTCATCTTTTGTGCACGCATTTTTATCATTTCATCCCTTTTCCTTCTCTTTCCTCTGCCAATTATGCCCCGCATCCATTTCCTATGTAATTCCCATTTTTGCGAGTTCTGAGCATTTCCCAATTTAAAATATCGACCTAAACAATCCTTAGACTCATAATTTAAGTTTCAAATCCATTCAATGGCACCTTAAAAATAGAGGCGACAAGTAATTTCATGAAAGAACAATGAAAAACGAGTGTATATTCATGTCTTCGAGAGTCTTGGAGCAAAAATGGTAGAAAAATAGGTGAAATCCACATAAACCAATGATTCTACCCTTGTCCACTTTATATCAAAGTCATCCACGTGTTTCCTTATCGAAATTGCAAAGAGAAGCATAAAATCAAGTCTCAAACAAGCGTAGGCCTTCCATGTGCCTTGGGCCCAGAAAAATGCCTTTTGGCCTTTGAAAACTTAGTGTAAAAGGAGCTAGGAGTAGCCTCCATGTATCTTAATGGTGCATTCGAGATGGTCCCCAAAAGTAGAGACCCCAATGAAGTGCGAGGGCTCAACACGTGTATCGATTTGGCAGATTTTGTTTAAAAAGTTGAAGTTTCGGAGAGGAAGGTGCCATGTGTCTAGGGTCTGAGACATTTTTATTTGGCCATTGAAAAGTCCAAGCAAAGGGCAGAGTGAGCGGAATCCTCCAAGTGTCCTCCTAGTGCTTCTTCAAAATAAAACTTAGGGGTCGGTCCCCAAATAGGCGTGGTCCCTCCATGTGTCCCAGGCCTTTAGAAAGTTACTTGAAAATTCTAAGTATGGGAAGACCCGGCGGAAGCCTCCACATGTCTTCATGGCACAACTTCAAGATGGTGCCCAAGAGCGGAGACCCTAAACAAGCGCGGGCTCACCACATGTCCAAGCCTTAGAAAATTTCTTTGAAAAGTTTAAGTACAAAGTGGAATTGATGGAAGCCTCCACATGTCTCCTATCACGGTTGTTGAGGTGGGACCCTAAGGCAGATCCTTAAATGAGCGCCATCCCTCCATCTATCCATGGCCCATAAAAACCCCATGCCCGGGCTACATGAAAGTTTTGTCTAAGTCTAAGTGCAGGCAAGACGGTGAAACCTCCATGTATCCCCCCGGTGCAAGTCCAAGGCCAAAGCAAAGGTGAATTTTCAAATGAGCATCATTCCTCCACGTGGAAAAATTTTGGGTTGAAGTGAGCCTTAGAGTTTTTAAAGTGCCCCATCAAGCCACATCCAACCAAAAAGGGACATGTTTCCACTGATGCTGAGATGTAAATTTGACCGGGAAAAATACACCCGTCAAACCGTAAAATGTAGGAAAATCACCATTTGAGAGCGGAAATGAATCTTTCTTCATGGAAAGAGAATTTTGAAACATTATAAGGCTCAAATATGATCCTCAGAGCTACATCCAATCATGTTTCCTTAAGTATTTAGGAAAAAAATGGAAGGGAAAGCAAAACGTGACTATGGAAAATGGAAGGAAAGGATAAACCATAGTTTTACGCCCAAGTTACAGGACTCTTTCAAAGGCAGAGGAATGAAAAAAAAAATATGGACCTTTAAGTGATCCTTGACCAAGGAAGGAATGATCATGGCTACCAAATGGAGGAGAAAGTATTCAAGCACCAACACGGGAGATAGAAAACATGACGAGGCCGCAAATCGAGGAATTTCATGGAATGAAAAATGGGGTGAGACCAATTTGAGCACCAACATTGGCTCGAATCAAGGATGGGCACTCCTTGTGAGTGCCACGAGAATAAATAGAAGACTAAGTATCAAAAATAAACCATTGGGAAATGGAGTCAAAGAATAAGCTTATAGAGTAGAACAACGATAACCATCCTCGAAAAATGAGAAACTAGCAAAACTAGGTCACCAAATGTTAGGTTGTGGATCCCATTTTCATGTGAGAAAGTGTTGAAGATTATACACTAAAGTCTTGTATACTTTCCAGCATTTTCTTGCTAGGGTTTGGGGGTATGGGTGTACCTTGCCCGAGGATGGTTATTTAGCCCCAAAATTTTTGGGCCTTAAAACATGCCCGATCAATCGAAACGTACTTTTCTCATATGGGTGGGATTTTTGACCCATAGGTTTATGGGACAATTTTGGCCCATGGTTTTAATACCCATGGTTTTGTAAAACTACTTAATAATTGTCTATTTATATGGTTTTGTGCATATGGTAGGTATAACGTAGCATTGTAGATGTGTTTTGAATTTTGGTGTGAATTAAGAGAGTTTGTTGAGCATAGCTCCAAACTAATCTACGTATTGTATTGAGAGAGTTTTGCTTGTAATAAAATATGAGAAAGTGATTCTTTTTGGACATAGCCCAAATTGGGTGAACCACGTTATATAAATTTGTCTCTTTGTGTTGTGTTACTTTATTACTATAATTTTATTTGAGGTCAATAATATTTTACTGCATATTAGTTTCTCACCTGTATTTACGTCGTGAGGGATTATTCTACATATTTTATCCCATATTTCCTAACACAAAGGACGCGAGATGAATAAAAACACAAAATCGATGATGAGAAAAAGAACTATACAATCTGTATAAATGGAGTATACCTTTATTAGAAATCAATCAAGGAAATGCTTCAAATGCCTATCATTAATAGGCAATTCAAGTAGTTCATGTTATCCAAAATTCACCCTCGAAAGGTAATTTTGATAACATACGTCAAATTCTTTAGTCCCACTAAATAGATTGAGTCGAGGCAAAAATTCATGTTTAGGGTCCCCTCATATTTTTTAACTCCCTGTCCAAAAGTAGAAGAGAGCAAGTTACGAGAAAATGTGAAAAAATTTGCAAAAACAAGCTCGGGCCAGGAAAAATCAAGAAAAATGGCTAAGTCCTAGTCCTCGCAGCATTTGGGACAGTTGGGACAAAAGGGCGCGAACGGCCAAAAAATCGCCGCAATCGCGGATTCCCAGTCAGCAAAATGGGACATCCGGGCCAAAAGGACGCGGGGCGCGAAATCAGCGGCCAAAAAAAAGAAAAAATTGGCTAACTACTGAGAGGGTCGCCTTTGGGACAAGCGGGACAAAAGACGAACCGGCGAACAGGCGAAAATGAGTCAAAAGCAGCTAAGCTTGATGCAGGAATGGGCCGCGGGCCAAAAATCGCGAACCCAGGGCCGAACAGCCAAAATGAGAACTTTTGTAATTCAACAGTTGGGACAAAGGGCACGAACCGGCCGAATCGGGTGAATTTTTCCTAGACGATGTCTGAAAGCAAATGGGACATATGGGCTACGAGTACGCGAACCGTGAACTGCGAAATGGGAACAAGCGGTCCAAATCAATAGGACATTTACGAATAAATAGGGCGCGAATGGGCAGTTCACGAGAAATCGGCCGCAAAGAACCTTTGTGCTAAATGGGACAAAGGGAAACGTGAGGCGAAAAGCTGAAATGGTCAGCGGGGAAGAAAAGTCAGCGTTTGGTCCGGAAACTTCAAGCGGCCATAACTTTTGACTCGAGCTCGATTTTCATAAAATTGGACTTTCTACGGAATGAGCACGACGTCCTCTACGCCACATATTTCTTAATTTTAGTGAGGGTATATATATTTAAATAAAAGAAACATATTCGGCTCCGAGTCGATACCAATGCTCATTCACGTCAAATGATAGAAAACGCCTGCCAGACCCAAAATTGCTGCCCACACTCAGAAGGCCATAACTTTTGCATTTCTCAACGAAATCGCACAAAATTGGTATCGTTGGAATCGTGGTTCCGAGCCCGATGTACAGAAATCAAGAAATTCCGGATTTTATTAGAAATTGATTGATATTTTTGAGGAAACGTGGCTAGGTTCAGAACAGTGTTTTATTTGGTAGTTGGGAGTGTAATTAAGAGGCATGGCCATCATTCTTTCTCTGCTGCACCACACAAGGGATAGTATGGGGAGCCTTTTCCAAGTAATGTATAACCATTCCACTCAATTTAATGCCTCTTACAAGTGGTTGAAGGATAAATTTTGGGATTTCCACTTTCCCTTCTCTTTTCCTTCTCATTTTTCTATAAATTGGAGTGTTGGGCTCATTGTAAAGGGGAGAGTTTTTGGGTAACAAAGCTCTGTCAAAATTTCTTTGTGAAGCCAGTGTGTTGCAGGCCCTTGTAGTGGACTCCTTGCATGGTGATCCAGGCCCTTATCTTGTAATAGATTGAACTGTGCATATCATGAAGCAATAAAATATCAGTTTGTGGATATATCTTCCCCTGCTGTGTTTCCTTGCATTCTTCTTGCCCCTTTAATCTTTCTACAAGTATATTGTGTCTATTTATTATGTTCTTGTAGGAATTCATTATCATTGTGTGTGCTTGGAATATTGTTGTGAATGCATTTTGCTGGATTATGGTGAACTGTCATCACCTCTTCTAGTGTGCACTTTGCCTCTGTATTTCACACATTTGGAGATTACTCTCACACCCTCTTTTTCTGGTGTATCACCGCTTTAGTGTAGGCTTTCATTTTATGCATTCTCTCTCTCTGGTCCCTTGGAATTTTAGGTTAGAATAGCTAGTTTCTCCTGCATTAGAGTAGATTGTGGCAGGTAGTTTAGGAGCAAGAACCAGCTTTCTCTGGAGGTCTATCTCAAGTAAAAAGTCCCACAACTTGGAGATAGTACCCATGTTATCCAATCACACTGGATGCTTAGAGTGATCAAACTAGAAATCGATAGACATCCAGAAGTCTTTGTGATTCGGTGATAAGTTCCCCATCTATGTCTTCTTGAGGAAGATATTTTAACCAATTTGAATATCAATTGATTAAGGGCCCATCCATAATGCATCAAATTTACCATGCTTTCCTTATTTTCATGCCTGTTATCCCATAAAATCATAATATCCCCAATGCCAAAAATCTCTCGTCACCTTTTTATCAAATAACTTCTTCAAATTTTCTCTGAACTTCACATGCTGGCGATGGGATGCCCTTCTTTCTTCATCCAACTCAATAATCTGATTGATTCGAGCATCATATGGAGTAAATTATTGGTCTTCAATCATGTTGTAGAAAATGAAATGAAGACAATTGCAAATGGAGGGGCAACAAAGATTGAGTTTCAAATACCAATTCAAACTACATTTTACCCGGTAGCTCTTTTGTGAGTGATTATGTTAGCCCAAATAGCAAACTTAGATTGCTCACCCCACTTCTTTTGTTCATCTCTAAGGTTCTTCTAATGATCTTCAACAATTTTTATTACTAGACTCGGCTTGTACATTCCCTTAGGGATTGTAGTTAGAAGCATATTTCAAATTCATCCCATACTCTTTGCACATTGACACCAAGGTTTGGCTCTAAAACTCATGGCATTATCAGCAAAAAAATTTAGTGGCACTCCAAATTTGCGTATGATTTGATTCAGCATGAAGTCCATGACAACTTGGTGTGTTGCCTTCTTGGTGGGGATTTCTTCCACCCACTTCATGAAATAATCAATGGCTACAAGAATCCATTTATGAACAAAGCCTTTGGAAGGATAAAAAAATTTCCTCAATGAAATACATTCCCCATTGTGTAAATGGGGCTTGAGAACACAAAGGCTGAAAGGAAGGGAGCTGAAGCTTTCATTCTTCCAAAAAACAACGGCAACTTTTACATTTCCTAACCAATAGAGTTGTATCCTTGAAGAGAGTTGCCACCAATAACCAGCCCTCGAGATTTTATGTGTTGTAACTCTTCCCGAACAAAATGTCCCGCATAGACTCCTCCATGGAGATCAACAATTATTTTGGGGCCTCATCTTTAGTAATGGATCTCAAGAGCACTCCTTGGGGTTCTTCCAAGCTAACCCAAAATCAATAATGAAATACTTTTGAGAGGCTAACTTAAGAGCTCTTTTTCGATTTTTACCCAAATATTCGAGCAACATAAATGCTTGAGATAAAAGATTATATCTTTGTATCATTTAGAACTTACCAACTTTTAAAGGAAATCCACCCTTTCTCCTTCTACTTCATTCACCTCAATAGTTTGCAAGTTGCCCTCAGCCATAAGCTTAGCTAGGCCCAAACCTCTTACCAATTTCATGGTTTGGATATCATGGAACAAAGAATCATGGAATTTTTTAATCAAGTACATATGAGTTCAAACTCACTAGTTATACGAACAATGACAAGTGATGGAAGTATAAATGACGGAAAAGTACATCTAGATATACTCTTCACTTTGGAATACTTGTGGTTTCACGGGCATCAAAGAATCAACCCATTGTCATGTTATCTTTAGAAAGGCAAAATACATAGCAAAAAAACATGTAGTACATGTCAAGATGTTTGTATGAGAAACATTTTGAAAGATTTGAGGTAGAATAAAGAAGATTCTATGTAGATTCTTTGTGACAACAATTCAACAATAGCATGGTCCTAAAATCATGTTTTTCATAAGAGGATACAACATATTGATATGAGATATCATTTCATCGGGAGTTAGAGAACAAAAAAATAAATTCATCTTGAATTTTGTAGATTTAAAGATCGGTTTGCATGAGACATTTTTACAAAGGATTTGGAAAAGGAAGTTTTTAATATTTGAGAGGTTGTTTGGGATTTTTGATCTTACATATGACACATATGGAAATATGAACTCACCTCCAAAATATTGAAAGATAGAAGGTATAAATTAAGGGGGAGTGCTAGGAATGTCTATGTGTAATGCATATGTAATTTCTCCACATTAGATTAATTCTCGGTTAGCAAACAACATTTTGACTATTTCATAATAGTTCATAGCTTTTAGAGTTCTACTTTATGAATATAAAGAGACCAATAAATAAACGATTTGTTTTATGCATGCAAAACATGAAGGTGGAATTAGAAGACTTCATTTCAGATTTCAAAATATATGTTTAAGAAGAGTTCGTAGGCAAGTTAATAATGAGTTCTTTTTTATATATTGCAAGAGCAATTCTAATTGTTGTAGAGAATAGAATAGACAATTGAAGTTGAAGGTAGAGAGAGTTACGCACACATAGTTTAGAATGTAATGAGTGGAAGCTCGTGAAGAATGAATAAATTGATCACACACAACAATGCTTATTTTAGTAAATACTTTGTTTTTATGTAGTTTATATAAGTATATGTTTAATTATTTTTCATTTCGTTGTATAAGTCTACATATTTTCTACATACATCCTTAAAATCTTGAGAGAAACGATAAATTATACTATCTTTTTCTCATGTTTAAAATTCCTTTAATTACTCTTTTTCCCCTTGTAATTACTCTACATCTGTTATTTGAATATTTACGATTATCCTATATGAGGATGTGAAGGAATGTATGGGGAAGGATGGCGGTTGAAGTCTTAACTTCCTCTTATCATACCACCGATGCATCACAATGTAGAAAAATAGACTAAAGCTCAAATAAAATTTTATCTAAGAAACTATTTATAATGTACAATGACTAGAGGAGGTTAATATATTAATCTACATCTAAAAATATTAAATAATTCTTTATTATAAACATAATTTATCACGTAGTATTACAAAGAATGTTAACCTATATATCTATGTACTATACTTTTATTATAAACATAATTTATAAGAATGTTAAACTAAATGTTTGAAAATTTAAGAGGATTAATAAATGATACCCTCTTTGTCCCATGTGCGAAGTTCCTTTCATTCTTATTGATCCTTTTGTAAATCATCCGATAACACTTATTTGAACATATCCAATGTTCATTATGTGATATTTTTAGTCGAGTCTCCCATATGAGGATGTGAATAAATGTATGAGGAATGATGATTAGCTTCATGTCTTAGATTCTTCAATTCATACCTCGTATGAATCATAATATAGAAGACTATAGAATGTTCAAAAGTAAATTCAGTCCAAATTTGATATGATGAGTAGAGTATGTGCATTTGTATGATTCATCTCAACCTTCTAAAGAGACTTGACAGACAACACTATATATAAGAATCTAAATTTGTTAAGTGGTTAAAATTTATTATGAATGATAAAGGATAAGGTATATATATGATATCTTTTTGTGTAAATAAGAAGAAATTAATGACGACCATTTTCAATAGATGTAAGAATACTGATAGAAAGCTATATACCGGTAAAATCATATAATACATCTAATTTTCAAATGTAGGAAGTACACACATTTCAAATTTTTTGAACATATATAACATAAATATCAAGAATAGAATAATTGTTTAATGAATAATGAAGAATTTAAGAATGTTTACCAACTTCATAATTAATTACTAGTTCATAAATCTTACATTTTGGTATTATATTGAGTTCCATGATGTTATAATTAAAATGAAAACTACAAGATATTATAATTTTAAAATCATTGGTGAAGTTAAATTATGATGCAAAACAACAAAATATTATTATAAAACATTTTGTGTCGTAGTTCCTCCAAAAATGTAAAAGGAAATTTATATAAATCATATATAATTATAAAATTAAACAAATTAAATAATAATTTGACAAATAAATAAACATATAAATTGAAAGTAAATGAATTTTTTTATACTTATTTTTAAATTTTTGAAAAACATAAAGATTATAAAATTTATGTGAAAATAAAAATCCAAAAAATATTGAAAACCACTACTTTTAGAACTCACAAAAATTTCAAGTTTAATTGTAAAATGAAGATGTAGAGGGTATAAATATTTCTTTAGGAGATACTTCCACTTTCACAACTCCTAATCCACCTATAAGTTTGTTGATGGCCTTGTCAACTTCCCTAAAACAACAATAACTCCAAGCTGGGTCATTCCATGAATCTAATATAATTGAAAATTTCGCCCATCCCCATATAAAGTATATAAGAATGCGCATATACGAGAATTTTATGTGCTCGAAAATGATATTAATAATATGAAGTTCATGTGAATTTAACATATTTTTGATTACTTAAACCGCACATCAATTTAACATGTTACATATTATTAAAGCTCACACCAATTTAGCACACTATACAAACCGTACTAATATGCGCCCTTTACTTAGGAATCGATGGATACAAATGATGAGTACGGTATCCATTACAAAAATGAAATTTTCGTGGATTGGTGAAAATTTATACTTTGATCCTTCCTCTCTTACAAATCATAATTATCATTAAGGCATTTTAATAACTGGTATAATATGAGAAGTACCATGACCTATCGAGATCGGAAACATTTTTATTTCTGAACCCAAGATTAACGGCCATATGTTTACTTCACTCGGTGATAAGCTGTAAAATTTAGACCATGTATTGACTAAATATTATAAATGTATACATATCGTACGATTAACGTTTTGTATAAGATACTGTAGCATCATCCCATAACGTTTAGGATTATTTCATACATACAAAATATAAAATCATAGATTAAACCTTTACCAAATGTTATATCATAGATTGCATAACAACAATAGAAAGGTTCAATCAAATGGCGTAAGGTTTCCAATATAAGAAGCAAACATAGGTTTCAATGTATTAAAATTAGAGGAAACCCTCCACATTGTCCTCTTCCTCCATGAGCCCTAATCGTATGTGATGCCTAGTTCGGGCGCAGGTGATGTGAATGGGTAGATTTTTGTGAGCTTTGGTAAGAGAAATCTAGATTTGGGAGGTTTTACAAGAGATGAAGATGGTGGTGACTTTGTGGACCTATACCGCAAGTCAAACCTATTGTGAAACTTGGCCTCAAACCATATCACTGACTCTAAAATGGCTTGTAGGTGCCTCTAATGGCAATGAAAGATCCTTCCCCTAAGTATAAACAATGATGTATTAGGGCCGACTGATGACATGGATGGTGACACTCCTAATCGTGGAAATTTTACCTCGAACCCCTCATTGAAGAATGGGAAGTGTTTTTCTTCCCTTGTTTATCTTGCTAAATTTTTGTGTGATTTTGGGATTAGAATAATGGTGTTGTAGTTCTGAAGAGGTGCAACCATGCAGAAGATTAATGGCTCTTTCCAAGAGGTCAGTGTTGGGAAAGACAGATTTAAACCCATGACTCCTATTGCACAAAGAACCCCTATGTTTATTTATGAGATGAGGTGATTGAACTGAATCCTTCCACGAAGATCACACCTGTGATACATACATTCAACATTTTTAGGCCCATTGTTCCATCTCTTCATGACTTGAAGACAAAAAAATGGATCCTCTTTTTGATACCGGGTAGGTCTTTATCCTTGTGCTAAGGGAACATTTATTGTAGTTTCCTATTTAATAGCTGATAAAGAAACCATACATGGTAATCCTTGACTATCATTCACATTACTTTGTAATGAAACCTCGGTTCCCTTGTTTCAATCCATCAACTAAGTATTTTCTTGGAATCTGTCTAGATTATACCACCTCATTTACCTTTGAAATTTTTGGACCCAACATGTCTAATCTCCATTGGCAATGTTTTGGGTGATATGTTAAACAGAGAATCCCAAACAACTAATTTTACACACACAACCTATCTGAAGAATTCTAGTATAGCTTGACACCTCAAAGAACCTTCCTACCAACATTGAGCTTAAATTTAAAAACAAAATATGGACATAGCCTCTAGACTATGAAGGTTTACCTTTATGATGAAAAATATGTTTCTCTATAAGACATACCGCTATTGATTGTGGGATGGCAAAACATTAAAATGAGAGAGCCGGTTGGTGGAAAATTCCTTCTAAGAATTATTTTTATACTAACAAAGATTTAGATTCAAATCTGATTTAGAGGAAGTGGCTGAATTGGTGTTAGAAAATCACTTCAATAAATTTCAGTTGAATGAAAAAAAAGAAACTTAAATGATGAAATTTAAATGAGAAAATGTGTTGAACCAAAGTCTAGTAAAGCAGCTAATGAAAATGTTACTCTCATTCCTTTAAAAAAGTACATATCATCAATGCAAGATCTTGAAGTTATTCTTCCTATTAATGAGGTTTTAATAAGGGTGGATAATGTTGCATAACAAGAAAAATTGTAGTTAATTTTCTTTTGTCTCTTATTGTGATTAAAGTTTTATTAAGGATATCAAACCTTATATGTACAGTATGGCCCCAATTAGAAAACCATAATTTACAATTTATAAAAAAGAAGAAAACAAAAAATTACAAGTGTTTAAAATTAAATTTAAAATATATTAAAGTAAAATAATTCATAATTACTAAATAAATTTCAATCAATTATTATGAAAATGAGTAGAATTACATGTGGGTTCATAATTATAATATCATTAAATATTTTTCTCTTCCTCTTTAGTCTCATCTAACCCAATTAATATTAGGTGAGAAAAATTGGATCGTCCAACCTAATCATTTAGTTTTATAACCTCCATCTTATGGGGATGAAATGTTTTATCCATCCAATGGTTTTCGTACATTTTCTTTCTACAATTAAATTCTCAATGATTACAAAGTTGTCTATTTAACATCTTTTACTCATGTTTTAATATTAAACCACTTACGACATTTAAGCGTGAACTACTAATTTTTACACTCAAAAATATGTGATGAAGAGAATTTTTTTAAATCATATCATTCATCTCATCAAGATTATTTACAAGTAACCAAATACACTTACTCTATGCAAAACAAGATATTCATAAGCCTAAAAAGGATTATTCCCCATTTAGATTACAAACTATTGTCATTAATAACTTCTGTACATTTGTCAAAGCATCGATTTCATTAAAACAACACTTGCAAAATGTTTGTGTTATTCTACTCTTAAAATGTAAGAACTAAATCCTCGAATGCGTAAGATATGTTTATTTTACCATTTCTAAGTAAGATTTCATGCTCACATAATGAGTCTTAAATTAGTTTTATCACAACTTTAGAGAAAAACATAACATAGAAAAAGGTTGTCATCCTTTTCATTGTAATTTTCATAAGGTCTGTCATCCTTTTTCATTGTAATTTTTTTAAAAATGTGTTGAAAGCAAGAACTTTATGATAACCTTCCCAAGACATATTAAAATGTGCATGCACAAATTTACACACAATCATTAGTTTCTTTAAATTTAGTCAAAAGAGGGTAATAAAGCCTTGATACAATCCTTTAGACTCAATCAGACTCACTTAGAATTGGAGATCTATTGGATTAAATACATTCATATTAATGTAAAATTATGGGAATATCAATCAAATAATGAATTTGCACAAGAAAAATAGTCATGTCATACAAAAAAATTGATTTTATTGTCTCATAACTCCAATTCATACAAATCTTATTATTCCATCCTTTCTCTCACATCCTCTTCGCTGAGGAATGAGTCAAAATTACTCTCTCTTTCTCCTATATTTCAACTCTCTCTTCACGTAACTTACTCTTCTTTAATTATAGCTCCCTTTTTATGTGACTCTTTGACTTCCGATATGCCTTTGATTAACTCAAATTTTCAAATACCCATAATGATTCATGATATGCTTCCTACCTCATTTTACATTATTTTTATTTTCATGGACTTTAATCACTCCTATGAAATTTGAAACCTATCCTAGACACTTGCTCACCCTCGTTAAAACTACCTTTCAAGCTCTTTACAAACTAATATTCAATTTTCCATAATTTCACAGTTTAAATCCCTTTTTGAAGGGAAAATGCAACAAGGAACAATTAAATTTTTTTACATTATTAACATATTTACATGATTCTCATTGGTTTCCTAAGACCCTAAAACATTCAAATAACCTAAGATCATGACAAGGAGGAAAATTATCATTTTAATGTTTCTCACACCTGATGCTCTTGCATCACACTCCAAGGGTAAGAAAAGTTTTAATCCATAGCTTGTTTTCTTCTTATACTAGCAATTTCTTTTTGTTGTTTAACTCCTTCCTTTTTGTTTTTCTTGAGATAATTCTCATGTTATTTGTATTTTTTATCGTTTCTTTTCTTGCTTGGTTCCTTGATTGCTTTCTTTATCGACCTCTTGATTCATTCTCTCTCTTTCTTTACCTTGGTATTCTTCTTCTTCATTATTCACTTGATTTTTATCATGCATGACATGCTCTTAAACATATTTATCATTGAAATATATGTCTATACCTACAAAAAAATCTAAAATTCACCTTAAAATGCAAAAATAATGGACAATTTGTACTTTCCTTGTCTTCTATCTTCACCATATTCACTTGATCGCCTTTTTTTGATATTACTTTCCTATGATCATTGTTTATTGCTGCAATTTATCATTTTCTTGACTTATTTATTCGTCTTGGGTTTCCATGTCACCTTCATCTACATCATCCTCTTCATTTTCCTTTATTTTTCTAACATTTTCCTTAGCTTCAACCTCATATTCTCCACTTATCAAGATACACATAGTTTTGAGAGATCCGAAGATCCTCTCATCTAAAAACTACTATAATTTCACCCTTTATTGACACATGGTGAACTTAAACTTACTCACAAACTTCCTCATTTTTTTATTTTCACTCGTGTTCTCTATATGTTCATTCAAGGCATAATTTCTTTCCTCTTGTTCTTCTCTTTATGTAGATTCATTCACACATTCAAATACACTATCTGATTTAAAGTGTGTATGCCCTTAAGCCTATTGAAAATGTCCAACTATGATCTCTTTCTATTCATCACTCTTATGCCCACTTCATCACTCTCTTCTTTATCTTCTTTAAGTCAAGTTTATAATTTTGCAATCACTTCCTCTTCATTTCAAATATTATCTTCTTCATACACTATCTCTTTGTAAACTAATTTTTGTTGCTCTCTCATCTTGTTTTCATATTGCTTCAACTTCCCTTATTACTCTTGATTATCTTCTTTAGGTGTAACTCTAATTTCTTCTTACAATAGCCTTATATCTTTCTTCAACTTCCCCTTATCACTCTTGATTATCTTCTTTAGGTGTAACTCTAATTTCTTCTTACAATAAGCCTTATATCTCATTTATCTTTCCTCTTCATTACAAACCGAATCCACCTTTCCTCTCATTTTAATCTCTCCGAACAAATCTTCTATCTTCTCCTCAACTTTCTTCAAATCTATCAACTCTTTTTGAATAAATTCCTAATGTTTTCTCTACTCTTATTTCTTCTTTTCTAATATTTCTTTCTTTCTCTATATTTCTTCTCATTTGTTCTTAAGGCCAAATAACTTCACTATCTCTCTTACTAACTCTTATTGGTCAATCATCTCTTTTTATGTCAAGTCTCTTTCACTTAGAATTTTCTCTATACTTAAACAAGGACTTCAAACTGGTATTTTGGTTTCTTTACTCTCTTTTTTAGATTCGCACTTCTCTTTGAGTTGACTTTTCACATGTCACTTTCTTCACCAAAAAATTCACACAACACTTTTAGCCACAAAAAGCAAATAAAAATAAGATCCGTACTCTGATACCAAATGATTGAGAGAGATTTCAACCAACCATATCATTCAAATAATCAAGAGGATTTAGAAAAAACCAAATACACTTACTCCTTGGAAAACATTGTCTTATTAACATTAAAAAGGCTTATCCTACATTTAGATCATAAACATTTGTCATGAATAGCTTATTGCAAATATGTCAAATCACAATTTTCTTAAAACCCCACTTGAAAAATACTTTTATTATACTACTCTCCAATTTTCAAAACCTACGCCCTCGAAAAATGTGACTTATACACATTTGAATAGGTCTAAGAAGGAATTTTGCTCGCATAAGAGGGTCTCGACTAAGTTTTTATCACAGCTTTTTATTAGCACATAATATAGAAAAATGGTTAAGAAATCATTTGCATAAGGTCATCATACATCTTTAGGAAAAATTCAAATCATTTGGAGTTTAAATAAAACACATTATGATGAATGTCCACAGAAATACTAAAACATACATACACAATCTTACATAAAATCACTAGTTTCTCCAAACTTACTTAAAATAGGGTATTAGATCTTTACTATCCTAGAGAATCAATCATATCACTTGCACTATAAGATCTATTGGACTAAAACAATTCATAATAATTCCAAACAAGGATAACATCAATCAAATATTGTACTTGTGTAGTAAAAATAGTCATGTCATGAAAAAATATGATTTATTGTTTCATAATTGGAGTACATACAAATATTTTTATTCCATCCTTTCTCATACATCCTCTTCCTTAAGGAATGATTATAACTTACTCTTTCCTTTTCTTTATTTTGAGTTCTCTCTTCATGTAACTTCCCTTCTTCATTCATAACTCCATTTTTTTACTCTTGGCCTTTTCATATACATTTTATAACTCAAATTTTAAAATTCCCATAGTGACTCTAGGTATGCCTCCTACCTCATTTTACGTTAGTTTTCATTGCATGGACTTTAATCACTCCTACTGACCTATGAAACCTTTGCTAGAAACCTACTCACCCTATTAAAAACTATATTTCAAGCTCTTTTACAAACCAATATTAACTTTTCCATGTTTTAACAATTTAAATCCCTTTTTGGACAAAAAAATTAAACAAGAATGAAAATTGAAATTTTGAGCATTTTTACCATCTTGACATGACTCTCATTAGTTCTCTAAGACCCTAAATATAATAAAGTACTAAAAATGGGTGATGATCATTTTATGAGCATCACTCAGCCTATATAAAAAAGTAAGTAACTCAAAAATTTGGTAATGCTCATTTGCAGCATATTGAGTGGAATGTAAACATACGAAAAATCAAATTTGAGAACAAGTCACTCTCTTTGAAAGAAAAATTAAAAATTCATATGCCCAACCTTTAAAATCTAACATAGTATTATGGTTATTTTATAAAATGTGATCCACATTTTTTAAGATTTATAAAAAGACGATTTACATTATATCCCCAATATTTGTATTTATTTTTCTTTGAAAACCACATCGCTAAATTTCATGGTGTATACATACAACCCCATAAACAAATATTAGTTTTAAATTCATTCGACTAATATTGAAGTGAAAAAATAAGCGCAAGCCTCTTCAATAGAAAAAAATGTTCAATATATGGAAAAAATTAAACCAAATGATACTACTAAATAGTCAATGTGTTCTTCACAATAATAAATATAAATTATAAAAATAGTAAGACAAGGCCATGATATGGAAAACCCTAGCGAAGATGAACTTTTTTGGTGTGGAAGAGGAAATTGTTTTGAAGCTTACGTATCGACAAGAAAATATAAGTTTCTTTCTTTGTATATTTGTTGTTTGTGATTCGATGTTATAATTTTAATCGTGTTTTGCTGAAATGGTATATAAAACATGTTTCAGAACCTACAATTTCAAAGTGAATGAGTGAAGGGCATGTGGGGCACCCATTTGTAGTGAATCAAGGAGAGGTGTAGAATCTAATTAGCTATTTAAAAATATGTGTAAATGAAAAAGAACCATGTTTGAATTTTTTGAAAAGAAGTGATCAATTAAAGCAGCTTTAGAAGTCCATTAACTATTTGGGAAGATGCGTGAATAGGAAAAATTATGTTTTTATTTTGTTGAAGAATCGAACTCGAATTTTGTAGTAGTTTGCAGATTGTGACTTTTTTTATCTTTTATGGTTGTGAATTTGATTTTTGATTGGGAAAACAAATACGAGTAAGGATAGATTTTTTTGTTTTTATAATATTTAGGTTGTGTATCACAATATTAAAAATTAAGTGTTTTTATTTTTATCAGCCAAATCACATCACCCTTCGGTTTACACAAATGTGTAGCTTGAGCTCACGGTGTGACTAGATAACTATGGTACTATCTCCAAGTTTTGGGACTTTCGACTTGAGATAGACCTCTAGTGAAAGCCGGTATTGCTCCTATAGTGCTCACTTCCCTTTCACACCTTTTGATACTAATCATGGTACTTGCTGATTATATTATGGACATGATTATGGACTTTATTATAGTATGATGTTAGATGCTAGATCATGGATTATTGTTGACATGATTCAGCTTATGATGCATGATGATTATTAGAGACATTTTATATGTTGATTATGATATAGTGTTTGACATGGCTATATGATATATGTTGTTCGAACTTGTGATATTTGGATATTGTGACTAGACCTAGAAATGGAAATTATTGGATGTTGATGTAATTGTTCATAAAACTATAAATGATATTGCTAGATTACTTGGATGTTGTTGTGATTCATACATCTAGATGGTTTTGGGAATTATATTTATATTATTTTGGATGTTCTAATATGGCCACAAGGCCAAGGAGGTATTTGTGTTTTGCAGTTAAAATATCACAACAACGTGCAAGGGGATTGGAGACCAACCGCATTGGAATTCTAGATGAATTCAACATGGTCACCATGGCAACTAGTATTTGTTTGTGTGTGTTAGGGATTCCCATGGGCTGATCACATTTAATTATGACCAAGGGGTTTTATGTTCTTTGATTTTGGTCCCTTTTTTATGTTTGCATGTGTTTATTTTAGGTAATTTCACCCCTTTCATTATTCATTAAATGGTGTGTAATGTTATGAGTAATCATGTTGTTAAGTTAATTAATTAAAATATGTCATAAGAAAGAAATTAATAGAGTAGTTGGCCTTGAAGTAAAGTGTTGTAGGAGATGTGTAAGTGTTCTCGAAATTCGGAATTGTCCTTGGAGGCTGATTTTGAGGCTCGTGGGACAAGTTAAACATGTCCCATACCTCTTAAATTTAATTACCAACCATACCTACAGTTGAGACTTGCGATTAGACTTTTATAATGATTTTTGAGAAGGAAAATTGTAGGTTTTAGTTGCACTTTCTTACATGATTTAATTTCAGTCCTTTGGGGTGTGGGTTGGGTTTTAGTGTGTAAGGAAACTGTCATATTTTTTTCACTTACCTATTTATTATGCATTGGAGAATGAAGTTAACTTTTGGGTTGCGGTTGAAGATGTTTGATATGGCATCCTATGTGGATATGCGTCATCCTCTTCCCTTCCTTCTTCTATAAAATTTGAATGGCTTGCCTTGTTACGGGGTTCCTTCATTTTTGGACATTTGATTCTTGGGTGAATTCCTTTATGTTTTGGGAGCTCTTTCTTTGAAGATTTTTTTCGGAAGATTGTTGCATGCTTTAACTTCCTTTTTGGATTGCTTGCATTGGGATAAAGCTTGTTGTTTTGGAACTTGGAACAACTCCATCATGGAGAGGTAGGAGTTTGGATCTTGAAATGATCTTCTTTTATAAACGTAAATTTTAATGTGTGAATGTTTTGGCATGTTTGTCGGATGTTGGGTAGATGGCCTAGGAATGGTGTAGGAGAAGACTATGGCGTTATTCGTTGGGAGGAACAAGTGAGTTTTTGGGAGGTATAAGGTTGGAGGGAGTTGGGATTTTGGTTCCACCTTGTAAAGAAATAACTTGCATTTATTTTCTCATTATGGCATGCTATTAGAGGTTAGGGAGGCATAAGAAAATGTGAGGAATAAAGGGTACTTAGGGGAGGCATAAGGGCATGCCAAGGATTTGAAATGATATACATATATATATTCAGGTGGTTTTTCCTTAGGTGGTGACACCCATTTTCACTTTAGGAGGCATAAGCAACATCCCCCATAGTTTATTTCTCCTTTGGCTTGCTTCGATGAAGCCTCAATAATGTTTGTCATGCTTTAATGTAGTTGTAAACTACATTTGGTCTTGAACTATGTTTTTTTATTGTGAAAATGTTCTTTGTGTTTTTGGGCTTTGTTGTTGCCATGAGTTGATATCATCTTTTATTGCATTGTGGGTGAAGCTCGGGGGCCAATGAAGAAGGATGACTTCTCCTCTTCATTGGATGTATTGGTTGGATGGAGAGCGTTGCCTTCCCCTACTCTTGTTGTGATCAAATTGGAAGAATGACAAATCTGCATGTTGCTTATTTTCAGAGCCGAGATAAAGACAGTTTGGCAGATCCCTCGTGAAATTAAATCTTATTGTAGTCCCTTTTCCACTTGAAGCTGATGATTTGTGTATTAATTGTAATGGAAGTGGTTTGTCTTGTCCATATGATATTATTCCATTGGAAATTTGTGTTTAACATGCACTATGAAATCCTGTTTGGAAAGTGGAAAAGTGAAATACATGAGAAGAAAATGTATTATTCTCGCCTGTATATAATATATGATTTTGGAAAGAATAAAAGAAGGAAGTCAGAAATTGTCTTTTGGAATAAATAAAGGATTGCGATAACCTTCCTCAAATTGTATCATTGTATTGAATTTAATCATCTAGATGTGAGTTGTAATCTCTTTTTGAAAGGAAGAAATGCGTATAAATGAAGTGTAATACACTTGTCTTTTGAAATATGTGAAAAATTGGAAATTAGAGAAATTGAATTAACTAAATGTATTAGATTAGGATTAGAACACATTATAATACTTGGAAGAAGAAAATGGTAATTATTTAATCCAAAATGCATAGACCAGAACCTGCCACAATGAAATAACAAACCAAATGATTAAATTGAAGTATTTTTCCCTAAATGAATCCAACTAGACAAAAATACTTAAATGAAAATTTTCAAAACCTAGAGAAATCGAGTTCTAAGATTTCAAAGTTGTTTCATCAAAATTGCAAAATTTTAAATTGGAATTCAATCAAATAGATATACCTCACCAAATTATCCTAAATCAACATAAGAACAATTATCCATGTCTATTTGACATGTTGAGAGGAGAAGAACAAATTTAAAAAATGTAACAAGTTCATTTTTACAAGTTTGCACTATAAAAGCTGCAGAACATTTTCAAAAAGTTGACCCTTAAACTTTACGAAAATCAAAAATTAATGATCCTTTCATAAAGAGGATGTCGAGATATTTCTAGAAAGTCCTCATTTTCCCAAACCCGACATCTCTATCAAAAGTTATGGCCTTTTGAAGTTTTTCTTCACTGGCGTATAAAAAAATTTGGGAAAATTTCCTTGGCGGGCCACTGTCCGAATTTTGCCCTAGAGCTTCAAAACATTTGTGGGAAAAATTTCCAAATTTTCCCTACCACCTGCAGCCAATTAGATGCTACCACTTTACACCACGAGGTGTTAGTAGAGGGCAAATCCCTTTTTAACTTAGTGCTTCAGTAAAATTTTGGCAAAGATTTCCTAATTTTCCTTCCACCTGCGAACCCGCAACAAATCAAAGGCCGCCACGTTGCACTACGAGGAGTTGGAAGAGGAGCGGGTCACTTTTTGCCTTTGGCATTTTGGATAATTTTGGGAAAATTTTGTATAGCCTCCCCATCAGCCCACAGCCCAATCAAGAGAGTACACATTGCATTGGGAGGTGTCAACAAAGGCGCAGGTGGTTGTTACCATCTTTGCCCTTCGGGAATTAAAAAAATTCTCCCGCTCCCCACTTTCCCCACGTTAGCTTAAGTGATGCCACATGTCCCTTGTAGACTCACGGGAGCGTGGATGCATAGTGGGCTTCTCGCCCCCCACGTAGGAAATTTTCCAAAATGTTCCCGTCCCCGCTTTCCCTTGCGGCTTAAGAGGCATCACGTGTCCCTTGGACTTACGTAATCTGGGAGTGCGTGTGCAAAGGTGGTTTTTCACCCCATGCGGAAAATTTTCTATAATTATCTTGTGGTCCTGTTGACCCGCCTACACTTCGGAAATATTTCTCCCTACATAGCGTAGATCTGCCCTTTGGGAAAATTTTCACCCCTATGCCTGCAGACCCACTATTGGGGAAAATTTTCACCCCAAAGCCCGCTTGCCCATAACTTGATAAATATGAAGAGTTAGGAGGCTTATTTATATCATTCTAAAGGTAAGGAAATTACCTATCCAATGAAAATGATTTAGGGAATTTTGAATGCGTTAAGTTTTAGAAAAATTAAGTTGAATATGTAAGCCTTTTAGAGAATGGGTATGGTGAGGAATTACCGTCTGAACCTAATTGAACTTTCTAACCCTAATTTTTGGGTCCTTGTGACCTCTAATAATTTTTAGTAAGAGAAAACTATATGCTAGTGGATTATAATTGTTCTGAACTCGTTAGTGACAATTTGTTTTCTTAAAACACGGTTGTAGATTCTTTGAAAGAAAAACAAATTCCATAATTTTCGTAACTAATCCTAGGTTGTTCTTGGGTGTCAAGTGGGTTGTTTTAGCGGGTGTTACACTTGGTATCGAGCAGTGATTCAAAATATTAGGCCATTGGGCACACTAGAAAACATGAGACATGAACCTTAAACCTAACACACTTTTAAATCTAGAAAGCAACTTAGTTTAAAAATAACATATTTTAGTAAACATGGATAATGAATAAAACCTAGAAAGATGGACTAACTCTCACCTTGGATTGTGCAGGAGGTGCGAGATAGGACGAGGGTCTTTTCACATAGTCCTAGACTTACCATAACCAGATCTTGTTGTAACAAAATGTTCCTTCCTACCCCATATTTTGCATAGTCTTTAGGATGTTAATGCCGCCTCTCTGCAGATGATCGACTGGGAGGACATGCACCCAAACATGATAGAGTCACTTCCATTGAGGATCACACATCACCTCGACATAGTGAGGAGCATGGAGAAAAGAACTTCCATGCAGATTCAGCCGGAGTAGAGTCACCATAGAGGGGATAGGATGACCGAGTTTCGGGACATAGAGAAATACCTGAGGCTGTCAAATTGCATGCCCATAGTGAAGATCATATCGGGAGATCTCAAGCTTTGACCATCACATTATTTTGGTGACATAGGTGGATTTTAGGCAGAGGCCTGGTTGGTGAGCTAGAGCGAGATGCTTCAAGCTTTTCCTTATTCTAGCAACATGAAAGCTCGTGTTGCGATCTATCTACTTGAAAGATGGAGTTGGTGTCTGGTGGCAGACATAGAGGAGTAGAAGCTCCATGTTGATTATGATATAGTTACCTAGGAGCTCTTTGAGGAGCGTTTCGAGTAAATATTTGTCACGAAGGTTCATACATCTGATAGTGGATAGATGAGTTCCATGACCTCCAATAGGCATCTCTTACAGTGGCTGAGTATGAGAGTAGATTTCTAGATCTACTCTAGTATGTTGGTTACATGTAGGATGAGTAGGTGTGGATTCACAACTTAATCCAGGGCCTAAATCTAGACATTAGAGTGCGGTGCAAGCAGATCCATTGTCTATAGAAATTAGCTAACGCCGTCGAGAAGGCATATATAGAAGAGGAGACTCAAGGAAAGACCTAGCAGGCTAGAGATCGAGTCTAGAGTTACATACAACACATGCAGGACAACAAATCGAGGGGGTCAGTTCCTCTTCCTCATGGTGGAAATGGTTTAGCATAGTCATTTTTTAGACCACAAGCAGATGTACTTGATCCCACCCACCTTATAGACCTCCACGAGATATTTAATGCATAGAGAGGTCGGAGTATGGGGACTCCTCCTAGGGTCCCATTAGGAAATAGGGTACTCAAATAGCTCACTCGACCAGTAGTTGGATCATATGGCTCCATACCACGGACCTCCGTAGTCTTGCTAGACTCGCTACACAAGGGAGATGATCGAGGTGGTTATTTTGGTTGTGGTGTTACTAGAGATTTTTTGAGAGGCTACCCACGAGAACCCTAATAACAAGGGTAAGACACATATTTTAGAGCCTATTGTTGGTGATATGGGACGCATTCATAGGATGTAATTAGCATTCAATAACTACTAGGTAGAGCATTCGAGTACAATTATTGAGACTAAAGGTAACGCTTGTAGGTATTCCTATCTCCATTTTGTTTGATTAAGTTCTTTTGATTCTTTTATTGCACCATCTTTAGTAGAGTGATGCAGGCTAGTGGAAGTTAGGTAGGGTCATAGTTGGGATGTTGAGATGACTTCTGGAGCCAAGATCTCTGTAGATTCCTTAGGTAAGGAGTGTGTGGTGGATTTAGGACCTTTCACCACTACCTCATATCTCTGTATCCTTCCTTTGGGCTCATATGGAGTCATCTTGGGTAAGGATTGGATTTCTAGACACGGGGCTAGGATGGATTATTACCACAAGATTATATCTGTGCATGAGATAATTTTGGAGTTGAGTCGGTGATTTCGGGGGTCAAGAGACTCATTTCTATTCACACCATCTCTATGCTATGTAGCTTAAGTGGTGTGTGTGATGGGGTTTAGTGGACCATCACTAGATGATCACCCCATTTTGAGAGATTTTTTTAGATGTCCTTTTAGGGGAGCTATCGGGGTTACCATCCCCATGTGAGATTGATTTTCACATGGATCTGGTTCCCTAGAGTAGAGCCTATCTCACGAGCACCTTATTAGATGACCACACGAGAGCTTTGTAAGATCAAGTTGGAGCTTGAAGGCCTCCTGAGAAAAGGCCTTATCCATTCTACTTGTATCCCCTTGGGGTGCATTAGTGATTTTGTGAAGAAGAAGGATGGATCCTTGTGGTTGTGTTGTGATTAACACCATCTAAACAAAGTAATGATCTAGAATTGTTATCCCCTTCCGCACATTGATGATTTGTTTGATAAGATGAAGGGAGCCACAAATTTATCTAAGATAGAACATAAGTCAGTTACCATTAGTTGAGGATTTTGGAGGTGGATATTTGTAAGACCACCTTCCATACGAGATATGGCCACTTATGAGTTTATAGTGGTACCTTTTGTTTGAAGAATGCCCCGGCAAGTGTTTACGAGTTTGATGAATGTGGTATTTAGGACTTTATTAGATTGATTTTTGCTCATGTATTCCTTGATGAAATTTTGATTTACTCATGTACGCATGAGGAGCATGAGGGCACCTTTGTGAGGTTCTTCGTGTCTTCATGAGCATTAGCTTTACGGGAACTGAAGAAGTGTGCATTCTTTCAGGATGGAGGTGTTGTATTTGGGTCATATCATTTTAGGGAAGGTATCACTATCGATCCTACAAAGATTAGAGCTATTATGGATTGGCTAGCACCCGCTTATCTTGTGACCGAGGTGTGTAGCTTCATGGGATTAGTAAGTTACTACCAGAGACATTTGTGCAGGGAGTTCTCTCGGATTGCACACCCCATCACTTCCCTTCAAAGGAAAGGGAAGACGTTTGTTTAGTCGAGACACATAAGAGTAAGCCTTGATATCGAAAGGAATTTCTCACTACATCACCTACTCTTGTATTGACAGATCCACAGGGTGATTTTTTCATTTGTATGTATGGTTATTTCGAAGGGCTTAGAGGTGTGTTAATGCGGAGGGCGAGTAGTGGCTTTTGAATCTCGTAAACTCAAATATTATGAGCTTAATTATCGACTCATGATCTTGAGCTTGCGGAAGTTTTGCACACTTTTGTTCAATGGAGGCACTTTCTTCTTGGTTGGAGATTCACACTCAAGAAAGATCACCCAAGCCTTTGCCACCTCTTCACGCAGCCTAATCTCAACGCTCGTTAGCGGAATTGGATGGAATTGTTTTGTGAGTATGATATGGATATAGAGCATGTGAAGAGGAAGGAAAATGTGGTGGTAGATGCTCTCGTGGAGACAAATTCATGTGGCTATGGCCACCTCGGTGAGCACAGACTTACGAGAATAGGATTCTTCAAAGGCCTTCCTCTTGGCGGCTGCTTCTACATTGTAGTTTGAGCAGAGATCGATTCTCGGAGACCCGTTGAGGGAATTTTGATGGTTTATCACAAGAGGAAGATGGTATTCTCGAGCACACAGAGGCCAAATTTATGTTCCCGGAGATGGAGGCTTGAGTCAAGACATTTTGGTGGAGGCACATCATGCACCCTATTCAGCCCATCCTGGGGTGAAGAAGATGCATGCCACCTTGAGATAGTTGTATCATTGGAGAGGAATTCATAGAGATGTTGCCTAGTTCATGTCATGATGTTTATAGTGCTATAAATTAAACGCCGAGCATCAACATCTAGCTGGCCTTATCTTTCCTCATTCAGATGTATGTGGAAATGGGACACCATTTCAATGGACTTCATTGTTGGGCTACCGATGTTGAGATATCACCACGATGCCATCATGGTCAAAATTGATAAATTGACCAAAGTGTCTCACTTTTCTCCGGTGAAGACAACTTATATAACTAGTGCAATGACACGGTATATTTAGATGAGATTGTCAAGTTGCACGGGATTCTATAGAAGATTATTTGTGACTATGATCCTTTGTATACTTCTCATTTTTGGACTACCATGCAGCATGCCCTCGGGATGAAGATAAATTTTAGCACATCATATCACCCTAAGATAGATGGACAAATGGAGTGGGTTAATCATATTTTAGAGGACATGCCTAGGATGTACGTCATGGATCAACAGTTTAGATTAGAGGAGTACATGTACTTGGTGGAGTTTTCCTATAATAATAGTTTTCAGATTTCTATAGGCATGGATACTTTTTAGGATTTGTATGGTAGAGAGTGCATGACACCTCTTAAGCTGGGATAGGCTAGAAGATAGGGTTTCTCTTGGACTAACTTTGTTGTAGGACATGGAGCCGAAGGTGGTTTTGATCGAGACGAGAGACCGGGAGGCATAGAATAGGCGGAAGAAGTATGCATATCGGCATAGGACCAGATTGTAGTTTTGATGTGAGCATGAAGGTGTTCCTTTGTGTCAGGCCACATAAGATCCCTATCTATTATGGAAAAGGTTCTAAGTTAGCTCCTAGATTTGTGGGTCCTTTTGATATCTTGGAGTATATTGGCCCTTTGGCCTACCATCTAGCATTGCCACCTATCTTGTCTCATGTACATGATCTATTTCATATTTCAGTTCTTAGGAGATATGTTGAGATCCTTCTCATGTGTTAGATTAGAAATCATTATAGGTGCGGGGATCGGGAAGGTGATGGTGGAGCTCATTCGTATCCTAGATCGCAGGACCACCGGGCCTTCGAGGCGGAGAGATTGATCGAGGTTTGGGTGTAGTGGGATAGATATGATGAGATCAGTTGTAGCTACATAGGAGGATGCTACTTTTCTACGATTTCGGTTTCTACATTTGTTCTAGTGATTTCTAGCGAAAGTCAAGTCTAAGGGGAGGGGGATGTAGTGCCCACTTCCCTTTGACACCTTGATACTAATCATGATATTACCGATCATCTTATGGACATGATTATGGACTTTATTATAGTATGAGGTTAGATTATAGATCATTTATTATTGTTGACTTGATTCATTTATGATGCATGATGATTATTAGAGCCATTTTATATGTTGATGATGATATAATATTTGACATGCTTAAAATATGGATGTTGTTCAAACTTGTGATATTTGGATATTGTGAGTAAACCTAGAAATGGAAATTATTGAATGATGATGTAGTTGTTGATAAAACAATAAATGATATTGCTAGATTTCTTGGATGTTGTTGTGATTCATACATCTAGATGGTTTTAGGAATTATATTTGTATTATTTTGGATGTTTTGATATCGCCACAAGGCCGAAGGAGGTATTTGTGTTTTTGACGTTAAAATATCACAAAAACATCAAGGGATTGAGACCAACCACATTGGAATTCTGGATGAATTCAACAAGGTCACCATGGCAACTAGTATTTGTTTGTGCGTGTTAGCGATTCCCATGGGGGTGATAACCTTTAATTATGACCAAGGGCTTTCATGTCTTTTTGTAATTTTTTTCCTTTTTTATGTTTGCATGCATTTATTTTGTGTTCTTTATTAGCCCTTTCACTATACATTATATGGTGTGTAATATTATGAGTAATCATGTTGTTAAGTTAATTAATTAAAATATGTCATATGAAAGTACTTAATAGAGTTGTTGGCCTTGAAGTAAAGTGTTGTAAGAGATGTGTAAGTTAACTTTTGAGTCTCAAACGCTCCACCTTCTTGGAAATTCAAAATTGTCCTTAGAGGCTGATTTTTGAGGCTTGTGGGACAAGTTAAACTTGTCCCATACATCTTAAATTTAATTACCAACCATACCTATGGTTAGAGAGTTGAGATTAGAATTTTATAATGCTTTTGAGAAGGCAAATTGTAGGTTTTAATTGTACTTCCTTATTTGATTTAATTTCAGTCCTTTGGGGTGTGGGTTGGGTTTGAGTGTGTAACTAAATTGTCATATTTTTTCACCAACCTATTTACTATGCATTGGAGAATGAAGTTGAATTTTGGGTTGGGGTTGAAGATGTGGGATGTGACATCCTACACGAATCTACCTCATCCTCTTCCCTTCCCTCTTCTATAAAACTCGATTGGCTTGTCTTATTTTGGGGTTGCTTCATTTTTGGAGACTTGATTCTTGGGAAAATTCCTTGTTGTTTTGGGAGCTCTTGCTTTGAAGAAGTTTTTTTGGAAGATTGTTGTATGCTTGTGCTTGGCTGTTTTGGATTTTTCTTGCATTGGGATAAAGCTTGTTGTTTTGGAACTTCGAACAACTCCATCATCGATATGTAGGAACTTGATCTTGAAACGCTCTTCTTTTATAAATGTAAATGTTAATGTGTGAATGTTTTGGCATGTTTGTGGGTTGTTGGGTAGATGGCCTAGGAATGGTGTACGAGAAGACTATAGGGTTATTTGGTTGGAGGCACAAGTGTGTTTTAGGGAGGTATAAGGTTGGAGGGAGTTGGGATTTGGGTTCCACCCTACAAAGAAATAGCCATTTATTTACTCTCTATAGGGTGCCATAAGAACTTGGGGAGGCATAAGAAAATGTGAGGAATAAGGGGTACTTATGGGAGGCATAAGGGCATGTCAGGGATTTGAAATGTATACATATATATATTCGTAGTAGTTTCTCCTCAGTGTGTTCATTCCCATTTCCCCTTTGGGAGGCATAAGTATCATCCCCATAGTGTCTTGTTCCTTTGGATTGGTAATGAAGACTCAATGATGTTTGTCATACTTTAATGTAGTTATAAACTACATCTAGTTTTGAACTTTGTTTTTTTATTGTGAAAATGTTGCTTGTGTGTTTTTGGTAGCTTGTTGTTGCCATGAGCTAGAGAACATATTTTATTGAATTGTGGTTGGGGCTTGGGGCCAATGAAAAAGGAATACTTCTCCTCTTCATTGTATGTCTTGGTTGGGTGGAGAGCGTTGTCCCTCCCTATTCTAGTTGTGATCAAATTGGAAGAATGAGAAATCTATATGTTGATGTTTTGAGCTGAGATAAAGACAGGTTTGATAGTCCCTCATGAAATGAAATCTTATTGTAGCTCCTTTCCCACTTGAAGTGGATGATTTGTGTATTAATTGTAATGGAAGTGGTTTGTCTTGTCCATATACTATTATTCCATTGGAAATATGTGTTTATCATGCACTATGAAATCCGTGTTTGGACAGGTGGAAAAGTGAAATACGTGAGAAGAAAATGTATTATTCGCCATGCATATAATATATGATTTTGGAAAGAATAAAAGAAGGAAGTTGTAAAGTTTTCTTTTGGAATAAATAAAGGATTGCATAACCTTCCTCAAATTGTATCATTGTATTGAATTTAATCATCTAGATGTGAGTTGTAATCTTTGTTTCAAAGGAAGAAGTGCGTATAATGGAAGTGTAATACTTTGTATTTTAAAATATGTCAAAAATTTGAAATCAGAGATGTATTTTAGTTTTGAATAGTTGAATTGAATTAACAAAATGTATTAGATTAGGATTGGAACACATTATAATATTTGGAAGAAGAAAATGGCAATTATTTATTCCAAAATGCAGAGACCAAACACTGCCACAATGAAATAACAAACCGAACAATTAAATTGAATTAGTTTTCCCTTAATGAATCTAACTAGAAAAAAATACTTAAAGGAAATCTTTCAAAACCAAGCAAAATTGAGTTCAAAGATTTCACAGTCGTTTGCTGTCAAAATTGTAAAATTTCAAATTGGAATTCAATTAGATAGATCTACCTTACAAACTTATCCTAAATCCACCTAAGAACAATTATCCATGTCTATTTGACATGTTGAGAGAGGGACAAGAACAAATTTATCAAATTTAACAAGGTCATTTCTTACAGGTTTGCGATAAAATCTTCGCTTAACTTTTTCATGAAATTTACCCCTTAAAATTTATCAAAATAAAAAATAAATGATTCCTAAGTAAAGAGGACATCGAGGATTTTCATAAAGTCCTCGTTTTCCCAAAAATGAGCTCTTTAAAAAAATTTATGGCCTTTTGAAATTTTTTCTTCACTTGCCATAAAAAAGCGGGAAAAATTCCTTGGCGGGCCCGTGATCCTGAATTTTTCCCTTAGAGCTCCGGAAAATCTTTGGGAAATCTTTCAAAATTTTCCCCGTCGGCCTATAGCCAATCATAGGCTGCCATGTAGCACCAAGAGGTGTCAGTGGAGGGGTGGATCCCTTTTTAACTTAGCACTTCCAGAAATTTTAGAAAAAAATTTTCCTAATTTTTCCTAACACACCACTGCCCACTGACCAATCGAGAGGTTGCCATGTGGAACAATGAGGTGACTGGCGGGAGAGAGCATGTTCCTTTTTTCTTTTGGCATTTTGAAAAATTTTGGAAATTTTTTTAATGTCTCCCCACTTCACCGCCCACAAAAATTAGGAGCTGCCACGTTGCTTCACGAGGTGCCGGCAGAGGTATGGGTAGATATTACCCTCTTTTCCCTTCGAGGTGTTAAACAAATTTTCTCCCCACTACCCCACTCTCTTTACATTGGCTTAGGTGATGCCATGTGTCCCTTGTTGACTCATGGGAGTCTAGGTACAAAGTGGGATTCTCGACCCATGTGAGAAATTTTGCAAAATTTTCTGGCCATCCCACTTTCCCCGCCCGGCTTGAGGTGCCACATGTCCTTTATGGACTTGCGAGACCGTGGGAATGCCGGCGCAAAGGGTGTTTTTTTCCCTGCGTGGAAAATTTTCCAAAAGTCTCCCATGACCCCGCTTGACCTAACTACTCCTTCAGGTGAGTTTTCTCCCACAGCCCGCAAACCCGCCCTTGGAGAAAATTTTCACCCCTAGGCCCGCAGGCCTGCTCTTGGGTAAAATTTTCACCCCAAGGTCCGCCGGCCCATAACTTGAGAAATATGAGGAGTTAGGAGGACTTCTTTATATCATTGGAAAGGTGAGGAAATTTCCTATCCAATGAGAATGATTTAGGTAATTTTTGAATACATTAATCTTGAGAAAAATAAATTTGAATCTTTAATCATGTTAGAGAATGGGTATGGTGAGGAAATACCCTTTGAACCTAATTGAACTTTTTAACCCTAATTACTTGGTACCTTGTGACCTCTAATAATTTTTAATAATAGAAAATCATATTCTAGTGGATTAGA
Source organism: Taxus wallichiana var. yunnanensis (assembly GCA_018340775.1). Taxonomy (NCBI): domain Eukaryota; kingdom Viridiplantae; phylum Streptophyta; class Pinopsida; order Cupressales; family Taxaceae; genus Taxus; species Taxus wallichiana. The sequence continues at coordinate 751,922,247 of CM031240.1, read as the reverse complement.
ATTATTTTGGAACTCTGTTAATGACAACTAACATCTTAAAACCCGGTTGTAGATTATTTTAAACAAAAAAGTTATTCCATAATTTTCCTAACTAATCCTAGGTTATTCTTGGGTCTCAAGTGAGTTATTTTAGTGGGTGTTACATCTCTAATATACTTTCCACAACCTACACTAATATAGGAAAAATATCTCGTCCTAATCTATCTTTCCAAAGGACCAAGGAGAGAGAGTGCAAGAAACAAAACCTACAATAAAGCGGTGATAAACGAAAAAGGAGGGTATGATAATAGTTTTTCAATGTGTGAAAATAGAGGCAAATTGCATACTAAAAGGAGTGAAAACAGGTCTTCATAGTCTAAAAATGCATTCACAACAATATCTCATATACACACAATGATAATTAATCCTCATAAGAGAAAAAAATAGACACAATACATTTGTAATGAGTTTGAAAGGGGAAGAATGAGGAAAACAAGTACAATAGGGAAGATACATCCACAAACTTGCATTTCTTGCTTCATTGATATGCATAGTTAAGTCTATTATAAAATGAGGCCCTGGATCACCATACAAGGAGTCCACTACAAGGTCCTACAACACATTGGCTTCACAAAACCAATTTGACAGTGTTTTGCTACTTAAAACTATCTCCTCATTTACAATGATATAAAAACTCCAATTTATAGAATTCTGAAAGGAGAGAGAGGGAGAAATGAAAATCATGAAATATGACTTCCCATAACTTGTAAGATGTTATAAATGGTGTGAAATTATGGCATGTTTCTTTGAAAAGGCTCCCCATGCTGTCCCATTACTTACGTGAGTGGAAGATTGTCTACCCATGCTTCATTAAATGTTCTCCCAACCACCAATAAAATCGGTGTTTTGAATGGCAAATTTTCTACAAAATCAACATCAAGTATTTATCAAATTCTGAATTTCTTAATTTATGTGTGTTGGTCTCGATCCATGATTCCAATAGTACCACTCTTATGTGATTCCGTTGATAAATGCAAAAGATATGGTAATATGAGTGTAGGCACCTATTTTTAGTTTACGAGGGATTTCTTATATTTTATGGGAATGAGCATTTAATTTATTGGAGATGGAGATGTTTCTTGTATTTTCACATATCTACCCTCATTAAAATTAAGAAATCTAGTTTTGTGGTGTATACGACGTCCGTGCCCTTTCTAAAAAGTCATATTTTGTGAAAATCGGAGCTCGAGATCAAAACTTATGATTTTTGAAGTTCGAGGGTCCGCATTGAGTTTTCATTTGTGTTGCTTTGCTATTGTGGGTTTTTAAGGAAATCATGTCCCGGTGGCACTTGAATCGTCTAGGCATCTTTCTTCGGCATCTCCCGATTCGTACTTCTTTATCCTACGTCCATCCCAGTTGACTAGGACAAGTGGGGTTGTTGACTCCCACCATATCCGCAATAAATTAGCTCTGAGAATTTTTGGGTCCCACGCATACTGCTTTGAACTACCCATGGACCGTGCTTTGGAAAAAATCTTCAACCTTTTTCATAATGAACTCGCATTGTGGTTATTTAAGATTTTCGGGGCCCGACTGTCTCAAAAAAATTTTCTACTTTTTCCACACTTCAATGCATCCCTAGCATTTCAGCCCCGAACTTGGTACGAAAAAACTTGGTATAACCTACATTGGTTCCAACCACAATCCCTGAGACTAGCAATGCATTAAAATAAACCCTTGTCTTCATTTTTTCAGAATTTTGCAAATTTTTACTAACTTCTTGGATTAATTTTGGATAGGGAAGTTAGAGGAAAGAAAAGAGGTACCCAAAAATCAAAAATTTGGCCCTTCACCATTTTTCCCTTTCTCAAACCCGAGGAATTTGTGTAAATTATCCAAAATTACACTAGGGGTGAATTTTGATAACAATTTTGCGACTTAATGGGTTTATCTTCCCACTAGATGAAGTGTTCAAAGTGGCCTTGAAATATACATTGGGCATGGAGTCTACCTAGTAATCTCAAATATGATATGGAACTTGAAGACCTACATCCTTAAGTCATTGGAACACTTCTTCCGAACTTGGAACTTCCTCCACTACTTCTCTTGTCATCTTTTGTAATAAAATCTTAAATTCAAGTTTTTTTTCGAGATTAGAAAATTACATGAAACATCAATTTCACACATTCCCGCAACTATAATCCACGAGGCTGAATGATTAGTTCCTATGAATGTTTCCTCAACATCTGATTTTAGTTGCTCTACATTTATTTGAATTTTAAATCTACAACTATTGTAAGCAACTTATGAGCTTCCAACCGCAGCAGTCCCTCTTTCCTCGAAGCGTGATGAAATCTATAAAAGCATACGCTAGAAGCAATAGAGCATGTGCACCAAAACTTAGGGAAATGAAACCTATTCTAACAAAACTAACAATGTGTAAAAGAACTTAAAGAGGAATTGGAAATTCTACACTAATATGTACAAGGGTAAGACCTTCTTCCTTCTATTAACAAAGTTTGAGATACATTACATTTACTAGAATCTTCAATTCTTCACCATCAAACTTAGCTAGCGAAGGAATTGTTACCTTTGCATTGAGTGAGCATATATGGACCACTCCATATGAAATCTAACTTAGAATGCATTCCTACCTTTTCACGATCGGTGTTCCATTCAGCACCAAGTTTCCCTTGGATAGTCCTTGCTTTATCTTTCTTGTCAAATCTCTTATTGATCAATGCTTGATCCTTCTCCATCATCTACATTGCATGTTCTCTTGCTTCTTCTAATTCCATAAGATCTACATACCTAATTTCCATAGGCTCAAAATAATCTAGTTCTAACTATTTCATGAGTTCTAATGCCAATAATTCAAGTGATATAGGCAACACTGCTTCCTTTCCGTATACAAGATTGTATGGAGAGCTACCTGTAGACCTCTTGGGTGTGATCCTATCATCCCATAGAGCTGATTTGAGATTTTTGTGCCAAGTTCTCTGATTCTCATCAAGAGTCCTTTTGATGATTCTTAGTAAGTTTTTGTTTTTGGATTCTGCTTGGCCATTACCCTGAGGGTAATAGTTTGAAGAGGTGCTGAGGTATATACCTTTCCTAACATCACATTCAGTGATTTTGGTGCCAAGGAATGACAATGTTTTATCTGATATGATATTGGTAGGGACACCAAATCTCATGACTATCCCTTCATAGAAATCCAAGATGCTAGATTCGTTTGCCTCTTTGAGTGCCACTGCTTGATCCACTTATTGAAATAATCTGTTGACATAAGTATCCACTTGTGGCCTTGATTTGAATTCAAACTTATTACTCTCATGAAGTCCTTCCCCCATTGCATGAATTTTGATCCATTGAAATTAGACGAAGGGAAAACGCTACTAACCTTTCCTTCACTATGAAGAATGCACATTTCTTGCATATTTTGATCCATGAGTAGCAATCATTAAAGATTTTAATCCAATAGTAACCGAGTCTTCATGATTTTTAGAGTTGTTACTTGTGGAGAAAAGTGTCCTCCTCGCTTCCCGTCATTGAATTCATTTAATATATTCTCAACTTGACTTGTTGGGACTCACCTTAATAACACCACGTTTACATCTTTCTTGAATAGGAAGCCATCAATAAGAACATATGGGATGGATCTGTAATCTGAAATATCTTCACTTAGATTTATTCCACTCTAGAGGACACAAACCTATTTGGAGATAATATACCAAGTATTGAGTCAAACATGGAATGGGTGCATCGTCTGCTAGTTTTTCTTGATCATTCAAAGCGGTATCAAGATAACCTCTTCTTCACCTTTTGACACACCATATTGTTTGGAAGCGATATGCTCACACAAACCTTTTCTATGAACCAACTTGGTCACTTTGATTTCAATGTCGTATTCCATTACCCGAGTGATCCAACTTGCTGTCTTCTCATTCAAATATTTGTTTAGGAGAAATTCCTTGACACTAACATGAGACAATAGCAGTTGAATCTTATTGTTTGAGACCAATTTTCTGAACTTCTTCAAACTTCTAATGACAACAAAGACATGATTTTTAATGAAATAATACTTCACGTCATAATATTCCGGTTTTGACCTAATAATTCTATGGATTGTTCCGAACCTTCTCTATTCAGATGTACTAAGATAACTAAGATTGTGTCCAATCCTCCAAAAGCATACAACATGAAGTCCTTTGAAAAGTATGGGTTGATAAGATTTGGAGCTTGTGATATTGCATATTTGAATGAAATTCTCTTCTTTAACATTGTCATTAAAGGCTTCGCAAGAGTGGCAAAGTAATGAACAAATATGCAAAAAAATTTATCCTTCCCATGAAGCTTTGGAGAGATTTCTTGTGTTGTGGGAATGGAAGTGTTCAAATGGCTTCAACTCTTTCACGATCAATTCTTAAGCCTTCCTCAAACAATGTGGCCCACCAATTTCCCTTCATATGCCAAAATCGCACACTTTTTTTGGATTCAATGACACTCTAAATCTTCTATACCTTTGAAATACTTGCCTTAGGTGAAATAGGTGGTCCAGTGTATTTTTTGAGAACACAATGATATCATTATAGATATAGTAGTACTATCTTGTTGATTAAGCCTTTAAATGCCATATCCATATCTTGTTGAACTATTGCTCGGCATTGGATAGTCCAAATGGAATCTTCTTATAAGAATATGTGCCCCATTTTATAGTGAAGGATTTTTTGAACTGACCATCCTCTTTCACCATTATTTGATAATATCTTGAGTAGCCATATAGTGATGAAAACCTTTTGGAACCAAACTTCTACAACCTGCAAGATTTTTCCATTGATGGAAGTGGATAATGATCTTTTAACGAAGCTCTATTTAGATCACGTAAGTTTACACACAATCTAATTTATCTGTTTCTCTTTCTCATCAATATGAATTTTGTAACCCAACTTAAATATTTGATAGGAAATATGATGCCCACCTTGATTAGCTTGTTCAAATATTTTCTCATGAGAGGTTCAATGTGGGGATTCACCAACCTTTGTTTTTGTTTGATAGGCTTGGATTATGGATCTAGCTTAATAGTATGTTGTGCTAACTTTGGGTTGAAACCTCTTAAATGCTTATAATTACGGAGAAGACATCTAGGAATTCTTGACAAAGTCGAACAAATTCATATTTTTCTTGTGGGGTACTTACTTTACCAATTTGTAATGTCTTATTTTTAGGAAAAATAAAGTATTTAGTGTGAAATGGTTTGGATATTTGAATATTAGGAATATAATATTCAAATATATTATTTAGTGTGCATTATGAGTTGTAAAGACAACTCATAATGATAAGTGAGGTTGAGTGATTTAAGGGATTGAGAGTGCTATCAAAGATAAGCTTTGACTCCTTCAATTAAGGATCAAGCTATTGTATTTATATCATCCTGAATGAATGAATAAAACATCCTGGAGTTATTTTTAATTAAAAATAAAAATAAAAAAATTTGCCTCACTTTTCAAAAATTGGACGCATTTTCACTTGTACGCGACGTCCATAGTGAGGGGGTGCATTATCGGTTGAAACCGACACCCAAGTTGTAAAAATGGGCCTTAACGACACATCCGATAACTAAGTAGTGAGACGATGGAGGTTGGAGGCAACGGAGGCAGGAGGGCACATAGCGACCTCTCGTCAGGCACCATCGACGAGGCCGTGAAACTGAATTGGTGGCCAAGTTTTTTGTTGAGTGTTTGCTTTTAGCGTACATTTTTGAGAATAAGAACAAATGATTGTTCAAAAGTAATGTATAAACATTCCTGAATGTAACTCCTGATGTAATGAAATAGGTGAACAAAAGCACCACAGTAAGACAGTTCATGGATCTTGAAAAGGTTTGTGGAAGATCCAGAAAACCACACGAGGTGGATAGGTGATGGATCTGTTACACGTCAAGGTTTGTGGTAAACCTGTAAAACCATAGAAGGTTGAGCATTGCTCCCTTCATTAGTATCAAGGTCATGAGTCACAGAGTTTGACATGCTCCATAGAGGAGAGCATACTGCAGATAAGAGTGTGTATGTTTTTCCCATGTTCACACTAAGGGGGTGAATGTTAGGAATAACTTGTTATTGTGAACATTAGATATTTATATATTTGTGTGTGTGTAAATATATATTATATATTGTGTGAGTAAATAATGTAAGTGAGTTGTAACTCATGTAGATAAGAGTTGTTGAGATATGTTGAGTGATTAGTGGATCATGAGATATTCTAGGGAGTAGTTTGAGATTGAAGTTGACTCAAAGAGGATATTCAAGATATGACCGACTCTTCTTGGTTTGCATTATAGAGTCCAACACCTCTAATAAACTAAAGTGAAACTTAATCGACTCATGATACAGAAATTTAAGTGACCCTATATGTTTTCATAAAACCTAAACAATTAAAATGAAATTACTAATAATCTAAATGACTTAACAACTCACAATATTTTCACAAGTCGTGGAAGTATCACATTTTGGCACGAACCACGTATATCTTCGCCTTGTATTGATAGCACGTATTACAAATGCAGGTAATGAATACTGTCCCAAGGTGGAAATCCGATGCCAATGCAACTTGAAAATATTGCACTAAATCTGAGTCGAAGGTCGTTTCCCACTGAGATGGTGACTAAAATAGCAATGAAGGTCTGAGCTTGCGGATCCAAAGCGGTGCCACCATTGTAATGCAGTTATATCTCCCGAGCGTTTGGAAAAACTAAGTCGCATTCAAAGAGACTTTATCATTGGCAGAATGATAAAATAATCTTGTGGATAGATAAGAAAAGGACGAACATCTTTGTATTAGAAAATCTGTATCCTTTCTCTTTTCTTTTTCTAAAATCTCGAGCCGTAATACAGCTAGGGTAGATGCAGCGAGATAATATAACAAGCTTAAATGTACCGCAGATCTAGATACATGTATCTGATGTAAATCCTTTCTCTGCACTCTCGATTTAGCAAATAATAATGCAAGATAGCATCCACCTGTATTCGTTTGTAGATCCTCACATGAAAGGTAACAGGTTGCTGAAGGTGCAAGATAGAACACACCAATCTTGATTGCAGATAATATCTTATTAGAATACAATAGATGTTTGCATCCCACAATAGCGATTGCCCTATTTTCATAGATCCATACCTGAAATGGCAGGCTTCAACAATTGAGTGCAGATCTGAATGACTCTCATATTTGAACTCGACCTACTCTGATACCAATGTTCTAAAATGTAGAAGTTTTAATAAGAAATAACACCAGAATAATTAAAAACAACACATCATTATTGATTCATACGAGATATTTTATTATAGAAGGGAGATTACAATATATAGAAGATTTATCTCCTTAATATAAGGAGTCAACTTGAATCTCAAACTACTCCCTAGAGTATCTCAAGATCCACTAATCACTCAACATGTCTCAACAACTTTATCTACGTGAGTTACAACTCACTTACATTATTTACTCACACAATATATAATATATATATTTGCACACACACAAATATATACATATCTAATGTTCACAATAACAAGTTATTCCTAACATCACCGACCTTTGTTTTTGTCTCGATAGGCTTGAATTATGGATCTAGCTTAATAGTATGTTGTGCTAACTTTGGGTCAAACCTCTTAAATCCTTATAATTCCAAGAGAAGACATCTAGGAATTCTTGACAAAGTTGAACAAATTCATATTTTTCTTGTGGGGTACTTATTTTGCCAATTTGTAATGTCTTGCCTTCATCTACTTAAATGTGCTCCGAAATCTTCACCCTTTACCTAAATGTTTGATTTCTCCTTCTCGGAACTTATCATTTGGGTTGAAGATTGATTACAAAGTTAAAAATCCTTTTGGTAATTTGTTAGTCCTCATCTCGCACCATTTGGTCACCGTATTTCTGCTCCAACTTGTCTTGTTTTCTAGCAGAGAACTCAACTTCTTCTTGTAGAAAATTGACAATTTTCTGATCATTATCGAAGACTTGCCAACTTGTGTTGTTATCTGGCACAACTGGTCTTACAACCACTTTGATATGAGGTCGGTATTTATCAGCTTTTTATACTTTCCACAACATCAAATGCTACACCAATTGCTGCCACCTGTCCTTTGCTTCATTCTTCTTTGTTGGGATGGAATTGATGCTAAAAGATTCAAAATCTTCAATGAGATACCATACCTGATTTTTGTATTTCTTCAACAGATCGTTTCTAGGCAGAATTTTTTCCTTTGACTTGGTTCACTATTTACTTACTATCTCTAAAGACTTCTAATTTCTTAATCCCTCACTTTCTTTCCCAATGCAATCCATGAATTAAAGCTTGATACTCAATCGTGTTCTTTGAGTAAGAAAACTTGAAACAAAAGGCTTAGTAATGGTTTTTACCTTTTGGTGAAATGAGCATAGCTCCCCCTCTTTCACCTTTTATACTCCTTGAGGCATCAAAGAATAAAATGACATACTTTGCATTATCATCTTTGTGATATGGCTCGGTAATGCTAGGGAGAGGTTGATTCTAATCATGCAAACAATAGACTCCTAATTCAACTTCTTCCATTTCCTTGTATGGGTTAAAATACTATTTCTTGTTTGTCCACTCATCAAGAGATAAGTATGGAATGCTTTCTATCTTAGTATCTACTTCATGAGTGCTTGGATAATCCTCTTGATCAAATGTTGAACAATTTTCATTGATTGGAAATGGTACATGAGGCTCTATGTGGAAGTTTGAAATAGTCTCAGATCTGATTATAGCCATATCTCCATACCTTATTCGAATAACATATGTGGCCAAATAGTAGTGAAATATCCTCTAATTTTAGTGGTGAAGTCTCTTGACAAACACAATGCAAAGAGTGGTGGTAAGTCTATGACTGATACATCTTATAAGATGGTCACATTAGGACATGCATGCAATGTGAGGATCAAATATTTGATTACTCCAACTATTGTTACCATTATCCCATCCAATTACACCACACCTTTAGAAATGACTTCATATTGAAGACCCAATTGATAAACTATTTTTTTGGCATGCCAAAGCTACTTGTTCCCAAATAAATCATGCACCAACCTATCTCTTATGATCAATGAGATATAGAATTGTGGGGATTCAAATTTTTACCTTGGTAACCTCATTGATTTCCTCTTTGCTAATCAGTATTGGTAATCACATTTTCTCGGATGATTGGGTGATTGATTTTATGTTGACCAATTTGCCATAGCAGCTTGCAATAGGTCTCTTTGTCCTATGATAGCTAACGGCTCCCACATTGAGATGTTTACATTTGTTTTCTTCATTTTCTCACTAATGTTGAAGGAGATGAGCTATCTTTATATTTTCCCTTTCCTTGCACATTCTTCTCTTGTACATGGCTTGTTACAACCGACTCTTGAGCTGGTCTAGAAGGTGGCTCCGGTTGAACTTGCACACTTGGAGTTGTAATTTGATTACCAATTCCTTGTTGAGTGATAGAGGGCTGTGGATCATTTTGATTGGATGACTGTCCCTCTCCAATATTTCTTTTCTTCGACCATGTATTTCCTACTAAAATTTGAGAATGGAATTGATTTATACAAAAATCTTGATCTTGCCAATTAACAAGTGTGGTTTAACTTGGAGGTGCATCTTACAAAATTGCTTCCTATTGCTGATTTCTTTCTTGTCCTCTCTCTTGTTCCACACCCATTTTTGTCACCATAAGGGCTTGATTTAAAGCACCGGTGAAATGCATCAAATATTTATGAGGTTGATTACATTGGAAGCACTATTCATATTCTTGAGCCATGTTATTTCAAACTAGAACTAGGGCTCTAGATGTGGATGGAACATTAGGATTTTAGGGGTAGAATGTCGTATTAGTGGGATGTTTGACTTGATTATGATTTTTAGTTTGAACGGGTGGCCTATTAGGCTGATATGAATGTCTATTGGGTTGGGTTTGAGGCTTATACAACCTAAAATTTTGAGCTTGTTGCCTCTTAAGTTTCACCAACTTATTACGCAAGTTTTACAACTACTTTATGACTTCTTGGATCTCACTTGAGGTACTCAAAGATGAGGTAGAAGCTTCGGTTGAACTCTAATTTCTTAGAGTAGGAATGGGAGATAATTTAGGTGCTTTACTAGTTCTTAGAGATCATTTTTTCTGGATAGAGAGGCATAGGTGGCACAGATGCAAGTTTACCAAATTGAATTAAGCAATTATTAGCTCTAATAGAAATGTTATATGCCACGGGTAAAGTTATACCTCCCATGGATTGAATCATCATGGAAATATATAAGGAAGTATAGGAAAGCACCTTCATTTGATGGTCTCACAGCCAGCAATGTAATCCTCTCCCACATCTATTGGAATCTTAATTTGAAATTGGTCATTTGATCATTAGGGGCCCTCTTAATAGTTGTCAATTGTTATAATAAGGAAAAATAATCTCCTTTTCCCCAAACCGGTTATGAAGAGCTGTCCATAAAGGGTCCCAATTCTGTATAGACCTTGATGTTAGACTTTTGAACCATTGCAAAGGTTTACCTTTAAAGGAAGATTCCAATAACTTAAAAATAATTTCCAACTCAACAATCTCTTGAATTACATAGAAATTTGCATTGTCATGGATGTGGTCAATCAGAGTTGTTTGGTTCTCTCCAGTGAAATATGGAATGTTCTTCAATGTTGTAACTAGAACTGGATTTTGTGCATTGAGAGCAAGTGGGTTGCTGCCAGTGAAGTTAACATAGGGATTGGGTTGCACCATCCTGATTGGTCAAAAAACTCTAGTTGATTGAATGAATGGCCTACTAAGTGGAGGTGTTGATAAGGTTCTATTCAGTGGAGATGGAGACCTTTGAGCTCTTCTCCCCCTTCTTGCTCTATCTAGGGATAAGTGTAGATAGAAAAATAGTCCCTCTTCTCTAGTTCTTGACCTTGTTTGGATTCTTCTCATGAATCTGCCAAGTTTGGACTACTCGAAACTAGTGGATTTTTCCCATTTGGAATCACCAGACGTGAAATTCAAAGGTTCTTAAAAGATGGAAAATTATAACAAATTGCACGTTAATATTGTTGTAATTAAAATTTAGACTTCTTCTTTCCAACCGGGTGTACAAGAATTGTTATCTCCAAATCACAACACCCTTCAACTTGCAAAAGTGTGTGTGCTTAAGCTTACGATGTCACTAGATAAAATGAGTACTATCTCCAAGTGGTGGGACTTGCTACTTGAGATAGACCTCCAGAGAAAGATGGTTCTTGCTCTAACCTATTTTCCACAATATAATATAATGCAAGAAGAACTATTTGTCCTAATTTATCTTTCCGAGGAACAGGGAGAGAGAGTACATGAAAAAAACCTACACTAAAGTGGTGACACACTAGAAAAGGCGGGTATGAGAATATTTTTCCAATATGTGAAAATAGAGGTAAAGTGCATAATAAAAGGGCGATAACAGTTCTCCACTTTCTAGAAAATGCATTCACAACAATATCTCATACACACACAAAGATAATGAATCCTTTTAAGAGAATAAAATAGACACAATACATTTGAAATTAGTTTGAAATGGAAAGAAGAATGCAAACAAACACAACAAGGAAATATACATCCACAAACTTGCATTTATTGCTTTATTGATATGCACATTTCAATCTATTACAAAATGATGTCATAGATCATCATCCAAGGAGTCCACTACAAGGTCCTATAACACATTGGTTTCATAAAACCAATTTGACAAAGTTTTTCTACTTAAAACTATTCCCCCCTTTACAATGAGCCCAACACTACAATTTATAGAATTCTGAAAGGAAAGAGAGAGGAGAAATGAAAATCCCAAAATCTGACTTGCCACCACTTGCAATATGTCATAAATGGATTGAAATTATGGTATGTTTCTTGTAAAAGGTTCCCCATGTTGTCCCATTACTTGCAGTAGTGAAGAATGTCTTCCCATGCTTTGCTAAATGTTCTCCCAACCACCAATAAAATCATTTTTCTAAATTGGGCACATTATTTACAAAATCACCATAATTTCTTCATCAAATTATAAATTTCTTGATTGATGTGTGTTGGGCTCAAATCCATGATTCCATTGGTACAAATTTCATGTGATTCTATTCGAAATGCAAAAAAATTACAATTTTAGTGTAGGCGCTTTTTTGAGTTTACGAGGATTACTTGTATTTTACAAGAATGAGAATTTAATTTATTAGATGGACATGTTTCTTTTTTTTTTCACATGTCTAACCTCATTAAAATTAGTAAATTCATTTTTGTGGTATAGAGGACATTGTGCCCTTTCTGAAAAGTCATTTTTTTTTAAATCGAGCTCGGGTCAAAAGTTATGATTGTTTGATGTTCGGGGGGTCGTGTGTTGACTTTTACTTTGTATTGTGGCTATTGCAGTTTTTTGGGAACTCATGTAAATGTGGCACTCCAACCGTCTCGAGACTCTTTCTTCCGCATTGCCGATTCAGGATTTTCTATCCCGTGCGTCCGCCATCGACCGAGCTGTGGGTCGTTGACTCTCGCCATATCCACAATACATTAGCCGTGGGCTTTCGGGTCTAACACGTAACTCTGTCCCTAATTATACCATGGAATATGTGGAAAAAATCTTCCTCCTTTTCTGCAATGAATTTCACTATGACTATTTTTCCTTTTCTAACCCAACCGTCTCCAATTTTTTTTTCCACTTTTACCTCATTTCACTACTTCTTCTTACTGCTTTGGACCAAAACATGGTATGATGAACCCTAGTACAACTTGCATTGCTTCTATTCACAATCCCCAGACTTGCAATGCACTAAATCAAGCCCTTGTCTTCATTTTTTCACATTTTTGCAAAATTTTAGTAATTTTCTTGGAATTTTTTTGGACAAGGAAGTTAGAGGAAAGCAAAGATGTACCCAAAAATCCAATTTTTTTCCCTTCACCATTTTATCCTTGTTCCATCCTAAAGGAATTTGTGCAGTTATTAAAAATTAACCTCGGGGTGAATTTTGGATAACATTGATTTTTAAAGATTATTGTGGAGTTCAAAAATAAAGTGGATATAATTAGAGGATTTTAGGATCATGTAATTTTTTTAGAGGTATTTAAATATTAAGTGTAGAAAATCCCAAAACAAAACATATTTAGTTTTCAAAGAGGAAATTAAACCCAAATTTTTGTTCATTGTTTGAAAATTAAATATTCGAGGTGTGATGCGAATTGGAAATCATTGAATATACTAGAAAAATTCATTCAAGTTTATGAAAATCCAATGGATAGACACCCAAATTTAAAATGACGTCCCGCTTGTTAAAATTCTTACAACTATTGTGCATGAAATTTTACTTGTTGCTCAAGTGCCTCAAGCTTTTCCTGGAATATTGATAATGGTAATATTCGCTATGTACAGAGATTGGTCTATGTTCAATTTGTAATAAATGGTATGGTACCTATTCCTAGGGTAAATATTAACCCAAATATGCAACTTTTGCTTTATGTTTTAACAATGTCTTATTTTGGCTTATAGCAAGAAATGCATGCATTGTGTGTGCAATGGATTCTTTATGAGACAAAGAGGAGCAAAGTATTTTAAGGAAGATAGGGTTAAATTTTTAGATGCACATGGGATTGAAGAGATGTGGGCTAAAACCCATTTTTAGAAAGTGCCAAGTCTCCTGTGGTTGTCGATAAAGAAGATCTTGGAAAATTAGTAGCATCGTCCATATGAGCGTTTGAGTTTCTACATGTACATGATGTCCAGTTCATTAGGAACACATTTATAGATAGATAATTCTTTCATCTTGCTATCGTGGAAGAATGTAATTAGAAACCAAAATGAAAACCAAAATGAATTCAAAAACTAAATTCAGTGCAAAACCTCAAGAATGTTATTGAGATGATTTTTTACTAAAATTTCTTGAATTCCAGATGATTGAAATCCTCTTTAGTTTCCTACTCAAATCAAGACTTTGATATACTTTAGGACCCTGAGAAGTAGTAGAGGTTTTGGCCATATTACCACTAAACATGAGGGTTCCTCGTTGTAGCATCAACTCAAAGTTTGTAGATTTGATCATGGCATGAAGAAATCTATATTTATTGTTGATACCTAGGTCTCAGATATTCCAGAAGACATTTTACATATTGGGAAAGAATATTTCTAAAAATTTCTAGGAAACAACAATTGAAAGAGAAAAACTCTCCATTACTTATTTTCAAGTATGATTGTGAGGAGGTGATCTACTTTTGCAACCCCTTTTATCCTCGGAGTCAAGAATAACAAATGATCTCGCATAGGCCTTGTTTGATTGTCCATGTAGCAATGAACAAGAAAAATTGTTTCTTAGTAATGTTGATTATATTATATCGATGACATTGTCAAATTACATTGTTGCATATGGAAATGGTGAAAGAAAAATAGGTTGTTTGTAAATAGTTAGACAAAATGTTCTTGTTTCATACACAGGAAGCCAAAACGAAGAACTAGTCTTATTCTTGTAAATTTTGAAATAAGAAGAGAAACACACACAATTTTCATAAGAATGAGTCATGAAATTTGAAACATTCAAAATATAGTAGCATTGCAAAGAAGATGTGCTTAAAATAACTGTTTAATATGAAGTTTAGAAAAGCAAAGGTAATTAATAGTCGTATTGTTTTAAGCATTATAATTTCGTAAAAGAGAGCTCCTGCAGCAAGTGGCATGATGAAACCCGGATGTAAGATTTGGATTATTTTCTTGGATGAAATACAAATGTGTTATTTTGTTGTAGTGTGAAATGCTATTTTTGGGTTTCGATAACTTAATCCTGGTCTAGTTTCAAGGTACGCTTCACATTTAACTCCTTCACCTGTAACATTAATCAAAATTCCACATCAATCATTAAGTAATTGCATAATTTATAGTTTGAATTTGTTAATGAAATAATTAGTGTTTAATGTTAGAATTTTTAAATGCTTGCATTCAATGTTTAATGTGAGATAATTTCTAATGTTAAAACTATAGGAAATCAAAAATTTCAAAATTCATGATTTATTTAATCAAAAAATATGGTATGGCTATACAATTATTTTAGCCAATCGTAAAATTAAATCAATGTTTTTGAAAAATTCAAATAAATATATAGTTTTAGAAAACTATATATGAAACATTTGAAATGGCACGTAGATTCATGTGATTCGTTTGCGAAGATAATGAAAATAATATTTTTGATTCCTTTATAACCTACCTACGGTAGGATAATAACTTCTTGAAGACAAATAACTAATAAAAGGTTTGAAGAACCATTATTATTCGTTCAATTAGAAATATTTTCGCACATTCCTTTTTTGTTTTCTCGAATATAGAAAATCACGAAAAAAAATGTTTAATTTTCTAAAACAAATAAAAAATCCATTATTGTGAAATTGTCTATATTGTTTTTTATGTTTAAAAAGATGATTTTAAAATAATATTAAAAATATATATAATCCTTTACCATGAAGATAGTGTATAGTATTTTCTATATTATGAAAATTATTATAGAAATTTTTTTATTATTAGATTAGATAAATAACTTGGATTTTAAGGGGATTTAAAAACCCAATGTACAATGGAGAAAAGATAGAGCAATGACGATCAAAAGGAGTAGTGTCTACCAGAGCTAAGAGAGATTCAAACAAACTTATCTCTCGAGCTCTAACCCACAGGATCTCAATTAAATTTTGAGGGGAGTTTTAACATTTTTACTTTTATTTTTACTCCCAATTGTAGTCCAACCTACATCAACGTTAGAATTTACATTTTATTTAGAATAAATCAGGATGATAATTTCTAGATTCTTCGAATGTTTGTTAGAATGAACGCATTAGGAATAATGGAATCTTCTAGTGCAATGTGAAGTATAGCCTTGGCCTCCAAAAATGTTGTATCAGGAAAATATTTCTTATTTTCCTTCTCTAAATCAGAATCTAAGTAACTATTCAGTTGACTCTCAAGCACCAGATTGACTAGGATCAACATTTTTCCACTAGGAGTATCTTTCCTTACTTTGTTTTTTCTTCCCATTTTGACAATCACACACTAATTCATAAACTTGAAAGGAAATCCTTCATAATTAAAACTTTGGATCAAAATACGATCCTCAACAATAAGATTAATGGTAGTTGTAAAATAAGCAAAGGTAACCATATCTACCATAATACAGGTGTATGTTGTAAAACCAAATATAGATGTATTAGAATGAATTGCCAAACATTTACCCACTACATTCCTGATTGACACTAAGCATTCTTTTATCTTAAATTGAAGGGGGAAATAAAGAAAACAGAACTGAATCCAAAGGTTTCATAAGAAGGAAATGAAACTTGATATCCCACACTTTGCCTAATTTAAGAATTCTATTAGTAATATTTTCAAACATTATAAAGAAAAAAACCTCTAGATGTACCTTCCACGAGTGGCTTTGAATGAGTATATATCCAATTAAGGAGAGCATGGAGGCTTGGAAAATGTCTCTCAACCTGCAAATGATCCCATTTCTCTTGAAATAATCTTCATAAATAATGACATTTTTCCCAAAAGAAACAAATGGAGCTATTTTAGCAGGAATCATCATCTTGGCGGTGTGTTTAGATGAAGATTTGGCTGCATCAAGGAAGCTTTTGGGTGGACCTAAAGGGTGCCCTGCCTTATTCCCCTACCCCGTATCCCTTCCTCGGAAGCACATGACCATCAACCATCAACGTAGGCGCAACCCCCATAGAGTTGAATCCGCCTGTATGCAAAGCCCCTAAAGAAACACTCGTCCCACTGGAGCCACGACTAGCACCAGAGACAAAGGATTACTCACCAAACCCTGATGGACCACTCACCCAAGCAACAAAAATGATGATAAGAGAAAATGACTCCAGAGAAAAACTTGCAGCCATGGAAACCTTGTCCACAGAGTCATCCTTGGATGGGTCCTCTGCACGCTCCAATCCAAATTTCCTCTAAGGTGATACCGAGGTCCTACCACCACCAATAGTTACGTGAAATCCTATGGAAATACCATGAGCCCTTTTAGGACTTGAGTATGTCTTGCCAGCAGTCTAGCGCACAAAGGAAAAGGAGATAGACCCACCACAATCATTCAAACCAGCCACCATACGAGAGCCAAGCCAACTGCTGCTTCCACTAGCAAAGGGTTTTACATCTTTCCCATCTCCGTCCGCATTGATCCGTTGCTTAGAATCATGGTCCCCATAGAGGCTTCCGCACTTCACAGTGACACCCTGAACCAAGTTAGATTTAGGGTTTATGGAAGAAGTCAGGAAAAATGCAGAGAAAAAGTAAAGTTTAAGTTTTCAAAGAAATAAAATGCTATATAATCAAGTGTTCAATTACTTCGTTCAAAAATTTAAATATTTTAAATATTAAAAAAATAAAATTCTATAATCCATTCTTAAATTTAGAGTTTGTAATTGGGAAATATCTAATATTAGTTTGTGATTATGAAATATGTAATAATAATTCATATTTTAAGATTTTATCAAGTGAGTGACAACCGATAAGTGTAAATATAAAATACCCATTGCATTTTTTTCCTATGAAACACTTTACGAACATTCTTGAGGCATCTTTAAGGAACATATTGACTAAGGTCATGAATGGTACCAAGTACTTATTCAATGAAGTGATGATCCACATAATTTATCTAAAACTACATTAAAAGAATAGATATATTGATTAGTTATAATGATTAATTAAGAAGCAAGCAACCAATAAGACTTTAAAAAGAAAAATAGTTTTTGTTCGACGTGTATGAATTCTTCTCCCGGAAGAGAAAGAAAAAACAATAAAAATAATAATAATAATAGTAGCATACCTATATTTATATAAATATATGTCATATATGTTGAGAGGTATATACTACATATATTTATATATTATATAAATATATAGGTGCCTTGTGAACTTCACCTATCGACATATTTTACATGTCATGTTTTGATTTATGTTCTATATGTATGTAAAATATGCCGAGAGGTGAAGTTCACAAGGCACCTATAGATTTATATAATATATAAATATATGTAATATATACCTCTCGACATATATTACATATATTTATATAATATAGGTATGCTAAGAAAGAACCGGAGTTGCATTATACATAAATAAATACAAAAAATAAAGTATGAAAAATAAGGGGGATTTAGTTTGTGTATGAATAAAATCAAATATCTTACAAGGAACATCATAAATGCATTTAAAGAAGGAACCATATCTCTTAAGAGAATGAGTATGAGCAAAAAAAATCAAGGTCTATAATACACGAAGTTCTTATGGATTTTATTATTAACCATATTATGAAGTAAAAAAATACAATCTTTTTTCATACAAATTGAAATGCGTAATGTACATCACATTTAATGAAAAATTCGTAGAATGAAATGTGTGTTACACATGGTACATTATTTATATTCTAAGGACATAAGTCTTTTTTCCTTAGCCTTTCATTTCAAAAGTAGTTTTCCATTCTTCATATTTGCATAGCGCTCATATGAAAATGGTGGAGATATTCTTAGACTCTGCGGTGACTTTACTCGAGAGATAGCCACAAATGTTAACCCCATTATTTCCCTTTTTTCAATATCAATAGTAGCCTTGGAAAGAGTCAAACCTTGCAATTTATGTATTGTCAATGCCCATGCCAACCATAAGGGTAATTGATGTGTGCGTCCCCTTTGTATTGGTGTAATTGGGATGGTACATGGATTTCTATCTTCAAATGGTATTCGAAATAACTATCAAATTCAACCATTACATACATTGGTGGGTTCGATGGACCACTACCAAGGGCATATACTATGCTTCAAATATATCCCATCGCTCCATTTAAAAGACCTATTTCTATCCAAATATTGGATGTTAACATAACTCTTGCATCATTAGAAATTAATAATTCTAAATCATGTTCATCATTCGGACCTCTTGCCATTGTGGTGGTGGTACTTGTTCTTGTTGCATGAATGCTACGTTCGAAAAAATAAAATTAATGAATAATTTTTTTGTTATTGTGGTTATTCACGTTAATTTTTGTCGCCATTAGGTGAATATTATTATAGAATTCTTCGTTTCTAAGGTTGTCCATATTCAAAGACACCTTCTAACCATATGAATCCATGCACATGCGCGAACCTTTATGTTTCCATTCATATCTAGACCAATAATATTTAACTTTCATTCCTTTTTGTAATATCTCCTTTCGAGAAAAGTGTATGTCATGGTTGCATATAATGTGCCCCTATATGTGGACATTCGACGACATTTTCCCTTCGCCAATTTGGAATATTAATAAAATAAATTAAATTTATCAAAGCAATCAATTAATAGGTGAAATTAAATTCACCATTGTAATACCCATTCATTTCACCTTATCATTAATTAATAAAATACAATTGAATTTACTGTGTAATACCCTTTACTTTGAAATACCCATTTCACCCTATCATTAATTAATAAAATACCATACCCTTTACTTGTGTAAACCAAAGAGATCAATTAATAAAAGAAATTAAATTTACCGAAGCAATCAATAAAATAATTTATTTTTATTACCATGTAATACCCATTTCACAATACCATTAATCAATAAAAGAAATTAAATTTAAACATTTACCGTGATCATTAATTAATAAAAGAAATTAAATTTATCAAAGCAATCAATTAATAGGTGAAATTAAATTTACCGTAAATACCCATTAATTTCACCTTATCATTAATTAATTTCACCTTATCATTAATTAATACCTTGTAAACCAAAGAGATCAATTAATAAAATAAATTAAATTTATCAAGCAATCAATAAAAAAATTATTTTTATTACCATGTAATACCCATTTCACCCTATCATTAATTAATAAAAGAAATTAAATTTACCCATTTACCGCGTAATACCCATTTCACTTAGCACATTTATTTGCATAGTAAAAGAATTGGTTTTTAAATTTACTCATTTACCCCATAATACCCATTTCACTTAGCACATTTATTTGTGTAATAAAAGAATTGGTTTTTATTTACACATATTCCTTTTATTTACACAAATAATTATTTTTACGGGCACGACATCGACATCTCATCATTAGTCACTTATGTAAGGACTTCTTTACATATGTTACGAAAACCTTATGTTCATGTGTTTAATTAATAAATTAGTTACAAAATTAAATTAATTGTTTAAATATTTAAATCTCCCATTTGGAAATTTTTAAATATCAGGTATTATTTTCATGTTTTAAATTTTATTTAAATTTTCTCGATATTTATTTCATATTATTATTAATTTCTTAAATAAGTGGTTGTTTTGTATTATAGATCAATTCCATTATTTATATTATTTTTTGGTTTGATCACTAAGTTAGTTACTTAGTTTTATTAATTATTCAATTAAATTGATTATTAAGTAGTTATATTTTAATTATTTTAAAACATTTTTATTATATATTTATTTTCATCAAGGTACATTACATTTTATAGATATTTTGAGACATCCATTCTAAATTCTTTTTGCTTCTTATAACTAGGCGTAAAGGATTGAGGGATTTTTCCACAAGAATTTTGATCTCATCCCTTATATATTGATATATTGATATCTCCTTGTCATGCTAATGATTTTCATGTTCCTAAACTCTTCTAAAAGACTGAGTGAAATTAGGAAATTTTAAATCCTTTAACAAGGAATCATGTAGTTAAACCACACTCATTTCCAAGATTTTAGCTTCTATGAATTAATAAAATTAATACTTGCATATCACTAACATTATTATCGTAATTAAATTTGGTTAATATTTATGCGATCACTATCTTGAAAAAGGGTCTCCAAAAAATAGTCAATCTATACTACATAATTAAGGTTAAAGTAACAAGGGATGCTTTGAATTACTCGAAATATTACTTATGCTAACTAGAAAATTTAGTTTCTTTATATGCATTCCAATTCATTTATCTTGATCATGGAGTGTGAAAATTTAGTTTCTTTATATTTATTCCAATTCGTTTATCTTGATCATGGAGTGTGACAATATCATAATATTAATTACACCCTTTGATTGTTATAATTTTTTTTTTTCTTAAATTCAATCTCCTATCATCATAGACTCAAATCAATACTTAAGTGATAAATTTGCAGCATTAAGTTTATTTACATTATGAGTAATATTACTTATTCTAAAATGTGTTTATTTTATTACAATAAATTTAGTGAGCCCTATTTATTTAATTAATTACATCATTATCTTTATGAGTTCAATTAAAAACAATTTAACCAAATACACACCTTAATCAAGATTAATTTTGCAAAGAAAGAAATAACAAACTCCAATTTATTTAATACTATTTTTTCTCATACTACCATATATAAAATTCAAATTAACTCCATATACAAGAGGAATAAGGGTAAAATATGAAACAGGATTAGAAACAAGGATTTTGTGTTTTGTAAAATTTTCAAGAGGAGCTTAAGGAGGAGGAGAATGCATTCCATGGTTTAACACTATTTTCTTGTGCACAACCCACCATTAAGAATTAAAATTGGGAATTTTCGCTTGAATAATACTAAAATATCATACATGCTTCAAGGTGAAGCACGTAAAGTGTTTACATGCACTTATTCTAAAGAAAGTAAAGCTACACTAACCTAACGTAACTAGTTAAAAATTAGAAGCTAAAAATTCTAATATTGGAAACAACAAACAACTTCCTTTTCTTAAAAAATGAGACCATGAGATAATCTTGACAATTAGATAAAATGGTAAAGGTGAAAACATTATTCGCACCTTAAATTTACTCAAAATATTATTTCAAAAGATGAAAATACTTCTATCAGATCTACAGTCTATTTTGGGAGGTATTGGGGTTGACTTTTGAGAATATGAAGCTTATGTTTTTTTCTTAATCAAGCATGATTGTTAATACTACTTATCTTAGTCACAAATGAGCCAATTATTTTATTGGGCATGCTATTCTCATAGCTGGAAAGATGATATCTATGATCTACCTTTTTCCCTTCTTTCCTCTTCACCCTTGAGCATACGCGAAAGATAATAATAATGTTGTTATGTTTCTTTTAATAGCTCTATATTTTCTATAACAATTGGCTTAGCAAGTATATGCATTTCTTGTTCTTCATTATGATCCTCAATGTAGCATGAAAGCTGAAATTCATCCTCTCTCTCCTTGTGAAGAATTATATTGGTAGTGTGATCCTCATGATATCCTCCTCCACGTGGTTGCTTACATGTTTATATAAGATGATTTTTCTTCAACTCATTCATTGTTATTATTATACCCATATGGAAAATAGGATGCAAGGATGACATTTTTTCATTCCTTGTTATGAGATAGCTCTAAATATTTTCATCATGTAGTGCCCACTTCCCTTTAACACCTTTTGATACTGATCATGACATTGTTGACTATATTATGGGCATTATTATAGTTTTGATTTAGTATGATGTTAGATGTTAGAGCATAGATTATTGTTGACTTGATTCTTATATGATGCTTGATGAGTATTAGAGACATTTTATATATTGATGTTGATATATTGTTTGACATGGTTATACTTATGGATGTCGTTCGACATGTGCTATTTGGATATATTGAGTAGACCTAGAAAATGGAATTAATTGATAATCATATAGTTGTTGATTAAATTGTAAATGATATTGTTGGTTGCCTTGATGTTGTTGTGATTCATATATATATATATGATTTTGGAATCATGTTTATATGTATTTGTTATGTTCGATATGGCCACGAGGCCAAATGAGGTATTTGTTTTGTGCCGGTTAAAAATGTCACAATAAACATATGGGGATTGGAGACCAACCAAATTGAAATTCTAGATGAATTCAATAAGGTCACCATGGCAACTTGTATTTGTTTGTGTGTGTGTTTGTTTGTGTTAGGGTTTCCCATGGGGGGGGATCACCTTTAAATGTGACCAAGGGACTTTGTGTATTTATTTTATTTGGTTCCTTTGTCTAATGTTTACTTGTGTTTATTTAGCAAGTGCATTGATCCCTTTCATTATTTATTAAATAGTCTGTTAATATTGCGAGTAATCATGTTGTTAAGTTAGTTAATTAAAATATGTCATAAGAAAGTAATTAATAAAGTTGTTGGCCTTGAATGAAAGTGTTGTAAGAAATGTGTAAGTAATGTGTAAGAGATATGTAAGTTGATTTTGGAGTATGAAACACTCCACCTTTTTGAAATTTTAATTTTTCCGTGGAGGCTGATTTGCGAGGCTTGTGGCACAAGTTAAACTAGTCCCATACCTCTTAAATTTATATACCAACCTTACCTATGGTTGAGAGTTAATGTTAAACACAACACACTCAAGGTTACAACCAACACTAGGAACCACTTGTTACGGGGGAGACCACAAGGTCAACACGGAAACGTTCACACCTATCAAGGACAATTTACTTTTCCTTTTTACAAGACAACATGGAAGTCCAACCACATGACACACTTACATTTAGGGGCATCCCACGAGGAAATTCTTATTAAATTTTCTTGTTTACTAAAGTGTCTCTAATTTCTTAACTTACGTTCTTGTAAAATTTCATGTAATGATTCACACAATTCTTTTCACAAGGGAGAACTTCTTTCTTTTCAACTATTGACTAAATAGCTTAAGGCCAAGCTTTCTAAACTAGGATCATCAATTTTATGTCCAAATCTTTCTTGTTCATTTGATTTTAGAACATTTTCCATTTCTTACAAGGTTAATTAATCTTACTCAAGCCACTAACACATGTTCCACAACTCTATTGCACAGGTGAAGGCATAAGCTCCGATTGAGGGAAGTACCGCTTAGGGTTCATAACAATAGCCTTCTTGTTTAAGGATTAAATTTTGACCTTGCTTAAGAAATATCACCATGAATCAAGGCAAGGGTTAACAGAACAGGACAACAGAATTTAGCTTCAGGGTCACATTGTTTACTATCAGTCTTTTATTGAGGTTAAGAGTTTATCAAGATTGGTTAAATGTTCCATCTAGACTTTACTTCATTAAATTTGACAAAGGAGAACATTCCAAACGATAGAGAGAGATTTAAGGTTTAATTAATCGATTTCCCTCCTACTTATTAAATCCTATCATCTTCTAAAATCTAACCATTGCTTTCACCATGAGGTCATTTAAGATTTCACCATAAAAGGATAATGTTTATTAGCTTGGCTCGAATAAAAAATAATAATAATAAGTTATCATATTTCGTTACAAAAGATAGTTTCCTCTTGATTGTTCCAGGTCTCAAAGGTTATCAAGTAGATCACATCTACATTAATATGTTCATATACATAAATTTTGGTTTAACTTTTATCAGGACTATCCAGGTTCACTTTATAGTACTTACTAACTCATTACTACTATGTCTTAGAAGATTTACAACTCAACATTTTAACTCAAGAGCAAAGTTTGACAGCTTACAACAACAATACTCTACAATACATTTACTAAGGCACCGACCCTCTTCTAAAATTTTTCCACTAGATGTTATCAATAGTTTAACCATAAAAGACAACGTACAAGCACCAAAGTGGATATCATCTATGCAACTACAACAGCCACTTCTTTCATACTTGAGCTCGGAAAAACAACCTGCAAAAACATGTTAGCTTTTGTCAGTTCAAAAGAACTGGCATGAGCATGCATTCCCTTTTCCTAGATATTTCATCAAAATTAATTGAATGACTAGTGCATGATTTCCATTCCAAGGCATAAGCAAAAGTAATTTGTATGAAGGTAAACAAAATAGATATCTAGTTAACAAAAGGCACACTGCAGAACATATGAAAGCCAAAATTGTGCATTTTCTATCCAAGGTTACCCTTACACCATACATTCTAAATTATAACAAATTTCCCACATAATACACCTTTTTATTTTCCTTAAGTAAAATAGCGATAACAGCTTCACATTCACAAAACAGAATAAAGGAATCGTACAACAACCACCCGATATAGAAATAGTAAATTCTCCTGATAATGTCAAAAAAAAGGTAACAAGATTTATTATTCGAGCATCCCTACTCGAGCAAGAATACCACACAAGTCCACTAAAACTCATACAAACCTATGAGGGGGGGGGGTTATGGCCACTCAAGGACCCAATTCAAAGATCATGTAAAAAGGAATGCATTGCACATGCGTACACCTTAAAGTATGTAGCTGACGTTTTTGATTGTTATACCCAATATTTATTTATATATTCAAGGTTAAACAACGTCCACGTATGATAAGTTGAAACTTTGAAAGCACTCTTAAGCCTCAAGTGCCAACTCCGCACATCCCTCAACGAAAAACCCTTCATTCCCAACATAATAAAATATTTCAATGTTATACACTATTAACTTACTTACTGATATAACGAAGAAAGGTCTCATAAAACATTGTTGCTTGGGGGGGTAAATGTAATTTACCTTTCACAGGTCCCCAAAAGCATCTCAAGCCTCAGACTTAGTTCCATGTTCACCACATCCGACATATACTTCATTGTTTGTTGCTCGGAAGGGGTAAAACACTGTTCATGCACTCACTACCGTGGGGGCGTCCGACAAGGAAAGGCTTTTCTTATAATAATAAAAAGAATTAAGTAAACTTACACAGTTACGTCGGGCGCATAGGATATCCCATGTACAAAACGAGAGTCCCTTGAATACTTTAAGTATTTTCTCCAAAGGTTTGAGTAAGGTTTTCCTTATAACAAACCCTCAAATTTTCCATCTCAAAGAAGCCGATGGACCTTTCATAAGACCAGTTAGGGAGGTAATACAACGTAGGACTGACGAGGTTATCCCTTGGCCAGGGTACTAAAATTTTTAAGGTCATCATAAGCTAGGTAAGTAAGTTAGATTTGGCAAAAACATGTTTGCATAAGACGGCGTCGAAAACCCACTATCTAGTCATAGCCAGTCACATCCGACAAGCATAATGCACAGTTCGTTAAAGCTTCAAAAAGGAAAAAGAAATTTACATTGTTCCAACCTTGTAGTCGACCTCCCAGGGATGAAATTGGGATGAGATTATACCAAATTAGATTGCTAAAAAGAAAAGGATGAGCAAGGGTCGCTCTAGTATCATTTCCAATACGAATTAATATTAGACCGTGATAACAACAAAAGGGCAATAAATACACTTCTTCTCTAGAGGTAAATAGTTTTATTCATTTATCACCTGCTCTCCTCTATAACCATAGGGATACATAACGGAGGTAAAAAGCAAATCACATTTTTTTGTTTTCTAAAGAGGACAGCACTTAAACAAACAACTCCTCATTGCCATGCTGAGGAAGGTCCAAAACCAGGTCGCAGAAGGAAGAAAACTGCTCCTACAGGGCATAACACGACGTATCTAATAAGACCCTCACACATCTAGCAAAAAAGCAAGAAAATACACTCTTGGCGGGAAGGCGTGCAAAAGCCACACAACATTTCAAATGATAAAAATCTCACGCAGAGCTTATCTCAAACCAACACAACACACAATTACCAGGAGAACAAGCAATAATCATGCATTTAATTATAAAAGGAAATAGCTGGGAAAAAGGGAAAAAGCAGCTCATGCCTGTTCCTCCTGATTCAACATCACTCCTGGCTCTGAAAGGCATCTACCGCAATGGTAATTAAACCTTTTCCTTCATCGATTTGAGGACAAAGTGTCAAACTCTCGGTCAAAAACACTTCAAACAGTAGCTTGTAAGGTGTGATAATTCCAACAAACCTTTATGCCTACCAAATCGGTGACTCGTTGAAACAGCTCATAAAATTGCAAGGTAAAACGTGCTTCATGAATAATCGACATAAAACAGTCAGCCTCTATGAGGTTCTCTTCCATGGGTTACATCGTAAACAAGCAAGGTCTCGAAGAGAATCTCTGTAATAAATTTCATCAGTCTGCTGGTAACACCCTCACTTGTCCAAAGGTCGATTTTGGAGAAACAAACTCAAGACAAGATCTGGATCTCAAAAATATCCTGCTACCTTCATCTCCCAAGACATTTTCTCCAACATTGCAAAGATCTCCCGTGCCCGTGGTGTGATCTACCACTTACACAAAAGCATGCACCATTTCATTGCCTTTAAACCAACTACATCCGAATTTCTTTTTAATTCCTCTATCCTTCATCGATCTCCTTCCCCACCCTCTCTCTCTTTTCACCCCTCGCCATGAGAGCCTCCCTACTTAGTGACTCGATGAAGGAGTTCATATAATAGCAAGCAAATCGTGCTTCATGAATATACTAAAATGAAACAGATCCACGCCTATATCTCTGAATCTGGAATATTTTCTCAGAAACGCCCAGGGGCAAAAAACCGCATAGAAAAGCTCCAACCCGAACAACAATGAAATTATGATCAGATCTCGCGTTGTGTGGTCGGAATTCTTGGGAGGAACCTCTAGCTTTAAAGTAATCGGACAGACATTTTCCACTACAAATGATAGTCCGATGAAGGAATTTGGGGCTTCTTTCCCGCTTGCAGAGACCTTCACATACATGCGCGTTTGCACTTCTGGAGACCCGTATCCGTTCTGCAATTTCCCGTACTGATACACACAGTGCACGCTAGCGCTATCTAGTTTGAGCACGAAACCCATACAGCTCATGTTATTTTCACATGAATCTTTGCAGTCCTGTAATTTTGTGACCGTCGCGTTGGTAACATTTAATCTGTCGAAAATGACATAGTCCAGCTCCACAAATCTCACATCGGTGCCCTTGATTTCATCGATCCGCCTGCAGGTTTTATTATCGCTAGACCCGGGATCGAAACCAGTGGACATTAGCACCGTGGTTCCCGATTCGATCAACCTTACACACAACGCTTCTCTCCACAAGACCTCCGTGGATTATACAATGACTCATCACGGCTTCCCACACCATTTCCCATGAAGAAGAAGGGGAATCCCTCTTTCGACCGTACATTCGAGTCTCCCGCCGCTTCTCAGAGTGAGCCTCCTCAGTGATCCTCCCGCCCGCCGCCGTCGGACGCCATGATCAAACTATCTTCACCCACACTTTGCTTGTGTTTCAAAAAACCATACTTGTCCAAGTAATCGCCGGATATTCACCATTTGATTGCCAAGACGATTTTTCTGTGCTAGGCCTTCCTGTTCATTGTAATACGTCTGAGTAATTTTGGACTCGTGTGTCTATAGAAAGAGAATAATAGTTACCACTGCCATAAGTAGCATTGGTGGATCTCGACTACAAGGAGTCATTACCGCTGAATTTCTATGTTGGAAAAGGGTAAACGTTGGAAATTCATTAAAGCTCGCTAAGCGAAATTCTCAAGCAGCCCAGCTTCAGCTTGCATTGAGGACCAAATTACCTGTATCCAGTAACATCAGGTCCATTAGCAAACCAGATAAATCCTTACTACTCCATGCACTTTTCCCTTTCTCGTCTATGATGGACAGACTTCCATTTCACCATTAATGAACCACTATCCAGAACACACTGTAGCAATTCATCTGTTTCAGCATTTGATGGAGCGCGACAAGCATTCGTGGTTTTGGGAAAAAACAACAGGAGACCACGTGAACAGCAGGTGAAGTCAACATTTTTAATGAATGAGCATGTGCGGCACCAAAGTCTCTTGCGTGAGCAGGTAAAAAAGGAAAACAAAAGATTTGCAAGACAGGGAAAACAGTGGGTGCGGCCACCAGCAAGGGTTCTGTCACATCAAACATTAATAGCTCCACCCTCCACGCCAAGAAGGAGACGAAGCTGACCGAGGCAAGGAAGTTTGGGGGGGGCATTACATTCTCCTCCCCTTAAGAAAGCATCGTCCTCGATGCGACATTACATAGAGGAAAGGAAATGGTACGCAACAAGGGATAGATACAGAAGAAAACACACCCTATGGTTTGAAATTTTAGTTGATTAAAGCACGGTCACAAAGTAGCCTCAGGAACATTTGGTAGAAATTTTAACTTTCAATGTTCTGTGAAGATTGGCAGTTCCTTCTTGTTCATCATTTCATTAGTCTTTTTCCATTATCATTATTTCTAGTTTTTTTTTTTTTTCTTTTAAAAATATCATCATTGAAGGGTTTTTGGTTTATTCTTTATTGTGGGTGCCCAACATGAACTGCTAACACAACACCCTATCGGTTCACAAGACACTACAGATTCACAAGCACACAAGTATATACTTCATGATTGTATTACACCACAAAAGGTTACTCAAATACGGAATAGAATTGGCACAGTCCACATAACGTAGTACTCATCACACATCAATGACTGACACACAAAATACTCAAACAAAAGAGTACTACAATCCACCAGACATTCCCTCAATTTGCATCAATGAAAGACTCACATAACACCAAACCAAGCTACAGGTACATAGTGTCCACAAGGGAAACAATGACATAACCACAACATCACAACACATATCCATCTGACATGAGTAATACATACATCAAAAGACCACTACCAAACAACACAATAACTCAACATATATCCTGAAACATCAACCATATAGACAAATATCATAAGCCTCCCTCAAACTCTTATGCCTCCCTCAAGTCTCTTATGCCTCCCTCATACTCTTATGCCTCCCTCAAGTCTCTTATGCCTCCCTCAAGTCTCTTATGCCTCCCTCAAACTCTTATGCCTCCCTCTTATGCCTCCCTCAAGTCTCTTATGCCTCCCTCAAACTCTTATGCCTCCCTCAAGGAGGCCGGTTGACCCTATGGTCCAAGACACATAGAGTTCGAACACTCCTAACCCAAGTGACATAATAACGCGTGGTTCAACAACCCGCTAGTCATATGTACTCCTTGGGGTGTACCCCCATACAATGAAGCGGGTCCATAGGTCCAACCATTCCATGGTGCATCCCATGACCCTATTCCACACATCACGACAATAGAACCAACACAACAATCCAATCAAAGTGCCAAGTGGCAAAGTACAAGCCTTGGGCAAGGCGATAAAAATTCCAAATTTAAAAGAAGACCTCAAATCAAGCAAAATAAATGGCCAAATAGCCAAAGTTAGTATCAAAATCCCCATGTTAGTGCCACAAACCAAGGAAATGCCCAAAATTGTAAAGCATTGCAATCAAGAAAAGATGTTGGTCCTTGCAAAATAAAGTAAAAGCTCAATTTACGAATAAAATCAACTTATAATAATGTCACATTACGATAACTGTGTAGCCTTATCTAGCCACCAAAGGGGTACTCAACGAGTTGCTAGCACTCGGAACATCGAGCCTCAGCTCATAAAATACATATCAATAATACAACTGTCATCACCTCCATCTGAATCATCCCGCCACCCTTCGACAAGGCTAAACATAGTCATAGATACACTAAGGTTGCATACATACAACCACATAGGGAGAGAGGAAAGAATCACATGTTATCTACTAAACCGAGTTTTAGCTCGAGTTATTGACCCATGGTACACCATTCCTCACTCTCAACATACACTTCTACCGATTTCCCTCAGGATCGGTTAGCGTAAGGTTCACAACATAACATGCAACTACAATACTAACATAACGGTGGCACACACATAACTACCATAACGTCTTACGTATGGTACATATACAGGGTAGATCACGATCATACATTCACTGAGTGTAACACATCACTTTACCACATTCTGCACCCAAAGTGCAATCACCATACGATAGGGTTCATACACTCACCGTATGACCCAAAATCACAACATGAAGCATTACCTATTTGCACAGTCATACATACGATGAACATAGTACATCACAACATAACATCCATTGCAACATAGCAAGGTGGTACACACATTTCTTCAGAACATGGTAAAAACATCATGATACAACTCGTTTCTTTTAACATCAACTAGTCATACAACACATTGATACACTCACATATCACAATATGCCACAATGCTCCAACACTACGTCATCCACATTAGAATTCTTTTCACACATCACAAACAATAATTCACACGTGAACTCTTCCTAGAATCCACAAGAAGGAGAGAGAATACTCCCATCCCCAAACATATCAACATGATCACAAACACGCACAAGGTGACATACCCATAATGTGCGTTCACAATATCACAATTACGACAATAATCACATCACGTTTAAAGCACATTACTCTTCCAATATCTACCACCATCATGCAACATCATCATCATCATGTAACACCACCACCACCATGTAACATCATCATATAACACCAATCCGGCCCATAGGTTCGAGAGCATGAACCTACGCTCTGATACCAAATGTAACACACCAAAAATACCAACACATACAACACTATGAAATACAGGATAAATTTTTTTTTTTTTGACTTGCTTTGACTCAACACGACACAACATGTCGTCACAAGGTTACAACCAACACTAGGAACCACTTGTTACGGGGGAGACCACAAGGTCAGCACGGAAACGTTCACACCTATCAAGGACAATTTACTTTTCCTTTTTACAAGACAACATGGAAGTCCAACCACATGACACACTTACATTTAGGGGCATCCCACGAGGAAATTCTTATTAAATTTTCTTGTTTACTAAAGTGTCTCTAATTTCTTAACTTACGTTCTTGTAAAATTTCATGTAATGATTCACACAATTCTTTTCACAAGGGAGAACTTCTTTCTTTTCAACTATTGACTGAATAGCTTAAGGCCAAGCTTTCTAAACTAGGATCATCAATTTTATGTCCAAATCTTTCTTATTCATTTGATTTTAGAACATTTTCCATTTCTTACAAGGTTAATTAATCTTACTCAAGCCACTAACACATGTTCCACAACTCTATTACACAGGTGAAGGCATAAGCTCCGATTGAGGGAAGTACCGCTTAGGGTTCATAACAATAGCCTTCTTGTTTAAGGATTAAATTTTGACCTTGCTTAAGAAATATCACCATGAATCAAGGCAAGGGTTAACAGAACAGGACAACAAAATTTAGCTTCAGGGTCACATTGTTTACTATCAGTCTTTTATTGAGGTTAAGAGTTTATCAAGATTGGTTAAATGTTCCATCTAGACTTTACTTCATTAAGTTTGACAAAGGAGAACATTCAAACGATAGAGAGAGATTTAAGGTTTTAATTAATCGATTTCCTCCTCCTACTTATTAAATCCTATCATCTTCTAAAATCTAACCATTGCTTTCACCATGAGGTCATTTAAGATTTCACCATAAAAGGATAATGTTTATTAGCTTGGCTCGGATAAAAAATAATAATAAGTTATCATATTTCGTTACAAAAGATAGTTTCCTCTTGATTGTTCCAGGTCTCAAAGGTTATCAAGTAGATCACATCTACATTAATATGTTCATATACATAAATTTTGGTTTAACTTTTATCGGGACTATCCAGTTCACTTTATAGTACTTACTAACTCATTACTACTATGTCTTAGAAGGATTTACAACTCAACATTTTAACTCAAGAGCAAAGTTTGACAGTTACAACAACAATACTCTACAATACATTTACTAAGGCACTGACCCTTCTTCTAAAATCTTTCCACTAGATGTTACCAATAGTTTAACCATAAAAGACAACGTACAAGCACCAAAGTGGATATCATCTATACAACTACAACAGCCACTTCTTTCATACTTGAGCTCGGAAAGACAACCTGCAAAAACATGTTAGCTTTTGTCAGTTCAAAAGAACTGGCATGAGCATGCATTCCCTTTTCCTAGATATTTCATCAAAATTAATTGAATGACTAGTGCATGATTTCCATTCCAAGGCATAAGCAAAAGTAATTTGTATGAAGGTAAACAAAATAGATATCTAGTTAACAAAAGGCACACTGCAGAACATATGAAAGCCAAAATTGTGCATTTTCTATCCAAGGTTACCCTTACACCCTACATTCTAAATTATAACAAATTTCCCACATAATACACCTTTTTATTTTCCTTAAGTAAGATAGCGATAGCAGCTTCACATTCACAAAACAGAATAAAGGAATCGTACTACAACCACCCGATATAGAAATAGTAAATTCTCCTGATAATGTAAAAAAAAAAGGTAACAAGATTTATTATTCCGAACATCCCTACTCAGAGCAAGAATGCCACACAAGTCCACTAAAACTCATACAGCCTATGAGGGGGGGGTTATGGCCACTCAAGGACCCAATTCAAAGATCATGTAAAAAGGAATGCATTGCACATGCGTACACCTTAAAGAATGTAGCTGACGTTTTTGATTGTTATACCCAATATTTATTTATATATTCAAGGTTAAACAACGTCCACGTATGATAAGTTGAAACTTTGAAAGCACTCTTAAGCCGCAAGTGCCAACTCCGCACATCCCTCAACGAAAAACCCTTCATTCCCAACATAATAAAATATTTCAATGTTATACACTATTAACTTACTTACTGATATAACGAAGAAAGGTCTCATAAAACATTGTTGCTTGGGGGTAAATGTAATTTACCTTTCACGGGTCCCCAAAAGCATCTCAAGCCTCAGACTTAATTCCATGTTCACCACATCCGACATATACTTCATTGTTTGTTGCTCGGAAGGGGTAAAACATTGTTCCTGCACTCACTACCATGGGGGCGTCCGACAAGGAAAGGCTTTTCTTATAATAATAAAAAGATTTAAGTAAACTTACACAGTTATGTCGCGCATAGGGTATCCCATGTACAAAACGAGAGTCCCTTGAATACTTTAAGTATTTTCTCCAAAGGTTTGAGTAAGGTTTTCCTTATAACAAACCCTCAAATTTTCCATCTCAAAGAAGCCGATGGACCTTTCATAAGACCAAGTTAGGAGGTAATACAACGTAGGACTCGATTTGGTTATCCCTTGGCCAGGGTACTAAAATTTTTAAGGTCATCATAAGCTAGGTAAGTAAGTTAGATTTGGCCAAAACATGTTTGCATAAGACGGCGTCGAAAACCCACTATCTAGTCATAGCCAGTCACATCCGACAAGCATAATGCACAGTTCGTTAAAGCTTCAAAAAGGAAAAAGAAATTTACATTGTTCCAACCTTGTAGTTGACCTCCCAGGGATGAAATTGGGATGAGATTATACCAAATTAGATTGCTAAAAAGAAAAGGATGAGCAAGGGTCGCTCTAGTATCATTTCCAATACGAATTAATATTAGACCGTGATAACAACAAAAGGGCAATAAATACACTTCTTCTCCAGAGGTAAATAGTTTTATTCATTTATCACCTGCTCTCCTCTATAACCATAGGGATACATAACGGAGGTAAAAAGCAAATCACATTTTTTTTTTTTTTTCTAAAGAGGACAAAACTTAAACAAACAACTCCTCATTGCCATGCTGAGGAAGGTCCAAAACCAGGTCGCAGAAGGAAAGAAAACTGCTCCTACAGGCATAACACGTACGTATCTAATAAGACCCCTCACACATCTAGCAAAAGCAAGAAAATACACTCTTGGCGGGGAAGGCGTGCAAAAGCCACATAGCATTTCAAATGATAAAATCTCACGCAGAGCTTATCTCAAACCAACACAGCACACAATTACCAGGAGAACAAGCAATAATCATGCATTTAATTATAAAAGGAAATAGCTGGGAAAAAGGGAAAAAAAGCAGCTCATGCCTGTTCCTCCTGATTCAACATCACTCCTGGCTCTGAGAGGCATCTACCGCAATGGTAATTAAACCTTTTCCTTCATCATATTTGAGGACAGCGTCAAACTCTCGGTGCAAACACTTCAGCTGTAGCTTGTAAGGTGTGATAATTCCAACAGAAACCTTTATGCCTGCCAAATCAGTGACTCATTGAAACAGCTCATAAAATTGCAAGGTAAAACGTGCTTCATGAATAATCTGACATGGAACAAGTCGGCCTCTATGAGGTTCTCTTCCATGGGTTACATCGTAAAAAAGCAAGGTCTCATAAGAGAATCTCTGTAATAAATTTCATCAGGTCTGCTGGTAACACCCTCACTGTCCAAGGTCGATTTTGGAGAAACAACTCAGTACAAGATCTGGATCTGAAAAAATATCCTGCTACCTTCATCTCCCAAGACATTTTCTCCAACATTGCAAAGATCTCCTGTGCCCGTGGTGTGATCTGCCACTTACACAAAAGCATGCACCATTTCATTGCCTTTAAACCAACTACATCTGAATTTCTTTTTAATTCCTCTATCCTTCATCGATCTCCTTCCTGCACCCTCTCTCTCCTTTCACCCCTCGCCATGAGAGCCTGCCTACTTAGTGACTCGATGAAGGAGTTCATATAATAGCAAGCAAATCGTGCTTCATGAATATACTAAAATGAAACAGATCCACGCCTATATCTCTGAATCTGGAATATTTTCTCAGAAACGTCCAGAAGGCAAAAACTCCGTAGAAAAGCTCCAACCCGAACAACAATGAAATTATGATCAGATCTCGCGTTGTGTGGTCAGAATTCTTGGGAGGAACCTCTAGCTTTAAAGTAATCGGACAGACATTTTCCACTACAAACGATAGTCCGATGAAGGAATTTGGGGCTTCTTTCCCGCTTGCAGAGACCTTCACATACATGTGCATTTGCACTTCGGAGACCCATATCCATTCTGCGAATTTCCCGTCTTGATACACACACACGCAGCGCTAGCGTTATCCAGTTTGAGCACGAAACCCATACAGCTCGTGTTATTTTCACATGAATCTTTGCAGTCCTGTAATTTTGTGACCGTCGCGTCGGTAACATTTAATCTGTCGAAAATGACATAGTCCAGCTCCACAAATCTCACATCGGTGCCCTTGATTTCATCGATCCACCTGCAGGTTTTATTATCGCTAGACCCGGGATCGAAACCAGGCGGACATTGGCACTGTGGTTCCCAGTTCTGATCAACCTTACACACAACGTTCTCTCCACAAGACCCGTGGATTATACAGTACCCTGTCACGGCTTCCCACACCATTTCCCATGAAGAAGAAGGGGAATCCCTCTTTCGACTGTACATTCGGAGTCTCCCGTTGCTCTGTAGAGTGAGCCTCCTCAGGTGATCCTCCTGCCCGCCGTCGGACGCCATGATCAAACTATCTTCACCCACGCTGCTTGTGTTCAGAAAACCATACTTGTCCAGAGTAATCACCGGATATTCACCGTTTGATTGCCAGTATGATTTCTGTGCTAGGCCTTCCTGTTCATTGTAATACAGAGTAATTTTGGACTGTGTGTCTATAGAAAGAGAATAATAGTTACCGCTGCCATAAGTAGCATTGGTGGATCTCGACTGCAAGGAGTCATTACCGCTGAATTTCTGTGTTGGAAGAAGGGTAAACGTTGGAAATTCATTAAAGCTCTGCCAAGTGAAATTCTGGCGCTGGCCCTGGCTTGCATTGAGGACCAAATTACCTGTATCCAGTAACATCAGGTCCATTAGCGAACCAGATAAATCCTTACTACTCCATGCGCTTTGCCCTTTCTCGTCTATGATGGACAGACTTCCATTTCACCATTAATGAACCACTATCCAGAACACGCTGTAGCAATTCATCTGTTTCAGCATTTGATGGAGCGCGACAAGCATTCATGGTTTTGGGCAAAAACAACGGAGACCACGTGAACAGCAGTGAAGTCAACGTTTTTAATGAATGAGCATGTGCGCCACCAAAGACTCTCTTGCGTGAGCGAGTAAAAAGGAAAACAAAAGATTTGCAAGACAGGGGAAAATAGTGGGTGAGGCCACTAGCAAGGGTTCTGTCACATCAAACATTAATAGCTCCACCCTCCACGCCAAGGGAGACGGAGCTGACATCAAAAATTTGGGGGCGGGGATTACATTAAATTTAGATTCTCAGAAATTTTAAGATTTTTGAATGCTTGTGCTTGGTGGATATTTGGATTGCTTGCATTGGAATAAAGTTGTTGTTTGGAACTTGGAACAACTCTATCATGGAGAGGTAGGAGCTTGGCTCTTGAAATGATCCTCTTTTATTTATGCAAATGTTATTGTTGTTAATGTTTTGGCATGTTTGTGGGTTGTTGGGTAGATGGCCTAGGACAGGTGTAGGAGAAGGCTATGGGGTATATTTTGTGAGAGGCATAAGTGTTTTGGAGAGGTATAAGTGTGGAGGGAGTTTGGATTTGGGTTCCACCTTGCAAATAAATAGCTTGTATTTATTACTCATTATGGGGTGCCATAAGAGGTTAGGGAGGCATAAGGAAATGTGAGGAATAAGGGGTTCTTGGAGGAGGCATAAGGGCATGTTAGGGTTTTGATATAATAAATTTTGGCGGTTTGTAATCGGTGGTGATACCCATTTCCCCTTTGGGAGGTATAAGTAACATTCCCCATAGTTTTTGCTCTTTTGGCTTTCTTGATGAAGCTTGAGTATTGTTTTTTTATCTCTTGGTTACTAAAACTGTTGTTTTGTTTTGGAATGTGGCTTAAATATGAAATTTACATGTGAAGGATGTCCCTTATGTTGTGGAAGCTTCTTGTTTCGATGTGTTGAGTTGCATTTCTTATTGTAATATGGTTGGGGCTTGGGGGCCAATGAAGAGGATGAATTATCCTTTTCATTGGGTGTCTTGTTGGGTGGAGAGTGTTGCCTTTCCCTAATTTTTTTGTTATCAAAATTGGAGAATGATGGATCTGCATGTTGTTGTTAAAGGAGCAAAGGAAAACATAGTTTTGATAGTCCTTGTTGTTATTATTTTTTTGTAACCTTTTCCCATTTTGAAGTGGATGACCTTGTATATTATTGTGATGGAAAGATGTTGTATTGGCTATGAAACTTGTAATTCAAATGTGAAAAAGATATACTCTATTTTCTACCCTTGAAAGAACATGAAAGAAATTGTATTCTATTTTTTGTATTCGAGGAATGAAAGAAAGAAGTTGTAACGTATATCTCTTTAAATTAATAGAAGAATATATTACTTTCCTCAAATTGAATTATTATATTTGACTTTGATAATTTAAATGCACTACAAAATATTTTTCTATAAAGTTGAAAAGTGAAATACGAGATGAAGAAATGTTACAATACTCTATTATTTTGAAATGTATGATTTGGAAATCAAAACTGTATCTTTTGGATTTTACACATTTTGATTTAAATCAACTTAGTATGTTATATTTGGTTGGAATGAATTCATAGTTTAAAGTTTGGTAAATGGAAATAGATCTGTTTGTGTGTAAGTAGAATTTTTATTTTTGTTTCACTGTAAACTCTGCAATTTTTTTATCAAAAATGCAAAGAATGAGACTTGCAATAATGAACAATAAAATGAAACATTAAATTGAACTTAATATGATCAAAATGACCCCAAATAGACCTTACCACTTAAGAAATTTTTATAGAACCTTTCAAAATTGGGCTCAAACCTTTTCACAGTCATTTTTGTTGTCAAATTGAGAAATTTCGAATCGATCTTCAATTAAACAAATTAACCCTTGCAATCCATCCTAAATTTACCCAAGTGCAATCCTCCATGTCTATTTGGCATGTTGAGAAAGAAAGAATATTGGATTAGAACAAATTGTGCAAGTTAAAAATACAAGTTCACCTGTTAAGTGACAGAAAAATGTTTTCTCAAAATTTACTGTTGACAATTTTTGCACCCAGTGTGAAAAGGTCAACTCAAAAATTTTAAAGTTTCTCATATTGGTCAGTTACGAGTTTGGTTATGTTTGGGATAGCCACCTTGGATTAAGATAAAGTTTTTTTATTGTTTGGTTTTGGACAAACTTAGAAGTCATTTGGAATCAAAACTACAACTTGAGTATAGTTTAAGAACGCCATGCCTCATAGATGCAGCCATTCCATTTGAAACCCTCGTCAGAACTATGCAACAACTATAAACAACCATTGTAGGGCCCTAAGGAAGGTAGGAAGGGCAACATGTATTAGACATGATGTTCTGAAGCTGCAGATAGGTGGCGAGTTTTAAAGGACAATTTGCGATCTGACAAACACTTTACATTCTCAATAACCGACAATAAGGTACACTTGATGGTTTATTTATTTCTATGATTAAGTGAATTATTTCAGTGTTTTGAGTTGTATAAATTCATTCATTATCCATAAAAATGAAAGAAAGTATAGAAAGGAAGGACATTTATCTCATAACACAAAAATATTTTCATTTATTAATGAGGAATAATAGTACATATTTTTCTCACAGTAATGAGAAATAACTAAAGGAAAAAAATGCATATATTTATGAATCTGAAAATGTAAAGAGGTAAAAGGAACTCATCATTGCCTTGAGGGAGTGTTCTTATCCTTATGTCTTGTTGTTCTAGCTTTCCATTGCAAATCGCATCATGGTACCTAAAAAGGGAGAAGAAAACGATCGTCAATATTGAGCTCAGGGTTTAGTTTAACTCTTTATACTTCCAACTTCATAAATTCATGCATTGAAAAGTGTGACAAAAGAAGAAACAGAATTTAAAGGTTGAAGCTGACTAAAATGAGATAAAATTGCAGCTGAAACAAAATGAAAAGAGAATTCTAGGAAAATTTTGATAGGGCTTCGCCATGAAAAATGGACATTTACGACTTTTCCAGCATGCATGTAAAGTTATAATGAAAAGAAATACAGTATACAATGCATAAAAGAAATGGAACTACAACATTTTGACAAAACTCAAATGTTCAACATGCAGGAATTTGTGAACAAAAATTCTAGAAAAATATGCTCTTTCAGGTTCTCAAATAAAAGTAAATTTTTAATTTCATACAACTTTCAGAAAGGTAGATTTTCTGATTATTTCAGCAAGAACAATCAACATACTAATGTTGTTATGTTCAGAAATGTAAATGAACAAGTTGTTTGAACCTAGAAAAGAGCTCTTAGAAAGGAGAATTTCAATGTCAACTATGAAAGCACAAGGTACATGAATGATCATCATATAACAGTCATACAAGAAAAGATCAGATTAAGCTACAGGTCTTCATGAACTCAACTCAAGAAAATGCTTTCGATATCAACACATCAATAGATGGAATGCAAACAATAGTCAAGAATATCCAGGGTTTTACAAAAGGCTCAATGATTGACCAAGAAAAAACTTTGAATCAGAGACACGTGTAACCCCATGAAGATATAACGGCCATGAATATAAGCACATTCAAAATAGAAGGGAACTCCTCAAACAGAAGGTATGAAACCCATTTTTCAGCTAGTTATTGCAAACAAAACCAAATACTCATGATAGGCAAAAATTTTATCATACCATCCACGATGAAACAAAAATAATAACGATAGAGAATCAAATGTCCTTCCAACTAAGAGAAAAAATGTGATTTAAAAGTGAGTGAAAGGATAGAAATAATATCTTGAATCACATTATAAAATGAATAGATCTGGCTGAGAAAGGAACACCCATTGATGGCTAGTAATGAAATTTTTGAAACATCACGTCACCTACCTTACGAAGGAATCTATTAAAAAGAGGCTCAAAATAAAATTTCATTATAGAAAGCCAAGTTTGTTAAGATTTAATAATAAAGAGCAATTGTAACGACCAGAAATTCACACACAAACAACACAAAGAAATACAGGATAATTTTTTTTTTTGACTTGCTTGACACATAACATGACACAACATGTCATCACCAAGGATACAACTAACACTGTGAACAACTTGATACAAGGATGGCCATAAAGGTAGCACGGAAACGTTCACACCTATCAAGGACAATTTACTCTTCTTTTGACAAGACAACATGGAAGTCCAACCACATGACACACTTACAAATAGAGGGCAAGCCACGGTGAAGAAATGATTGGAGGTTATTTATTTTGATAAGACACCCTTTAGCTCATGACTTAAGTTTTCAGAAGGATTCAATATATGATTCGCACAATTTCATCTTACCAACTGAGTTATGTTCTTATACACTGTAGAGTAGTTCACTTAAAGTCTTCTCCTTTATAACCATTATTTGTTTTATATATTTATTTGATAAAGATGGTAATTTAATTCCTTAAGGCCATCTATTCACACTTACGTTACTAGAACTCGTTCATGCCCTTATGACAACATCGGTTCACGTTCAACAAACTTAAGAGAAAATTACAAGGTACCCTGGATAAAGTTAAAGGAAGAAGGTCAAATGAGTTCACCCTTAAGACGACATTAGTTCATTCTAAGGTTTAATTGAAGCTCGAGGTTTTATACGTAGTTATTAGCGCTCTTACTTAGGCTTCACCGAAAGAGCTTATCCAGAGGAAGCCACTTACTTTTAAATAGGCTGAGAGATAAATTGAGTGGTTTCAAAATTTTCTTCTCTTACTTGTTAAATCTTATTAGAAACTAACCATTGTTTTCCTTTAAGCTTGTCTTTAGCGTTCACCAAAAAAGAGTAATTTTTACTAGTTCAGTTAGGGATAACACGCTATATAGAATCACTTTGCAAGGATAGTCTCACTCTTGATTACTTAAGGCAATGTTTGTTTTCAAGGGGATCTAAACCACAACATATTTCTTTGAATAAAACTTTTAGGTAACTTCTGTAAGGAAAACCACCCCATTACAACTTACATATAACACATCAATACAGAGTCTCAGAAAGATTTAAATTAACACTTAATTCTCAAGATCCAAGTTTTACAATGCTTATGCCAGTGAAAGTTTGAATAACATTTCCCACAAAGATAAGTTACCAGTTTACCTACAGAAGGACAACATAACATCTTCACACAAATTCTGAACAACCCAAGGCAAGAGGTCTTCTAAATTCCTTTGCAATCACTATTACAAAATTTACCTCACATTGGACATTTTTACAAGGAATTTCATAAATTGCACTGATGAAACCTTTACAACTCTTTCCTTTAATCTACTCGCACAATCCATCTGCACAAATACTAGCTGGAATCAGTTCGCGAGAACTGAGCATGTTAAGACTACCCATTGCAACAGTAAGCTAACATTTTATAATATCATGAAAGTAAAATTCTAAACTCAAGAATGGATCAAATCACAAACCACTAATCAACATGTTTCACAAGATGACGAGATTTATACCAGCCAACAAGGAGGAATCCCAATATTCAAGTGAGAGAGATATTCCAAAGATAATCAAGGTGAGACCTTATTGGTGAAGACAACAAGGCTGAGAGTATTGAGATTTCAGTCAAGTAATCCTATGGATTACGTGATTGAAATCTAACACCCAAACATCATTCTATTAGTATTAACCAAAAAGATAAAGATCGGTCAAATGACTTAACATATTCAAAATTACTTGTTAACAAGACTGCATTAACGCACATCCATGTTTTAGGAAGAATATAGGCCCCAACCATATATAAACACAAATAAGTCAAGGATTAAAGTTAACTTCACTCGGCTGAATAAACCAACATACATATAATACTCACAACACTATAACTAAATCAAGGTTTAATATATCAAGCAATTCTCACCGAACCTAATTATTTTTCATCAAGAAGTTAAATAAATTAGATTCTATCCAACTAAAATTACATACAACAACTATAGTTGGATTACATGGCAAGGATCAAGAAGAGTCTTTTCACCAAAGGTTGTTATTATCTTACATCACATAATCGTAGTAAACCCGTAATTCACCCCTCGTATGATCATTGTAAGAGTTAAGGACTTAGCTCACTAAAATATGTAACTGAGTCGATTCCTACCTTTTCCATTTTCATACAAGTCTAACCCAATTCGAAGAAAGATAACCATTCTATTTTCACACATGCCTCAGTCAACACTTACTCAGAAAGTCCCTACCTGAATTATTGAAGGTTTGCTAAGCTACAAAATGGATTTAATAGAAACCCATTTCATTCGATACTTGAATTTAAACAAGCAAGGGATATTCTGTTGAAAATATAAGTGAATCGACACAAGATCCTCTACCGTGACCCAACTCGAGTCACCAATCACAAGGTTAACAGTTAGCGAAGGGGAAAAATACAAAGCAAAATACTCTTCCTACGAACTATGCCTTCTCTTCCGTCTCTAAAACAACATATGAATAGCTTGGGTATACCCATCTATCTCACGACAGTCTACTTGACCTATCCTCATAGTCACTCCAAAGAAAACATCTGCTACTACAGAGTTCGATTCACAAGGAAGATAATTTACATAGAATGTCTATAACATCATACACTTTACCAAGAAAGAGAAAACTCTACAATTTTAATTTCTTCCTTTCACTATTACATCCATTTAGAATAAAAGCATTATCAGGCAGTCATAAAGCAACCTAGCCAATTTTATTATTTTTAAAAAACTGGAATTAGAATTGTAATCGGTTTGAGATAGCTTTTCATAAATTACCATTATTGATCAGAAAATTGCAGTAACTAATAACATAAACAAAGGTTAAGTTTTACTGTTTACCTAGTTCATTCATTTTGTCCATTGTGAAATAATTTTATGCTACAAAATACCATTTTCAAGCCGAGAGAGAATTAATTGAGGAGCAAGGAAAACCGAAGCCCATTCTAAATGTCATAATAGATAAAAGAAAAAATAGGACATTCAATTCATGACATAATAAAAGGGTAGCAGAAGATTGCAAGGGCAGGTTTAACATGCCTGGTTTAAAACGCCATCTCCATATGCATATGATTGTTTCAATGCCACTGCTTGCCCTTAACCCAAAGTGCTCTGCGAGCTCGAGCTAGCGCCACATTCACGCATGAAAACAGCTACAAAGCCAACCCCATGATTTGAAGCTCGGACACAAGACATAAAGATTACATCATGCTCCTGGCTCTGAAAGGCATCTACCGTAATGATAAATAACCTTTTCCTCCATCAGGTTGAGGAAACAACTGCATTTGCTGATGTGGGAAAGACATGGTACTGGGTGCAATTCCAGCCATTTGTGATCCTTGAGCTGTAAGAGCTGCAGAGGCTACTCCAACAGAGGTTGCAGTCTCCTGTGATGCTGATACACTTGGACCAGATA
The DNA here is from genome assembly GCA_018340775.1 of Taxus wallichiana var. yunnanensis. Classification (NCBI taxonomy): domain Eukaryota; kingdom Viridiplantae; phylum Streptophyta; class Pinopsida; order Cupressales; family Taxaceae; genus Taxus; species Taxus wallichiana. Next base: position 751,878,321 of record CM031240.1, on the reverse strand, counting down.
ATAAAGTAGCATTCCCATTGTACTTGCTCACTGCAGTTGGTCCAACAAATGGAGGGAAGCGAGCATCTCCATCACTGCCAGGTCTGAGAAATGGATTATAAATGCTTGATGAAGGATCATACGTTTGCTGCATCACAATGCTTGGTTGACGAGAAGCATCATGTGGGCTGGTCAAAGCAGGTTCATATGAAGGATAATGGCTACTGATAATCTGAGGCACAAAACCAACACTTGCATAGCTTGGAGCAGTTTCGACAATCGAATACTGAGAGTCCAACTGTACAACTGGATCTTGCTTTGATGGCTCAGTTTGGGAAACTGCATTTTGCAAAATAGAATCTCTAACATTAATACCAGAAGCTAAGTTCTCTACCGTAATGGGAGATGCTTGTTCATGGGATTCTGTCGGAGACTCTGACTCCTGATCCGATGTCCTTGAGAATGGTTCTTCATTCGACTCCTCAGTCTTCCCAGATGCCTCGGAAAGGGGCGAAGAACTCTTGTCACCACCACTCTTACCAAACTCCGTGCTAAAAGAAGTCCCAACAAATGCTCCAAAGCTACCAAAACTGAGCCCCATACAAGCAGCTTCGGAGACCTGAAGATGGTCTGGAATGATTAGGTGCTGACCGCTCCGGACATTTAGCCGTTCCAGCTTTTCCTGTAATTTACCAGCTGCATCATCCGAATTAATATAATTTGACAATGGCACCGGTGATCTGTTAGTTTCAGATGAGCTTGTACTTTCAGTACTGGTGTCAATCACTCCGACGCTAGAAGATGCAACATTCTGGTTAGTTGGCTTACGTTTCCACTCCATATTAGGTCCAATTGCTTTCTGAGGACCGAAAGTTTGTTGTTGAGGCCTGCTACTGTATTGCTTCCCCAAATTTACCGGATTGTTAGCAGGTACCCCAGACGTAGCGGAAATACTTGCCTGGGACTTTGGTTCAAAAATGCGATCGGCCTCTGATGTTATGGACTTGCTTGCATAAGGCAAGACAACTCAACTAAAACTTTATCTCGTTCTTCTACTACACCGCAAGATTTTGCAACAACTGATCACTATTGAGGTCGCGTGCAACCGAACATCGGGATCAACACCAACGGTTCCTTGGGATCACCTGCGGCACGGCACTGCCGCACTTAACTCTCTCTGAGAGACCACCGACTTTCTCGAGATAAGTTTACTTCTCTACCCTGTAGCTGCTGCATATAGCCAAATACTTCCTCACGGCACTCTCCTAGGAGAATTTCAGTTCTACGCTCCACTGATACTGCCTGCAACCATGCTATTCCAAGTACCTGGCTCTCCACACAATCATCTTTCTTCACTCAACAATCATGTACGCACACAGAAAAGTGTCCCCATTGCATAAGATGAACCAGGGTCGCTGCAACTTCAACATCAGATGAAAACCTGGTATAGGATTGGCACCATGGAGCAGAGGGAAATAATGCACTTTCCAATGCCTCTACAGATTAAAATTGCCCAACCACTTTTCAACAAATCATATTGTGCATAGTCTGGATCATTGATGCCCATGAAAACACGTTTGGTATAGGCACAGGCTAGGAGTGTGCTGGTCCAGAATTAAGTGGTTTTGGGAAATTGTTTATTGCGTTTGGTGAGACTGTGACAGCTATTGAGGGCGCCCCCTGCCAAACTGACCCAACTCTCACCCACATGCCTGCAAATTCCACTCTGCCTTCAATTCTCTTTGAAAAGCTGTCCCATTCTTTCATTTGGTCAAGCACTTGATTACATTCACCAAACCTCTGCACCTTGCCAAGAAATCACGTGCCTTCCCATGCCCTCCACTCCATTTCCATTTTTTTAATTTATTTATTTCAAAATTTTACTTTCATTATTATTATTATTCTATTTTTATTTATTTTATTCTAAAACTCATTCTATTTATATCGTTATTCTATTTTATTTTTATTTTTCTGGATCTCAGGTATGCCCCAGCGGTAAAAGGAAAGGGGCACCACAATAAGCGAATGGTTACACGAGCCTTAATATTGCTTGTGTAGTCTTGAAGCCTAAAACTGCCCAAGTCAAGCTAACTAGCCATGCGTCGGCTCGTGACCATGTTGTATCTCCTGAATAAGTGGGTGGGTTGAGTGATTAAATGAAATATTTACGCGAACGCCACTCCCAAACCGTGGCGCCACCACAAAACCTACTCTTCCTCATTTGCGCAACGAGGCTCGATCAGCGGGAGCGACAAACAAATCAAAAGGATAGTTTAACGATAACAGAGGATGATATCGATAACAATCGATATAAAGAAGGTAATAATAAAATACAATCGTTGATCGATAATACAATCATAATGTCATTATTATTATTATTATCATTATTATAATTTTACAGCTTGTGAAATAATTATCAGTTATAGTCATAATGGTCAGCAATCGAGGTCGATTTAAGGCACAATGACACTCCATGCTTAGCACTCGATCGCCACAGGATGAATAGGTGTAATGTAGAACAGGGCATTATAGCAATACAACAGTCAAAACCATCACAAAGCATGAAAGGTCAGTATGAAGCTCAAATACGATATACTCGAACTCAAGACACGTTAATCCATAAGTCATGACTATAGATTGAATCCTGAATGAGATTGAATGATTCAAAATAAAAGAACAATGATCTGCTTTTATAAGGAAACCGAGAAAGGTAGCATTCAAAATATGCTACAAGAACTACTTTACGAAACAAAGCCAGAGAAACCCTCAAAGATGATTGAATGCAAAGAAAACAAGAAATACCCATGATCAAATGCGAAAGTTTAAAATTCTCTAAAATCCAATTCGTTATGATCAAATGATTAATACCCATTTTGGGTTGTTATAAAAGAGAAAAGTAGAGTAGTTCCTTACCCTCAAAGTGGCGGCCATAGCAAAGTGGCGAATCGAACTCAAAATCCCAACATCTAAAATTTTAATAGATTCAGTGTCAAGTAATGATAACTTTGGCGAAGAAAACAGAGGCTATGTAAAAATTCTCAGAGAAATCTCCACGAATAGCCATAGTCACGGAACACAAAATAAATAAAGGGTCAAGCCTACTCAAAACCCTCCAAGTTGAGCTCAACATAGAACCGAAATCACTCAAGGCATGATCAAGGATCAGAGATATATGAGCTCCACTTTCACTTCCCACGACTGTCTTCGAAACCCATATTAAAAAAATGACGGCCATGGTTTTCTCAGAAGATCGGAGACGAAACAAAAGAACAAAGAAAGGATGAGCTCACAAAGCTCATCATGCGACAAAGCAATGAAATCTAAGCAGATCTTTGCTAGCTCAAGAGGAGTTCAAGTGAAAATGCCAAATGATAGGGTTTCGACCCATTTTTCTCCATAAACTCTTGCAGTGAGTTAATTAACTCGATGAGGGTTAAGGTACATGTGTGTCGAAGCCACAAAAACCCTAATTCCACTTGGGTTAGTTTCGAAAAATGGGTCACCGACACAATCATCAGAAGGGTCGAGCTATCGTTCAAAGGGGACAAGTGTAAAGTGATTATTACATAAACTTTACAAAGTTCACAAATATTACCCATTTCTACAGTGAATAATTATCACCGAAAAGGTGAGTCTTTTAGGTGTAATCATTGGGTCTTTTCAAATAAAAAAGCCGACAAAGAAACAATAATCAAAAGTGGTGAGTATTATAAGAGATTCATGTGTGTTATTAAAGGTGGCCCCCTCATCTTATATCAAGATACATGGTAATATGCTAAGTCTAAAAAGGTGGCCAAAGTCAAACAAAGAGAAATCCATATATCAAAGGGTGGTCCCCACATAGAACTAGATGCATACGTGAGTATTTTTTCATAATTCAAAAGAGGTCAAAACAGAGAAGAAGACAAAATTGCATGCCCATGGAGAGAGACTTGCCGAAGTAAGCAATATTATTTATAGAAAACTATTCACATTCTTTTCTTAAAAATACAATAGTCAACTTCAGTTTGTGTATTGTAATTAAGACTATTAATGCCTATTTGTAATTGCATGTTCTTTTTATATTCCTTTATCTATTATTAAATAAAGGATAAAAATAGAATGCATGGGTGAGTACAAGCCTTAGGCTATTTTTAGGAAGAGGGTGAATTTTTATTTTTGCTATATATTGTGTGCCCTTACAAAGCACAAGAGGGTTATTCCATGGTGGGGATTCTTCGGGAGGAATTTTAGATATATGAGTATTGAAGAAAATTTTCTAGTTTTTCCCGGAGAGTGTGAATTATTTTCTTCCTTTCAAAGTTATTTTTAGTCTTGTGTATGTTATATTAATCTTTTGAATGTAAATTCTCCGATCAACCACCTTACCCCCGTTGTAAATTCAAGATTCTCGCTTAATTTTAATGTGCATGTTAAATTATTAGTAGTATTGTGATTCTCCTCGGTATAATCAAGTGTTTTGCCCTTAGATATTCTATAGAAACACTATTGCATTGTGCATCAAAATCCTTCCCAAATCAGATTACGCATATACTTAGTCAAATCCCTCATACAAAATCGGTGTATCACCTTAGTTTTAATCATTTTTTATAGTCATCTTTTACTCTCAAACTCTCATAAATCAGTTTAGGAAATACCAATAAGGAACTCGCCTTGATACAGAGACTCACCTCAAAATATGTATACCCATAAACTTGAGGTGTTTCCATTGATATCTAAGAAAGAGAGATCAATTTTGCAAGCCCTAGAAAACCTGGCATCCATCTCTCTGTGGTGCACTTTAGAGAGATAACACTACCCTTAAAATTTATCCAAATTAAATTATTAAGATTTTTGTGCAAAGAGGACGTTGAGAGCTTCCCAAAAATTCCATGTTTTCCAAAACTCGAGTTCCTAATAAAAAGATATGGCCTCCATAAGTATTTACTTCTTCTGCGCCCGCCTTTTGTGCCCTAAGAAAAGCTTCTTCGACGCCCACTTTTATGCCCGAGAGAAAAGTTTCTTCCATGCCCGCCTTCCACACTCGAGAGAAAGTTTCTCCTGCGCCTTCCTTTCACGCTTGGAAGAAAATGTTTCTTCCGAGCCTTCCTTTCACGCCTAATAGAAAATTTTTGAGTGCGTTATCAATGAGAAATTGCGTCTTTATTTTGAAATGATTATTTTAACCCTATTTTCTAGACCTTGTGTTTTTTTATAGTTGTTGTGATGTGAAAACTTTAGTTTCTATATATATTTTGACCTTGAATCTTGTTGTGACTAATGTGTTATTGAATCCTAGTTGTAGGCTCTTTTAAAAAAATTCCATAATTTTACTATCTAAACCTAGGTTGTTCCTTGGTCTCGAGTGGTTGTTTTTTTATGGGCATTACACTTGTCATAAGAACCATGGGTTCAAATCTTGGACCCTTGGGCACACTAGAAGACTTGAGACAAAAACTTTAAACCTAGTACAATATTAAACTTAGCACACTTTTAAATCTAGAAAACAACTTTGTGTGGAAATTGCATATTTTAGTAAACATGGAAAAACTAAATAAAAACCTAGGATAATAAACTAACTCTCACCTTTTTCTTTGCAGAGGCGCAGACAAGACGAGGGTCCTTTCACATAGACCTAGACCTACAACCACTAGATCATGCGTTAGTAGCTATCCTACCATAGATTTTATAGACACTCCAGAATGTTAATGTCACTCTCTACACAGAGGGACCGTAGGAGCAAATTCATTCGAACATGATAGGGTGAAATACATTGAGGCTCATGTATCTCTTTGGCATAGTAAGGAGAATAAAGGAGAGAACTCCCATGAGGATTCATCATAGCAGCAGAGTCATCGCATAGGGATAGGAGACTAAGTTTTAGGACACGTATAGGTCTCATAGCCCTATGCTTAGAGATGAGAATGTAGGGAGGCCTAGGGTTCGTCAAACTACAGCTTCCACCACATCAGGGAGATCATGAAGCTACGGCCATCACATTATTCTGGTGATGTAGGTAGATTTTAGGAAGATGCCGGTTGGTGAGCTTGAGAGGATGCTTCAAGCTCTACCCTTGTTCTAGTAAACACGAAAGCTCATGTTGCGATCTACCTACCGAGAGAGACAGAGTGGGTGTTTGGTGAAGGACAAAGGAGTAAAAGCTCCATGTTGATTCTGAGACAATTACTTGTGAGTTCTTTGAGGAGAGGTTCAGAGTAGATATCTATCACATAGGTTCATACAACAGAGGATTGATGAGTTTCCTAACCTCCGACTAGCATCTCTTACAAAGTGTCTCGAGTATGATAGCAGACTTCTAGATTTACTCTAGTATGTTGATTACATGCACGATGAGTAGGTATAGACCCACATATTTATCCGGGGCTTGAATCTTGACATTAGAGGTGCATTTCAGATCCATTGTCCACAGACATTAGCTGAGGCATTTGAAAAGGCCTATATAGTAGAGGGAGACTCGGGAAAGACCCAAAGAAGGCTAGAGACTCGAGTCCGTGAGCTGCATCTAGTAGATTATAGAAAGTAGATCAAGGGGTTCAATACCTCCTCCTCATTGTGAATAGGGTTCAACAAATTCATTTTTTAGACCATTGTAGTAATGACAATAGTCCCACCCACCGTATAGACCTCAATAGAGATTTGATGCACAAAGGGGTTGGAGTATGGAGCCTCCACCTAGGGGTCCCATCGAACATAAGGTGCCCGAGAGGGCTTAGTAATCGAGATCTTACCAAGAGACCTAAGAAAACCACGGTTGGATCATCAAGATCAAAACCATAGATCTCCGTAATACCACCCGCACTGCTACACATGGGAGAGGATCGTGCAGCTTTTTTGGTTGTGGCGTTCTTGGGAATTTTGGAGAGACCGCCTCGAAAACCAAATAACAAGGGTAAGAAACACATCTCGAGCCTCATGTTGGTGACATGGGGTGCACTCATGGATATATGTAGTGGTCGAGAAGCGCCAAGCCGAGAATCGAGTACCGTGATTGCGACTACGTGTAACATTGGTGGTATTACTACCTCTATTTCGATTGATTCGGTTCTTCGATTCTTTCATTGCACCATCTTTAATAGAGCGATGCACATTAGTAGCAGCTTAGGTAGGGTCTTATTTGGGATGTTGAGATGGCTTTTGGAGGCAAGATCTCTGTAGACTCCTTAGTTAAGGAGTGTCTAGTAGATTTGGGACCTTTCATCACTACCTTGGATCTTTTGATCCTTCCTTTGGGCTCGTATGGAGTCATCTTCGGCATGGACTAGTTGTCAACACAAAGGGCCGTGATGGATTGTTACCATGAGATTATATCTTTCACAGATGATTTAGGAGTTGAATCAGTGATTTCAAGGGTTAGGAGACTTGTTTCCATTTGCACCATCTTTGTCATGCATCTTAAGAAGTGTGTGCGATAGGGTTGTTAGATGTTTGCTATCACAATTAGTGACCGATCGTAGGATGGGTCTAGTGGACCATTCTTTATATGATCATCCCCTCTTGATTTATTTTACTGATATTTTTCTAGGGAATCTACTTGGGGTTACCACCCCCACGTAAGATTGACTTTCATCTAGATCTAGTTTCGAGCAGAGCCTATCTCATGAGCACCTTATCGATGACCATGCCAGTGTTCTATGAGATCAATTTATAGCTTGAGGGCCTTTTGGGGAAAGGAATTATTTGGACTAACCCTAGTTTTGATGTGGGCATGAAGGTGTTCCTTTGTGTCAAACCACATAAGATCCCTATCTCTGCTACGGAAAAGGTTAAACGTTAGCTCCTATATTCATTGGTCCTTTTGAGATCTTGGAGCATATCAGCCCTTTGGCCTACCATCTAGCATTGCCACCTAGCTTGTCTTGCATACATGATGTGTTTCATGTTTCAGTGCTTAGGAGATACATTGTTGATCCTTCTCATGTGTTGGATTGGACCTCATTGCAGTGCAGGATCAGGGGCAGGTGATGGTGGAGCCCATTCACATTATAGATTGTAGGACCTTGGGCCTTTGAGGTAGAGATTGATTAGGTGCGAGTGCAGTGGGACAGATATGATGAGACTGCAACTACTTGGGAGGATGCTACATTGTTATGAGTTTAGTTTCCACATTTGTTCCAGTGACTTCAAGGAGGAAGTCGAGTCTAAGGGGAGGGGGATGTAGTTCCCACTTCCCTTCGACACCTTTTGATACTAGTCATGACATTGTTAACTATATTATGGGCATTATTATAATTTTGATTTACTATGATGTTAGACGTTAGAACATAGATTATGGTTGACTTGATTCTTATATGATGCTTGTTGAGTATTAGAGACATTTTAGATATTTATGTTGATGTACTATTTAACATGGTTATATATATGGATGTCATTCGACATGTGCTATTTGATATATTGAGTAGACCAAGAAAATGGAATTAATTGATAATCACATAGTTGTTGATTAAATTGTAAATAATATTATTGGTTGCCTTGATGTTGTTGTGATTCATATATATATATATATATATATATATATATATATATATATATATAGAGATGATTTTGGAATCATGTTTATATGCATTTTTATGTTCTGATATGGCCACGAGGCCAAAGGAGGTATTTGTATTTTGCAAGTTAAAAATGTCACAACAAACATCAGAGGATTAAAGACAAATGACATTGGGATTCTAGATGAATTCAACAAGGTCACCATGGCAACTTGTATTTGTTTGTGTGTGTGTTTGTTTGTGTTAGGGATTCCCATGGGGGATCGCTTTAAATGTGACCAAGGGACTTTATGTATTTATTTTACTCGCTTCCTTTGTTTAATGTTTGCTTGTGTTTATTTAGTGATTCTTTGACCCCTTTCATTATTTATTAAATGGTGTGTTAATATTGTGAGTAATCATGTTGTTAAGTTAGTTAATTAAAATATGTCATAAGAAAGTAATTAATAGAGTTGTTGGCCTTGAATTAAAGTGTTGTAAGAAATGTGTAAGTAATGTGTAAGAGATATGTAAGTTTATTTTGGAGTATGAAACACTCCACCTTCTTTGAAATTCAAATTTTTCCTTGGAGGCTGATTTTGGAGGCTTGTGGGACAAGTTAAACTTGTCCCATACCTCTTAAATTTATATACCAACCTTACCTATGGTTGGAGAGTTAAATTTAGACTTTCATTATGCATTTTTGTAAGTCAAGTTGTATGTTTTAATTGCACTTTCTTCATGTTTTAAATTTCAGTCCTTATGGGGTGTGGGCTTGATTTGAGTGTGTAAGTAAAACTGTCATATTATTCACCCACCCATTTAATAGGTATTGAGAATGAAGTTGAATTTGGTGTTGGGGTTGAGGATGTGTGATGTGGCATCCTACATGGATCCACCTCATCCTCTTCTCTTCCCTCTTCTCTAAAATTTGAATTCCTTACCTTGTTTTGGGTTTCTTCACCTTTGGATACTTTATTTTTGGGGAATTCTTTTAACCATTTTGAGAGCTCTTGCTTTGGAGAAATTTTAAGATTTTTGAATGCTTGTGCTTGGTGGATATTTGGATTGCTTGCATTGGAATAAAGCTGTTGTTTTGAACTTGGAACAACTCCATCATGGAGAGGTAGGAGCTTGATCTTGAAATTCTCCTCTTTTATTTATGCAAATGTTATTGTTGTGAATGTTTTGGCATGTTTGTGGGTTGTTGGGTAGATGGCCTAGGAATGGTGTAGGAGAAGGCTATGGGGTATATTTTGTGGGAGGCATAAGTGTTTTGGGGAGGTATAAGTGTGGAGGGAGTTGGGATTTGGGTTCCACCTTGCAAATAAATAGCTTGTATTTATTTACTCGTTATGAGGTGCCATAAGAGGTTGGGGAGGCATAAGGAAATGTGAGGAATAAGGGGTACTTGGGGAGGCATAAGGGCATGTTAGGGTTTTGATATACTATATTTTGGTAGTTTGTAATCAGGTGGTGATACCCATTTCCTCTTTGGGAGGTGTAACTAACATTCGCTATAGTTTTTTGCTCCTTTGGCTTTCTTGATGAAGCCTTGTGTATTGTTTGTGTTTTATCTCTTGGTTACTAAAACTATTGTTTTATTCTCGAATGTGTTTTAAATATGAAATTTTCATGTGAAAGATTTCACTTATGTTGTGGAAACTTGTTGTTTCGATGTGTTGAGTTGCATTTCTTATCGCAATATGGTTGGGGCTTAGGGGCTAATGAAGAGGATGGCTTCTCCTTTTCATTGGTTGTCTTTGTTGCGTTGAGAGCATTTCCTTTCCCCTAATTTTCTTATGATCAAAATTGGAGAATGATGAATCTGCATGTTCTTGTTATGGAGCAAAGGAAAAGGTAATTTTGACAGATCCTTGTTAATATTATTTCTTGTTGTAACCTTTTCCCACTTTTAAGTTGATGACCTTGCATATTATTTTTATGGAAATATGTTCTCGTATTTCCTATGAAAGTTCTAATTTGAAATGTGAAAGAGAAATACTCTATTTTCTACCTTTCAAACAATGTGAAAGAAATTGTATTTTGTTTGTTGTATTCGAGGAATGAAAGAAAGAAGTTGTAAAGATATATATTTAAATTAATAGAATAATGTTTTACTTTCCTCAAATGGAATTATTATATTTTACTCGATCATTTAATCGCACTACGAAATCTCTGTTTGGAAATTTGAAAATTGAAATATAGATGAAGAAATGTTACAATACTCTATTCTTTTGAAAAGTATGATTTGGAAATCATAACTATATCTTTTTCGTTTTGTACATTTTTATTTAAATCAACTTAGTATGTTAGATTTGGTTGGAATGATGTCATAGTTTAAAGTTTGGTAAATGGAAATAGATTTGTTTGTGTCCAAGTATAAATTTTATTTTTGTTTCAATGTAAACTCTACAAATTTTTTATCTAAAACGTACATAATGACCCCTGCACTAATGAAAAATAAAATGAAACATTAAATTAAAATTAATATGATCAAAATGACCCCAAATAGACCTTACCCCCCCATTTTATTTTTTTAGAATCTTTCAAAATCGGGCTCAAACCTTTTCACAGCTTTTTTTTGTCACAAATTGAGAAATTTCAAATTGATCTTCAATCAAACAAATTAACCCTTGCAATCCATCCTAAATTTACCCAAGTGCAATCCTCCATGTCTGTTTGGCATGTTGAGAAAGAAATAATATTGGATTAGAACAAATTGTGTAAGTTAAAAATTACCAGCCACCTTTTAAGTGACAAAAAACGCTTTTCTCAAAATTGACCCTTAAAACTTTAATCCGAATTGAATTCTTTAAGTTGCTGTGCAAAGAGGACGTTAAGAGATTTCCAAAACTCCTCATTTTCAAAAAAATGAGTTCCATATAAAATTTTATGGCATTCAAAAGTTTTTACTTGTTCCGTGCTCAAGAGAAAAAGTTTCTTCCACACCCACCTTTCGCGGTGCGGGGAGAAAATTTTCTTCCGCGCCTATGAGATAAAAATTTCTTCCGTGCCCACCTTTCGCACGTGGGAGAAATAGTTTCTTCTACATCCACCTTTGTTCTGAGAGAAAAATTTCTTCCACGCCTCCTTCCGCGCTGGGAGAAATTTCTTCCATAGGCCCGTAAGCCGCCTTTGGGGAAAATTTTCCTTTAAGGCCCACTGCCCATAACTTGAGAAATTTGAGGATTTAAAAGGACTTTCTTATATCCCCTGGAAAGAGGAGGAAATTTACTATCTAATGGGAATGTTTCCGTAGAAGTTTTGAGTGCATTATTAGTGAGAAATTTCCTTTTAATTTTTAAATGATTATTTTAACCCTATGTTCTAGATCTTGTGTTTTTTTATAGTTTTTGTGATGGGAAAAATTTAGTTGCTACATATATTTTGAAATTGAATCTTGTTGTCACTATCAGTATTATTGAAGCCTGGTTGAGGCTCTTTTAAACAAAAATACATTCCATAATTTTACTATCTAAACCTAGGTTGTTCCTTAGTCTCAAGTGGGTGTTTTTTTATGGACGTTACACATCCTTAGATTGTATTTGAAATTTTTCTCCATTAAAATTTGATTCACGATCACTCATGGGTAGATTTTCATACATGGTTAGGAAATTTAATGCTCATTCCCGTCAAATGATAGAAAACACCTGCTAGACCCAAAATAGCTGCCCGCACTTAGAAGGCCATAACTTTTGCATTTCTCAATGAAATCACACAAAATTGGTACCGTTGGAATCGTGGCTCTGAGCCCGATGCAAAGAAATCAAGAAATTCTAGATTTTGTGAGAGATTGATTGATAGTTTTTAGAAAATGTGGCTGGGTTCATAACAGTGTTTTATTTGGTGGTTGGGAGTGCAATTAAGAGGCATGGTCATCATTCTTTCTCTGCTGCAGCACTTGGGACAGTATGGGGAGCCTTTTGCAAAGTAATATACAATCATTTTACTCCATTTAATGCCTCTTACAAGTGACAAGGACATATTTCAGGATTTTTATTTTCCTCTCTCTCTCTCTTCTCATTTTTTCTATAAATTGGAGTGTTGAGCTCATTGTAAAGGGGGAAGTTTTCAGATAACAAAGCTCTGTCAAAATTTCTTTGTGGAAGCCAATGTGCTACAGACCTTATAGTGGACTCCTTGCATGGCGATCCAGTGCCCTTATCTTGTAATAGATTGAATCATATCATGAAGCAATAAAATATAAGTTTGTGGATGTATCTTCCCCTCCTATGTTTTCTTGCATTCTTCTTTCCTCTTTAATCTTTATTACAAGAATAATTTTTCTATTATTATGTTCACGCAGGATCCACTATCATTGTGTATGTTTGAATTGTTGTTGTAAATGCATTTTTGCTAGATCATGGGGAACTCGTCATCACTCCCTCTAGTGTGCATTTCAACTCTTTATCTCACACATTGGAAGGATACTCTCACACACCCTCATTTTCTGGTGTATCACCGCTTTAGTGTAGGCTTTCATTTTATGCACTCTCTCTCCTTGGTTCCTTGGAAAACTAGATTAGAACAATTATCTTACCCCCGCATTAGAGTAGTTTGTGGCGGGTGAAGTTTAGAGCAAGGACCAGCTTTCTCTCGGAGGTCTATCTCAAGTAAAGCAAGTCCCACAACTTGGAGATAGTACCCATGTTATCCAATCACATCGTGAGTTCAAGTATATGCGCCGTATTAACACGGGGTGCTGTGATTCAATGATAATAGCTACAATATATCTTATACAATTAGCTAATTGAGGGAGATATTTTTCCCTAAATCCTCTATTCTAGGCTAAGAAAACTAGGTAGAGGATCTTCCCATTAGAATGGATGTTCTACACATGGATATTTATCCTAAAAAATTGTAGTTTCCCATTTTAAGCTTGCAAAATTTATTATATCCTCTTAAAACTGCTTTCAAATATTGTTCCGTTGTAAATTAATTCCATAACCTGCATATTTCTGCTCTTGAATAGAAAAATGATTTAATTGAGGAAAATGTTGATTAACAAGGTTTGGTTCATGATCATACTCATTGTGATAAGGGCTATAGTAATGATCTAGAGGAGGATATTTGTAAAATGGAGGTGGATTCAATGTTTAAACTCTTGAGAAACGAATTCCAATGAGGAACCAATTTAAGGATCGCATGACATCATAGAACATGGAAAATGGTAAAAATAGGTTTGTTGAATATAAAAATAAGGTATTTGGATAACTAAAGTAACCAGATCTATTTTGAAAAATACCTCCAAATGGTTGCAATTTATCATGAAAAATCAAACCTGAAATTTTTTATTAAAAATATATAAACAATACTATTAGGAACACCTACAATATTATATGAATTTTTTTGTCTCAACAGGTTTTCCATAAATCTCTTATCTATCCAAAGCACACACGTTGATGAGGGAAAGCAATTCGACCTTTAACTTTTTCTCGACACTATGTGATCTCCTCCGATTTGTGGGCACATGAGGTTGAGGAGAACCTCCATGATGGTTGGTTTCGTAGATGGATCAAATAAAACTACTTCTCTAGCTAGGTTGAGGAACCAAAAACAACATAAATTTAGCAAAAGTGGGAAAATAAAGCGATACACTAATGTTTTGGGACTTATACTTGCACAAACGATTCTTAATTGTTTGCCAAATAACCGAAAAGCTTCACTTAACTCTTGTTTGACAGATTTTATACTTACAATGGAATTGACACACACCTATGAGACTTGCAAATCTTAGATAACAACCTAATGCAGGTGTTTTGATGTTACGATCATGTAAATGAAATCCATAATTCACTAAAACCTACCACACAACTAATGCAACACACTTCACAACATGAAAAGTGATGGAAAACATGATGTTTTATTTGTCAATAAGATGCACAAGTACAATAGTTCTTCATACAAGTTTGAAAAATGAGAAAAATTCCCCCTCACCCTTACATAAGCAAGATATAAATAGTAAAACACCCCCTTCGATCTCTAAAAGTAACCTTTTCTTAAATCTACCCAAGTTGACTCTTTGGACAAAAATCCAATAATAGCCCTTTACATGAAAATTTTTAACTCCCTTTACAATTAAATAATACTCCTAATAATTAGAAATCTAAAATTTTCCTACATGAGGCTGCAAGGGCTAAAAATAGCTTTTCATGATTCACACTCTGTTTGGCCAACTATGGTTGTGGTGAACAATACTTTTTCTAAAAGATAAGGTGACTATGTGCACCTCTTAGAACATGTTAAGGTATATTTTTGGAATGATTAAGGTAATAAGCTCCACAATATGTTATATCTTGACACGTGCATAATCATTATCTATTATTTCTTATTTACTTGGGAAATATGCATGGAAAGGCAAAAATTTGGTGTCATTGGCAAAAGTAAAGGTATTTATTTTTGTCCTCTTCCAAATATCTTTTCCTAGTCACATGTCATACCGATTTCTTTATTTGACCTAATAAAACCACTAGCGGGATCAATTTAGTGCCTAACTGCGTATTCAAAAATAATGTTTGAATAATATCAAATGATAAGTATGAGAAGGTTGAAGGTTCAAACCTACCCATGGTTTAAAACCTGACCACTTTTGTGCTTAGGTTTAAAACACTGACTCGTTTCTCAATTCATATTTTTGAATTTCTAAGAGTCTTTACTCATGGTGAAATTTATCTTGAAACCTTGGCTGCCATTTTTGTTGTGGTTTTCTATTTTACTCACATTTATATCTGCCATTAAAGGATATAAGGATGGTTTATATGGTGACTCCATGTTGCATTTATTTCATCCCATGAGAGTTTATTTCCCCACCCAGCTCATGGGCACCATTTTCTGGTTCAAGCTATGTATATTTCTCCTGTTTTAGCTTCGGCTGAGCTTACTATTGTGGTTGTTTTGTGATATATGTGGTTTGATTTATGGCTCTTCGTCCATATTTGCAAGGCTCGGTTCAAGGTTGAGTTGTGTAGTTTGTAATTGATCAAGTTTTGAATCTGAATCAATTTATTTTTACCACACAACTCACAATGAGTTGTCTCGTGTTCATGATGCATATTACTTGATGTTTTTTCTTTCCCATGAATTTGTGAGAGATCAGTTTATTTCCTTAAATTTTTGTTGATGTAGCAAGCTATTTTGAATTGACTCATGGTAATTACATTGTAACTCAAGCTCATTTTGTTGTTAACACATTTACAAAATAGGGTTGAGCTCACATTGTGCTTAATTTCTACCTAGGTTTACCTACGGATTTTGCGAGGTCAGTTGTTGTAGAACTGATCTAGGTATTTATTTATAGCTATGTTTTTACATATTTTGGGTGGTTTTAAATTTTTCCTTTAATGTTGTATATAACTTGATGTTTGTTGTGCTTTAGATTTGTTCTGTGTTTACTTATTGAAATCTCGCCATCATTTTTCCCTTGTCCTGAGTTGGACCCCATTTTTTTGTTAGACTCTGCATTTACATGACTCGGCCGTTTGAATAAGGGTTTTTGTGATATGTTTCAATGTGCTCTCTCCACACTCCAAACTTGGCCTAACTATTTGGCTGGCTATCTTGCTTTGCATTATTTTCGCTTTATTATTTGTTACGCAGAAGCTCTCTACTCAAGCTCATTTACTCACTACTTTCATTTCATGTCTCAAGCTAGTATTTATTTAGCCATCATGAAGATGAAACCAATTATTTTGCTTGACTTGCAGTTGAATTTTTAATATATGTTTCTTTGAAGCCTAATACGCAGGGAAAAATAATTATAGAACATTTTTCTAAATTACGGTGAGCGTTGACATTGTATTTCTTAATTATTTTTACACCATACCCACAATTTCTTACAATATATTTTGTCTTGTCTCATTTGAAACTAACAATATATTACACACCAGATGGACTGTAGCTTCTATCATTGTAATCTTATGCATATGTCTTAGATATTGTTTCCGGGATCGCTTTACATTTCTAGGTTATATGCTTTCTTTGTTTTTTCCTTAAGGAAGCTTAAAATGATATTTCTTTGTTTGGATATCCTTCCCATGATATCTTATTGCATCTCGATTCTTTATTGTAGATTTGTTCAAGTTGTGACTTGTATAGGTGGGTTACTCATGTTTGATGTTTAAAACTGATTCCGCTACTCTTTGGAAGGACTAAGACATGTAATTTTATTTTTTCTTTATTAAAGAACATTGGCTTTGGAAAGTTACCCGTATTTATAAAATAAATCTGTATCTATTTGAACACCTATAGCTTTATTCATTCCCATTTTAAAGTACGTGAGGAGCCACTAATTTGAATCTTGCGTAAGCTTCTTCATGTTTTTAACTTTTAAGGTTGATGAGTGTAACTTTGTCGTTTTATGAGATGATTTTCATTTTGAGAAATGTTGATGAAGATAGTATGTAACGCCGCGAAATAGCCGACGCCACACTCACGACAACGACGACGACGACGCCGCAAACAAACAAACGTCCCGAAAATGCGACAATTTTTTTTTTTTTTTTTTGCAGGGTGAGTCCGCATACAGGCTTGAACTACAACAGTCACGGTAATGCTTCGTGATCAATGATGTTTAATTTAATCTCATTTGACGTTTCACCAAAGAAAAGGAGGGTCGTCTTTTCGAGTTAATTTGTCTAATGTCTGGTGATGTCGTAATAGCAATGTTTTCAATGTTAACCTTAGGGTATGATGTAATTTATTATGAAATGAATTCACTGACCACTCAATCTTTATTTTTATTTTATTATCCAGTTATATTACGTATATCGCGATTTAATACATTATAATATATATATATATACACACACACACACACACACACACACACATGCATACTGAAAGGAGTCGCACATTACGATATACATACTTTGGCACTAATCTATTTTATTGCATTGTATAATTTCATATGTTTAGGTATATATAGTGCCTTATTTATATCTAGTGTAATAATTATTTGAAAATTCTATTACGTATCATACCACTACTACCTAGTATAGTATCTAATGCCCAACTACCTAACTGGTTATCCCCATTTTAAAAGAAGACTTGCAAAGTATGGCATTTCAAACTAACACTAAATACTATGGTTGGGGCGGTGGAAGCTCAACTACCAACTGTCCCCTTTATGACTCCCTGCCTCCTTGCGTGCAGGCTTCACCCAACCGGCCACCTAAACATTTACTTGGCTAGATTTTGCAAATCAATTAACTACAAGTGGGCCTGCTGTGCATGTCATGTCTCCAACTCACACCCACGTCCTCTTCATCCTCACTAGACATGCCTATCAACAGGTCTGCGCACAGGATGAATACACAATGATCTATCTTTATTATGCTAACTTGCGTCAAAAGGAACCACAGGCCAGAAGGAGAGGCGTGCTGACCCGTTTTATCCCTGCCCCGGGCCGCGTGGAATGAATGATGGTTGGATAAGAAGTTACAAACCGAGGAAGGCATATGGATCCGTCTAGGTTCGGTCCCGGCCGCGTGAATGGGAAGGAGGTTTGCGGTTGAAGCTGAGGTGAGAAGGGGGCACGGGATTCATGGCCTTGGCCTGCCACAACAGTCGGCCAGGCAGCAGGCCGAGCACAGCGGCTAAACAAATCCTTTTTTTTGTGTTGAGCGCATGGTAAAACAAGCGACCATCAAGTTGTTACAGTTCAGTATCGAATGCATCCTCAAATTCGGGTTCGCCTTCGCAAGGTTCCCGTTCTGGGCGTGAGAGTTCCTGGCTTTCACAAGAGCAGGTGAATTTTGTGCTGGTACAACTCAGGTAATAATCACCACAGATGTTTGGGCTCGTGGTCTTCATGTTCAGCAGGCAAGTTCTTATCCTTGGCCCTTTCCTCTGTTCTTTCTATCTATTTTGAAGTACATTTACATTCAACCTTTTATAAAGTTTAGGTTTCCATGGCGATAAACTACGATCTTCCCAACAATCGTGAGCTTTACATTCATAGGATTGCTCGTTCAGGTCGTTTTTGTCAAAAGGTATGGTATATCTTGGAAGATATTTCAATCATTAAGTGCAACTGTGGACGCTGCACTTAAATCGTGTTAACTCATTCCTTTGAAATTTTAAACCACTGCTCGTTTGGTGGCCCTGGTTTTTACTGATGCCGAGATTGGTTTTTGTGTCAAATGTGCAGGGTGTTGCTATAAATTCTGGATATGCCATCTGTCAACTATGGACCTCTTATACCAACAACTATTGCTTGTCTATTGCAACACTCTTAAATAGACGACCACAAAACTCACTTTTGCAAGCATTGCAACAATTTAAATATTCTCTGTGATAGTCAATGCTTTGTGTATCAAGTTGTCTATCGTGCATATCTACTTTAAACGTATCATCATTTTTTTATATTAGCAGTTATTCTCTTAGACACGATTTAAGGGTGATTGACTGGTCTTGATTTTGAGACTAACTTTACATTTGTTTGGGCAGTTGCGAGGCCTGCCATGCAGCTTGATATTTGTGAAGCTAAGACCACTCGCAGTGTCCTAATCTGTAAAAAAAAACGTTTAAAATATTTGTAAGCATTGCAACAAGAAGGTTTACACAACAAACTTCCCAATAGTATATTCACAAGATTGTCACAACCCGTTTTTGCACATATCATTTCTTGCAACTTTTAATTCCATCCCTATTACAAGCTTACAAATGAAGTTCAAAAAAACAACTTTCCTTCAAAATCTTTTTACAACATATCCTACTTCATGTGGAAACAAATTTGCAATAATGGAATCTAAAGAAAGCAAAGCAATATTACATTTTTCCTCCACTCAAGGTGGGTAAATACATGATGTTTTTACATTGTCAACAACAAGGTTCTTGTGCTCCAAGGTGTTCTTCGTCCATGCTCCAAGTTCCAAGTAGCTCAAATCACAACCAAGATAGGGGGAGAGGCAACACTCTCCTCCCAACCAAAACTCAATGGAGAAGAGAAGCAATCTCCTCCATTGACCCCCGAGCCCCAAACACAACACAATGAAGGGTGGTCTCCAACTCAAGGCAACAACACTTGCTTCCACAATACAATTTTCTTCACAACATTCAAGGTTAAAAAGGAGAAACAAAAGGAAACACAACAACACAATACTTTTCACAACAAGGCTTTCATCCAAGCCAACAAGAGAAGGAACTATGGGAAAGTTTTCCTTATGCCTCCCAATTGAGATGAGATTCCCATCCAAACCCTCCACAATAAAACTCAAGCCCCTATGACTCTTATGTCTCCCTCAAGTACCCCTTTTTTCTCCCATACTCTTATGCCTCCCTCCTCTTATGGCTCCTCAAGGACAAGGTAAGAATGTGAACATTCTTACCCAAGATGGGCATCCCTCTCAAACTCCCTCCACAATATGCCTCCCTCATGAGTTTTCCCATAGACCTCTCCTACACTACACATTAAGCATTCTATCCATTTTTCACAATACATAAAAGTAACATACATTATTCACAAATTTACCATAGAAGCAACAATATATGAAAGCAAAAAGGAGAAGGTTTCCTACCTCTCCATTGAGAAGCCTAAACCAAGAAGCTTTGTCCAAGCTCCCTCCAAAACAATCCAAGCATGCAAGTCCAAGCTCCTTTTTTTTCTCTTTCTCCCAATTCCTTCCTCTCCCAAAAGAAAATAAAAGAAAAGAGCTCCTCAACAAAAAAAAAAAACTCCAACCCCCTCAACAAGAGAGGAAGTTTCTATAAATAGACAAAAGGAAAGAGTGAGGGTGATGTGGCTCCTTGTAGGATGCCACATCACACATCCTCAAGACCACCTCCCTTTAGTCAACTCAAATCCCAAAACACCATAAATGGGTGGTTGGGTTGAATGACATCTCTTTTCCACATCCATCCCTTCCCATGTGTCTTAAGGCACAATTAAATGCAAAAGGAAGACAAGTGCACTCCAAAGTCACATTTCCCTTCCCAAAACAATAAATAATCCCCTTTTTGGCTTCCCAACCCATAGATATGGTTGGTAAGGGGTTTTGGGAAGTGTGGGACAAGTTCAACTTGTCCCACAAGTCCCCCAAAATTGCCCTAAATCTCAAATTCGAGATTCAAAGGATTTGGAGTGGTCAACACTCAAAGCAAGCATTCAATACAAGAGGAAACACAAGGCTCAAGGAGCCAACCATCAAAATTAATTACACCCACTAGACTTCCCTCCAAAACTAAGAAAAAAATTAAGACAAGATATTACATTAATCTAAACATACTTAGCAAAGTAATTTTAAAAAAAACATCACAAATGAAATCACCTACTAAAGTAAGTTAAAACAAGTAATTAAAATTCTTACCCCCTTGGTCACATTAGAAAATTTCCCCCTCATGGAAATTTTTCTTAACACATAAAAGAATAAAGGTAACACAATACAATTTACTAGTTGCCTTGACGACCAAAAGTTGTAACCACCCGACATCCTGTTGTGTTTGGTTCCCAATCCCCCTCATGGTTGTGATCATGTTGTGTTTCCTGCAAAATACAAAATACCTCCTTCGGCCTTGTGGCCATGTCAAAATATCCAAAATAACCATATGCATGAAATTTATTAACATCTATACGTAATTCAATCAATCATTATTTCTAGGTCTAAATCACAACTTAATTATGCATTTCATCATTATCCAAAATTATAGTAATGTAAATTCAACAACTACATTCTACTTATCATGGCGAAGAAATCCAATGTTAGAACACATGCAATATATCCATATAAAAATAATATCGGTATCCAATAGTCTGTCCATGAGTCAGTGTAGATCATACTGAAAGCAAAATCCAATCATAACCCAAATGCATCTAGTCACAAAACATCATGCTAATCAACGTAAGTCTAAGTCATGTCCATATCCAAAAGTCTGCATAACTCAAAATGATAATCAACTAAGTGTCATAGGGAAGTGGGCATTACATAGTATCAATCTAATGGTTGACATTTTAATTTTGAAAATTGTTTCATCTTCAGAAATCTAGTTACTCTCATCTTTTAAAACAGAGTTCATAGTTTAAATTTTTGGCTTCTTGTACACTCAGATACAATGTAATGGACTATAGATGTCTACTATTCCTACTCCATAGCTAATCATGATAAAATAATATTTAATGAATTCTTTGTAAGTGTATACCCTTTTTCTTTCCCCTTCATGAGTTCACTACTAAAACAATGATTAATTTATAATCATTCTCTTGCAATTTGATCTCGGTCCTTCGATTTTTTCTAACTTCCTCTTTGAAATATGCATATTAAAAACTCTAATTTTACTATAAAATATTCACGGTATTGATTTGCAAACTATTCTAGGAATTTTCCTCTTAAATATCTTGGATAAGTGTAATTTTGGTTTTTCCATATTTTGCCCATCAACATTGAGGATTTGATACTTTTATAACATCTCATTTTAATAAACCTTAAAATGTAACTTTGTGTATGAAAATCATGTATCTCTTGATTCATATTTTTGTGAATCTTAACCTCCACTATAGATTGAAAAATGTGATTTATCTTTTATTGTACTATTGTTTCTAGTTCATACTTCCGTCTTCGGAAACTCGTTCACTTATTAAAGAAATATGGCTATCTACTTTTTTTTAAGTTTGAAAATGGATATTTTTGAGTAGTTGATGAATAAATAAAACTATACATTTTTCCATGCCATGTTGTACATGTTAGAAGCTTAATTTACTGCATTAGTTAAATGGTGACCTTTTGAGCTCTTACAAACTGAAACATACTTTCTCTCTTCTCTCCTTAATGAGATTCTTTTCCCTATGATTCATTCATGAGCACCAAAATTTGCAATATCTTCTTCTTAAAAGCATGTTGATCCTATTTTTCTCATTGAATATTTTATTTCTATAATTAGAATGTATGCATATCTAAATCTAAAAATATAACAGGAAAATAACACCCCGAGCTCTAACGTTTCTCTTCCTTCTATTTTTAGGTTCAAATGGAGCGGATTGATGAAGAAAAGTGAAGAAACATATTAGAAGGAAGTGGATTTGTCTCCATAGCCAATCATGGGTTCTCCTTACCCCTTTATAGTTCCATTTTCATACTAGTATTAATTATTTCTTTCAGCCATATCCCATTGCTTGTGTGGGAAACTTTTAAATTTTCTTTATGAATAAATGAAAATAGCCTTATGTGATGAGTCTGTACATGTTTATTTTTCATTTATTTTTTTATACATGATGTTAAATGAATGTTTACAACTTAGCACAATAAGAAAATATCACATATCCATAAAGGAATTTAATTAATTAATTATACCTTTATTTGATCATCCCAAACATGAGTAAACACATCTTATTTTAATTGTTCATCCACCAAATACTACAAATCTATAACTAAATCTATTATTTGAAGTTTTATTGTATGATATATGGTTCATTTCCTACCTCCATCAAGGCATTGCAGTAGTGTTCTTATGATGATGTGTGCTCTTGATGGAGAAGACATCTTGGAATGGTTATATATATGAGGCATTGCATCCTTGAACAACACTTGAAGATGCTGATTTGCATGGACGCCATCCCTAAATTTTTGCAAAATATCTTGAAACCGTGATAACTCTTTTACCCCCTCCAATGATTAACCAAATTGGTCAACACCCATTATTGAATGTAAAATAACAAAATCATGGGGTGACTAATACACCGTGAATTGCATAAGAGTGCACCACTAAACCTATGGTAGAATGTTTGTACCAGGTGTAAGAGAGGAATATGCAATGAAGAGAGGTAAAGGGGAGTAATAGAAATGAGGAGATAGGTTTAATGTTGTGATTAGGATTACAATATTCTTGCACATCAACTAAATTAGTTCCACATTCAATTAGAAGAACACAACAATGTTAACAATGAGCAGACTTAAAACTCATAGACATAGACTTCTATTGATTCAATCATCAACTTAGGCACAAACACCTTTATTGGTTTTACAAGATTATCATGTATAAAAATTTGAAATTTAGAGGAGAGAGATTACATAAAACATACACAAAGACAAAAATAAATGTGGAACTTATTTCTTGAAGTGGTAGTGGTAAATATACACAACATACAATCAATCATATTTTTCCAAAACTCTAGAATGGAGAAGCCACTCAAATTTGTAAAATAAATATATATCTATATATTCCTCTTCCCCTAATTTGATTTTTTGTCATGCCCACATTTTACACACACAAAAACAATACTAAAAATACAAAGATTCTTTTTTTTGACTTACATACATTGCTCACTATACAATGCCACAAGGGCTCGAGTAAAGCAACCTCAACAAAGCACAAGACACTTAAATAAGTCATCAACTCACATAGACACATGATAACATGATATACATGTCGATAACACACTTGCTCCAACGAAATCAAATGAAAGCAATAACTCACCCACAAGAAAAGGGACTTAAGGATTGACAAACCCACAACACATCATCACCATGGTTACATCTAGTTTACGATTACCATTCCAATAACATTATTATGTAAGTAATAATTTTTTTCCTTTTCAACCTACGGATTCTTAATTTCATTTCACATTCCACTTATTCTTTGACAATTTCATTTTTCTCTTTATCCTTGTGACAATCATCCATAACATACATAAGTATTTTCCATATTTAAAAATGCATACAAATATCCTAATTGTCTCATTCTTATGTTACAATTATTCTTCCCAAATGATTATGCAATGTTTAGAATTTTCCTCACTACACAAGTGAACCTAACGTGATGTCAAGATGAAATCTTAAAATTAAGGGATACTTAGATTCAAGATAGATTTTTCCCAAAAACATTCTTTGATCACTATATAGTTATTTCCCTACCATAGTTATTATAGTTCAATAACTTGTTGAATTCCATTTAGATTTATATATATCTTTTGTTTTCTCAAATTTTGATCACACCAAGGCAATTCATATTCTTTGTAACACATGAAAATGTTTAATTAAGTTATAAGGAAACCAAGAGTGACATTATTCCTAACCTCAAATCTTGTTTTACTCTTATATGATTTACTCTTACATCGCACTATGGTCTCATTATTAGCATAGTTTTATAACAGAAGGAGTTACGAAAGTATTTGACTAACATCTTGAAGAATTATATGATTGGAAGCACTATAACTACACATGAACCTCAAATTAACCTCCCAATCAACTCGAGGTTTATTTTATTTCCAATTGCACATAAGAATATATGCCTTAACTATAAAATATTTTAAGTGAAAGGACATGATTATGATAGATAACATTCATGATAGACCAAGGTGATGTGTTGATAGAAACCAAGGTAAAACATTTAGCTTAGAGGAACTAAGAACTTCATTTACAAGAGTTTAATACCAAGAACACCTATTTCATGATCTCCATTTATGTTGCATGGATCCAACAAGGATTTCATTACCTGATGAAGATAATTTCTAGATCTAATTTCGTAAGACTTGGAAATCCAATAGGATTGTAATGGAGTAAAATACCTACTTACTCCAAAGATGATAAGGCTACACCGCATAGTCGTTGCTTCAAATAAGGACTCTTAAGGTCACTTCCAAGGTGGTGTTCACCACTCAACACAAATGTCGATCTTAAGAGAATGCATTCTCCTTGGGGTTACAAAACTTGAAGGAAACCACATACTCTGGATAAAGTTAGACCATGTCATTCCTAAAAGATGGGTTCACGACAATGTCGCTAAACATAACGACAATGACGGTAAACTCAAATTAGCGGTTGTATTTAGCTAAAGTAGGAGTTTCCATCGAGTGTAAAGTTTAAGGTCCTTCTACTATTTAAATTTCATCAATGGTAAAAGGACCACACATGAAGACATGTTACACACAAATCTTATAATAGGGTTGAGTGTTTGGATTAAATATCTTTATTACATTTGCAAAGTAAGAAAAAAACACACTAATTAATTATTTATTTATTGAACACTTAAAATTCACTACAAGATATTAACTTCAAATTCATTTACCATATATATATCAAAAAATGTACCATACTTATCTATGAGTCAAATTGAACATATGATTAAATGCACATTTCCTAGATATCCCTAAAACTAGCATCCCATACATATTAGCAAATTTCAAATATAAAATTTATGTAGCATGAGACTATATTATACATATATTCATTTTATAATGACCTATAAAAATTACAATAATAAATAATGAAATAAAACTCAACTTTTTGCCATCATTCTTGCATCCTACAAAACCATGTGAGCATGAAATCAGCGATAAATGACTAGCATGGAATCCACCCTAATCTAACATAATTTATTTCTTTAGTTTCTCATTTACATGTAATAATAGTTATAATTTTCATTTGAAAGAAAAGGTTTAGAAACATGTATTCATTTCACTTCATTTCGTAACCAAGGAGAGAGAAAGAGAAAGGAAGAGAAGGAAAGACCATTTTGTCAATTGTTCTCTTTCACACAACAAGTTACACTTAAGAGTATTCAAACAGCTTATTTACTGTGTCAAAAGTTTCCATGGTGGTTTGGAAACTTGAAAGGGGTCATACTACAACTTTTTTTTAAAATTTTTTTTCCTAATAGCTACAAAAGCATTCGATTTAGACTCGTAAGTGAAGAAACCACTTTCAATGTTGTCTTCTAAGGAGTAAACAAACCATGAGTAAGTTTCTATGTGTCCTCATATTCCCCATTAATTGACAGAACTAATGGAATTCGAACTTGTGAACGGTATACAAAAGGTGGCTATTTTTCTCGAGATCATTAGTTATAGCCGGTCTAGTTGCAAATGATCAAAAATTAGCTCGAGGGATCAAAAAACAACATCCAAAATTGAGATTAGATGGATGACCATGCAACGAGAAACACCCTACAAGTTTCCCCATATATGGAGAATTCACCGAGTTGGCATAGACTGAGAACTATCAAATGGTTTTCGGATGGTGAAAAGTTTTCTAGAGCCATTGTTGTAATTGGTCTAGTTTGACCTAGTAAAACTATGACCGAGACCTAGAAAATGCTTTTTCCCAACTACCCATAAATGTGATTTTCACGAATCAAGGCTCCAAGAAATTGTCTAGTAAAACTACTAGAGGTTTGTGAATTGAAGATAAGTATTTTGTTGCTCAAGGTTCGATACAACGAGCCAGAACGAAACCAAAATTTTCACTTTTAGCAGCTTCCTATAGCTACAAAATGGTGTAACAGGGATCTTAGAAGGGCATCAAAAGATCACAAATAATCAAACGAGGTCGATCCGAGGGATTGAAGTGACTCCTCACATAACAAGGTACACGTAGGAAAATTCCACATCTCCTTTCCAGAGTTACGAAGGTTATTTTGCAAGTCTCTGAAAATCATGATTTATCTATTTTAACAAGGGAGTGGTCAACATAATTGCAGGGGCTCAACTTCAACTTGTCAATAAAATGGGTACTGTAGTAATCTGGTTTGGTTGGGACGTTTTCTTAGATCATCAAAGAGTGAGGGTTTAAGTCCATTATTTACAAAGGAGTATTGGATCCTGTAGGTTACGTTATAACGTCTTATTGCTTTGAAAACATGATTATTTAAACAATCAGATCTATGATAATTCCTACGGTTTAAAATTTTATCTTATTGCAAATGAAAAACTAAATGACAATAATTATAAAAGATAAGGAGAGAAGAACCATGCCTATGGAGGGAAGTCGACCGAAACTAAGGAATTTGGTTCTACATCTCAATTAAGCATTTCATCAAACAATTACACACAAACCAAAAAGCTTATCCTTCTTCATTCACAGTTGCTCTGCGTACCTTTTTAACAAATATCTTGAATCATCCAAATGAGCTCGGGTAACAAGGTAATGAGAGTGCATAATAAATATGGTAACTAAGCTCAAACAATCAAGCTCCAAACAAGTAGCACATCGAGCTAGATCATGATATGGCTATTCAATGAAAATGAAATTTTTTTGAGCCCAAATGAATATGTTGCAGATTGTATGCATAGAGATTTTATAGGAGCACAAACATCCGTTCTAATGGGCATTTGTTTGTTAGATTTGGTGAGGTAATTTCAAACTATTTGTTTGGAATAAGACTAGATTGTGTTGTGTCAAGTAGAAAATGCATCCCCATGAGTCCTTCAAGAAAACAATGACCATATTTCTTGTAACAGTCACAAAAAAGTGGCCCCAAGGCTATTTCAAAGTGGATCCATATTGTGCATATCCTATAGTTAATGCGAGTCTCTGCAGACCATGTTCTTTTTTTAACATTCTTTCAAATAGTTCACATGTTGACTAAGCTTCCACATTTGGGTACATATCTACTAGAGCACCTGCAACTACAACAACTTGCAAAAAAATTTCCTCCATCTTAAGCTTTATTGGACGTCCATACCCTTTACGAGCTTGAGTTTTTTTTGCACAGAATGGAAGGATGTTGGAAAATGTAACTAATCTAGTTAGAGACCTGCTAGTTACATGGGTGAAGCAGTGTGACTGTCTCATAAGGGAAATCATGTCTTCTTGTACTCTTCCGCATCTATATTACATGAAAAATTGTCTGGTTTTTTTTTCTTTTGGTCAAACAATGAAATGGCATCCATGGTCTAGGAGATGCGCTTGCCAGAAGTGTCACCCAGGAGGCTTTTCTCTCACTGCAACAATCCAAAATTTCTAACTCGCAAGGATAACTTGGGTTTCTATTGGTTAATGTGTTTTGGATCTCAAATGAGGTGCATGCATTATTGTGCTGGGGAGATGGCGGTCTCGAACAATCATGACCACACCATGTCCTATCCCACTCCTGCCACATGCCACCCAGAATCCACACCACTTCCAATCGCTACCCACCAACTGCATTTAATCCTTCCACCACCTTATTTTACTCTCCTTCTTCAAATTTAACCATTCATGACGCCTTGAAAAAAAAAAGACTTCCCCCATTAAATTGAATTTTCTTTTTATCTATTATAATTATTTTATATTAGTTTTTTTTTAGAATATACGAACCATGCCTGCAAATGACAAAACAATTATAGAAGGGGGTGAGAGTTGAGCATTACATCTCCTCCCCTTATAAGAGCATCATCCCTGATGTGACATAACGCTGAGGTAGCAAAAGTAATAAGCAATTAATAAAGCTAATGACAACAAGTTTTGTCTAGGGATAAGATATATGTTATTGAAACATGACCACATGAAGGTCAATAAAGTTTAACAATTTCTTAACTTTTAATATTCTGTGAAGATTGGCAGTTCTCTTTTACTTTATCAATTAGTTATTTTTTTCCTTTACTTTATTTCTTATTCTCAAGATCTTAATATTTCATTGTTTCAAGATTTCACTTTATTTATTTTCATGGGTGCCCAAAAGTAATTGGCCTCAAGATGTCACACAAAACTTAACACAACACAAACAACCCATGATAAACCTTGATACTTACTTTCATGATTGTATCACATCACAAGAACTCAACCAAACCATGGAAGGAACATACACAATCCACACAACATAGTACTTATTGCACATGCCCCCGACACAATAGTACTTGTAACATAAGCAAACTACAACAACATGGAATTCCTAACATGTACACATATGAAGGTTCCACAAAACTCCAGACCATTTTTATAGCTACAAAGTGTCAAGATGGAAGCAACATCACAAGACATAGCCCAGACTCACAAATGTACACATAACTCACTATACCAACTCCACACCTCACAAGACATCACAAAACAATCTCCATATATCTCCCAAAGCATCACTAAACAATTACATATACCTCCCAAGAATCACAGAACAACTCCATATACCTCCCAAAGCATCAATCACACCCACACAAATATTTTATGCCTCCCTCAAGTGTCTCTTATGCCTCCCTCAAGTCTCTTATGCCTCCCTGAAGTGTCTTTTATACCTCCCTCAATTCTCTTATGCCTCCCTCAAGTGTCTCTTATGCCTCCCTCAAGTCTCTTATGCCTCCCTCAAGTGTCTCTTATGCCTCCCTCAAGTAATAAAATAAAGATAAATTTTCATTTTCACTCCCCAAAAGAGGTCGGTCACCCTATGGCCCTAGGTGCATAGAGTCCAGATACCTCTAACCCAAGTGACATAATAACTCATGGTTCAACAACTTTGTTAGGTATCTATTACGTGTTGGGCATACCCCATACAACTAAGCAAGTCCATAGGTCCCACCACTCCATGGTGAATCCCGACCCTATTCCAACACATTAATACATTAGAACCAACATTACAATCCATTTAAATGCCAAGTGGTAAGATCTAAGGCCGTGGGCAAGGCTAAAAGTTTTTAAACTTAAAAGAAAATTTAAATCTAAGAAAAAAATGGACAAATAGCCACAATAAGTGCAAAAAAATATGCCTCTTTAGTGCATCAACCAAATAAACTCCCAAAATATAAGAACATGTCAATCAATAAAATTTCTGGTTCTAGTAAGAAAAGGGAAAGTTTTCAACTTACAAATAAAATACATGTATAGAAATAACACATTACAATAAATATGTGGCCTTATATGACCACCGGAGGGTAGTCAACGCAGTTGTTGGCACTCACAACATCGAGTCACAACTCGTAAAATAACATATCAAATAATACAACTGTCATCATCTCTATCTAAATCATCCCGCCACCACTTCGACAAGGCTCAACATAGTAAAAATCACATAGGTTGAATCCATACAAAAACCATATTGGGAGAGAGAAAAGAGTACAAGTCACCATCTACTCAGAGCCTAAGGTGTCTGCAAAACACAATATGCATGACACCCATTGAGCAAGTGCCACACATACCAAATGAACAAAAGTGGGTTTTCAGCCTATGTAAGGCTCCACTTCCTATCTCGTACTCGGCTCAAGTGACTGGTCAATGGTACACATTTTCTCACTCCAAACATACATAGTTTACCAATTTCCCTTAGGGTCGGTTAGTGTAGGGTCCACAACATAACATATAACTACATCACTAACACAATGGTGATTCACGCACATTAACCATAACGTCTTATGCATGGTATATATACAGGGTATAACATAATCATTAATTTTACGGGTTATGATACATCACATTACCACATTCTACACCCAAAGTGCAATCACTGTACATTAGGGATCATACACCCACCATATGCCCCTAAATCATGACATGAACCATCACATTTTTTTAATTATACGTACGAGGAACACAATGTATAACCTTACAACATATATTCAATTCCAATTACAACATGGTGACACCCATGATTTATCACAACATGGTGATGACTTCACAATAAATTCCAATTCAATTTACCACAATTTTTCATGCAATAACTCAATACACCTTCATATCACATAAGGCCAAAATACTCCAATACTCTGCAATCCGCAATAACATTATTTTTCACACATGAATTAGTCATTGAATCATCAAAAAGTGATTGAATACTCTTGTCATAAGCACATCAACATGATAACAAATACACACTAAGTGACATGCACCACATGTGCTTCCATAAGGTCATAATTACAACGTTGTTCACATCATGCTTATATCGCATTACTCTTCCAATATCTGCCACCATCATGCAACCCCATCACGACACCAATCTACCCCAAAATTTTGAGAGCATGAACCTCTACTCTAATACCAAATTTCACACCCACATTTTACACACACAAAAACAACAAAAAATACCAGGGATAATTTTTTCTACTTACATTTCTCACTACACAATGCCACAAGGTCTCCAAGTAAAGAAAACTCAACATGGCACAAGACACTTACATAAGTCATCGAATCACATAGTCACATGATAATGTCATATACATGTCAATGACACACTTTCTCTAATGAATCAAATGCTAGCAATAACTCAACCACAAAAAAGGGGACTTAAGGATTGACAAACCCATAACACATCATCACCATGGTTACATCTAGGTTACGATTAACATTCCAATAAAATTATTATGTAAGTAATAATTTTCTCCCTTTTCCACCTAAAGATTCTTAAATTCATTTCACATTCAACTTATTGTTTGACCATTTAATTTTGCTCTTTATCGCTTATGACAATCTCCATAACTTACATAAGTATTTTCCATATTTCAAAATGCATACAAAGATCCGAATTTTCTCATTCTTATGTTACAATTATGCTTCCCAAACTCTTATACAATGTTTAGAATTTACCCTTTCTACACAAGTGAACCTAACGTGATGTCAAGATGAAATCTTAAGATTAAGGGATACTTAGATTCAAGATATCTTTTTCTCAAAAACATTTTTTTGATCACAAGTATAGTTCTTTCCCTACCATAGTTATTATAGTTCCATAACTTGTTCAATTCCATATATATATAATTTTATTTTGTTTTCTCAAAGTGTTATCACACAAAGGCAATTCATATTCTTTGTAACACATAAAGATGTTTAATTAAGTTATAACGACACCAAGAGTGACATTATTCCTAACGTCAAATTTTGTTTTACTCTTATATGATTTACTCTTACATCACACTATGGTATCATTATTAGCATAGTTTTCTAATGTAGAAGGAGTTACAATAGTATTTAACTAACATCTTGAAGAAGTATATGATTGGAAGCACTATAACTACACACAAACCTCAAGTTAACCTCCCAATCAAATGAGATTTAGTTTAATTCCAATTGCACCTAAGAATCTATGCCTTAACTATAAAAGAGTTTAAGGTGAAAGGGCATGATTATGATAGATAACCTTCATGGAAGACCAAGGTGATGTGTTGATAGAAACCAATGTAACACATTTAGCTGAGAGGAACTAAGAAGTTCATTTAATAGATTTTAAGACCTAGAACAAATATTTCACGATCTCCATTTATGTTGTTTGGATCCAACAGGATTTCATTCGATGATGAAGATAATTTCTAGATCTAATTTCGTAAGATGTGGCAATCCGATAGGATACTAAGGGACTATTATCCCTAGTTAATCCAAAGATGGTAATGTTACACCGCATAGTTGTTGCTTCAAACAAGGACTCTTAAGGTAACTTCCAAGGTGGTCTTCACCACTCAACACGGTGTCAAACCTAAAGAGAAGACATTCTCCTCACGGTTAGCAAAACTTGAAGGAAGCCACATACTTTGGATAAAGTTGGAGCACATCATTCCTAAAAAAATGGGTTCACCACAATGTCGTTAAACATAATGACTATGATGGTAAACTCAAACTAGGGGTTTTATTTAGCTAAAGTAGGAGGTTCCATCGAGTATAAAGTTTATGTTCCTTCTATGGTTTCAATTTTTTCTATGGTAAAAGGATCACACATGAAGACATGTTACGCACAAATCTTATACCAAGGTTGAGTGTTTCAATTAAATCTTTTTATTACATTTGCAATGTAAGAATATAACACGCTAATTAATTATTCATTTATTGAACAACTTTGAAATTTACTACAAGATATTAACTTCAAATTCATTTACCATATATATATCAAACCTTGTTACCATACGTAACTATAAGTCAAATTGAACCTATGATTAAATGCACATTTGATAGATAAGCCTAAAACTAGCATCCCATAGATGTTAGCGAATTTCAAATATAACATTTTTGTAGCATAAGAATAAATTATAGATATATTCATTTTATAATGACCTATAAAAATTACATAATAAATAATGAATTACAAATCACCTTTTCACCATCTTTCTTGCATCCTCCAAATCCATGTGAGCATGAAATTAACGATAAATCACTAGCATAAAATCCACCTAATCTAACATAATTGATGTCTTTAGTTTCTCATTTACATGTAATAATAATTATAATTTTCATTCAAAAGAAAAGGTTTAGAAACATCTATTCATTTCACTTCATTTTGTAACCAAGGAGAAAGAAAGAGAAAGGAAGAGAGAGAGAAACATCATTTTGTCAATTATTCTTTTTCACACAACAAGTTACACTTAAAAGTTTTTAAACAGTTATTTACTTGTGTCAAAATTTTCCATGGTGGTTTGGTAACCCGACGAGTTCCTACAACTTTTTTTTTTTTTTACATTTTCTTGATAGCTACAAAACATTCAATTTAGACTCGGAGGTTAAGAAACCACTTTCAAATGTTTTCTTCTCGTGGATCAAAAAAACCACAAGTTTCTACGTGTCCTCATATTCCCTAAGAATTCACAAGAACTTACAATATTGAGAACTAACAAATAGTCTACAAAAGGCAGCTATTTTTCTGAGATCATTGGTCGTAGTTGGCCTAGTTGCAAATGATTAAAAGTTAGCTCGAGGGATTATAAAACAACGTCCAAAATTGACGTTTGATGGATGAATGTGTAATGAGAAACTCCTACAAGTTCCCCTATATATGGATAATTCACCAGAGTCGATCGGGATTGAGAACTAGCAAATGGTTTTCAGATGGCGACAAGTTTTCTGGAGCCACCGGTCATAATTGGTCTAGTTTGACCTAGTCAAAATACAACTAGAGGCCTACAAAATGCCTTTTCCAAACTACCTAGAAATGTGATTTTCCCAAACTAAAGGTTCCAGGAAATTGTCTAGTAAAAATACTAGAGGTTTGTGAAGGAAGATAAGTATTTTGTTACTCAAGGTTCGAACAACGAGGCAAAATGAAACCTAGCTTTACAGATTTTAGTAGCCTTCCCACACCTACAAAATAGTGTAACATGGATCTTAGAAGGGCGTCAAAAGATCACAGACAATCAAACGAGGTCGATCCAAGGGATTGAAGTGACTCCTCACATAACAAGGTACACGTAGGAAAATTCCACATCTCCTTTCCCGGAGTTACAAAGGTTATTTCGCAAGTCTCCGAAAATCGTTATTTATTTCTTTTAACAAGGTATCAATTAACATAATTGTAGAGGATCAACTTCAAATTGTCAAAAAAGGGGTTGTAGAAATCTAGTTATCTTTGAGATGTTTTCTTAGATCATCAGAGAGGGGGTTTAAGTCCATTATTTACAAAGGAGTATTGAATCCTATAGGTTATGTTATAACGTCTCATTACTTTGAGAACATAGTTATTTGAATAGTTAGAACTATGATAATTCCTATGGTTTAAAATTTGATCTTATTGCAAATTAAAAACTAAATGAAAAGAATTATAAAAGATAACGAGAGAAGAACCATTCATGTGGAGGGAAGTGGTGAAACATGGAATTCGGTTCTACATCTCAATTAAGCATTTCATCAAATAGTTACATGCAAACCAAAAAGCTTATCCTTCTTCATTCACAGTTTCTCTACGTACCTTTTTAACAAAGATATTGAATTGTCTAAATGAGATTAGGTAGAAAGGTAATGAGAGTGCATAATAAATATGGTAACTAAGCTCAAACAAACGAGATCTAAATGAGAAACACACTAAGCTAAATCCCAGATATAGCTATTTAATGTAAATGAAACTGTTTTGAGCCCAAATGAATATATTGCATATGGTATGCACAGAGATGTTATAGGAGCACAAACATCCATTCCAATGGGAATTTTTGTGATATTTGGTAAGGTGATTTCACAAAACATTATTTGAGTGGAATGAGAGTGGATTGTGTTATATTAGGCGGAAAAAAGAATCCCTAGAATTCCTTCCCATCTTAGGTCCTTTTCTCTCCACGGATGAGCTGATTTTAAATAAAATAATGACCATAAGTCACAAAAAGCAGCCCCAAGTCCATTTTAGCGGATCCATATTGTGCATATCTTGCGAGTCAATGTAGTCCCCACATTTTTTTTTACATTATTTTAAATAGTTCATGTGCTTGCTAAGCTTCCACATTTGGGTACATATCTAATTGAGCACCCGCAAATACAACAACTTGAAAAAAATTCCTCCATCTTAAGCTTTGTTGGATGTCCATACCCTTTTACAGAGCTTGGGTTTTATTTTTGGCATAGAATGGAAGGATGCTGGAAAATGTAACTAATCTTATTGGAGACCTGGTAGTTGCATGGGTGAACTAGTGTGACTATCTCATAAGGGAAATTGTGTCTTTTGTACTCTTCCGCATCTATATTACATGAAACGTTGTCTGGTATTTTTTCTCTTTTGGTCAAATAAAGAAATGGCGTCCATGGTCTAGGAGATGCACTTGCCAGAAGTGTCACCTAAGAGGCTTTTCTCTCACTCCAACAATCCAAAATTTCTAACTCGCAAGGATAACTTGGGTTTCTATTGGTTAATGTGTTTTGGATCTCAAAAGAGGTGCATGCATTCTTGTGCAAGCGGAGATGACAGTCTGAACAAGCGTGACCACACCATGTCCTATCCCACTCCTCCCACACGCCACCAAGAATCCATGCCACTTCCAATCGCTACCCACCAACTTCATTTAATCATTCCACCTCCCTCTTGTAATCTTCTTACGCCAATTCAACCACTCATGGCACCAAACAAAAGACTCCCCCACCCTGTTAAATTGAATTTTCTTTTTATCTATTATAATTAGTTTATATAAAAAAAATTAGAATACAATAACCATGCTTGCAAACGACATGAAAATTATAAAAGGGGTGAGAGTTGAGCATTACAATTTTCATCTCACAACCACCTATGAATTTTCACATTCTTTTAGAGATGAAATTATGTCATATTATTAATTTTTAAAAAGGATTTATTACAATAATACACTAAGTTAGTTAAGTGAATAATATGAAAGAGTGAAAAGTACATTTTCAATCAAGCTATATAATGCTAGAGAGAAGGGGGAGAATTAGAAATATGGAAATGGGAAATCTCTTGTTGATGAAGAACCTACTTCTCAATGAAGATGAAACATTCTCGATGAACATTTGAGGAAATCCTTCATCAATGAGAATTTTTACCTCTTAAAACTTGTTGAACTGAATCACCAATATTTCATATTATTCCTCCCACCAAGATATGAAATAACATTCCAAACTAATGAATGAGTGTTTATAAACACTACTTTGTGAGATATTGCAATGTGATCCTCGGGATGACCGTAGGAATCACTCCCGATGGTTCTTTCCAAATATCATAGTGACAATGAGGATCACTTTATTACTTCTTATTCTCTAAATTTTTACTCTAGTGGTCACAAAAACTCTATGTTTCTTGGATCTCATGATACATTTTGAATAAAATGAAATATTTTCCCGCATAATACAACTATGATGATCCTTTCATGTTGATTATATTGATAACTAATATGAATCAAGATTGGATCCTTTAAATATTTATGTGTAACAAGGAGATATATTGAATGAAATTTCATTCACTTTATGATCAAGCACCCTGTATGAGATGAATAAAATGTCCTCTAAGACCAAATTACACATTGAGATTGAAATTTTAAATCGCATGAGGTCTTCCCTTCCTCCCGATTCATAATTCAACTATCATTCCTCTGTGAATATTAGAACTAATGAGGTATGAAGAGGAGGAACATATGTGACCATTTTGATCTCATCTTAATCATTTACTATTTTTAGCAAGTCACACATGGGTTTCTCGTTTTTAGAAAATTTTCCAATTTTATAAATTTTGAATGTTTTGCACTTGAAGGAATGACTTGAGGTATTGGAAACCAAATTTTTCTTAGAATTACTATTTTTGTAATATATATTGTAGAGAATTTTTTAGATAATAGGAAAAATATGGTTTTTGATAGCGCCATAACCAGGTACAAATAAGGCTGGAAAAACCTAGAAGAAATAATAAACACAATAATAAATAAAATAGAACAAGTACCCAATAGTGAAAAGAGACAAATAGGTTGGTGAAATGGTTCTATTGTGTGAGGATTTCTTCCTTATATGCACCTCTTTCCACCCATCTGAAATGAATTCTATAAGAGGAAAAACTTTAAGATATTCAATCACCCCATAAACACTATCTTTTATAGGAAAGAAGATGATGAACATTTTCATTAGCCGCTTTATTGAAATTTAGTTAAAAAAATATTTGATTTAATATTTGTATCTATTTTTTTATTTTTTCATTCACCTTTAAATTTTGTAAGATGAATTTTAGGGACTGTTTCAACCACGTCCTGTAAATTTTTATTTGAATCTAAATCTCCCTTAGTACAATAAAAAAAAGCTCTATGAGTTGATTTTTCCACTAAGTGGTTTTCTCATTTTTGATTTGCCATCACATAGTCAACGGAAATATGTCCCAAGGAAAAACATCTTCTACATCTCGAGAGGTAAACCTTCATATTCAAGAGGTTGAGTCGAAGTTCTGTTTTAAACATCGAGCTCGATATTTGCAGGTACATTCAAGCTCAACCAATTTGAACATATGTAATATGCGTAAAATCAGTGGTATGGGATTCAATGTATAAAATATTACCCAAAGTGTTTCCAATTTATATAAGAAAAGAAGGTTCCTATAATTACATTTGTAGGTGTAAAAATCTAATTTAGACCGGTTTACAAGAGAAGGATTCAATAATGTGATTATAAGAGGGGTACCAGTGAAGATATAGTGGGGCCCATAGATTTTCATATATAACATATTTATCAGTTAATGAAGTATAAGAAAAAATAAAGGTTACCATTGCATAGGGGTAGATGTCTAACCTACCACATAGTATTGGAATCCATTGTTTTGTGATCCATTCGTAAAGGAATGGAATGCTGGGTAAAACTACATTAAATTTGTAAATCAGGGCATAATCTGGATAGAATCTCTTTGATTCGAGTACCTCATCCCTGAAAGTCATTCTCGGGGTGTTGGTAGTCGGCGCCATGGGTTCGGATCCAATCATCCACTACAACACATATTCGAAGGAATTATTTGTGACAGAAGCTCCGACCCACTCAAATGAAATAGGGATTTCAAAATTTACGCCTACAGATCCGTCACCAATTGTAGAATTTCGGATCCCTACATCTTAATCTGTAGGGGAATCATAGGCCATAAACTTGCCACAGTCCAACGTCCCTTACCTTGCCACATCGTCTAGGCATATTGGATGCACAGACTTTACACCATCCAAAAGCAATATCACCTTTGGTGATATGAACAGGCCGATAGGCCTATTTATTAAAGGTTATTAAAATTAATAAACATTAAATCTAAGAAAAATATATTTTAAAAATAATAAATAAAATAATGATTAAATTAATAAAAGATAAAAAATTGAGAATTTAAATTTAGAATTAAAATTATTAAATAATAAATATTAAAAATTAAAATATTCAATTAACAAAAATTACAAATTAAAAATAATAATAAAATTTAAATTAATAAATATTAATAAAAAAATTGTCTTTAAATTAATAAATATCAATAAAAAATTGTCTTTAATGAAAATTAAATATTAATAAATATTAGAAAATTTTAAAAAAATTAATTAAATCATTAAAAAATTAAAAATTTAAATCAACAAAAAAATTAAAAATAAAAATAAAAAATTAGAAATACATTTAAAAATTAAAAAACTAAAAATGGATTAAAAAAATTAAATTTACATATTAAAATTAATTAGAAAAATAAAATATTAAATTTACAAATATTTAAAAATAATAGAATATTACAAATTACTAAAAATTAAAAAATTCACAAGACTAAAAAATAAATAAAAATTTAAAATTATTTAAAGGTAAATATTAATAAAAGTATAAAATTAAATTAAAACTAAAAATTAAAAATTATCAAAAACTAAATTATCATATTATAATCATTAGTGTCATCGTTATCAATTTTCATCATCATCAAATATCATTGTCATCGTCGTTATCATCACCACCACCGTTGATCATTTTCGTCGTCATTATTGTCTTCATAATCACAAATCATTATCATTGTCATCATCATCATCATCATTTTCATCATATTCTCAATCAAATCGTTATCATTAGCATCATCATTATCATTTCCATCTAATTTTTTATTGTTATTTTCATTATGATCATCATCATCATCATTGTCGTCGTAATTACTGTCATCATCTTTATCAACACCACCATCGTCGATCACTATCATTGTCTTTATCATCACCACCATTTTTTGATCATCGTTGTCATCATTATCATCACCAACATCATTGATCATTTTCATTATCATCATCATTATTGTCTTCGTAATCATACATCATCGTTATCTTCATTCTCATCATCATCTCCATAAAATCATCATCATCATTCTCATCCCCATTAAGTTTTTTACCATTATTTTCATCATCGTCATCATCATTGTTGTCTTCGTAATCATTATCATCATCATTATTATCACCACCATCAACAATCATTTTCGTCGTCATCATCATCACCACCATCGTCAATATTTTTCGTTATCATCATCATCACCGCCATCGTCGATCATCGTCATTCTCATCATCATCACCACCATCATTGATCATTGTCATCATCATTATCATCATCATTGTTGTTTTTACTTTTTAAATTGTAATAAATTTTAATTTTTCAAATTTCATAAATTATTATCATATTATAATTCACACCACCAATGCATTCAAAGCCTTAATATTTAAATATGTAAAGTTGCGCATGTCAAATTATAAAAAAATAACGTGGTTAACTTATGAAAGGTCAACAATATTATTGAAACATAGTTCCAAGTTCTCTAATTTCACATGTGTTTGTTTTCCTTCCATACAAAAGCTCATCGCATATGATCTCACAACTAATAACGATGCACTGATGAGTTTGTGAGACACCATGAAATGTAAAAGTCCTCATAGTGCATCAAATAAATTAAATTTATGCAAACGTTAATTATAAATATGTAGAAATAAATACGAAATTACAAAATCAAAATGTATAGTTCCAAGTTCTCTAATTTCACATGTGTTTATTTTTCTTCCATACAAAAGCTCATCGCATATGATCTCACAACTAATAACGATGCACTGATGAGTTTGTGAGACATGGTATGAAATGTAAAAGTCGTCATATTGCATCAAATAAATTAAATTTATACAAACGTTAACTATAAATATGTAGAAATAAATACGAAATTACAAAATCAAAATGTATATCACACGTAATTAATAAACCTCAGCGTATTTTAAATGATTCACGTTTAGAAAAATTGATCACCATATATCGCTGAACAAAATTACAGAAAACACACAACTATCAACATATTAGAAAAGACACATATTTAAGTATTCAAGGACGAGTGATCAATGTCGTTCCTGATGATGTTTGTTCACATTTCAACAGACGATCTTCCTCCTTCTTCCTAATAGAAACGTATGCACCGTCCTTCATCTTAGAATAACGCTCATAAGAAAAAGGAGGACATATGCGTAATCCATCAAGAGACTTCACTCTTGATATCGCCGTGAATGTTAGCCCCTGTCGCTCCCTACTGCCTATGTCGATCGTTGCTCTGTTGAGAGTGAGTCCCTGTGACTTGTGAATTGTAAGAGCCCATGACATCTTCAAAGGCACTTGTCTGCGACACCCCTCAATACTGGAGGCACTGGTACATATTTCGGGTGACTTAAATCCCATGGGATGCCGATGTAATTATGAAACTCCACAACAACAAATATTGGCAGATCTGGAGGCTTCGTCCCAGGGTAATACACTATGTTCTTCACTTTTCCAAGAGATCCGTTAACTAAACCTGCCTCCACCCACAAATTGCACACCAACATAACATGTTGACCATTGCAAAGCAACACCTCACTCTCCAACTGGTCATCGTCGCTTTCTCCATATGTCACTCTTCTCACACGGGTTGCAACAACTCTCGCCACAGGCACATTCAATTTCTTGAGCATGATCCTATTATGAAAGGTCACTTGTACATTCGTCGAAAACAAATGACTGGAAGAGTCAAACATCGAGATTTCCTCTGCACTAAAGCACGAATCTGTTCTGGACATCAACAACTCCCAATCTTCGATCATGGGATTCACATTTCTCAAATTACATAGCAAGTTTCGAAACTTCACCTGATCCACACTGTCCCCTTCTTGACGAAAAATCGTGTCGAGAGTCACGACATGAGAAAAAGATCTCCATAACTTTTTTCCCTCTGTGTTTCCTGCATACATCGGTATATCCTTTACAGGTGGGAGTTGGGCAAGATCCCCGACTAAAATTACAGACCTACCTCCAAATATGACATTCTCGTGTGAAGGGAATGCTTCTCGCAAGCGAATATCAATTTTTTTCAACAATTTTGGACCCACGAAACTCATCTCATCAATAAGAATGTATCTATAATGTCTCATCTGCTCTTGAAATACAGCCAGTGTCTGTCTAGCCAAACATCTCATGTCACGTAATGGAATTTTCAGTGACGAATGCACCGTTGTAGCACGAATGTTGAAAGCAGAAACTCCTGTCGGTGCCAAAAGAAGAAGAGGATTCTTACCTGTCACGACACTTTTTGCCAAGACATTCTTAATGCAATTAATCAAAAAGATTTCCCCATCCCAGCAGTACCTTGTATTATCATTCTGAGTGGAGCTTCCTCGGGGCCCTTTCTAGAATGTTTGACTATAGTTTCTAGAGCAATACGTTTTTTCGACAACATGTCCACACCCGATACCGAATTGTTTGAAGAATCCACCACATTTTGCATGGATTTGTTCGTTTCTATAAAACATGCTGACGCGTCCTGTACATCCTCATCCTCCTCTGTATCCCAAACATGGTTCAAATCAAAATCCCATCTTCCAAGCATATGAAGATCACTCAAATGCACCTGATTGGGAGGAACAATGCCAGAAAACAACTCCCACTCATCCATTCCATCCACGCCCACAAAACTTTGCATCTCATCATCGTCAGTTTCATCTATGTCTTCTTCCTCCATTGCATCCTTCCGGTCAACATGCCATGCACGATACGTATTCTTAATTCTCTCCCAATTTTCTAAAATTTCATCTCTAGTACAACCTATGTCCCTGTGTATATCACGAAATGGCTTATACAACAACAATTCACTCCAACAAAAGTTCTCGCGATCCTCTGATCCACTTTCAGGAACAGAGAAATACCGCGGCCACACGCGTATGATAGCAGGTGTATCCCTCGACTTCCATTTGTCTTTCTTTCTCTTCGCATTAAACGACCACGATCTCGCAGCATCAATCAACGAGATGGATTCCAATTGTACTGGTCGATCTTTATATGCATCAATGAAACATGATCCACTTTCATTCTCATCAGATGTCACAATCACCTTGCGGAAAACCTTCCTACCAACATTCAAAGTCATAAAGGCACGACTGCACTGAACCAATGGCAACTTCAATAGCATGTGACATGTCTCTTGCGCCCCAATATCACGTTCCACAATTGTTTCTGTCAAAATCCT
The DNA here is from genome assembly GCA_018340775.1 of Taxus wallichiana var. yunnanensis. NCBI lineage: Eukaryota > Viridiplantae > Streptophyta > Pinopsida > Cupressales > Taxaceae > Taxus > Taxus wallichiana. Next base: position 751,835,584 of record CM031240.1, on the reverse strand, counting down.
CCGATATATACATAGTGCAGACTCTTCCCCCTCCACATCATCTGATATCCTCGTCAACATATCATGAAAGCTCTCTGACCTCTTCTCTACCTTTGAAGCATATTTTGCTATATACTTTAACACCGCGTGTCTAGAAACAACAGGCTGACAATCTATATTACCTCGCCATATGGCCAACATGTCTGAGTTGTGAAGGTTCAATCTCGCATCATTGCGAGAAGGTTCAAATCTCTTTCGACCATCTGCATCAACAAACAAATCTGAATCATCCCGGAGGTCCCACGGAACATTATAATGACAAACCATGGACGATCCCTTCTTTCTCAAACAAGACATCTCGCTACATTTAGTGTGCCTTTGCACATGGTTGACAAGTTCTTCATAGTCATAAAGTGGGTCACGCTCTAATATCTGCGAAGGCTTCATCGAGCAAGGATCTTCGTCTCTGAGACCGACCGAGCATGACATTTATTTGATGGCTGTCACGGGGATTCCACGAAGTGACGTATCTATCAAAAAATGATCTTGCAGCCATTACCTGATTCTCATCTTCCCAATCCAATGTTTCCATGCATGGGCTACCAGGAACCCACATGAATCCATGGACATGTGCAGATCCTCGATGTTGCCACTCAAACCTACAAATACCATGCCAAAAAAATGCGGCTTACAAAACCATTCGTTCACAATATTGAAAATGGATCAGATCACTGCACAAATTTAAATAAATTTCAATCGAACAGACAACTACAAACCTGTACCAATAATCCTTTGCACCAATTAGTTTTTGTATCACCTCTTCACGAAATATCTCAAATCTTTTGTGCATGTATGTCGCGACGATATGAGGATAATCTATCACATTCTCAATCCGCCACCTATACGCCCTCGAAGAATTTGAAGGAGGTTCCCCCGGCATCAACTGGTGTAAATCAAACCACTTTGTGTCTGCTGCGGTAAGCGTAAAAAAAAGAGTCGGGCTACCCAATTGAACAATCATATCTCATCAGCTCACTACGACATGAGTACCAGTAAGACCTAGTCCCATGAAGTTTTGTTCCAAAACGCATCACCTGTTCTGCCAACTTATCATCATTCACATTATTAATGTGACGACGCAAGTCTTCAATAGACATGGGAACATTGTCCTCCAAATTTCTCTTGACAAAAACAGAAGCTGTGGCCTGACTGCGGTGCCGCATTTGTCTATTATATGCACAATATCTAAATCTCGGGTGCCTTCCAAACCTATTGTCATGATACCTTATCAAATGCTTCACATAATCATGAAACTGTACTATTCTAATCCTCGGCTGCAACCATTCAGCATCTCCCATAGGAAAGAGGGTCGGAAATGCCATGGAAAACATGCCCTCTCGTGTTGTATTCATTTATTGGAGAAGACCCAATCAGTGGCCAATCAACAACATCGACCGACCTCAAATCCATATTTTCAACAAACAATCTGACTTCCTCCATCTCCCTTCGTGGATTAGGAAGCCTTAAAGAAAATGATGATGGATGATTATGTACATGTTCTTCTTCGACACTCACTATATCCATTGTTCCTTCTCTCCTTACGTGCTCATCTTGTATCTCAGATTCCACCCGACGAATTCTTTCTGATACATCTCCCTCTACTTCCGGGAGATCTTCTAATGCTGCGTAGTCTATCTCCACGTCTTTGTAATACCTATCATTACGAATTTTGTAACGCAAAGCATTCAATACATGCGAGCGACTAACAATACATTCATACTCCCTCTGTCCAGCATTCTGTCTTTTCACAATAAGAATATCCACATCCTCTATTCGACGAGGAAGCAGTCTAGCAATAGAAGATACGTCTTGGGGAAAGCAAATAGTGTGTCCACTATATTTGTACTGGCCACCACGTGCATGAGTTACATGCAATATGGGATTCACCCGCGCTATCAACATTTCTTCCACCTACGTCAGTACACGCAACACTTCTGGTTGATCCCGGGATCCATATTGTTCCACTTTGAATATCGATGACCACCTCGTTCACACTTGCATCTCTTGCAAATAGGTCCTTCCACTGAAAGTGTCACAACTATACCAGGATATGACTCTTTGCATATACCACACATCTGAATAACTTCCAGCGCATCAATCCTTTTCAAAAATTCACGACGAGACTCGAGCATCCTATTCAATTGTACACCATAACGTGATGAGTAAAATTGTGTGTAACTTTGATTCGGGCAATTATTCACACCACTTATCGTAGGTATGTTTCGATGTCGAATGTCCTGTTCTGACTCAATATCACGCTCACCATCCCTGGGATAGTGGATGTTGTTGTTCCCTACTGAATCTGTTGCATGAAACTCCATATTCTCCCTGTTCACAGACCTCCTGCCCTCACCGTCTACATTTGCAAAAGAATCCATATAATTCATTTTCTCGGGTAAATTCTGATCGCAAGCATTCATGTTATTCTCCAAATGCTCACGTACATCACTTTGGATCCCAACACGCAATTCACATGAACCTGATGCTCTCGGACATGTTCTATGCATTCCATTTCGCATAAGACTTCTGGATAAGACATCTCCTTGACAACCTACACACAAATATACCGAGTCATAAAGACCTAACAAACAAAAAATGCACCATCTCTGACGTCGCATCTTATTTTAATGCATAAATTTTTAAAAATATATCACAAAGAAAATTTCACCTGCACTTCGATTCACGACTGAGTTGTTTTTTTGCTGCTGCAACATTTCATCCAACATCGGATGAGGAATATCAGATATTCCAATAGAAATATCCTGCAATGAACCTCTCCCATAGCTACTTCCACTCGTTGCTACGTTTATGTATAAGAATAGCAATTCGTGAGACATTTTTAGAAAATTTTGAAAATTCACATATACATAAAATTCAAAGACATTTTGGTTAACAAAAATCTGACCAACTCCAATAGATCATAAATTCAAAACTATTGCAGGGAATCTATAAATTGGAGAATAAAAATGCACCATCCCTGACATCACAACTTATTTTGATGTATACATTTAAAAAGTATCTCACAAAGAAAATTTCACATGCAGTTCGGTTCACGATCAAATTTTTGTGTTGCTGCCGTGAGATTTCATTCAACATCGGATCAGGAATATCAGATATTCCAACAAAAATATCTTGCAACGACCCTCTACCATATCTACTCCCGCTCATTCCTATATCTATGTATAGCAATTTCACCTTGTGATATATTTTATAAAATTTCAAAAAATATAGATATACATAACATGTAAAGAGATATTGGTTAATAAGAATCCAACCAACTGCAAAAAATCATATTTTTAAAAACTTTGACAAGGAATCTATCAACTGGAGAATAGAAACACACCATCTTTGACTTCTCATATTATTTTAATGCATAATTTTTTAAAAATATATCACAAATAAAATTTCACCTGCACATCTATTCACGACTAAGTTGTTGCGTTGCTGATGTGACATTTCATTTAACATCGGATGAGGAATATCAGATATTCCAACAGAAATATCCTGTAATGACCCTCTCCCGTAGCTGCAACTTCCACTATGTCCCACATTTATGGGGTTCACATTTGTCTCAACTATAGCAGGCACAATTCTCGCATTCAAAGAGTAATCTCTATCTTTGTCTTTGACACTTCCTATCTGACCATCTCGATCTTCAAGTTGTACATTGACAGCTTGGTATGACTCTTAATCTATCGTACGGCGGGGAATTTTTTTCACAAGATTGTACACCTAACCTCGGTATGATGTGTAACTCTGTTCCAACATCTGAAGAGTGTAGAAGGTCTGTACCGACACCTTCAATCGAAAAATGTGTACAAAGCTGACCATGTATCTCCTTCATTTTATCTTGCTCTCGAACCTGCGACTTAAGGAAACGATGGCGATCGTTGTCCCTCTGACATTTTCCAGGAGACTTTCGTTTCTTACCGCTACAAACAGCGGAATGTTCCTTTATTACCTACAACAAAAGGACACATTAAATAACATTCTTTACACATATATGAAATATTTAGTTCTTAAAAATACAGGAACAAAGACATCAAATAATACATTACACTTAACATTACACCATGAACACCAACCATGTCATCACGTGATAACAATACATGCATCTCTTCTCCAACATAATCATTTCGGAGATATTCATTCGATGTTTCTATCCTCTCTAAAGAGGAGTTAACATTCACATTATCTAAACACACCTCCTCTATCGCATCTATTTCTCTCCTGATCCTTGAAGATGGAAAAACATCTACATTAACTTGTTGGCCTGACAAATACATATAACCTTGACCTCCCATCCCTTTCATTCTCTGTTGTTGTCGAATTTGTGACCTTCGAAAACGACGACGCTTAGCATCCCATCGAGAATTTCCAGGTGAATCTATTTCCTCGCATGTGTGCATGGTGGCATTCTCACTCAATGACTGCAAAACAAAAAAATTCAACAAACAATCATCATAACACATGCAAGACATATTTTTTTCATTAAACAAGTAACAAAGACATTAAATAATAAAAAATGCAACATTACAAGATCAGTAATGGTTTCTGCGTTTCGCAACAATGAATTCCTTTCGAGCGCGAATCCCCTACAGGATTAATCACAACATTCGATCTTCTCATTATGTCAGACATCGGAAGAGTCTTTCGCGCAACGTTACTCTCACCCGACCATTCATAACCCGTAGGAAGTATCGCATCCATAAGTCTTTCATTGTAGAATTGTGGCCCACGAAATTGGCATCGATTAACATCACTCGACGATTCTATCATCATATTATTTTTCTTTCTCGTACGAGCATGTTTTCGTTCCTCCATCATCTACAATAAAATTAAAAATTTAACATACAAAATTTTGAAAACATAATTATTATTAATTGAATAATGCACTATGCAAAACATGGATGATAAAATCTTCAACAATTAAACCAGTAATACACGTACATCAAAACGCAAAAATTACAAGACAACACATTTAATTATGTAAAATCTTCCACACAAACATGAGATACATGTAATTTTTTTCAACCAAGGGAAGAAAAAAATATTAGTCAATACTCAAATTACGTAGGCGAGAAATATTTTCACAACCAGGAATCAATGGCATGAAACTCACACCAAGAACTACATCTCTACAATCCTCTCTTGTCGGGAAATAACATCCATAACGTTCTGATGTGCACAATTTCCTAAAAGCTGGAATGCAATTTTTTCTATCCAAATCATAGAACATGTATGGGATTTGTGCATATTTACACATAAGGAGGATGGATCCAACCGAACGAACAACCACGTACCCTGGACATTTTTCATTTATATCTCGAGAAAAATCCATCAAATACTTCCACACAAATCTAAATCCATCTTCAAACACATTCTCATCGTCACGTTCGAAACCCATCTCTTGTTCTTCACCTGAAATTGCTTCTGCATCTCGAAGCAACCACACACAAACTTCACCCATACTCATGATGCAGAAAAAATTATTCTCATGCACAACCAGACACAATGACACAACGTCACTAAAAGGAATACAACAAAAGTTTAACTTCCGATGTACAACATCCAATGAGAAAATGGTGTACTCAATTTTAGAGAAACAATTCAGCTTTTCCTTCACCCAATACATCCTCCCACCACAACATGAGGCACCAATAGGAGGAGTCACTTTAGGAATGACGGTATGTGTCGGCACTGACAACAGACTCCAACAATGAGACCTGCTACAATAGATCTCGTACGTGAAATCTGAAGACGGAAAACATCGTAATGCAACAAATACGTACTCGTCATCATCAATATCTTCAAACAAAGAAACACATCCATCAATTCCTATGTCAATACTCCCATTCGCATAACTCCACCCGTGAATGGATTTGCAAGAATATACTTGTCGAGCTCCAAACTCATAAATGGGAAAGGATAACAAAACAAGAGATCCAATTGTCATATGTATCCTTGATCTCTTTTCAAAAGGGGCCCCACTTATGTACAAGCGTGAAAATCTTCCATCGTCGTCCAAGTACAAAGGGCCATAGAACCCCGTAACATCCCTCCATTCGCGCACCAAAAATCCAAAGCACCAAATAGTCGGATCTTCCACAATATAATACAGGTTCGATGAATCTAATATAAAGTTCCACAACTTACAAACAATCCTCATACGCATCAATTCTCTGAAAGATAAATTGGAAAATATTTTCTTCATGACATCGATTGGCAATGTGGCACGAGTTCCTGATTCCATTTCAAATAGTGCTCCTGTTATCAAATAAGAAAGTTCAGAACATCTCGTACAAAAGTGATACACAACACCACTCAAATTCATTAAAATCAAAACTGTAACATCTCAAAAAAGAATATACGTTTCTTCATATAGCAATATGAATCACGTTCGAAGTCAAAACAACAAAAAAATCACTATTACAAAATTACGTAGATAAGTGTTTAAATTCCATGCATACAGTTCAAGAAAAATAAAACATCGGAATTGGAATCCAATATTTTATCATGTGTGTAATTTAATACCAACATAAGGATAACAAAATATGATAAAATTAATAACTCATAAACATTAATAAACAAACACGCCTCACAAAAGTCTCCATAAACACCAACGTTTAGGGAACACCAATGTCTGAAATCAGGTCAACACTGTCAGGACCAGGCATCAGTGCCATGAAATTTCCACCAATAATTTCTTCAGAGATATCATCAAACGTAGGAAAATATACTGCACACGAATCAAAACCTGATGAAGTGCAGTGTACACACTCTCCCTTGTTCATATCATAATATAAAATAGAAGGCCCATGCTTTTTATACAACATAACAATATGTCCCATGCTCACTTCCGCGTGTACCCATTGCAAACTTTGTTGATGTCAACTGTTGCATCTAATATATGCTCCCACAATATCTCCCACTGACACACAACAGAATCATATGTTTCTTTCAACAACCAGACACTCAATGATGAGTCATCAAGAATACATTTTACATGATTATCGTGTAACACCAAACACATACCATGTACACCAGCAAATGGAGGCACAGACACACACCATTTATTACAAAACACATCAAACGCAAACAAATTATAAACGAAGGTATCGTGATCATCAAATTCTGCATGCAACCAATATATTTTCCATCCGTTACAAACTGCATTCCGAGGCACAGGAACATCTACAGGGGCTTTTGTTACACACCAACTGTTATTGAAACTACTTTTCATATAACACGCACCACCAGACACCTCATCACAATTTTTAAGTGCAACCCATCCGTAGTTTCGAGCCAAAGCATCTCCACACAACACAAACCAACCACGTATCCCAAGTTCTATCGTTCCCAGCTTTTTTCCCTCGGATGTAAAAGGATTAAGGATGAATTCATCCAATAAATTCGTACCAAATTTCTCAGATTCCAAAAGCAGGAATGGGCCCATTGAATAGATTATTTCCTTTCTGTATGGGCTTCCGATGATCCGGAACACAAGTGAGTTACTCTACCTCGATCATTCAAAAATAAAACATTTATACGGTCCAAGAAGGAGTGCCACTTTTCAACTAAGAAGAAACCAAATGTTCCACGAATAAGACAACATTTTTTAAATAATGCACTTGACGGAGAAAGCATCTCATTCCATTCTTTGCAGACAAGGTGAAGATGAACCAACACAACAAAAGGAAGTCATGGAAAAATGTGCTTAAAAGCTATTTTTGAAGGGAATCGTGGTGACATTGAACGATCCATAAACACCAATAAAAAAACCTACAAAATCAAACACACCCACATCAATATTCACATCAAACATACACTAAAATTCCATAACTACATAAAATCCATCATGTAGAACATTAATAGCTATAGAGCAGTGCAAAATTTAAACACATTTACAAACCAACTTCAAAAAATCTCCAAGAAGATTCATCATGCAAATGCACAAACAAGACTCAAAAAAGTTATATATAAACATATATCAATAAACAACAACATGCACCATAACATAAAACACAAACTACTTCAAATCAACCAAAATGTCACCGCCTCAAAAACAACTATTTACATCTGTAAAAAAAGACTCATTCTATCATGTTTCCCAAAAATCTCGGTATCTCCTGGGATTATCACCACTTTCAAGAAACCCTGAAACAACCAAACCATTAAAGTCTTCATTCGAATGACTAAAAAAAGCATCATAAAATCCGCATCCAGAAAGTATATCCATGTATAAACCTGCAGGGCCATAATAGCAGACTAAGGTGCTCAGCTCACAATAAAGTATGGGCACAGGTGCATATTTACATATCAACATGAACCCATCGCACCAGGAAACACACTTATACCCAGGAAATCGATGCCACAACATGCCACTTTCGATCTCCATGTACTCCCAATCCGTATCAGACCAAAAAACACTGGCCTCTCCAATATCTGGATCATAATGACTCATATCGTTATTCAATTTCCACAACTGCATGCGGCTCGCATAATTGACAACACACGAAACTTGATCCTCATAAACAACAAGGCACATGGAATCAGCAGAATTTGGAGCTGGAGAATGGCCAATCTTCCATGTCTCATGAACAACATCGAGACATACAATGAAATAAGTCAAAACCTCACCGCCATATAAAACATCACCACTTTGTTCAAGATCCAAACTCAGCCAATACATTTTTCCATCGACAACAACAACATGTTTTGGAGCTTGAAGACGTGTCGAATTACAATCGGACTCCAAACATGATGAAGGTTACTACACATATAGAAATATCTATCAAAAGTTTGAATCTCACTCACACCTGTAGCATGTGGATCATATCGGACGGCAATCCAATCATACATGTACCCTGTCAAACCCTGACATATCCTAAACCATCCATTCCTCTTACCGATACGAATGTCACCCATTTTCACAAATATCCCAGTAAAAGGATTTATAATAGCATATGAACGTATGCTTCGATTCGCAGTTGTTGAAGATACACAAACCATCGATCCAATAGCACATTCAAATCTAATGTCATTCATCCCACTCAAACTGACACGTAAATATATAGCTTCACCTTCACGTGTGAAATACAAAGGGTTCAACACATTTGCCATTGTCAAGGGTCGATATAACAAAAATCCTACGCAACGATTGACGATGGTTCCACATGTAGACAAAAAATCTGAGTTGCTTAACATTGCATTCATTCTTGTGCACAATAAACGAAATCTAACAAGATTCCGAAGCGGCAACTTAGAAATAATGTAATCAAAAATCTCCGTGGGAAGATGCTTCCAAATAGTTTGATCCATTATGCCCTACTAATCTATAGACAAAATTGAACGAAGGTATTAATGACCACACAAAATCCAACACAATATAATCCAAAGCAAAGATTATTATAAAAAAATGTACAATAATATGGAAAACAATTTATTCTACAAGAATAATATGAATACACAGAAATATAATTAAATCCATCACAACAACAAATCATAAAATTTCATCGTGAATTACATCTTCTAAACATGTTTTATACGAATGCATAACATTAGATCTTCAAATCAAGTTAATTGACATTACATAAATAAAACCAAACAACAAATCATCACATCTACAAAAAAAGTGAACAGTAATCAATTTCGTGTTAAAAGAACAAGTCTTCATTGACATCATTTTTTAAATCATTATTATTCTGGCAAGTTGTAAAAATTGGACAATGTTCCTCTCATAAATAATACAATTTAAAACACAAAAGAATCAAGCGATGAAATCTCAATTGTGTATTAAAAAATAAACACTATCCATGTTCTTCAACAAAAGAAACTCGTGCCACCTGTAAAAAAATTATCAAATGCACATTTCCACATTAATCATAGCTTGAAAAAATAAAACATAGAAATGTAAATTAAATAAAATCTCGTCCACTCATGAAAATTATAAACAATACAGTCCAACCATATTTCGTGATATCTATAGAAAAACATTATGCCAAACATACACAAAATATGATGTCACGGTTTTTTCATAGAAATGTCAAACATTTACGTTTGACATTTCTTATAGAAAAACCGTATCATCACAAAAAGCATATGCTCAACATATATTGGGGAATCCTTGTTACATTGCTTTAAAAACCTTCTTCAAAAACACGGGCTAACGTCCAAATTTGGACGTGCTAGGAGAGCATAATAGGAAATATCCCATTTGCAAATCCTAGCTCCCGGTATCGAAAAAGGCACTTGCAATGCTAGATTCCGAGTTGGATAAATATCCGCAAATGATCCCCAATGGAAATGATGTAAAAATATATATACACATACAATTATTTCTCATAAACATCACACTTAATTTTTCTATCAAATATATATTCGTCAATGTGTTCAAATTATAAATTTACAAATATTCGATTTCACAGATAGAAAGAATATGAATTTTGATTTCACAGACAGAGAGAATATGAAATTCAATGTATAATATAAAAATATCATAATCAAATTATTGAATCCCTAAGAATAAATGATGAAAATACCTGGATTGCGTGTGTATATCCAACAACGAACTGCCCGCTAACTCCAAAGACTACCTTTTCAAAATATACGAATCAAATTTCAATAAAATACTATTAAAAAGAAAATTGAAATGCTGAATAATAATATTGTTTTTAATAAATATTTCAACATGCACATATATTGTTTTTAATTTTTTTATATGCATTTTATGATTACGAGAGAAAATAGACCCCATAAATTTGTGAATGTTGGTCACAATCTGTGTTAATTTACTATTCTTCCATCTCGGAGTAGTTTCTCAATACATAGTTATCTGAATAATATGACACAAACAATTTATTATAACTAAAAAGTACTACATATCAATTTTAAAATTAAGTGACAATCATATTAATGTCAAATTTAAAATTAAAATGACCCCTAAAACAATTAAATAAACATTAAATTTCAAATGTAAAATTAAAAAAAAAAACACATTCATATCATTACATCCCATTTACACATTGTAGAATGACTCTTAACATAAGAAGAAGATATGAAACATTCTAGCTTTTAATGAAGGCATACTTGATCACTGTGATACTCTGCGTCTGACAATAGATATACATCAACATCTTTTATTGGTCATAGCTTGTCTTATGTATCTTGTTAAGCAATATAAATGTACTTATTAAATTATTGAAACACGTAAACGGCAGTCAAATTTAAACATTATAAGCAAAACAATAAATGTACTTATTAAATTCCTTTGTGCTCGTTTTTTTGCAGAATTTAGATCAAGGCAATTGCCCATTGACTAAAAAGAATTCTAAACCATGCATCCGATTAGAAAAAATCAAACTCAAAGATCTTAGTTTGTACCATGTGTGCTATGAAAACTACTTGTTCAACCTAACTGAACTATTCTACTCCCTGGGAGCAAGAAGCGGCTTCCTATCATAGGACACAGTACAAACTTGTAAGCCACTGGTACTCACTACAAGTCAGCACAATAACCTATATTAATATATCTAGATAAAGGGTGCAACCGGTATTAAATACATTATTTTAAAAATTCTTTAAAAAAATGTTCAAATGCACATTAAAACAGAGATTCCAACGCAATAAGAAATGCAAAAACCATTAAAAAAAGAGATTCCAACCTGAAAAATTGATCCTATGATGCTTTTAGATAATGAAGCTCTGGATTCCTTCACAAAATGTGTGCTGCTGAGTTGGAATCCAAGACTGTCTGCATTCAATAAAATTAGAGACAACTTACAAAATCAAGAAGAACAATGTGGAGCAGGATGGAAAAAATCCATTAAAAAAATCCATTAAACACTTAATTTTCAAGTATCTTAAAAAGCCATTAAACCAGTGAATTTTAACGTTGTTGGCCACCTGATTTGTTACTTTTATAATCACACGATCTCCTTCCCTAGCAACTATTGCAGGCCCTGCAAAATGCCCGTTCACAGTGATGAGGCTCTTGGTATGGCAAAGATGAGTTACATTCTTCAGTTGAATCTGTAAATCAGGAAGAAAAAGATTTTAATACATTTCTACATCCTAATGATGAATCACTTCATGTAATCACATTAAGCAGTTATTAGACAATATCCAAATTTTCAACTGCTAGTCATGGTAGGAGAAGAACAATGAACAACAATTATCTGAAAAACCTCATTCAGACACACTCTGAATGCAAAAAGCTCGTATTCAAAACCATATAGAAATCAAAAAAATACGAAAGAAATTACATTAAGCAGTTCAACTCCAACTTTTCAACTGCTAGTCCAGGTTCGGGAGAACTATAATGGTAATTCAGTTTATGAATAGTTCCACTGATAGTGTGCATAATCATAGCTGGTAGAAAACTTAATTATACAGGACAAAGGCAGAAACAATGATGGGCTAAAAAAAACCCTGTGATTAAAATCCAGTATATTCACTGCCAGAAACTTATCCATATGCAATTATTTGGAAACAAAATCCAAAATCTAAAAAGATACAGAAAATTATTTGGGCATTTTTCTATCTGCCAGAATAGTTATATGCAATTATTTGGAAATTCATCAAAGACTTGATAATGTATAAATTCATCAAAGACTCGATTATTATCAAGTTTTAATTCAAACCATTGCTTCATGTTTATTTTTGAAGTACTTTCGATGATGTTTAACCCGAAACAAAGAGTGAAAACAAAATTTCTCTATTTAATTCATCCATGGACCGTGAAATAGTGAAAGCATAAAATCTCTAGAATACAAAAAAGCTTTAGCAAAACTCTGAACTTGTTATATTTCACGAAGTTGTTCTTTTGATTCTTTGTTAGAGTTTAACTATACTTCAGATTTCCCTTTGTTATTTAACCCTGTACCTTCCTTCAAATTGTTGACCAACAGAAATTCCAAACTATCAAGTAAAACAGAAATCACAAGCCAGACTGAAATTTCATCTATAATTTGATCTTTCAATTTTTGCAACCTAGGACAAAAATGGCATAAAACAAAAAAGACAGAAAAGTGTACAAATGAAACCCTGGTAGAGATTCTGCATCACCGACTTGGGCTCTGTTGGGCTGCAACAGAACCCCATCCTTCCAGGGCAGTGAAACCAAATCTCAAAACAAGACAAATAAAGCAATCTCAGTGCAAGTACTTACAGAAATTTTCTATAATGAAACCATGAGAGAGTTTCAGATCTCAAAACTGTATAATAAATTGGAAAAACTGTTTCAAATATCCTGCAAAATGTAATGATATAAATAAAAGTTTTACAGCACCCAACCAGACAACTGTATTGGACTGATTTATATGAGACAACGAAGAAAAAGAAAAGAGTAATATTTCGGCACATTTAAATTATATTTACATTAATTGACTACTAATTGGCATTACAGATTTTTAAATCTGTTTACTTTGTCAAACAAGAGACTTAATAATAACAAAAAATGCAGTTAGACATATATTTAATCATCCATTACAAAATGCAGTGAGACACATATTAGTAATCCATCAACATCAAGTACAAAAGTGTAAGATACAAGTTTCTACAGAAATCTGAAACCAAATGGAATGCCTTGGAGTTGGGCTTCCCAGTCCAAACCCTATAAAACCCCGCCTTGCGCTCATAATTGACATGCATTAAAACTTTCCCGATCTCTGAAATTTCAATTACTATTTTCACAGCATACCTGTCTTATCAATGGCACGATCAAACCAAGCCAAAATAGAGTTTCTTGCACAAAGTAAATACTTTGCGATTGTCAAAATAAAATAGATCTAAGTGTATTTAGAAAACAATGAACTACTGCACAACTATTTTATCCTAAAAACAATTGGAATACTAATTAGATGCTCCAAATAAAGAATCATCACGGCTATTTACCAATTGGAAAGCTCCAAGGTAAAATAAAAGAAGCAAAAAATGAAAACCTGACTCGAAGCAATGTATTTTTCGAGCTTAAAATATGGATGTCACACTCATTACTTCAAAATTTTACAAATTTGGTATGGTAATGAAGAGCCAGAGAATATACGTTGTGACAAGATTCGAATGCCTGAATCATTGCATTAACATTTCCCGTGCACTCGATACTGTAGTCTGCTCCTCCATCAGTTATTTCTGCAATTACCTGTAAAATCAAAGCGAATTATTGAATTTATTTTGGGTATAAACAAAAAAATTAAATGCATAGATCCCTGGAAAAGATAAGGATTAGATTATAACAGTGATAATTGAGTGAACGCCATTATATATGTCATCAAAACAGCATGAAGTACCTGCTGAAGAGGTTTATGTAGGAAAGCGCAAATTACCAGTAAAATAAGATCTTTAGAGTCTCTTCAATGGCGGAACGGCTCAAGAAAAAGCACAGTGGCTCGAACTGCACCCTCTGATCTCGCATCTTCTATGAACATTGAGAAAGGAAATCCTTTATTCAGTTCCACAGAAGGGATATCCTTTATCTTAACATGTGGAGAACCGCGCGCAGATGTAACTGCCTGCCCACCGAACTGTTTATTTTATTTATTAAGTATAACTGTTTATAATAATTGTTATTATTATTTATTAGGAGAGTTCGGTCTGTCAAAGAGAGAGAGGGGAAATCTGCAGGTAAATAGACAAACGGTTGAACCAGCTGTCAATTATCAAATACAACAGTTGTCAATAGTTGTGTGGAAAAGGGCTGCAGGACAGGTGTCGAAATTCATTGAGTGAAGTTATATGTTAGGCCTATCGGCCTAATTAAATGAATTGCATAAGTTTCAATTTGTCATTTCAAGCCTTTTCTCCAATTTTTGATAGATTTCAAGAACTCTGATTTTTGTACATCTAATAAAAGGTGATTTTATATTTGAAAATTCATATGATTGTAAAAATGGATTTAGTAATCAATTAGGGCATGTAAACGCTATTCTTAAATTAGTTTTCATAAGGAATCTATGGTTAAAATTTCGAGGAAAATTGAGCCTAGAAACATGAGTTATGAGTAAAACTAGATTTGGATGTTCAATGAACAAAGGTGGTTTTTTGTGTTTGAACGTGGTGAACCAGATCTTATAACCTCTTTAATAACTTCCAAGTAGTCGGTTTATGTTTTTTAATGTCATGTTTTATTATTTCGAGTTGTGGTGAGTGCGAGTGAGTTGATTTATATTTCATAACTCCCCTATAACTATACTACTTACATGGGGGTCAAATGGAGTTAAAATATGGTGCAAATGGAGAAATGGAGACAAAATGGACACCAAATTGCACCTTTTATAAATATTGTTACATGCGAGAATCATAAAGTTCGGTGAAAATGAGATGTATTTAGCTCCACTTTAAATTGATAGGTTTAACTTAATCTGGATGTGGGGGTTTGTGCTTGCGTTACACCATGCTAAAGTAATATGAGGGACATGGGAGACACATAGGAAACCAAATCAATCCATTCGAAAGTGTTTCGCCTATGGCATGGTAAAAATATTGCTAAGTTTTAATTTCAAACATTCTCTCTCACTCTAACACACCTTAATTCAACTCAAATTCAACTTGCCTTAGCCAAACTCATGTGGTGGTTAGTAATTGAGTTTCACTAGTGAAAGGGGACACAAGGGACACCATAGACACAATATTTTTCATCTAACCTCTTGGTGACTTGTGTCATCATGTGGGGAAAAAAGGATGTGATCAAAAGGGTGGGAAAAGCACCTCGTGGACTACAAAATGTGCGCTTTGTAGTGTGTGAGGTCATATAAGGATCCCCGAGATAGAAAAGTGCTTGTGGCACACTTTAATGTACCCATTTTCCACACAGGGATAATTGGGACAATTAGGGCACAAAATTTCTCTTTTCACCTTGTGGTGACACATGGAATGGTGAAAATTTGACTATGGGAAATCATACATCCGGAGTGAGTTTTCCACTTCACGAGCATAAAAGAGTTTGTTGGTGTCAAACCTTACATTATTTTGACTTAAAATTAAATTTCAATATCAATCGAAGAATCTACAATAGCCAATTATTTTCAAAACTCAAATTTCATTTCCTTTTTATTTAGAGCAGAGAGGGTCATGTGAAGGAGTTTGAAGTATCTAAGGTAACCCTTAAGGTAGATACAATTTGATTTTTGAAAACTTTAATTAACTAAAATATATTTACATTTACCATTTATTTTCATATTAACACCTTCTAGTACTCCTTTAATGATCCAAATAATTCATCATTCACCATTTACACATTCATTATCTCCAACGAGAAAACCCGTTGATTGAATAGATTTTCCATGAATGATCAATTCTTTCCTAAATATTCCTAAATTTCTTCCAACACATTAAATACTTCCAAACATCATTCTCATATTTTTTAGATCTTTCTCAAATAATTCTAGAGGAGTTTACTTGCTTCAGAATGCTCCAAATTGCCTTTTTAAGCGTATGGAGGAAGTAACTTTCCAACGGGATGCACTAACCTCATAAATCATCATGTGTAAGTAACCCTACATATTGAAAAAACATTAAAAAAAACTTGTTAATAGTTATGTACAAGTCTGGATGAGGGTGGGGTTGAAGGTAGGCTTGCTAGAGGAATGATGTATTGTGACTGAGAATCCTAATTTTTAATTTGGGGTTTATTTGTCATGCTTCAAAATTTTCAATATTAATGTTATTTATTTGAGATGATAGGAAGGAAATGAAGCCTACAAGTTTCTTGTGAATTTTTTTAAAAAAGAACACAACATGGGAACAAACCTTTGAAATTGCTTGAATTTCAAAATCTTCTCATTATAAAAATCCCAATGATTTCATGAGCTTTTTCTTCTTTAATAGCATCTCAAAGGCATGGGAAAATATCACACCATGGCTTATGTGGGATGGAGACAGAGTCATAAATTGTCTTTCCATTAATCACTATTTGATTTGATGGTAACTAGTTGTCTATTTTAACAATGTCCCTTTTTTGACGCACGTTGACTTTGTGCCTTCAAACGATTTTAGAGAAGGTATTCATGGTATTTTATATGTGTTTGGAAAGTAATCTAGGGGACTAATTTTGTTGTTAGAGGCCAACAATAATTTTTTTCAATGAATAATGACAAAGAATCCTTTCAAGAAATCTTGAATAATATTTGTATGAAGATGTTCCATAAAATTTAATTCTACTTTGATCATGCCCATGGTGGAATGAATAAAAATTTTATACTCAAAACCACTTCAAATTACTCTCTAAGCCAAAGATAGGATTTTATTTCCACAAAATACCATATGGTGGAAAATATTAGGATGTCTTCTTTTCCACAGTGTTTAGAGTCGCAATTTTAATAATACAAACAACAATATTTTTGAGTCCAAACATGGTAAATTTGCATGGTATTTGATATACTAGGGATTTCCACTTGGTTGAAGGTTTCTTCAATTAGAGGTTTTATAACCGGTATGTAATTTTTGTTCATGCAAAAATCTTTATGAATATTTTTAGTTCTTAAATAATGTTCAAATTGTTTGTTCTTGGATTGATGATTTCTACAAACCATTTAGACCCGATCGTTAAGTTTGGCAGCATATCCTCTTAGGATATGAAGTTTCTTTACCAATTGGTTTATGTAGATTTGGCATGAGTTCAAAGTGATTTTTGTCTCATTTGAAAAGATAGAAATTCGGTGACTTTCACACATAAAATTGTAGATTACAATCTCTAATGTTTTAACAAACCTATGATTGTTTCCCATGTAGTTTTTAGATTGAGGTTCATGCCAAAAGGAGGTCTTAGAGGTGGCCCATCCCAAAACCCTTATGGGAAATTATCCTTGTCATGTTCCTTGAGTTTCCCTACCATTTAACTCACAAGATTCCACTCAATGGAGAATATACCCTTGCCACATTCGGTTTATCCACCACATTGCAATCTCTCTTGGTTGGGATCTCTATCATGTACCGATCCTATTCCACACCCACAATGTGAGGGTTGGGTCTCTTCACCATCGCATCATGACAATTGAAATATTTTTCCTTTTTCGATAAGGTTTTCCCATTCGAGTTAGCCATCTCAATGGTTCGTGACCAAGGCCTAAACATTAAGGAGTCAAGAAAACTTTTGAAAATATTACCACCGGCTGAAATTCCATTCCAAATGCGATCAACCACCAATATGGAAATTGTGATAATCCAGGATGCAAAAGACCCTCCTCATAGTAGCCTTTTTACAATTTTTATTTAATTAATATATTTTTAATTAATTAATATAAATTATTGTAAACTTTCCTCTGAATGATCTTGATAGTAATATTTATATCACATGCATGTATATCATGTATTTTTATTATAAATAGGTATACTATAATATTTTGTTAATATATTTCATCACAAACAAATATCAAACGTCATAAATATCAAACTTATGTCATGCAAAAATTAAAGGAAGCAATTTATTTAGAGCATGAGCGACCATTCACATATGGCCTTGACTACCTGAATTGTATACATTTATAGGTCTTAATACTAGATAAATGCGTGAAATGTATGTTGGAAATGCCAAAGGGATATATTGAAGAATTCAAAATGGAGGGAGAGAATTAATGGGAGAGGAAGAGGGACAAACAAGAAGGGGTATGAGTGTAGAGAATTGCAAGGGTGTGGAAGTTGGATTGGGGAGGTAATTCGAAACTCCACCCTCAAACATCCACATGAAATTGCTTTGAATCGTTCAAAGTTAAAAAGGTGGGTTGTGTAAGATGTTGATGCAACTATGTGTGGAGATATTTCATAACGTAAGGAGTGGTCGAAAAATAATGGTGAAGTAAAAAAGTGTTTACAATTTCATCTCTTACATTTATTGGGTAGTTAACATAGATGTGAATGCAAGGGGAATTCGAGCACATGTTTCATGAGACACAATAGAGACGGGAAGATATGGAGTTGACCTAACATCGAAAGGTAGCGAATACACACATGTATACTGGATTAGGGTTTCTCTCTTGCTATGAGGACAACAAAAAGGTTATTCCTTAGCAACAATCGTGATGGTTTCATCTATCAACAACCATTACCGCCAATGATACACCAAGTAAATCAAAAACATTCCCGCAAACCAGAATACAACATATGTTGCTCATTATTTGCAGCACGAGAATAAATGGTGCCCATCTCCTTTATGAAAATTGAAAGGGTATGGGTCAAGGAATGTAGCATGGAGGAGAGAAGGAAAGTAAGAAATTAGCATGGAGGAGGAAAATTAACTATGTGCAAGCCCTACACCTATTCGATGGCTTAGAATAATCCTCCCCAAAAATTATCTTGTATACAATTTTTTTATCCTTTCTTTCTAGTTGTAAGCTTAAGGAATTTTACAATAATCAGTGGTTAAAAAAACCATCATAATTGAGGCCATCAAGCCATCAAACATATCGGTGAAAAGGTAGATTTGATGTGTCAATTAAGTTTGCTAATTTCCTTTATTTGATGGCACAAATTATTTTGATTGGACAATGTTTAATTTGATAGGTAAGACATAGACATAAAAGGGATATTTGAAATTAAAAGGTGGATGTAAAATACTTGCATTTCTCACACTTATTCCACATAGCAAATTGTTCCTACCCAAATAATATTTGTCATTTGTGTTCTAATTATTTGTCTCAAACTCGTGCACAATATTCACGTGAATGAAATGCGAGATAAAAGGGGCCAAACTTAAAATTTGGTGAGTATTCAGTAGGGGGCAGGTTTGAAACCCAACCACACTTGTTGCTTCTTGTAACACTTTGCAAGCGCGCTTTGTAGTTTCAATGTCGAGTAATTACTGAAAACAAATAGGAGATGTAGGAACACTCATCAATAATTGAGCCCCTTCAAGGAATGGAAGTATGAACGACACGAAGATTTTATCCATCGATTGATATTTTCTATTTTTTATTTCACTTTTTTATGGTGTAAAGTTTATTGAGTGGATGAAATTAAAACACTTGTTGATATGGAATTTAATATACTAAATGTGATAGATCAATTTACTATTAGAAATATTTGAGAAGTGACAAATATGGGAAGATATTTCCACATGTATATAGGGCCTATTAAAATCTATTTTGTACCAAGGAGAAGATAAGGAGGTAATTTTTTGAGCGGGGATATGATTAAATAATTATTGAGTAACATGTGTCCACAAAAAACAAAAATAGAAAAATACATTGTAGGACGAAGAATCTTAATCACAAATAAACGTTCAATGCGTATTCATCATAATTCCATTATTAATGTTTAGCAAAAGAATGAAACAAAAACCTCGAAGAAAACCCCCCATTCCTTGAATCTTTCGAATTCTTTAAACATAATATTTAACCTCTAAATAATTAATTAAACTCAAATCTAAAATAATACGTTCCAGAAGCAAACCATTTCACCTTTCCGAACCTTCACTCACCAGATTGATCTACTATTACCAGAATATTTTTGTTGCACAACTCTCCCTATAAATTCTTTTGAATGGCAGGGTTAAAACCGAGCTGGACTTCGCTATAGGAAAAAAAAATGCCACCAAATGCCAGGTGGCCATGAATTCCACCAACACTTTATCCGATGCCAATCGACTCATCATTTTGTTCCTTCCGTGTAGAGCAACATGAAACTCTGGCCTTTGAAGGTCGTTAACAACCAACAATGAAAGTTCAATTCAAGGACTATTTGTTGCGGAGGAGATATCGTCTATGGTGTTTATAAAAATGAAGGAAATCATCGAGGCTTATTTGGGGCTGGAGAAGGGGAAAGCAATGCCGCATGTATTGCAGGTAAGTATATACAAAAAAATAGATATAATGTAACTGAATTGTATTATTTAGAATGCAATAAACCGACATAATGAAACCAGTGATAGTTGTGTGAAGCGCAATGTATTTGGGTCCACGTTTATTTCCACGCCACCAGGGCTGTTCAAACACGAGATCGCCCTCATCGCTAGAATTTACTGATCCCACATACTTGACGGATCCCACATTCTCTTCGTCTGAACAACTCCACTAATATCTCTGTCAAGTGTCGTACTTTCCTTGGACGCGGATGGAGGCGGAACCATTGGAGGGACGAAAATATCTGTTTTACAATTCAACCCGATAAAAAAATATAGATCAAACAAATTTCATTCATACTACTATTAAAAATTGCCTGCAAAAGTGAAAATGACGTGCAAACAGCAGTCAAAATTAAACACATCAGAAAAACGTTCGGAGGCTGTCAAATTTAACATCGTTGCAGAAACGTCCGGAGGGCCTTTACCATAGGGGAAGGCCTTCGGTATAAATATATAATAAGAAGTTTAATCTTACAACTTGAAGATTCAATATATGATTGTTAATATCTTGCATTCCTATAAAACTTAAAGAAGTAAAAAAATTATACTGTTTCTATACACTCACGTTAAAGGTCATATTAAACTGCTATTAATAATTCCTTTATGATTGAGATTCAACCAATCCGAGAACAATTGACAGTCTTATTTGTACTATAATGGTTTGTATGGGTCGAGCACTACGGAAGCGAATAACATGGTTTGAGAATGCTGATTTTGTGCAGGGAGCATGTTAATTTGTGGGTAGCTTGTTATAAGTGTGTGGAGCATGGAATATTGTGCGTAGCATGCGACATTGGTGAGGGCTTGGGCTTCATCTTACATTAGTCATCATCTATTTTTGAATTGGAATGGTTAGAATTTACAATTATGCTTTCTACAAACAGTAGGCACCTCTAATTTTTAGGGAGGAAGAATTTGTAATTATACTTTCTACAACTATTTCTGAAAGCAACATTATTTTGGAATGGGCAGAATTTGCAGTTTCAGTTTTCCGAGAAAACAATAGGCACCTCTCATTTTGGAAGGAAGAATTTGTAATTATAGTTTTTACAAGTATTTAAAGTGGCCCTGCTGTACAATTATAGTAGTCTCTCAATATTTCGGATGTAATAAAGTTATTAATAATCTTTTATCCCACATTTAATATCAACTATTCATGTTTTGTCAATTTCATATAAAATGTAATTTATTTTATTAGTTGTTGTAGATTAGCATATTATTTTTTTAAGGTTCCATATTTAAGTTTTTGGATTTTTTTACAGAAATGTAAAAGATTTTCTTATAAAGAAAGCATTTTGTATAAAAATAGTTTGTAAACAGTTTTTGTTGATTTTTTATTTATTTTTAAATATTAATGTATTTCAATTTTAAGTTCAAATTAAACTGTATTTACGATAATTCCCAGACTTCAAATTGTCATATCACATATTTTCATTCAAACTAACAATTATCTTTATGTTTCTTATGCATTTTACATTGTTTTAGCATTTTATGTTTAAAAGGTTTATTTTTATTCCTTCAAAATAAAGAATATGAATTTGGTTTTTGATGGGTAATTATATAATTACTATACATATATAAATACATATTCCCCACCAATTCTTGATTGATTATATTGTCGGTTTTTCGTAAAATTAAATCGAAATGTGTGTAATATACAATTTAAAATGTTGCATGGAAAAAAACTCAATAATGAAGTTAAAGAAAGAAACTATTGCAAGAATTTGATGCAGGCACAACACAAGTGTTGTCTCGGAAAAACCCAATATGATTCAAGTAAATAATAGTGAGGGTTCTCGTCTTTTTGTAACATTATTGAATATATTTTCTACTAAGAACATTTACACGATTATATGTGCACAGCGTATCGTGCCATTACCCGTCTTATGGGTATAAGAATTATTTACACAACATAGTGACGAGTCGAAAATTGTGCATAAGCATATGTACCCTTTGGGAGTTGTATTATGGTGTGTAGTAAAATAATATAATGATGCATTGTCACTTTTTTCTGACTTGATCAATATAATGATAATTTCAATGGCACTTGTTCTCCTTTTATTTTGAGGATCAATAAGCCAAAGGTTAAAAAAATAGTCCTAGAAAGATTGTAACGGAGTTGTAGACTCTTGATAATATATGGATCGAAAGAAATATTATAACAATAAGGTAATGCTTAGAGCGGCATTTTACATGTATAATAGAATAGACCTAAATAACCTAGAGAATAGTATCTCAAAACAACATTTCATTAGAAATTAACATGTTAACATTAATTTTGAATATCTAGTTCGTACAGTTTTTGTAAATGACAACCACCGATGAAAAATCTCATAGGGAACATTAATGCAATATTAAACATTTATATAAAAAAATTCAAATACATTATTAAATCTTATGAGTTTTTTTTCATGGTTAGTGGATACACCAACCATTACTATGGCCTTATATAGATATGACAATTTGGAGTCATTAATAAAAAAATTGGTTTTTGATTGAAGTTTATAAGGTTTTTCTCATTGTTTGGTTGATACATCAAACATGACATGGTAAGAAAAATGATATATTAACAACACATTTAAAATACCATATATGTAGAGTGAAGGTAGCAACCACATTTTACATGGGATTATTGAAGTTGTGACCCCTCCAAGAATAGTACCATAATATGCAAAATAAAAGATACCTATCTTAGATATATTTATTTTAAAACTGTCAAAGAGGTAGAATTGTTGAGCTAAATATTCTATTTATGTTAAAAATATAATTTACATGTCTTGGAAATGATATATCTTGATATTGTTTTTCATAAATTTATCTAAGATATGTATGCTAGTAATGTCCACATGTGCTACATTTTATTTAACATATTTATATGAAATATTTTATTAACATTTAATTATGTAATATATATATGACATAAAATGATGATAAGAGAAGAATATGAAAATAATAAAAATGTGCAATATATTAAAGATAATAAGCAAGCACCCTAACTGATGATGTCAAACCCTAACGCTTTGTATAGGAACCTTAACTCTCAGAGATGATGCTTTGAGTTAGGTGGTGGCAGCAAGTCTAGTGGAGGTGGTCTAAATCATAAGGAAAATAACAACCCCAATTGTCTTGTCGAGAATGGATCTGATGATGGATCAATGGCCGCTTCTTATCACAATCAAGGGAAACATGGGGACTATAACGCCCACACGAAACCCAAGAAGAACCTACTACAAGTAATTTTTTTTTCTGGAAGACACGCCCGTGAAAGCTTCGAATTAACAGTTTTCACATTTATGTCTCTAAGTTACTTTAAATTAATAATATAAATTTCCTTATTTAATCCCCATTATAATAAAATTAATAATGTCCTCAATACCTATGAATAAACCAAGTTAGTCTAAGGCTTGGTTTAGTTTCCCCTAAATTTTATTTTGATAAAATTAAATTTCCACTCTAGTTAAACTTGCACAAACTTATCCCATGGTTAAGGCATCTAGTTGATTAAATATTGAAGTTATTTTAATCCCACAAGGTGACTATGTTTAAAACAAATAACAAGGTCCCTAATATTAACACAAGGGTTAGAAGAATAAACACACCCCTTACACAAAAAAGTGGCCCCATTAAAAAGTCAACCCATGTATTTTAGATTTTAAATTTAAATTTATATTCATATTCCTCTCACCCACTCTCCACTTATTTTTTGTAGGGATGAATCTCATCACTTGGATGAATTTGTTACACCCACTAATTCAAGACACAAAGACCATCATAGAAAAGTACAGGATATATATTTTTTTCACTTGTTTGATGCACAAAACGATGCAACAGGTGGTCACAAAGGTTATGATTAATTCTTCGAACAACTTGACTCAATGATGACCCTATGGAAAGCATGGAAACAACTATTACCCATCAAGAAAAGTTCACTTTACTCCTTTACAAGGCACCACGAAAAATCTCAACTACAATACACAGTCATAGTTGGATACACTCCATGATTTACAATCCCTTAAGGTTATGCATTTACCAAAAATGTTTTTCAAGACCTGCCTTAACAATCTACAAGATTCATGTTTGGTTCGAGCATTATTCTAACAAGGTGAACTTATTACTTTGGTAATCTAGACTAACTAACCAAAGCACAAGATTTTTGAAAGAGGTTCAACTAAAGACTGGAAAAGCTAACAAAATTCATTTGACCAAAATGGACACCTTTCCTCTCTCACAAGGTTGCATAAACATGCCCGAGATAAAAAAATCTTGATCGGAACTCCATTGCACAAGAGATGAGCGTAAGCTCTAACTGAAGTTAAGTGCCATTACAACAGTTATACAATCATCCTACATAACACTAAGAGAGTGAAATTCATCCCTAGTGCGAGATAGATTATCTTATTGCGGGGTGTCTGAAGAAATTTCCTAGACGGGGAAGAGATGTGCGAGAAGAAGCTTTTCTTCTCACAGGGAATGCGAGATAGGTGCATACGAGACTCCTTTTCTCATGGGTGTGCAAGACAAGTGCATAAGACGTGCATGCAAGAGACTCTTCACATGCAAGACGCGTGCGCGCAAGAAGTTCGAGCATGTAAGACGCATGCGCATGAAGCTTTTCCTCTTCTGCGAACTTCATAAAGCCATAACTTTTGATAGATAAATCCTTTTTTGGAAAATGAGGACTTTTTATAAATCTCTGGATGTCCTCTTCGTATAGAAACCTTAATAATTCAATTTGGATAAATTTTTATGGGTCAATTTTGATAAAACACTCTATAGGATTTTAAAATTAAAACTGGTAACATTTGACTTATAAAATTTTGTTCAATTCGACCTCCTTCCTTTCTCAACATGCCAAGTAGACATGGAGGGTTGTTCTTAGAGGAATTTATGTTAGATTTCAAGGTATAATTTTTTGATTGAAGATCAATTTGAAAATTCTCAATTTTGAAAGCAAAATGACTACAATTTTTCCTTTATTCAATTTGAAAGGATTCTTAACCATTTCTTAAGTGGTTTAGCTTTTTTGGGGTCATTTTAATCCTACTAAGTTCAATTTAATGTTTCATTTTCTTATTCATTGTTGTAGGGGTCATTCTATGCATTTTGAATAAAAACATTTGCCAGTTTGAAAACATCTAACAATGATCCAAAACAAATAGATTTGTTTACATTTACCAACTTCAATAATAAATTCATTCCAAAACACTCTAATTTATTAATTTGATTCAAACAAGGTATTCAAATGCCAATTTACAACTTCATATTTTCCAAACATTCATTTCTGCAAAACAGAGCATCATGACATTTCAACATACATATTCACTTTTCATTTTTTCCAAACAAAGGTTTCATAATGCATTGCAAACATATAGATTTCCAATGAACA
Source organism: Taxus wallichiana var. yunnanensis (assembly GCA_018340775.1). Taxonomy (NCBI): domain Eukaryota; kingdom Viridiplantae; phylum Streptophyta; class Pinopsida; order Cupressales; family Taxaceae; genus Taxus; species Taxus wallichiana. The sequence continues at coordinate 751,809,326 of CM031240.1, read as the reverse complement.
CCAAATCATTTGAACAAGGTAACAACTTCCATTAATTCAAAAATGATTTCTTTACATCTTTCTTATTTCATTCCTCAATTTCAATATACAAAATACAATTTCCTTCTCATACATTCCAAAAATAAAAAACCGAATTCATCTCTTTCACATTTCAAATTTCAACTTTCATAGCCATAACAAAAAATATTTCCATCGCCAGTAATATACAAGGTCATCCACTTCAAAGTGGGAAAGGGTTATAATAAATAATAATCTCAACAAGGACTGTCAAAATTGTCTTTTCCTTTGTTCCTGAACAAAGCAACATGAAGATCCTACATTTATTTCAATTTGATAACAACAAAGGTAGGGGAAAGGCAACGATCTCCACCCAACCAAGACAACTAATGAAAGGAGAATCCATCCTTCTTCATTGGGCCTCGAGCCCCAACCAAAATTCAATAAGAAATGTGCTCCAACTCATGGAAACAACAGGATTAGACAAACACACATGCAAATCTCACATTTAAAGACACAAACCAACCAAAATGTAGTTTGGAACCACACTAAAACACAACAACAAAAATCAGGCTTCATCATGCAAGCCAAAGGAGAAAGAAACTATGGGGGATGCTACTTAAGCCCACCAAAGGGGAAATGGGTATCACCACCGAGAAAAAACCGCCAAAATACATACCATTTCAAATACCTAACATCCCCTAATGCCTCCCCAAGTACCCCTTTTTCCTTAGATTTTCTTATGCCTCCCAACCTCTTATGGGACCCCATAATGAGTAAAGAAATGCAAGATATTTCTTTATAAGGTGGAACACAAATCCCAACTCCCTCCACACTTATACCTCCCCAAAAACACTTATGCCTCCCATAAAATAAACCCCATAGCCTTCTCCTACACCATTCCTAGGCCATCTACCCAACATCCCACAAACAATAAAAAAATACAAGCATTTACATATTCATAAAAGGGAAAGAAGAGAATTTCCAGAGGCAAGATCTTACTTCTCCATAATGGAATTTGTTCCAATTCCAAAACAACAAGCTTTGCAATGAAAAAAGTCCAAGATCAACAATCCACAAAGCAAGCAACAATCTACAATCTTCTCCAAAAGCAAGAGCTCTCAAAACCGAAAAGCGTCTAAAATTAGCCTCCAAGAACAAATTAAAATTTCAAAGAAGATGGAGTGTTTCATACTCCAAAATCAACTTACACATCTCTTACACATTTATTACAACACTTTAATTTGAGGCCAATAACTCTAATAATTACATTCTTATGACTCAATTTGATTAATTAATATTTAACAATATCATTACTCAGATTAATTTACCACAATTAATAAATAATGAGAGGGGTCAATGCACCACAAAATTAACACATGCAAACATTAACAAAGAAACCAAATAAAATGAAAACACAAATCCCTTGGTCACATTTAAAGGTGATCCCCCTTAGGAATCCCTAACACATAAACAATTATAGTTTCCATGGTGACCTCGTTGAATTCATCTAGAATTCCAATGTGGTTGGTCCCCAATCCCCCGATGTTTGTTGTAATATTTTTAACTTGTAAAAATACAAATACATCCTTCGGGCTCGTGGCCGCATCAGAACATCCAAATGAACCTAATATACTTCCAAAGTCATCTATATATATGTGAATCACAACAATCATCAAGCTAATCAATAATGTCACTTAAAATTTCATCAACAACTATATCATCATCAATTTTTATTTTCTAGGTCTAATCAAAATATCCAAATATCACATATCTGAACACATCTATAATGTAACCATCTTAGACATTATATCAACATTAATATATAAAATGTCTCTAATAATCATCACACATCATATATATATATCGAGTCAACAATAAATCATGCTCTAACATCTAATCATCATACTAAATCAAACTATAACAATGTCCATGGTATAGTCAACCGTGTCATGATTAGTATAAAAAGGTGTCAAAGGGGAGTGGGCACTACATCCCCTCCCCTTAGACTTTACTTCCTCCCAATTCATAGGAAAAGAGATAGGAACAAATGCAACAGAAAAATGATCACTCCCATTATGGAATTTCTTGCTTCAAACAAGTGTGGGTCGACAGATTCCCAATTTTGCTCCAATGCAATTCAGCAAAAAGAAGGGAGATTGTAAGGGATGATTTATAAACTTTCTACATGCAAGGCTACAACCATTTAAATCTAGATAGCAACTTTACGCTATCAACCAAGATATAACACATAGCAATATAACATAAAGAGTTCAAAAAGTCTTAAGAGTAACCACAAAGTAGAGGAATAATAAGGATAATTTCATGAGTTTGAGAAAGATCACATAGTTTCCCAAGGAATACAACATAAAAAAATAATGAAATTAAGGTTTCCACTAGGGTTAAATTATGCTTTCATAGTTCGTTGTTTAGGCAAGGCTAGCGAGAATCAACCAAGGAAAAATTTTTGTACAAGAGACATGTTTACTCAAGATCCCAAGGTCACACAAGACGAGGTTAAACAATAAGGAAGGACACCTCAATCAGAAAGCATTTACAATCAAGGAAACTATTTATGGAAAGAACTTATATAACTCAAGAGGGTAGAGTCAAATTCTCATGGTAATACTAAGAAAATTCATGACCAAAAGGTTTCCTATAGTTTTATTTTTTTACACTTTTGTTTTAAGAATCAAACACACCACACCAACCAAATCTAGAGACGTCAACCATTTAACAAAAGAAAAACATATATATCTCCCCTAGCAACTAACATATCAATACAAGAAGTACCATTCACAACAACACAATGGGATTCATTTATCTTATTTCCTGATCAAGCTCGGAATAACCACAAGGAGAGCACAAGCATAAATCATAACACCAAAGAGCACTCAAGGTCTCTAGGGAGAAGAACAAGTAGTAAGGGGGTATGACTTCAATCCAAGGTGCATCGTATCAAAAGTGAGTAACAACTTCCGAAAACATCTTGTGCTTTATTTTCCAACGATAAGAGAGGCAACAACAACAATGTGTCTCAAGAAGAAAAAGAAGAAAAGAAGACTTCCCAAAGTTAGGTCATATCCTTAACATATGTTTCCCTAAAATTACAATAACTTAGGTCTCCAAGGACAAGACAACACGCAGGAGGATGCTTCTCAAACAAGAGATAAGTCTCAATCTAAAAGACCACAACTCACACTCGTTGAGCTACGCGATGATAAGGGTATGATGACCTGAAACTACCACAAGGAAAGGAGCATACATATATGAAGAAGAAGGTACTAAGCAACTAGAACACACCACTATCCACCGGGTGCTTCACAATTTCCCGAGTAGGCGACAAAACTATAGGTTCAACTATACATTGCACTCAATACACATAAATCTTACTTATTTTATAATACAACTAATAAAGTCAAAAGTTGTAGTTTATTTTTCCAAGCACATTCCTTTACGATTTTTCTTAGTTAAACTTCCTCCTATTATGACCTCACAAGTTTTTGTTATAAAGACCACTAAGGGGGCATGATATCTCACCATTATGTAAAGAAGGAAAGAGAAAAATTATTTATGTTAGTACTAGGGGAGGTAGATGGAAATTTTTTTCCCTCTCTACTCTTCTACATGTTTAAAAAAAATAAATCTTCTATTAATCTACCAAGGTTAAAACAATGACCATTTTCTCATTCTATGTTCGAGTTTTTAAGCTTCAAGGCTTTCTATGATGCTTTGGTGAGTCAACTTGTCAATTAAAAGTTTTATGAGAAGGGTAAACATATCACACTATTAATTTTATGGGAGAGAGAGTAAATCAACACATCATGTTTTTAATTATAACGGAAAAATAGGCATTCAACATAGCAAACACACCATTAATTTTGTAAGAACTAGGAAAAAATCAACCAACATGGATCATAACAATATTTCAAGATTTTTTCACTAAGTACAAGTATCATAAATAATTCCTAGTGGGTTTCTACAAGTTCTCAAAAGAAGTTACAAGGAAAGCCCATTAAAGAAGCGTAATTACTTTTACTGATCTACTAGGGTTTAACAATGTTTTTTCTTTTGGTGAAAACACTTTACTCACATGATAAAACAAGGAAAGTTTTCAAATATTCACCTATATTACCACAGATACCATCAACCAAGAAATAAGAATGACAAGGAAAGATTTAACTATAAGAACACCACATACTCACTAGAAAGCATCAAATGTAAGAAAACAATCAACTATCTATTCAAAACGGCTTTACGACCAAGAGTTACGGTTTCGTTAGGAGAATCCCATTATAGAATACAATTGAGATTAATTCATCAAGGTCTAATTACACTAACATCACTAGAGGCATGGTCAAAAATACTCAAAGCATCCATAAGTGTCTCCACGTAATTTAAAATTAATAGGTCATAGAGTGTTATTCATAGCAACCTAAATTTTTTTAAGGAAAGGGTAGACTTAGTTATAGGTCAAGAGTGAACCCAAAAACACTTAATTTACACACAATACATGAATGGGATTAATTCTAACCATAATTACCAAGATGCATACAATCCACAAGTCACTAATTTATTTAATGAAATAAGGAAATCCTAATAAAACTTAGCATGCCATCAAAGAGAAGCCACTACCAGGTAGAAAATTTTCAACGAACATCCATAGCCAGCCAAAAGTAGTCCAATCCTAACATAATTCGTCAACCCACAATTAAACACTTCTACTCTGACGAGGTTCAAACACTTATCGGATTGTAAGAGAATCACCACCACCACTAACAGACTACCAACTAGAACGCACAACACAACGAACTCTCTATCTAGCAAGGTCGAGCAACGAATAAGTCACTCAAAGATCCTAGACACACAAGGTTTCATGTATCCAAAACCAAGGCATAAATTTAATAACCTATGAAGACATTTAAGACACCAAGGTGTACCCCATATGACGAAATGTCACAATACATAAAACCATATAACCAATTCATTATCGTGCAAGATGGAACCATGTATCATTTAACTAAGTAGACAACAACATAATGAGCTCTGAGTCACCAATCAAAATACAATCCAAGAAATGTCGACAATCAAGGAAAGTGGCTAAGTATCCATATTGCAAAGTCTGAAAATTCTCGGAAAAAAAAAAAGTAAAAGAGCCTCAGAGCTTCTCAATCCAATCATAATATAAGATTCTGGTCCTTGATAAAATAACACAAGATTACGAATGTAAAACATAAAAGATAACACCACATTCACTCTATAGCCCTTCATGACCACCAATAGGGGTACTCTGCCTTAAGGTCTACTCTAATGACACTCACGAAGGTTGGATCAAAGGTGACACCAAGACCTAACATCCTACTTACTCACACGGGGATTGAGTCACCAAAGCGACAACCAAAACTAACTCATCTAACCACTAAAGGAAAGAGGGGGATTTAGATGACAAAATAGCTTCTAATTAACTCTTTCTGACCCCTGAACACAACCACTTTTTTGTAACCACAAGAATCACACTATACAAATAATTATTCTAACAACTTCAATAAATAAGGGTCTCAAAAGGGTTTAACGCATCATATAATTAAGTCAAGATTTAGGACTTCTAACAACACATTTTCAAAGGTGAACCAAGTTTCGAATACACTAGAAATTCACCAAAAATCAATTTAACTTTGACATTCTTAGTTCTTGGGTTTAGAAAAATTCCACTAAGAAAGCAAAACAACTCAATAAACTTATTATTTTATTATGCTTTTAAATCGGCAATTCAAATGAATAGAGTAATGTAATATTTATTCATACTTATTTCTTTTGAATTATCAAACAAGGTTGTTTTCTAGATTTAAAAGTGTGTTAGGTTTATAGTTCATGTCTCACATTTTCTAGTGTGCCCAAGGGTCCAAGCTTTGAACCAACAAATCTGATAACAAGTGTTACACCCACTAATTCAAGACACAAAGACAAACATAGCAAAGTACATGATTTTTTTTTCACTTGTTTTATGCACGAACGGCAGCAATGTGGTCACAAAGGTTAGGACTAACTCTTCGAACAACTTGACTCAACGGTGACCTTATGGACAACATGGAAACAACTAACACACATAAAGGATAGTTCACTTTACTCCTTTAAAAGGCACCATGAAACAACTCAACTACAATACACACAGTCATAATTAGATATACTCCATAGTTTACAATCCCTTAAGCTCATGCATTTACCAAAAATGTTTTTCAAGACCTGCCTTAACAATGTCCAAGATATATGTTTGGTTCAAGCATTCTTCTCACAAGGTGAACTTATTACTTTGGTAATCGAGACTAAATAGATGAAGCACACATTTTTTTAAAGGGGTTCAACTAAATACTAGAAAATATAACAAAATTTGTTTGACCAAAGGGACACCTTTCCTCTCTCACAAGGTTGCATAAACATGCCCAAGCTGAAAAAAATGCTGATCGGACCTCTATTGCACAAGTGATGAGCGTAAGCTCGACTAAAGTTGAGTTCTATTACAATAGTTATCAAATCATCCCACATAACACTAGGAGATTAAAATTCATCCCTAGCGTGGATAGATTATCTTCTGCAAGGCGTGCGGAAGAAATTTCCCATCGTCGAGAAAAAAATCTCCTCCCGAGCATGCAAGATAGGCATATAAGAGACTCCTTTTCTCATGGGCATGCAAGATAGGAGCGCAAGAAACTTTGGGTGCACAAGATGGGTGCGCAAGAGGCTCTAGGTGTGATAGACGTGCGCACAAGAAGTTCTACGCGTGTAAGTCATTCACGTATGAAGTTTTTCCTCTTCTATGAACTTCAGAAGGCCATAAATTTTGATATAGAACTCTATTGTTGGAAAAAGAGGACATTTTGGAAACATATCGACGTCCTCTTTGTAAAAAAACCTTAAGAATTTAATTTGGATAAATTTTTAAGGGTCAATTTTTAGAAAACCACTCTGCAGGATTTTAAAATGAAAACTGGTAACATTTGACTTATAAAATTTTGTTCAATTCGACCTCCTTCCTTTCTCAACATGCCAAATAGACATGGAGGGTTGTTCTTAGAGGAATTTAGGATGGATTGCAAGGTATAATTTTTTTAATTGAAGATCAATTCAAAATTTCTCAATTTTGACAGCAAAATGACTGCAGTTTTTCCTTTGTTTGATTTGAAAGGATCCTTAACCATTTCTTAAGTGGTTTAGTTTGTTTGGGGTCATTTTAATCCTAATAAGTTCAATTTAATGTTTCATTTTCTTATTCATTGTTGCAGGGGTCATTCTGTGCATTTTGAATAAAAACATTTGCTAGTTTGAAAACATCTAACAACGATCCAAAACAAATAGATTTGTTTACATTTACCAACTTCAATAATAAATTCATTCCAAAACACTCTAATTTATTAAGTTGATTCAAACAAGGTATTCAAATTCCAATTTACAACTTCAGATTTTCCAAACATTCATTTCTGCAAAATAGAGCATCATGACATTTCATCATACATATTCACTTTTCATTTTTCCAAACAGAGGTTTCATAATGCATTGCAAACATAGATTTCCAATGAACACCAAATCATTTGAACAAGGTAACAACTTCCATTAATTCAAAAATGATTTCTTTACATCTTTCTTTTCTATTCCGTAATTTCAATATATAGAATATAATTTCCTTGTCATACATTCCAAAAACAAAAAATAGAATTCATCTCTTTCACATTTTGAATTTCAAATTTCATAGCCATAAAAAAACATCTTTCCATCACTAGTAATATACAAGGTCATCCACTTCAAAGTGGGAAAGGGTTACGATAAATAATAATCTCAACAAGGACTGTCAAAACTGTCTTTTCCTTTTCTCCTGAACATCAACATGAAGATCCTCCATTTATTTCAATTTTATCACAACAAAGGCAGGGGAAAGGCAACACTCTCCACCCAACCAAGTCATCCAATGAAAGGGGAAGCCATCCTTCTTCATTGGTCCCCGAGCCCCAAACAGAATGTAATAAGAAATGTTCTCCAACTCATGGCAACAACAAAGGCTTCCACAAACACACATGCAAATATCACATTTAAGGACATCTCCCAAAAAAATGTAGTTTGGAACTACACTAAAACACAACAACAAAACTTAGCCTTCATCATGTAAGCGAAAGGATCAAGAAACTATGGGGATGCTACTTATGCCTCCCAAAGGGGAAATGAGTATCAACACTTGAGAAAAAACCACCAAAATACATATCATTTCAAATCCCTAACATACCCTTATGCCTCCCCAAGTACCCTTATTCCTCACATTTCCTTATGCCTCCCCAAGTACCCCTTATTCCTCACATTTCCTTATGCCTCCCAAACCTCTTATGGCACTCCATAATGATTAAAGAAATGCAAGCTATTTCTTAATAAGATGGAACCCAAATCTCAATGCCCCGCACACTTATACCTTCCCAAAAACACTTATGCCTCCGAAAAAGTAAACCCCATAGCCTTCTTCTACACCATTCCTAGGCTGTCTACCCAACATCCCACAAACAATAACAAACATACAAGCATTTACATATTTATAAAATGGAAAGAAGAGCATTTCCAAGAGCCAAGCCGTTACCTCTCCATGATTGAATTTGTTCCAAGTCCAAAACAACAAGATTTCCAATGCAAAATAGTCCAAGATCAATAATCCACAAGCATGCAACAATATCCAATCTTCTCCAAAAGCAAGAGCTCTCAAAACCTAAAAGAAATCTCCCAAAATGAAGTGATAAAAGTGAAGCAACCCCAAAACAAGTTTAGGAATTTCAATAAACATAAGAGGAAAGAGAAGAGGATGAGGTGGATCCATGTAGGATACCACTTCACACATCCTCAACCCCAACAACAAATTCAACTTCATTCTCTAATACATAATCAATATGTGGATGAATAATATGACAATTTCACTTACACACTAAAATAAGCCCACACCCCATAAGGACTGAAATTAAAACATGTTAGAAAATTTCAATTACAACATTGAACTTGACTTACAAAAATGCATAAATAAGGGCTAAATTTAACTCTCCAACCATAGGTAAGGTTGGTATAAAAATGTAAGAGGTATGAGACAAGTTTAACTTGTCCCACAAATCTCCAAAATCAGCCTCCAAGGACAAATTCAAATTTCAAAGAAGATGGAGTGTTTCATACTCCAAAATCAATTTACACATCTCTTACACATAACTTATACATTTCTTACAACACTTTAATTTTAGGCCAACAACTCTAATAATTACTTTATTATGAACCAATTTCATTAATTAATTTTTAAAAATATGATTACACACATTAATTTACCACAATTAATAAATAATGAGAGGGTTAATGCACCAAAAATAAACACATACAAACATCAACAAAGGAACCAAATAAAAGGAAAACACAAATCCCTTGGTCACATTTGAAGGTGATCCCCCATGGGAATCCCTCACAAAATCAAACACACACAAACAATTACAGTTGCCATGGTGACCTCATTGGATTCATCTAGAATTCCAATATGGTTAGTCCCCAATCCCCAGATGTTTGGTTTGATGTTTTTAACCTGCAAAATACAAATACCTCATCAGCCTCGTGGCTGCATAAGAAGATACAAATGAATATAATATACTTCCAAAGTCATATATATATATATATATATATGTGTGTGTGTGTGTGTGTGTGTGAATCACAAAAATCATCAAGCTAATCAACAATGTCACTTAAAATTTCATCAACAACTATATCATCATCAATTTTAATTCAATTTTCAATTTCTAGGTCTACTCAAAATATCCAAATATCACATGTCCAAACAACATTTATAATGTAACCATGTCAGACAGTATATCAACATCAATATATAAAATGTCTCTAATAATCATCATGCATCATATATGAATCAGAGTTAGCAACAATTCATGCTCTAACATCTAATCATCATACTAAATCATATTATAACAATGTCCATGGTATATTCAACCATGTCATGATTATTATCAAAAGGTGTCAAAGGGAAGTGGGCACTATAGGATTAATTTGGGGCCATTAAATGAGAGAAAAACAACTAACACTAATGTTTTCTTAAGAAATCTCCCCCTTCCTTATTTAGATCATAATTTTATTGTTTGGTTTTGCAGGTCGGAGGAGAAGGAAGAAACCACGAGAGGCCATTTGAAGCTTGTGCGAAAAGCACTTCTTCTTTTGTTTTGTATTATTCAAACCCTCTTCTAGGATTTTAATACATTTGTTTATTTTTGTTTATTTCATTGCCATAATATTTTCCCAAATGGCAAATGGGTTTTGCCCTATTTTGGAGGAAAATAGGTTACAATGGTTCATTATACTTTGGGAAAGAATTACACACACACACACACATGTTTATATATAAATACGTCTTTTATTAAAATATCATTTTAATAAAACCTGAATTTCAAAATAGGGTATTATTGTAGAAATACCATTAAATAGAATTATATATATATATATATATATATATATATATATATATATATATATATATATCCATAAAATGAAAGAGGAATTTTTGGTTTACACGATCAGTTAGGGAGAAATTGTGTGGAGATTAGTATGATTGTGGGGAGTTTGTTGTGTTACGGTTTGTAAAGATTTGGGGTTGGGTGGAGGGTCGCTGACCTGACCTCACATCCCATTTGATTA